>OY283141.1:1471191-2680829 GCA_958299785.1 Medicago lupulina | reverse complement strand
TCTGAAGTACTGTGGATCAGCTCCTGACGTACAGGTTCTGAAGTATAGCCTCTGATGTTGTTCAGAAGCTGAGTCTAGTAACAAACTTGGTTAGCGTGCTAACCAAGGCAGTTAGTTTGTTAGAAGAGTTTGTTACAACATCTTGTTGTATATATACTCATTCTTACTATGTAAATATTGTGTGAGAGATAAAAAATGACACAAGTGTGAATAAAATTTCATAGAGTTTTTCTCTTCCTCTGTTTTTCATTTTTCTATCGTTTCGTTTCATCTTGCATAAAAATAGCTTATTCTTAATAAGCACTTCCGCTGCGTAAAGAACATAGAGATTGTTCTATCAGTTCTAACAATTGGCATCGAGAGCTTGGGTTGAATCTTAGGGAAACACGAGTGAAAGTGAGGGGAATCATCATCGGGAAACACAGAGTGAGGTGTGTGCATTGATTTCTCCGTTTATGAGATTTAGCAAGATGAACACAAACGGTTTTGGATCAAATATCTTGATTCTTGATAGCAAGAATTGGGAACGATGGAGCGCTTTGATGAGATCGTTGTTTGGCGCGCAAGATTTGAGTGATCTTGTTCAGAATGGTTTTGAAGAACCTCCTGCAAATGCTACTGATGTGCAGAGAGCTGCATTCAAAGAAAACAAAAAGAAAGATTACAAGGCTCTGTTCTACATTCAACAGAATGTTGATAATCAACACTTTGAGAAGATAGCCAAAGCAACAAGATCAAAGGAAGCATGGGATATTCTTGAGAATTATCACAATGGGGGAGAAAAGGTGAAACAGGTCAAGCTGCAATCATATAGAAGGAAGTATGAAATGATGCAGATGGAAGAAGACCAGAAGGTAAGTGATTACTTCTCAAAGATGAATGAAATCGTGAATTTGATGAAGAACTGTGGTGAAAACATCTCTGATCAGATGGTAGTTGAAAAGGTGTTAAGATCTTTAAGCCAAAAGTTTGATTTCATAGTAGTAGCAATCCAAGAAGCAAAGGATGTGAAAACTATGAAGATTGAAGAATTGCAGAGTTCTCTGGAAGCACATGAACTGTTGGTAATTGATAGAAGTTCAGAAAGATCAGTTCAGCAAGCTCTTCAAGCTCAAACAACAAAGAAAGAAGGAAATCGCAAGAATTTCAAGAAAGGGAAAGGCAAACCAAACTGGTCAAACAGTTCAAAATCCAAGACTGATAACAAAACTGAGTCTTCTAAAGGAGGAGGTTTTGGGAAAAATCAGAACAAGAAGAAGGATTTTGATAAGAGTAAGGTTAAGTGTTATAATTGTGATAAGTTTGGACATTTTGCTGATGAGTGTTGGTTCAAGAAAGATCAGAATATAGAAGAAGCTAATATTGCTCATGGAGGTGACCCTGATGCAGTGTTGTTAATGGCTGCTACATGTGAAGATAGGATGAGAGGTGAAGAGTGGTACCTTGACTCTGGGTGTTCTAATCATATGACAGCTCATAGAGAATGGTTAACAAATTTTGATGCTAGCAAGAAAACTAGTATCAAATTGGCTGATAACAGGAAGCTTGCATCAGAAGGTAGTGGTAACATAGTGATGAGGAGCAATATTGGTGGTAAAGTCATAATTGAAGATGTGTTCTATGTTCCAGATATGAAGTGTAATCTGATGAGCATAGGCCAATTAGTGGAGAAAGGATTCTCAGTTTCAATGGAGGGTGAATCCTTGAAACTGTTTGATCCAAAGAAGAATCTGGTGTTAAAATCTACTTTGTCAAAGAACAGAACTTACAGATGCAACATATCAAGTGACAAGATGATGTGTATGTCTGCAACTGTTACTGAGGATGCTGAAGCATTATGGCATTTGAGGTATGGGCACCTCAACTTTAGAAGTCTGAGTGAGTTGAGTTCTAAAGATTTAGTGAATGGTTTACCAAAACTGAATGTCAAGAAATCCATATGTGAAATATGTGTGAAGAGCAAGCAAAGTAGATTGCCATTTATATCTGATGCACCTAAAAGAGCAAGAGAAGCATTGCAAGTTGTTCATTCAGGTATTTGTGGTCCATTTGAAGTACCTTCTCTTGGTGGTAGTAAGTACTTCATTACCTTTATTTATGAATTCACAAGAATGATCTGGCTGTTTACTATTAAGCTTAAGAGTGAAGCTTTAGAAACATTCAGAAGATTCAAAATCTTAGTAGAAAAGGAAAGTGATAAATCTATTAAGATTTTGAGGACAGATGGTGGAGGGGAATATACATCAAAGGAATTTGAAGCTTTCTGCACAAGTCAAGGGGTTGTTCATGAAGTAACTGCTCCATATACCCCTCAGCATAATGGGCTGGCAGAAAGAAGGAACAGGACTCTGCTAAACATGACCAGAAGCATGCTTAAGCAGAAGAATTTACCACACAAATTTTGGGGTGAAGCAGTAACTACTGCTGCTTACATCCTGAACAAATGTCCTACTAAGAAGCTGAATCTGAAGGTGCCAGAAGAAGCTTGGTGTGGAAGAAAGCCCAGTGTTAAATACTTAAAAGTGTTTGGTTCCTTGTGCTATAAGCATGTACCAGATGCTAGAAGAAGCAAGCTAGAAGATAAAAGTGAAATCATGATACTCATTGGGTATCATCCCACTGGTGCATACAAACTGTACAATCCTGTGACTCAGAAGGTTCATTTCAGCAGAGATGTGATAATGAATGAAGCTGAGAAGTGGAAATGGGAAAATGAACCTGAGTACAACAGTGAAATCCAGCAAAGCTACATATACCCTGATTCAAGTGATGAATCAGAAGGTGAGGGTGATCACGGAGTTACTGCAGATGATCAAGAGGAAATCATAGTACCAACAAGACCTCAAAGGAACAGAAATCCACCTGCCAGGTTGACTGATTGTGAAGTCACATCTGATAATGCAGTGAATGATGAAGGTGATCTCATTCATTTTGCATTATTAGCAGATGCTGAACCAGTCAATTACAAAGAAGCTTTGAAAACTGATGTATGGAAAAGAGCTATGG
Source organism: Medicago lupulina (assembly GCA_958299785.1). Lineage (NCBI taxonomy): Eukaryota > Viridiplantae > Streptophyta > Magnoliopsida > Fabales > Fabaceae > Medicago > Medicago lupulina. The sequence continues at coordinate 2,677,823 of OY283141.1, read as the reverse complement.
TTGAAGAACTGCAGTCAATTGAGAAGAATCAAACCTGGGAGCTAGTTGACTTGCCAGACAAAAAAAGGAAAATTGATGTCAAATGGGTATTCAAAGTGAAGTTGAACCCTGACGGACAAGTCTCTAAGCACAAAGCAAGATTGGTGGCTAGAGGTTTTCTTCAGAAGCAAGGCATAGACTACAATGAAGTGTTTGCTCTAGTCGCTAGAATTGAAACTGTGAGGCTGGTCATTGCTATTGCTTGTAAGAATGAGTGGTTACTCTACCATTTAGATGTAAAGTCAGCATTTTTAAATGGGCCACTGGAAGAGATAATGTATGTATCACAACCACCAGGCTTTGAAATTGCTGGGAAAGAAGATATGGTGTATAAACTGCACAAGGCCCTATATGGATTAAAACAGGCTCCTAGAGCATGGAACAAGAAGATTGATCACGTTTTAACCCAAATAGGCTTTGATAAATGTTCAGTTGAGTTTGGTGTTTATGTTCAGAAGCTTTCTGATGGAGGAACTGTGATAATCTGTCTATATGTTGATGACCTACTCATCACTGGCAGCTCAGCATCAGAAATTGAGAAGGTTAAAGAGAAACTGAAGCTGGAGTTTGAAATGACTGATCTGGGTGAACTTTCATTCTTCTTAGGAATGGAATTTGTGAAAGTGAAAACTGGTATAGTGATGTATCAGAAAAAGTACATTGGTGAATTGCTTGATAAATTTGAAATGAAAGACTGCAATACAGTTTCAAATCCATCAGAAACAAACTCAAAGCTGGATGAGTGCACTGAAGAAGAAAAGGTGAATTCTACAAAGTTCAGACAAATTGTGGGATCTCTGAGGTATCTATGTAACAGCAGGCCAGATATATGCTACTCAGTGAGCGTGATTAGCAGGTTCATGCATGATCCAAAGAAATCTCATCTGATAGCTGCAAAGAGGATTCTCAGATACATAAAGGGCACCATAGATTTTGCTCTGCTATTTCCTTATGGAGCTCAAAGTGAAGTGAATGAGCTCATAGGATACTCTGATAGTGATTGGTGTGGAGACCTAACTGATAGGAGAAGCACTTCAGGATATGTGTTCAAATTCAATAATGCTACAATTTCATGGTGTACCAAGAAGCAATCAGTCACTGCACTCTCATCATGTGAAGCAGAGTACATAGCTGGAACATTTGCTGCGTGTCAAGCACTTTGGCTGGATTCAGTGATGAAGGAACTTAAGTGTGAAGTGATGAAGCCTTTAACACTGAAAATTGACAACAAATCAGCCATAAGTCTTGCTAAGAATCCAATATCACATGGCAGAAGCAAACACATTGAGACCAGATTCCATTTCATCAGGGAGCAGGTGACTAATGGAATGATTGAACTGCACTACTGCCCAACAGAATTGCAACTCGCTGATGGTTTTACGAAAGCGGTGAAGCTTGATAGATTTGAATTCTTGAGAAAGAGATTAGGTGTTCTTAATAAGTCAGCAGTTATAATTAAGGGGGAGTATTAGAATATTAATCAATAACTGTGACTCTGCGTCTGAAGTGAAGACTGCGTCTGAAGACAGCGTCTGAATAGTGCGTCTGAAGTGAAGAGTGTGTCTGAAGACAGCGTCTGAAGTAGGAGCTTCTGAAGTACTGTGGATCAGCTCCTGACGTACAGGTTCTGAAGTATAGCCTCTGATGTTGTTCAGAAGCTGAGTCTAGTAACAAACTTGGTTAGCGTGTTAACCAAGGCAGTTAGTTTGTTAGAAGAGTTTGTTACAACATCTTGTTGTATATATACTCACTCTTACTATGTAAATAGTGTGAGAGATAAAAAATGACACAAGTGTGAATAAAATTTCATAGAGTTTTTCTCTTCCTCTGTTTTTCATTTTTCTATCGTTTCGTTTCATCTTGCATAAAAATAGCTTATTCTTAATAAGCACTTCCGCTGCGTAAAGAACATAGAGATTGTTCTATCAGTTCTAACAAATTCAACGACATACACCTTGACACCTGAGATCATATATGGCTAGGGTTACTGATGCACAATGTTGAGGTCTTCCAAGGAGAAGGGTAGGATTTCTTCTGAAAGCAAGATTGAATATGATTTTGACATCACAAAGGAAAATCAAACTTTTTTTTTTTCAAACATTTGATTGTCTTTTGAAAGATAAACAAATTCATTTGTTGGATAAACATAAGATTAAACAATTGTAATAACCACTCTATGACTAATTGTATGTCTTCAAGAAAGCTATTGAAAAGGCTATCGAAGAAGAAAAATTCAAGTTAGGTGTGACAAAGATGACAATAGACATTGATCCGTTTTTAGAAATGACCATGGTCATGGTGTCTTTCTATGAGCCAACATGTTTTAAATATGTTGAGATAGAAAATGAAGGTGTTTCAGCAAGTGTCGAAACCGAATATCAAGTCAGTCGAATTAAACCTTGGGACAACACTTCTGTATCATTGAGATATCAATGTTATATAATATTGGTCAATAAAGGTGTGTCACATAGCATTTCACATGCATATATTTTCTCTTTCCTCTTTAGACCTTCCTACGTGGCACACCTTTATTGGTCAATTTTTTTTTGACACAAAAAAAAAATTGAAAAACATACCATATGATACACAAGTGGTATCCGTTGTTGGTCAATTGACGGTTAAGAATTCATTAGTTGACAAATTTAATGTTCCTCAAACAAAACTCAAGGAGTTTTTTTTTTTCTTTTTTCTAAATGGTTAAAATAATATATAAAACCTCCTAAAAAATATGTGATTTGCGAGCGATTTTCTCATCTAATTAAAATTTGCAAGGAGCATGCACTTGTGAAATTTAAGAGAAACACCACCCTACGAAATTGGTTTAGTTAATTGGCCCGTTTTCAGTTGATTTGATAGCATGCACTGTACTTGAATGGTTTTTCGATGAGCACGCCCTTGTGAAATAATATTATTTAAAAAAAATATCAGAATTTATTTTTTAAATTATTTAAAAAAATTATTTTTATTTTGACAAAATGGTTTAGACAATCACGTTTCAAAATATTTGACAGTTCCTCGATGTATTTGAACATATTTTATGAAAAACATACCATATGAAACAATTTTATTTAAAAAAATATTCAGTTTTTTTTTAAAAATTTTTTCCTCCCTAAAATTTGCGACAGTGTAACCCTCGGAATATCCATAATTTTTTTTAAAACAATTCGGTTTTTTACTAAGTAGCTTACCTCAAAAAATGCATTTTTTTTACTCAAGGGTTCACACCCTTACGAAAAATCCTAGAATAAAACGCATTATTCTTCTAGTGTGTCGTCCATTGTTTAAAATTACACGAGCACTTATGTCTTACCAAAAAAACCACCCTATAATTGGCATATAAGACTAGGGGGCATAGTTAGGAAGTCACCAAAAAATTGAACTTTCGATAATGATGATCTTATACAAAAATATAAGAAGGGAAAGTGGCTACAGATCACTATGGAGGGTGGTATGGCGTCTTTGAGGATTAATTTTATAACGCTCTAATTTTTAAGGATATTGGCCTTTGACAAGTTCAACCGATAAGTCAAGTTTGATAGATGATTTTTTTACCCGGAATTCAAACTGAGATTCTTTTGAGTTATTTGTCCTTAAATAGAGCTTATTAATATTTTTGAAGTCAACTTTTTTTTTGTCAAGTAGTCTAATGACTAGATAAATTCATTTTTAAATGTGAATAAGTGGAGTGTTCGGAGTTCAAAGTCCAACCCTACATATATTATACAAATCCCTTATCAAGTGAGCTAAACTCACAGAGACATCTTTTAAGACAATTTAATTATAAGATAGAGACGTTTCATTGTCAATAATAAAAAACAATTTATGAAAGTGTTTAATGTACACATTTCTTAAAAAAAATTGAACAAATATTAATTTATTGGTGGGGATCAACTTCTTTAAAGTAGTTAAACTAGTTCACCGAAATTAAGATTGAAGATAATCAAACCTAAAATTTTAAGATGAATATACTCAAAAGTCTGGAACCAATACCACCGAACCATCTCAGGTGGGTTTGGATCAACTTACTCTCTAGGAGCAACTCTTGTTAGAGTTTACTCCACTTAATAAAACTCAGCTTATACATTAAATTTCATTAATCCAGCCGTAACTATTTTTATATTATTTTATTTTATGATCATTTCTACCAACAATTATAACCATTATAACAATTATAACCATTATAGTATATTATGTTGAATAGAGTTTATTTAAAGTATCAAACTATATTTTTAAAATATTTTTTGAAGGAATTTTAAAAAAATTATGAGACTTACATATTTGATATACTCATTAAGAACTATTAATTTGACAGTTGAATTGATGAATTTAAAGTATATGATGAATTTTTAATTTGTTTATTTTGAAAGAATGTATATGATGAGTTATTAAGTGGGATAACATTGACATGAGTTACTCCTAAATTAAGTAAGTTGATTCCCACCCTTTATTTATCAAAAATGTAGATTAAATTGTTTGGTGTTTTCTTCGCATTAATTGTCGATCTACATATGAATATTACTGCAATTGAATATTTTGGGTGTGCTAATTGAAAGGAAGAAGCCAAGATGATGAAGACAATTTCGTATATTGGTTGTACGTTGGATTGCTAGAGTTCTGAACACGGAAGAGATGTTTATTGGAAATACTGCTTAAAATTGTGATGGACCACCTCAAAAAGTAATCGATCACATATAAACAACAAGTTTTCAGGTAATTGGGGTGCGGTCTCATTGCATGATTTTTCTGTCCAGGTTGATTTTGAAAACATCAAATGTGTCTCAAAAATCCTTCATATACCTAGCTATAGTCAAGATCAAGACCAGCTGCAGTCAAGTGGTCCATGAAATATCACCTGATTTTAATGCATATAGCTTGCTTTCTTATATTAGGCAGTGTGTCTTCTTTTTCTTTCATTATTAATCATTTTCGGGCGTGGGTACGTAAAGATTGTTGACACGAGGATTCTAACTATTATTTATTTTATTTTTTTGAGGGAAGAATTCTAACTATTATTTTTTATTGCCATTTCCAAATTATATATTTTTTATATATATAGACATTATTTTAATGGCAAAATCATTTCTTCAAAAAAAAAAAAATTAATGGCAAAATCAATATATTAAAAGAGGAGAAGAAGGGAGAACAGTGGGTATCTCTACCCATTATAATGTAATCAAGAGATGATGTAGAAAGAGCCGTCTCAAAAAGGGCAAGGTGGAAAAAAAATACAACAAAACAAATCACGGTAAAACAAAAAGAACAAGCACAATCTTTCAACAAAAAAAAAACAAGCACAACGGAATGCACCTATGCTAAAGAAAAACAACAGTCAAACAAAAATAAAATGAAAAGCATTAGCTCGATAAAACCAACAAGCTCCAAAAAAGAAAAACCGGCTCGAACGCTATATATTCAATCATAAGGAATGTTCCACAAATTACTCATAAAAATTGCAAGAGGATCTAGAAAACATCCCTAAGAACCATTTCTAAGAAGAGAATTTAATTATATCGAGATCCACGACTTCCAAGAAATGTTCTATAAATTTTTACACTATTTCGTCATACATCTTTTAAATTATAACTCATCCCACTCTCCCATTTAATGTCGGGTGAATCAAATTCAACCATGTCCACATCAACTAGATTAAAAAGGTTCATCAGAGATTATATATATATATATATATATATATATATATATATATATATATATATATATATATATAATTGCGCGCCAATATAAATGTTTTAGAGATATTTACAATGTCATATGTAATGGTAATTGCGACCGCATTATCTCTATTAATTTATCCTATCACAATATAAAGGTTCGCAGCATATCGAAATCTTTGAAACCATTGTATTAGCACTCTTGTGCAGCTGGATTGTTGTATATGTAGGAATCAAGAAAAAGGAAAAGCGTTGTGTATTGTTTCTAGGAGTCACCTAGTAAGCAGTGGTTATATAAAGGAGTCATTAGTGGCTCTAGTACTTATATTTACTCTTACAACTCTCTTAGTTGTACACACTCTCAGGTCTATAAATAAAGTCGACTGTAATTAAGTAATGAATAGTTGCTTCTGCAATCTGCATATACATATACGGATAACACTAAGCAACCAAATAAAGGAGTCATTAGAGGTTGATTCTTAGGGAGAAATACATCTCAGCATATATCTAGTAATGACAGAGAATGAAATAATAATGTAATTCAAATCCGTTTCTCTGATCAATGTATATTTTTTGAAAAGGACTATGTATATGTCATCTATGAGATATACCAATTTTCAAAGAAAAAAGCAACACATATGAGGTTGAAACTATATATCTCAGCTTGTAGATTATAAAACCCTAATGATAGCAACGTATCGTTGGTGCTATAAGTCTAAGTTACGCGGGTGTAGACTTTTACATCAAGATGGAGGTATTAAGCTATTGTGGACCATACATCACATGTTCTCAAGCTTCCCCTCCCAACTCTTTTTAGCACAATCAATAACTACACAAAATGTATACGTACCCTATGCCCTGTGTCTCGGTTTCTTTCAGGTATAAACGTAATCTTTCATTCTTAGGGCAACCTTTAATGATCAAAGATATATCTACTGGACATTTCATTGTCATCCCAATTTTGTTTGTAATATATACAGTTTTTTGTTTGTCTTTTTTTTTCCTTTAAATGTTGACATACAAGTTTATTATTTTATTTTATTTTAACAAAATACAAAGAGTAGTGTATATCTAATATGAACTCAACCCTACTACAAGTAGCTAAAGAATCCACCAAACAAATCCTGATGAAGAAAAAGCATGATAATAAGTATGTTTTTTTAGAGGTTATCAAATAAGTATGTTGTATTCATATATTTTTTAACCACGATGTGTTATTTTTCTCATTAGAGCTTAAGTACACGTTTTAATGGTATACAAAATCTATGCATTTGAAAAATCAAATATATAGAAGAATAAGTACAAGATACAACTAAATTAAATAAGTATGTTGTATTCATATATAACAAAATTAAAATAAAACCAATGTTTTATTTCGGTCTTTTAAGCAAAAAAATAAATAATAATAATAATAATAATAATAATAATAATAATAATAATAATAATAATAATAATAATAATAATAATCAAATTAAAAGGAGTACAAAATGACACTCCAACTCAATAATGTCAACAGAAAAGAAAATATCAACCCAAAAAGATCACACCAAAAGCAAAATGTTATCTACAAGAGGATCATATTTAGTTGTCATCTCGTAGAAAGTGCAATACTCATATTGTTTTATCTAAGAATTACGGTCGATAAGTAGAATTAAAATGATCTACCAATTATTCATCGTATACTCAATTTTATAAATAGCTTTATTTCATGATTTTCAAATCAACCAAACAATATATTATCCATTGATTTATTTTTTTGAGTGACAAATCAAATATATAGAAGAATAAGTACAAGATACACTCAAGGATACAAAAAGCGAAAAAAAAATATGAACAAAAGAACCGTAATATCCTTAATTTCACAATAACATTTTTACCAACATAAACTAACTTTTAATCTTTTCTTTTTTTAAGGATAAAGTAAATTTTAATCAAAATCAACTTTCACCTCATGTAACCAAACATGCCCTAAGCCGCTACTCTTATATAGCATTTTAAAGTCACGAGAAGAACTGTCCCTTATTGTTGATTAACTCAATAAATATTGTGTGTGCGTGTGTGTGATGAAGAAGGGAGGTAAGTGAGAGAGAGTGTAGCAGAAGAACTGATAGAGAACTTTCAAATCTCTTTATCTTCTACCATCACTCAACTATAGCCTCTACAATATCTTTTTCTTTCTGTAGTCTCTTTCTGCTTGAATCATATTACAATCACCATGTAGGTCTTTCGTCCCCCACTTACTACTACACCTTCATAGATTGATCATCTTCTCCTCTTCAACTTCTACTCTTTTTACTCTCTTTTTTTTATCTCTCTCTCTCTCTTTCTCTCTCTTATGACTTTGTTAATTATTACAGGAGACCAGATGGAAATCCTTTAGACCTTAACAATCTGCCTGATGACAACTCTAGTAGAGATCACCATGCTAAACAACTTCTTCCTGACACCACCTCCCCACCACCTGGTAATTTATTAATTTATTTATAAAAAAAAATAAACCTTCTTCATTAGTGATCACATAACCAAAACCAAAACATAACCTGGTAATTTATTAATTAATTTAATTAATTAAACCTTCTTCCATTATAAAAACTTTAAACCTTCTTCATTAGTGATCACATAAACAAAACAACATAAAAATTTATTATTTTTTAATTTATTATTTTCACAATGGCGAACATAAAATGAAAGACTAAGCTAGGTCATGGTTTTTTTCACCGGGATACATTACTCTTTTTCTTCTTTATTTATCTTCTCTTAGACCTAGCGTTGTGTACTTGTTTTATAAGCATAATATATCATACTAGGAGAAAAAAATGAAATGAAAGGGGTAGTTGGTAAAGTGATAAGAAATAAATAAATGCAATGCAATGATGGTTTTGGGTTATTGGGAATGAAGTTGGTTTACTTTATTTAATTAAGGTAAAGGAAGGGTCTCATCAAAGTTGCTTAAATTGGATATTTGGTTACAACAGTTACAGGTTATAAGGAAAAGGAAAACGGCGAAGATGATGATAGAAAAGACGAGAAGGTCTACGAATGTAGATTTTGTTCCCTCAAATTCTGCAAGTCTCAGGCTCTTGGGGGACACATGAACCGTCATCGCCAAGGCTAGCTACTTTCTTCTCCTCAAAACTAAATATTCAATTCAATAATATTTTTTTATTTATTTTTCGCTTTGATTTGATTTGTGATTGTTGTGTGGTTGGTTTTGGTGCAGAGAAAGAAACAGAGAAGTTGAATAATGCTCGTCAGCTCCTCTTACGTAATGATCACAACCTTGTTGCTCAAGCTGCCCTTCACCTAGGGTATGCACTTCTACTTCTTTTCCTATTTTTACCTATATAATACCTAGACTTTGTAAGCATATATACTACCATTTTATGCTGATAACCGGCAAGAGTTGCAATTTGATTTTTTTAAAATCATACCATCAATTTTAAAATATTCTTACAAAAGTCGAATGAAGTCACAAATAGTTAATTTTTAGTACAAAGTGATAGTGCATACATTTTTTTAGTACAAAGTGTATATCTTTTAAATCATAAACATAACCACTAATAATTTGCTAAAATTTGTCAATAAAAAATAATTCTTTAATTATTTGTTAGTCTTTGGTACGTTTTCGTTTTAAAATAGATGTCACTTTAAATATTTTACACAAGTTAAAAAATGCAATAAATAGTATAAAGAAAATAATACTTTTATCAAACTATTATTATTGATGTGTTTTCTTCTATTATGAATTCAAAGTGGGATATAATAATTTGAAATTATATTACATAGTATTTATTACAAAGTACAAATGATTTTTTTAATATTTAAAAACTGAATTAACATTAATTTTAAAACAATTTTGTTTTATTAATGTGAGACTAATTCTGTCGAAAGAAGTCGAGGACAAGTGCTTCTAAAACTTTGTTAAGTTAGTATTTTTCACTTTTATCATGATTTGAATATGAGCCCTCCAAATGTGTTTTAACTCTTAATTCAAACCAACTAAACTTGGGTGTGTAAGTGTTGCAGTCAACGCACTTCCGCAATCTCGTGTGAGTGGTTGTTCAATAGAGGTTGGATGATCCTAATTTAAACTTGGTATTATAATCATGATTATAAAATTAAAATTAAATCTGATTTTGCTAGGACATCAACACACGGCCACTAATGTTGTGAATGCATAATCCTATTTCCAAATTATAAACTTCTTTTGCTCACATGTTTTTTGAAAGACTTGTTGTTTTTTCAATTAGAATAATACAGTTAGAGCAATAGCATGCATATATACAAAACATACACTGTTTGATTTGATACAATTTGTGAAATTGATATTCAGATGTTATCCACCAATAGCAACAGCAGGGTATCATCCAGCAGGTAACATAGGAGATCATCATCACCCAACAATGCCATTGAGATTCCCAACATCCTTCTCAGCAGGTTCATCCTCCTCAACTCATGCACCACCATCTCAAGTTCAACAATATCTGTACTCTTCACCATCACGACCCATGTCTTTCCCTCCACATTTGGTTCCTCACGATTACCGTGTGAGTCATGTGATGAGTAACAATGGCCAGCAATATGTGGCAGGTGGAGGGGAGTCAAGTTACACGTGCATAGGTGCACCGCTTGGACAAGGTTTTCCAGATCATACTTCAACGATCAATCGGTTTCAAGATGGTATGTAATGGAGTGATATTTTGTTATCATAAAGACACGCTATCTGTAATGTACATCCAGAGAGAGAGAGAGAGAGAGATGATAAATTAATTAAGGTGCTGACAGATAGCTAGGGTTGTGAGTCATCATGAGTAAGAAGAGATAGCAACAACAGTAACTAGGTGCTGCAGCTTTTGAGATCATTCACAACCTCAGCTACTTTGGATTGTAGCTGTGGGAATGTCTTTTGTATGTTGGTTTGGTACGAACAACAAACAAGCTGTTGGATATGAACTGAAAGTTTGTGTCACTTCCTTTTGCATCCCAAACCCCTCCTTTTATTTCTATTTTTCTAATATTTCTTGCTTTTTGTACTATTTCTGTTTCATTTTCTAACTTTTGTGGTTTCATACTTCTTTTCTAACTAAAAATCCAAAAATATCACCTCACACTCTCTCTAGTCAAACCAAAATTAGAATATTCTAGTTTCTTGATATGCTCATGATGTCAGTGTCACACTATGCTTGCACAAATAAGGTAGTATCACAACAAAAGTCGAATACTCCAGCTGAGTGTTTCCGGTATACATACATACATAGAATATTCAAACAATCAATCATGCCTCTACTATCAATCAAATTTCTTCTTAACGCTATCTAAAAAGCTCATGTCTTTCCTCCAAATTTCCATTGTGTTGTGAACAGTTATAACTAGTAATTTATTATTTATTTTTAACTGCAAAATGAATTATATTAGAAATAATGAGAGAAGTACAAAAGGTATTTGATCTAGCAAGAGAACACGCACAAATTTATATATCAAAACAAAGTAGATGGTTCGAAAACTATACATAATACAAACACAAACCCCCTTTCTTCTTTGCTAGAGATTACCTCCCAAAGGTAATTAACTATGATATCATCCACCGAATCACAAACCGGATAAGACCTAAAAAGAAGATACAGCTAGTAATTAATTAGCCGCAGACATGAATGCAACAAAATTATTTTTTCTTAAATACAAAAATATATAGTATTATATAATAAAACCCAAGGAGTACAAAGAGTTTAAGAAGGAGTACTTCAAATCATAAAACAAAGCGATAAAAGATAAAGGGTAAGGGAATGATAAAACAACCAGAACCGCAACAAGCATAGTGTAGGTCATGAATCACATTATTTAGAATTTTTTAGATGATGGATCACATTAACATGTCACATGTGACATTCTTCCTTCTAAGGGTTTGGAGTAGCCTTCTACATCCTTTAATGCTATTTTGTTTATTAAAAAAAAGCAGAGAACCTGAAAAACATAACATTAACAAGGACGCCACCTATCACGTAAAACCCCAAACCATACCTACGATGCACAAATTCTGACACAGACACGTCAACATTTCTGATGTAAAAAACATAGGACGTCGATATTCTGTAACAAGATTCTTTCAAAAAAAAAAAGGTTCTATAACAAGAAACTATGTATTTGACCTTTATTTATCTATCTACTATTGAAAAATTTAAAAATGTTGTAATCATCTTTAATGCATATAATCCTTGTTGATCAAAATATCTCATACGTCTTTAACTCTTGAATCTACTGTGTGTGGAAGTAGATAAAAAAATTCTGACATTTGTCTTAGTTGTCCGACACGCCTCATTTAAGTGATATATAGGTGTCGGACGCGGGTCTAAAGAGTGTCGAAGTAAAGAAGAAAATAACTTATTTAAGACACTTGTCTGACATGTGTCGTACAAGTGTCATAGGAGTGTCGGACACCAACACGTGTCAGACACCGCGGCACACCTAATCGTAGAGTTGTCCGTACTTTATAGAACCAAGCTACGCAAAACAAACTCAAGCAACAAGAATCGGACAACAACTAAACTATGCACAATCGATGTTCCCTGAATTTTTTTTTGTCCCGAAGTCTTACCTGAAAACCACTTCCACTCATTTTTTACATAAGTTGCTCAACAATTACTATCTTTCCAAAGAAAATAGTCCTTCAGGGACTTTCAAATAGACCACACAATCAAATTTAACTAAATTACTAGTTATTCCGAAGAAATAAAACTCTTGATATCAAATGTAGATCAACTCTCGGTTCATTCTGTTTTAAATTATGATTCATGTTCCACTATTTATCGGTCTACTTATTTTATTTGATTTAAGCATTCACACCTGGGTTTTCCTATTTGATTTTAGCTTTCACAATTGAATTGACCAATGCCAAGTGCAATCATTGGTTTAACACATGAACGAGGGTTAAGGACTTTCAATTATTTATTTTACTCGTTTAATACTTAAGAATTAATAATGCCACATCCCCTAAAAAAAATCATGCTTCATATAGTTTACAAAATTAAAAATAAACTCTAGACCCATCTTAGAAACAATAACACAGGACTGAGACTAAAGCGAAAAGAGTTCAATTTGTTTGGGTATGAATATAAAGAATTTCTTTTTCCACCTTCCACCCTTCTCGCGACTGCCCTCAGTTTTGTCTATTTTATCTCCGTTTGAATTATAATCTGAAGCGTTTTTAATATTTTTCAGATTATAAAATCCAAAATTTGTTTGAGCTTATATTTTACACATCCTATGTTGTATATCAACATATTACTGCTATGTTACTATGCACCAACCCAAAATCACATAACTTGGTTAAATGATGTGAGTCTTGACTAGCTACCAATACATGATAAAAAAATTATATAATTATCTAATCTGTATAAACCATACACTTAGGTATCTCTACCTATTACCTTAGCTTCTTGCGAAATTACCATACCCTATGCTCAAAACTAATGGTATGGCCTAACTCATCGAACATGCTTATCAACGACAAATTTTGTCTAAGTTCAAAAGCATACCTCGCTTATACTTTCACACTCTTCTAGCTTCAGAGTCTCAAAGTGTTCATTTCTTGTACAAATGTGATAAGAGCATCAAGAGTCCATGACCTAACTCCTTATAATTCCTAACTTGTCATCACTAGTTCCTCCGCATTATCAACATCATTGTCTAAGAAAACCAACTGCTCCAATATGGATTTTTACTCTACCATCCAAAATGGATAAAGTTGTTGTTTCAGAGATAAAGTTAAGTATTCTTGCCTTTGTTTCTCCAAGATGATCTTACGTTTTCTTACCACCACCTCTCTAAAATGATCTTGAGTTTTCTTCACAGCTTGTCCAGGCCCACAAGTGTGTTTAACATCTCTCCAAACCCCACCAGGCCTTTGGAAAAATACATCATTGTCATGATCTACAACTTTACGACTTCCTCTCTCAGCACTTCATCTCTGTTGATCGAGTTAGGTTGATTAACGCCACCTCTCCACCTTTCAATGCTTCAAAACACACTCATCAAATCAAGTTTGCTATTGCTTCTATTTTTAAACCTTTTTTTTTTAAGAATATTTTTAAAATCTTTAACAAGTGCCCTAAAAATATTTGTTAACAAGATCATATAATAAAGCCCTCTGTAAAAAAATATTTAATAAAGTGATTTTTTTTTTCTTCTTCTTCTTTTTTGGAAAAATATAATAAAGTGTTGTAATCTTATCTAGACCGTTATTTGATTGTTTAGGGGGAAAGGGGGGTTTATCGTATCAACAATATTATCCGTTTGTTCCATTTTGACAGAGTGAAGAGACATGAGTGCTGCTGCTTCTCTTATTCCCGTTTCCTGGTTACCCTCTCTCGCTTCTCCATTCAAGGTATTTCTATTTCCATTTCATTTCATTTTCTCATACAATTCACAATTTCACCATTGAATTTATATTTGTAGGGAAATGTGAAAACCTTGGTAGCAAAACCATATCTATGTCCATGTCTCAAAATTCAGCGAACAAGAACCCGTATTTCTGTCGTTAACAAGGCTGTTTCTGCTTCTGTGAAACCAGCCGGTGAAAATGTTCGGTTTCGGTTGGACAATTTGGGTCCACAACCGGGTTCAAGAAAGAGAGCAAAGAGAAAGGGAAGAGGTATTGCGGCAGGACAAGGAGCGAGTTGTGGTTTTGGAATGAGAGGTCAAAAATCTCGATCTGGACCTGGTATCATGAGGGGTTTTGAAGGTGGTCAGATGCCGCTTTATCGACGATTGCCTAAACTTAGAGGAATTGCAGGAGGTATCCCTTTTCATACAACACTAGGGAATTTACCTTTTGTTTTATTGTTAAAATTTGTTGTTTACGGATTTTGAAAATGACGTTTTTAATTGATTGACAGTGTAATACAATGATGGTATATACGAAATAAATTCTTACATAATACGAAATGATGTTCAAACTTGTGTATTGTACATTTGGTTAATAAGTTAAAAAAAATTTAGTCTATATACTACCAAATGGGAGCTTTTGCTTAATTGTTAGAGATGCAATTTGAGTTGAAAGTCAGATATTCATGAAATTTGCAGTATCTTAGAAATACAAGATTGAATTAAATTGGCCCACTTAGATTGCCCTTTTTTACCATGTTTTGTTGAATTGTCCGTAGCATCATGATGCTTCACATGGAGTTTATATGGATTTTGTTGAATTATATTAGGATGAGTTAGGATCCTACTGTTAGGAAGTGATCAAGAAAGATGCTACTTGTAGCTACATCATTAGTAGGAAAAAACAATGGTTAGATGAGAGTTGTGATTCCTGGTTGCAGATTGATTACGTATACTTGTTGCGTGCCTGCATAACATTTGAAAGTCATGAAGTATGCCTATTACAGGGGCCGGATATGATGTTGTATATATCCCTAATATGTTGATTTACAAAGAAATTATAGTAGATTCCCTTTATTGACATCTTGAAATGGTGATTATTGTCTCAAGAGAATCATGGCATTATGGACTATTCCAAGCTTCCAATGCCTAAATTTTTCTCTCAGTTTTTATTATGCTTGACATCTTTACTTATTGTATATTTTTTCCCCTTATTCTTCTATATCCTTCCATGATTTCATTTCAAAAGCAATTATTTTATCAAAGGTTTTTCTTTCATTCTTTTTCGTAGGATCTCTCTTAATTTATTTAGTATATGCATAAATCTCGCTTGGAATCATGTTTTAATGTTCCTTCTTTCCTTTTATTTTTATAAAATAATAATAATAATAATAATAATAATAATAAGGTATGCATGCTGGATTGCCGAAATATGTCCACATCAATCTGAGAGACATAGAAGATGCTGGATTTCAAGAAGGGGAAGAGGTGTCTCTGGAGACACTGACGGAAAAACGTGTGATTAACCCATCAGGAAGGGAACGGAAACTTCTATTGAAGGTACAAATTACTAGTTGGTTTATGGCTATCTAAATTTTTTCCCTTAGTTGTTGTCTTACATGTTCTTTTCTGTGATTGTTTCCATGATGTCTAAAGGTATTACAATGTTTCACTTTTAAAAACAAATGAGGATGGTTAATTTTCCTAGTACCCCATATATCATGAGGTCCCTTGTCTATCGTGAATAAAGTTACTTTCTTTAAAATTTTCATATTATGCCTTTAATTGGAGAATTTTGGTTGAGCTCAGACATATGTTGTTTGTTTATGATATGTATGTAAGTTCAAACGTAATATTTTGGTGGCTGTGTTTGTGGTTTGAATTTGAAACTGTAAAGTTGGAATATAAGAGGTCCGTTGGTTGAAAGAGTTAAAGTTAGTTAATGGATGTTGGGATATTAGAGATGTTGAAACCATGTTTCTCAACTACATAATGGAGTTCGTTTTGTAAGACTCAAAGAAATAATTACAATATAAATCCGATCATTTTTATTCTTATTTATGCCTATAGTTAATCTATAATAATCACAAAGATCCTAAACATATTTTCAACAAGAGAAATAAGGCACGTTGTCTATTAATAAGAAGAGGGCTGAGACTTGAGAGGGAGAGATATCTTGTCATTTTAGTGTAGTCGGGGGTCCTTGGATATAGGGAGTAGGGAAGATTGCAGACCTTTGAATTTCTGTAGTTTTCCATACAAGGAAATTTTCCCTAAATGTACATTTAATTAAAATATCGATTTCTGTCTATTGGTATCAAGGCTCCATCAACGAGTTGGGGGTATATCATTGAAGATTATGTGGTGGGAATAAGAATAAAGGCACACATGGATGTCATGGATGGTGAGGAAAAGTAATTTCAGTTGGGGAAGATGCATCTGTGTTGGATCAATAAGTTAGGGAGGTATTTTCATATGAAATAGGAGTTGGAAGGAGAAAGACTATAAGTCATCTGTGTAGCCATGGAAGGACAAGCTTTGTTTTTGTTTCAATGCTCCAAAACCCGACTTGGGTGATGTGTCGTAATGTTGTTAGATGTTTCCAGCCATCCATGATTCGCAACCCATTTGGCATTTTGTTGGGAATGAAGCAAGAGGGCTTGTGCATGAATACAAGGATAAATTTGACATACAGGTCAGGTTGTTGCAACTGCGACCAGATAGAATATTTAAAAGGGTTTTTCTTGAAAGGACAGCAAAATTGAAGCTACCCTTGGACGGGTCACTATTCGAGGAGATGGATTTGGAAGAAACTATAGATGAGTGAAGAAAATAGTCAGTCGGTTTGGAAATGAGCAAAGAGAGAATTCAAGAATATAAAATGGAGAAGTAAGAAGAAAGGTGAAAGAAATGGAGTGAAATGACTATGGCTTGGAATTGGAAGTTGATCGGCCTGGGGTAGAGGAGAATGAAAAAGATTACCAAACAGGGGACAGTAGGATTGCAAGGTCAACCACCTGGTAACCTAACAGAAGTGGAATGAAAAGGAAAAGAGGTCTTTATGGGTGGAACCAATGAAGAACAAAGCTGGAAGAAACATGTGTCACATCATTGTTGAATGCTGAGGCCACCAAAAGTGTGTTCTGGTACAAAGGATGATAGACCACTACAAATTATGAAACTCTGACTCACACGGATGAAGACCTAATGTCCACCATCGAACAACGAATCTCGTATAGTAGCCAAGGCGATATCAAAGGCAAAGATGAAGCCAAATATGTTTAGAATCTCACAACTTCAACCTTTGGGTGACATTGAGCTTGAAGATGAGGTTGTAGGGAAACATCGTTCAAATTCTGACCTATGCTGTTGCTAAACATGAAGATGGATTGTTGGATTGTATTTCAAAGAGGCTGACCGCATAGGCTCATGCATTGATGTGAGGCAGATTAATGGAAAAGACTTCCTTTATAAGAAGAGATAGATACTGAACATTGCCAAGTATTATTCATGTAGAGCAAGACGAAGTTTGAGAGGCGGGATACAGGCGTCGAAGAGTTCTATGGCATGACTGGGAGTCAAAATGTCAAAGGGACGAACTACCACATCAAGCTAAAAGGGATTAAGCTTTTCAACAAATTGATACCTTATTCTAGCTGCAGCAAGACTATTTTGGTATATTAATCTTTTTCACCTTATCGATAAGGTGAAACTTGAGTGAAGAGTATTGATACACCTGTTAGTTGAAGGAATTTGAGTTAAGCTTGTAGTTTGTGGGAGCTAGGATTATTAGATAAATAATTTGTGCTGTCTATACATAAGAAGAGGCTGAAGGAGAGATATCTTGTTATTTTGATAGAGTTGGGCCGTGATGAGTCTTCAGTTGGCCCTCCTCCAACCAACTTAGAATGAGAATTGCTCTTCCAGCCTCCTGCATGGTTCAGTTTTGGCAAAAAGCCTTACCTGAAGATGGCATCGTATAAGCTTTGTGAAGGAAAATAACATGCTTGGAAGCATGCTTCCAGTGCGTCGGGGGGATTTAGAGCATCATGGGAGGGGGAGCCGCGACCAATTAGAATTCTTTTAGACAAGGAGTGGAAGGGTATAACAGATTGACAGCTTTCATGGAGTGATTGGCAGGATGAGGATGCTAGGAATCATGAGAAAAATGGGTATATGAAAAATTTGAGGGGCGGAAAGAGGTAGCCAAATATTGGGGAATTGAGGGGTTGGCTTCTCTGTAATTTTCTTCTTCAGGTCTATATTTTCCTTGAAGTTTCCTTCCAATTTACAGTGAATCTCTACCACGGTGACACCTATCAGACCCCTTGGACACAGGGAGGTTTATAGAGACTTGAATTACGCAATGCTGTAATCAAGGGAGAACTCCCTGTATCTTCTAATAAAATACTGATTTTTATTGAATCTTTCTCCATTTGATCATTGACATCATGAATCATATATAGTTGTGTATTTTAGCATTTTATTTTCTCAATTTAAAGACTGTATTTGGATTATCAATCTTCTATTTCTTTTAACCATCATTAGCCATTAGGCATAAATTAGTTCATGTTCAGTTGTCTTATGTTTTATTGACTGTCAGTTGAGTGTCTTTAAAACAGTCTTATGGTGATTTTTCAAGCAAAAATTAGTCTGTGGCCAGTGCCTTTGGTTCTGGAGCCAAATATCTGAATTTTTTATTCATTTCCTTTCTCCAGATATTTACTATGTTTTTTTTTAACGAAAGATCTTTACTATGTTATTTTGATTTCTACAATACAAGGTGTTGGACCTTTTCCATATCTTTACTCTTGGAGGCCAAATACAAATCAATTTTTTTTTTTGTTAGTAGTTTTCCATTTGGGACAAGTAAAGAGATGCAATGAATTCCTGTCACAACTCACAATGCAATATCATTGTCAAATGATTATATTCTAATAAAAAACCTCGATATTTTGGTTTTTAAAATGCACTCTATACACTGATTTCAATAAGCTTTTAAACCTTGAAGAAGCTGCTTGCAATGGTTCTAGTTAGTTTTGGAAATACTGCAATCCTGCTAAACCATGTAATGATCTAGTTCTTAGATTTTTGAGACTTGCTCAACTCCACAAAGCCTGACTTGTAAGATGAGAACTATCCAAATTTCGTAAGCTTTATGGGTCATATCTCTAGACAATTTGTGACTTGAGCTTTTCTCCAACATACCCCCTCATGCCCAATGCTATTGAACCTGGTTCGTGGACAGTATGGGTGGCTAACAGCGAATTTAGAGTATACTCTAATACAATTTAGAATTTTGGCCTAAGTCAACCCACAAGACCAGATAGTAATTGAAAGAATGCCCAAGTTATATAAGCTCTATTTGGGAAGCCTTCATTTGTCCACGCTCCAGATATTGAGTCCTGAGTGTGAGGGGAGGTGTTGAAAGATAAGAAATTAGTACTATGAGATTCTTCAAGATACTCTAAAATACTCATACAAGATATTACAACTTTACAAGATATTTTTCATATCTTTGAACACTAGTAATTAATTTCTAAAGGGATATATAGCGGTTGAAAGAAACTGTATCATGTTCTGGAAAATTACTGCACTATTTGTAGCATCGTGGATTTTGCTGGTTCAGTTTTAGTATTTCCTTATTTGTAAACGTATTATACACTCCCATGTGGGAAAAGGCATGCTGGTGGTTTCTATTATTTTCATTTTGTGAGAGTTCTTCTGGTTTCCTCAGAAACTCCGGAAAATCTTTGCTGAGTAGAGTTTCAATCAATTTATACTTTGTTAGCATTAAGCAAGTTTTTTGCTTCTAATTAATCATACATTGCTCTGAGCACAAAGGTCCACGCTTTTCGTCACAATGGATCAAGAACACGTATAAATATATTTTTAAAAAGGAAACATGAAAATAATGTTTGTTGTGCTCTGTTTTCAGGTTTTGGGTGACGGAGAACTAAGCAAGAAGTTGACAATAAAAGCTGGTGCCTTTTCCACATCAGCAAAGGAGAAACTTGAGTCTGCTGGTTGTTCTCTCACTGTGCTTCCCGGCCGTAAGAAATGGGTTAAGCCATCAGTTGCCAAAAATCTTGCACGTGCTGATGAATACTTTGCCAAGAAGCGAGAAGCAGCTGCTTCTGAACCAGACTCTGTTTAAATATGAAACATATGTGTGTCATCATCACCACCATCATCAACAATGTGGTTTCTTCTTTAGGAAGACTTCTTTTTTTATTGAAATTTTCTCTGGTTCTGGTTTTAATTAAAGTTTAATGTTGTATATCATGTTACGTTTTGTTCAGCCATCAAAATATCTTGAAAAATAAAAAAATGAGTGCATTTTTGCTTGTCAATTTGTGCTGGAAACCTTTGGTAGTAGTGTGTTTAATTTTATAATAAGGTGACTCCTCATGTCTTTTATCAAAAAAGGTGTAATTTGGTTAAGATATTTTGTAGTTTCTTTTCTTGTACAAGGTGGATACCGAAAGTTCTTGGTTCGGTGCCTTATTTCACTGTTCAATGATGCTGATGCAAATTCATTTCCAAATTTTGGATCCTTGCGTTAGGGAAAAACTACCTAAGCCGACTATGGCATAATACGTGTTGACAGTTGCAATGTGATGATAGCTGTAAATTCCTTCCAAATATAGATCTACTTTTTTCCACATTCTTTTCTCTTTTTCTTGTATTCTTTGAATATAAAAAATCTAGCAACTCAAAAAAACATGGTGCTTGACAGCTGTTTTCTTAAAAATATTTATTTTCCTTTTCATTTTGTTGTCGTTTTTTACATCTTTTGGTTGACTTTGTTGCTTGACCAAATTACGCAATCATCTCAAAGTGTATGAAAAAAAAATGGTCAACAAAATGAATCGATTTGATTTGAGATGTCATAGTCATGCTTTAATATATTGGGGTCATAAAGCATGTGCAAGTAAACTAGTATTATTATTCCCTCTAAGACACGCACTTGATTTTTGTAACTAACTTGCATATGACTCCATGATGATTTTGTAAACCTAACCACAAACAGGCATGGATTCAACGTTTGTAATGTTTCCTCATTAGCGTTGATTTTGGATCTATATTCTATCGTTTTAGAGCCATTATCCCCCAAGCTATAAGGTGGTATAGCTGTTGTATTAATACCAAGTTTGGTTGGGGGACCAAAATGGGTCAATCCTTTCAACTAAAATCGTCCTTTTCACCGAATTGAAGCCTAACTTCAACACCCTCGGCTACTTTTGCAGTTTTAATGAACATGTTGATTGAATATGGATTACATGCACTCACACACAATCACAAATCTCAACCGTCCGATTTTGATGGAACGATATATATTTCAACTTTGTAATTTAAACATGTTTTCCATAGTTGAAATACAAGTTGTCCAATTCAATCTTAAATTAGACAATTAAGATCATTTGACTATATATTGAATGTAAGGGCATGCGTTGTGACAAAAATTGATTATGTAAATTTGATTTTACTTAAAAATGAATTAAGTGGGTTGAACAATTGATTTTCAATATAAAATCACATTTAAACTCATAAGCTTCAAATCCTAATTTTTAGTTAGAAATCAATTTGTCCCTGAACAACCAAATATACCAAAATCAACTTTACACTCACTTCCATAATAAATTATGACTTCCAAAAACATGGAATCAAACATAGGCTAAAACTCGTTCCATACGGGTGATGGATGGTAAACCCACGTCAAGAAGAATTTGTACATTTTTTCATAAAATAAAAGAATATATGCAGTAAACTTTATCAATTATTTAGATTTGTAAAGGGACATCAATTTGCAAAATCATGACACGTTTCATTGAGAATATGACTGCAGTTCTTTATTGAGGGATGGAAATATAGTTTGTGTCCCGCTTATTGGGAAGCATAGATGCAAGAAAAGATCCTTGTCTCACAGTATGTCAATAGTAAGTATTTCATGCCTCATCATGTCTTCTATTTTATTTTTTAAAAATTTAAATAAGATTCTTGATCTATGTAATCTATACAAAAACCAAAATGTTAGCGATTGGTGCATTGGATCCTTTGCAAGTCGCAGCAAACACATCAACTGTAAACAACACATGTATTCCCAGAAAGCAAAAAAACAGAATTTGTACACTACCTATATGAGACACCAAGTTTTGTGTTGTTCATATTTTTTATATCACATTTAAACATTTATATTTATTTTATCCAATTTCTGTATAATAATCTAGACTTGTTTTCTTAAGTTTATTACTCCTGACGACTGACTAAGTCTAGTTAACTTTTATATATGTTTCTAAATATAAGATCTCATTGATTAAAAAAAATAAAAAATTAGTGTTTCTGCTAACAAGTATCTTAGGAATATTTTTTTTAAAATTCCTAATTAAAAAAATGTTTATTAAAGAAGTCTAACAATTCAATTTTCAATACATTGAATTTATCAATTTTTACCAAAATTTATTATTTAAGTTTGTTTCTGAGCGTCCTTAAGACACTCGTAAGTATTTTTCAATAGTTAATAAATTAATGTGAAATAATTCAATGTATTTGATAAATAAATAATTAATATTGTAAAGGATAAAAGACAAGAGTTTTCTAAACATATACTTAAAAGATGAAGGTAGTATAAGATTGAAAGTTCACCATATATAAATATGTATTGTGCCTATGACTAATGCTCAATCACAAACGTTGGGATCATAAAATTCATTATCATGTTGACTTAGAATTTTCAAGAATGACTTCCTACCATATGTTCAAGTTTAAAACAAATTAACTTGAAGATTTAATTTACCAAATGAAAAGTAAACAAAAAAAGTTAAATTATTCACCGTACGAAGGGATTTGTTGAGATCAAATTGATCTTTAGATTATAGATAACGATACAAAAGGACTAAATACGGAGAATGAATAATTTTGATAGGTTGACTATTTGATCAAACTCTCGGTTTGGAGGATAAGAAGACTCTCATGTTAAAAAAAGAATTATCCCATCTCATTTTTATATATAAAACTACACATGAATTAAAGACAAATAAATTAAAAATTATCCCATTAATTTTTTCTTGACAAAATGAAAATAGCATTAAAAATTTTAAAATTGCAAAATGAATTGTCACAAATGCGCGAAACTACAAAATGAAATTTTGATAAGACTCGATTTGAAAACCAAAACATTAAAGTGAACTACTTTGATTTTTCTAAAATTTGAAAGAATGGGAGGCCAAGCCGGCCCATGCCTCATCAGTATTTCAGTGTTTGCCGACTCTTTCCAATTCAAAACTTTAAGAGTTTGCCACGTGTATGTATGTAATAAAATGAAACGTTGTTTTAGTTGAAGTCCTTTGTAAAAGGTACGCTCCACCATACAATACAACTAGACTCATTCCCAACGGATCCTTTGATGATACTTTCAGATCTATAATAATCCCTTACATCACATATGACTATTCTACTATACTATACTTTAATTAATTAATTAAATAAAATCTCGAATCATAGTCACGTTAAGGCCACATGACATTATATCATGTGAACAGTATAGTATTTTACTGTGATAGAATATATCGTGGGTGCGAAAAACGATGTGATATTACGCGGGAGGCACCGCCCGCATGAATTAACCATACAATACTAAAAATATCTTCTAACAATTAAATTAATCATATATTAAAATAATCTTTGTTTAAACACATAAATATAAAGCAACAAGTGTGGTTGAAACCCAACCTTGCTTGCAGTTCCACCTGCACCTCTTCATTTCTTCTACAACCACACAGCTTCCTCTTTACTTTCTTCTTTCATTTCAATTTCAATTTCAATTTCAATTCAATTCTTTTTCTTCCATAGCTTTGTACAGTAAATTCATTCAACACAAGGTACTTCCACTACTCTCTTTAGATCTATTACCACTTTTTCATAATCCTTTTCCGTTTCTTCTATTTCTATTTCTAAATCTAATTAAAAATTCAATACTCGTCTTTATAACTTAATCAGATCCGTTTTTCCTGTTGAAATTTTATTTTTCATTTGCACTTGAATTTGGTTTTATTTGTTAGTTTAACGGTATAGTTTTGTTTTAATTTTATGGTTTTTGTTTGATCCGTAGTTTATTGTTGTAATTAACGAAAAAACAATAATAATTAAGGTGATTAGAGCCAAGTGGTTAAGAAATTATAAAACGTGTTTATAATTTATTTTCCTTATGTTCAAATTTGACAAGATCTTAACCTTGAGCTGTTACAATTTTTTCGTCCATGCACGTTTCTCATCTCAGAAACGTGCTTAAATAGATTCAAACGCGTGATTTTTCTGCTTAATTTTTGTTATCAGAACTTGATTTGTATATATCTCGTTCTGAATTTTGGTTTTGCTATGTATCTGTGTTGATGAACAGATTTTAATTGATATATACAAATTTAGAAAAGAAAATGAACGGAAGAGACTTCGTCGTTTGCCCTAAGCCCCGCCGTGCCGGACTCCTCAACTTCGCCGTCAACGACTACCCGAGCAGATCTTTCCGGTGGCATCTCAGGTAAATTTTAATTTCTTTCTCTTTTTCTTCTTTTCTCTTTTAATTTGCTTTGGTTTAATTTTATTGAACTTTTGTATTTTTGGTTTTTCTTCTTCTGCAGTTGCCAAGTTGAACCGTGTGATTCAAACTCATCTGCATCAAATCCCTTGGACACAATTCTCACCAAGGTAAATAATTCCTCTATTTTTTTCTTTGTTTGTTAACATTTTTTTTTTTTTAAATTGGAATAATTGATCTATTATTTTATAATTTAGGTTAAATTTGAATAATTGATCTATTTTGTACCTTGGTTAATGTTAACTTGTTACTTGTTAAAATTTGAATAGTTAATTGATCACCGTTAAAGCTTGGATTATTGTGCCTTTTGTTGAATTGTTTTGTGTTATGCTGTTTAATTGAATTGTTCTGTGTTGTGTTTTTGTTGATTTGCAGGATGATGATTGTGATAGGGAACAATTAAGTCCTCTGGTAGCCTCGTCGCCGCCCCCATTTTTCTGTGGGTCGCCGCCGAGCAGAGTAGCTAACCCACTAATTCAGGATGCTCGATTCGGGGATGAGAATTTCTCACCCCTCTCACCGTCGTCATGGGTGGTGGTTCCTGCCCCATCCGGTCTGCCACCTTCTCCCCCATCTTCTGCAAGGAAGGGAGGATGTGTTCGGGCCAATTTTGGTAACAATCCGGCAGTGAGAGTCGAAGGATTCGATTGCCTTGACAGGGACAGCCGTAATTGCAGCATCCCTGCTCTGGCTTAGAACAACAGCAGCATAATACACACATCTTGACACTAGAATTTCAGTTTACTACAGAAATATAACAACCACCGTATAAGAGCCACGGGAAAAGGAATTTTGGATGTGTCCTACTTTGAAGAGTAAAAGAGTTAAAATTTTAGCTTGTGACTTGTTTGTTTGTAAATATGTTGAGAATTAATCAGTCAATGTATGTAAATGTCAATAGTGTGTCTCTTGTCAATAGTGTGTCTCTTGTTTAGGTAGTATACCGTATATAGTGACTAAATAATGCGGTTAATGTTGCAGAATGAGGGTTAATTTGGGTGATAGATGCCCTTTTTCTTGTACTAGTGTCTTAAAAACCATCCTCTTGTTTGTAACTTTGTAAGTAGAAGAAGAGTCAATTAGGGGATGGAGATATTTCATTTTGATTCTCTTTTATGGGTCCTATGAATTGTAATTGTAACTACCGGCTTAAAAAGGAAAATTTGTACAAAGAAATGTTTGTTTGAGAATTCTTATTGAAGAGTATATTTAGCAACTTGAATGAGATGAACTAGTCTTTTTCGTGTGTAAATAGAAAGATTGATCTTTACTACTTTCCTTTTTATATTCTTCATTGCCTTTGTCTTATGACGGTGTGAGATTCTTTCTTCATTAGGCTCCCTTGTCATGTGCGCTTTAGCTTACACTTAACGCAAAATTAGGCTCTATAGAATCATGAGAATAGGTGAGAACCCCACTGTTGGTCTCAAATCTCAATCTCCCTCATGACCGGAACCTATTTTCCGGTTATTGGGTACTCAATTCACGGTAGGCTTTTTTCCTGCAATTTGAGCAACAGGACCAATTGACAAGTTTTCATCTCTTTCATGGCGAGACAACAAAGCAATAAGGTTTTCTTGCTGGACCGCTGTAATAACACTGTCACAGTCATGGTTCTGTCCTCGTGGTCAGTGTTTTTGTTGGGTTGGATGTTGTGTAGTTCATAGTATATATTGGACCTCGTTCTCAGGGTAGTGATATTTTGCTGTTTATCTTCGATATACTACAAGTCGTCCCTGCAAATCAAAATAATCTTGTAGATCCAAGTAGTCCTTGTATAATATTTTGCTTTTTTTGTTCGATACATTACAAGAGTTCTTTTCTTGAAACATTTAACAACTAGGAAAATGTTATGAATATTCTATTTCTATCACTAATTTTATTATGTATTATTTATGTAGATCTTTATCACTTCAAAAAATTTATTTCCAAAGCGTGGTATTCATATAGATTTCATCAAATTAGTCGTTAAAGTTTTTCCGAAAGCCTTCTTCCCTCTGAGGTACCACTCCGAAATACCATGATCTCCCTCTCGTTGGAGCGTCCTCCGCCAGAGCCTTCGCCTCATGTGAATCACGTCTCCTCTACCTCAATGGAGCGGCCACCACCAAAGCCACCCATCTTGCAAATAACTGTGTACAACCCATCCATTATGAATCTCAACCTTGTAAGGCCTCCCCGAAAGCCTCCAGATAAAGCTTGCACAATTTTGAAGGTTGTTCGTAAACCAGAGCCATATTTGGGTCGTCTGTCGCTAAAACCTCCATGGATGATTTTCAGTTTGGGCTGTCTATTGCTGGTTGAGTTATGCTTTATCTATTTTGTGTTTTTTGTTGTTTTTATGTGTTATCTATGTTGTATTGTGATTTGTGTTTTGTGCCTATGTTTAATGGGATGTAAACCTTTGAGTTTTGATTGTTGGCGTCACACGAGCCTAGTAGCCTTTTATGAGGATGAATCTGATTCAAAACCTTTGTCTTTTATCAGCTGATTTTTGTCCAGCATGACAAAGTGAACAAATTTGAGACCAACTTTAGTCGAAATACGCGTGATGAAGCCAAAAAAATGATCTGTAACTGGATAGAAAAAAAGACTTTGGATTCTCACATCTCCTTTGTCAGCATTAAAAGATGAAAGCTGTTGATAGATGGGCAATTAGGTCATGAATTTTGGCTTAATTTTTCATATTTGTCGACAAAGTTTATGTGTCTTGAAAATTAAGATTTAGTAGGCCTATTATCTTGTATTAGCACTTCAAAATTGTTGGGGAATGTCCCTTCAATATTAACACCAGCTGCTTGTAACATTCTTTATTCTATGAAATGATAAGCTCTTGTTTACCGTCAAAAAAAAAAAAAGTTGGACGTTGATCTGCTCCCAATAGCAACATTCATGCGTCAAGCAAGACATCCTCGACTGAATTTTTCATTATTTTACAAATTTACAGTCACTGCAATTTCTCGTTGACTTGAGTGGTAGTGTACACTACTTCTTTGAAGACGTTGAACTGTTCTCCCTCCGCTATTTTCAGCCACCGTTCAGGATTCACCTCGGATCAAGTTTCCTTCTATGCACAATGTGTTACCACCTCTTTCCTTACCATCTTCTCCATACCATCTTTTCCATTAAATAAGCTAAAATTATTTCTCATCACTTCACAACTGTAGCTCCATTAGCTATTCTCTAAAAGTATTATGTCCAAAATAATGTAGGGTTAGCTTTGAAACTTTTATCCTCCAGGTTAGCCAAGTTGTTGATAAAAGGTTTAGATAAGTACAATTGAATCCAAATTTTGATCTTACAAATTGTTTCCACTTGTATAGCCAATACAAAGGAATGAATAAAACTCATTTAAATCTAAGCTACAATATAAATCTCGATCCTCTTATAATGGTCAAGAATTGTATTCATTTCTAAAAAAAAAAAAAAAAAAAATCATGGTGGCCCAATGGGCCATGTCGATCCTCCATTTTTTTTCATTAATTTTATATCAATGTAATAAACTTACTTTTTTGCCACCTAAAATCTATAGTCATTCTTTTAAGTGGCCACAAATAAATTAAAATAAAAGCCTTAACCCATTAAACATAAGAAAGGGCTTACAGGTTTTATGTTATTTTGTAGGAGAAAGCTCTGATTTTTTTTTTTGGTTACATAATTTTTGCTACTAGTCAGTTGACATTTATATCCATAGCAAGCAGCAGCTTAGAAGTTTCTATAGCATACTTCTTCTACCTACATTATGCAAGACATACAATATTTCTTTTAGAAAACTATGACTAGAGTTTCTGAATTGGACCTGCAGTGATAAATGCAACCTTACATCTTAAAGACAAAATTAATTAATAACCAATGTAGCTATGTTTTATAGAAAGTGAAACCAAAAAATGTTGCAAAGGTATAGACTATAGATTGTTCCTTGAGATTATGAAAAACAAATTCAGAGCATGCTTCAAGCTGAGTGGTTGCTTCAAGTTGAACCAAACTTCAACCAATGATATCACGTCATTGGATAAGAACAACAAATTGAGAAATCAGAGTGTGGCGTCTAACAAACCACGACACAGCAAGAATCGAAGCGGGTGGATAATAGAATATGTAGAACAATGTTGTCAAAATTGCGTGTTAAATTATGAATTCTGTGCTAAATCGGTATTAAAATAGATTTTTAATGAAATCATAATTCAATCAGATTTTGAGCGATTTAACTGAAGGTAAAATAGGTGAAATCGAATAAAATTGAGTTAGTTTATTTCGATTTTACGCAAATTTTAAGAAATTAAGCTTCTTTTTTTAACTTTTTAAACCTTTGTTTTTTGGATGATTTTATGATTAGGGATAATTTATGTCGTTTGATGCAAGTTTACAAGCATGACATTTTGTTACGGCGATTTAGTAGATTTTTGTTTTATGATTAAGTTGAAAGTTTGAAATAACGATACACTTATAGTAGTATTATATAAACTAACTTGAGTTTATCTCAACTAACTTAAATTAAAAACTAAAAATTTTATGAAGATGATAATGTTACTACCTTTAATTACTTTTTGATACTTACGGTAAAAACAAGAAAAAGATAGTACTTTTCTAGTACAACAATGAAACTTCCAGAGCATTTTTTTTTAAGACTTGTACAGAAAAATTTAAGACTAGAATCATAAAGTAAATGGATGATAAGTTTCTTATAAATAAGAGAATGTTTTGTGATAATTTGAAGGGAAAGGAAGATGATGATTTTGGAGGGATGAGATTAGAAGAAAAATAATAGAGAAATCTTAAAAAAAAAAATTAAAAAATGTTTTTATAGAGAAATCTTACAAAAATTTTGAGAAAATGTTTTTGCAAGTATTATAACAAAATAAATTGGATTTGAAAAACTTACTCAAATCCCCTAAAATCTTATTTTAATACAAGTTTTTAGTTTCTCAGAATCAGAAGATTTTGTATCATGAAAAAACTAAACTCCAGACTAAGTCCTCTCTCTCAAAATTATCCATTCTTTCCACTTCTTCTTTTTTAAACTCTCAAATATAGCCTAAATGTTTCTGATGAAGGATGTTGTTATTTTGTTTAACTTAAACTCAATTAATTATGAATAAACATTGAAGCATCTACATTGTCAAACTCAATTTTATTAAATTGTTACTGTTAGACTTTTTTTTTTCACAAATTACGATTTTCTTTGTTTCCTACTTTAATTATTGTGAATATTCTTTTACTGGTTAAGCTAATATATTATTACCTCCGTCCTTAATTCTAAGAACTTTTTTAAAAAAAAATTGTCCCTTTTTATAAAACTCCTTTGGTATTTTCAAGTACATTAATCATTTCTTTATCAACCTACCCTTATTTATTTTGCATATTTTTCTTCAATCAACAATAAATATTACGTTGAAAACATAAATTCACTCTCTCTCTTTAGAATAAAAGAGGAAAAACAATAGTAATTATATACAAATTTAATATTACAACCAACTTACTTAATCTCTGTAATTTTAATAAAAGACTTCTATATTTAAGGACGGAGAGAGTATATTAAAAATTATTTTTTATGTTATTTGTCTTTATATTTGGCCCCTAATAAATTCAAAATTAAAGAAAATCACTACTCCCTCCGTCCTAAATTACAAGAAAAAAAAATCACACTTATTAAGAAAACTATAACATAAGAATTTGGAGTATAGTTTTTTGTGTTTTCTTTGGAAAAAGTTTTATAAGAAGATGTAAAAACAATTTTCATTGACTATTGGTTATGGAAAAAATGAAAGAGAGAGAAAATTGAAAGTAATTTGCATTTAATTTTATGAGAATAAACAAAAAAAATCTTGGAAAAGATAAAAGTTTATCTTTTTTGTTTATATTTTGAGACAAAGAAAATGTATTTTTTTTGCTTATATTATGGGACGGTGGGAGTATGACACAAAAGTTTTGGGTTCCACCACTGTCCACTATGGACCAAACCAAAAGATAGCTGGAGATTGTAGGAGCCATGGGATCTAGTGAAATTTCAATTTACAATCGTTGCCAAGTCCTCGTCTCGACTAAAGATTCACAAGACAACAAGTAGACAGACAAAGGCATTTATTGTACGTTAAGTTATTTGGGAAAATTATAACTCAAAATCGATTATGACTCAAGATTTTTTATTTATTTTTTTACAAAAAAGAGCCAAAGCCCATGACTCAAGATTATTATTTGTACTAGTTTTGAACTTTAAACATAATTTATACAACTCACTTATACGAATATAATTAAACATTTTTTTTTGAAAAAAATAAGTGTATATATTCAAACATAAATAATCATAATTTTAAGAAAAATTATGATGTTATATAAAGCTTATTTTGAACTAAAATCGATTTAAAAAAGAATAATTTTTGTCGGCTTACAGAAGCAAAGATTATCATGGCAAACAAAACAATTTCCACGTTGGTTGGACAATGGAACGCAACTTGTTTTGAGGCATCTAATGTGATTGGTTGTACACTTGTGTACTAGTAGCATCAAGAACAAAATTTAGCAAACAAATTGACGCCGTTTTCCACCGCCTAATTAAATTCAATTCAATATCGTCAATGATCCCAAGTCAACTTACGTATGTGTGTGCTGAACTTTTTTCTGTAAAAAATAAAGTTGTTTATTTATAATAAAAACTTCACAGCAATTTCTTTCTTAAAAAAGAAAATTTTAATTATACTGTCTCACAATAATAGTCATTTTAATATTTTTTATTTTTATCAAAATAATTGATATCAATCCAATATTTATTATTTTTTATTTATTATTATATCATTATTTATTGAATTTCATCCAAGTTAACTACTTCATTAACTACAATTAATAAAAGTATTTTAGTAAATAATAGTATTAATTTTGTCATTAAAATCAACACATTAAATGACTATAATTTAGAGATGGAGGAAATACTAAAAATGTTATAAACACTAGGGTGTTTGCTTGGTTACAAAATTTATTCTAGGATTAACTTTTCCAAAGAATGCTTAAGAAAAGTGTATCCAAATTATTAGTAGTAGTTTTTTATTGAGTAAAAATCTCATGTATCCAAATTCTTTTTCAAATAAAAAAATATTAAAAGTCTATAGCGTACTTTTATTGAGTAACGGTCAACTGTCGGCATGAGTTTTTTTAGCTCTTCCACCATAAATTTTAGAAGTCACTCATTAATTGTGAATTTCACATAGGAACTTAGAAATATATTAAGAATTCTATCTATTTTTTTACACAACTAGTGTTAAAATAATGGGTTGTGTTGGTGCCTTCGAACACTAGCTAAGAAAGATAAAAATAGAAATTTTCTATTAAAAATAAAAACCTTTTGACTTTAACAAAGTGAAACATTTCATATTTTATCATTTTTCAATATAAACCTTTTAAATTAGTCTCCTTAACTAGTGTCCGAAGGCACTAGTTAACATTTTCTTAAAATAATATTACCTTCGTCTCTAATTATAAAACCATTTTGAAATTTTTTTTGTTGCTTTTTATAATACCCCTTTAAAACATCAAAAGATAAAAACGGAAAGAAATGTTATTTCAAAAAATCATATTTTTCAAAGAGAAATTAAATGCAAATTGCATTCATATGTTTTCCCTTTTATTTTCTCTATAGCTAATTGTCAATAAATTATTTTTATATTTTTTTCATGAAACTTATTTTTAAAGTCGTTCCTACGAATTCAGAGGTTCGGCTCTGTAAGTGAAAAGAGACCTGTAATAAAATGAAAATGTATTATTTTAAAGAACAATATTCTATTTAATTTTTTTAAAAGATAAATACAAGGTGTCATACACATGCGGTATACCCAAAGGTGAAAATTACTACCGTATACACGAAGAACCACAAACCACCTTTAAAAAAAACCCACCTAACACCAAAAGCAAAATGACTCAATTCTAGTAGGCCTAAAACAAGACAACAAAAACGGAAAGTGAAAACATGCACAAAACCACCAAAAGCAATACGCCCACAAAGCTAGCAACAGAGCAGCCAATAGCAATCACAACAACAGCAAAAACCAGATGCCCTACCAACACCTAAACAACCGAAACATAACACTAAATCCACAAAAACGACAGTTTCAACCGAAAACTCGCATCCCTATTTAAATGAAAAATGAAATCCGAAAGAGAGAGGAAACCTGTTATATATTGAATCTATGTTGAAAATTTGTGGTTGCCAGGTCGGAAATTGAATCTGAGAAGAAAAAACGAAAGACTGATGAAGTCGTGGTGTAATGGAACGCGTGGTACTGGTATCAGAAGAGAGAGAAAAAAATAACGAAAAACATTATGTTTGGTATCAGAGTTTTCATAATGATTTTTTTTAGGGGGGTAGTACTTAGTAGTACTACTAGGTTATAAAAAAAATAGAGACCCATGCTTTGGGGAGGTCCAACTCTATTGAGCTTTTTGCACAGTTCAAGATCCAACCCAACTTATTTTAAAGATAACAAAAACCTACACTATAAATTATTATATTTTAGTTTTTTCAATAAATGTAAAAAGATTTTTTTTCTCAGGAGAGATTAATTTAGGCTAAATTACATTTTTGGCCCTCTAACTATTTAATTGGTATCAAATTGGTCCTCTAACTAAATATTGATTTATTTCGGTCCCTTAAGTTTCTCACCGTTATTACATTTAGTCCTTTCCGTTAAATTTAATTTAAAAAAAATTAGGTTTTATACAATCATCATCTTTCTCATTCACCTTCATCAAAAAACAACAAAACAAACCTAGTAAAAAACCCAACAAAACCAATAGGAGGAAGAAAAATTGCAACAAACAAAAATAAGCCCAGTAAAAAAAACTTCCTTTTCATCATCATCTTTATCAAATCCCAACATCCAAAATCTCAAACCCCCAGACTCATAATCAAATTCAAGAAGAAACCCCATATCAATTTTGATTTTAATTTGTCTTTTAACAAGGAATCATAATCGAAAAAAGGTTAGCAATTGAGTATAAAATTCGTTTTGTCATTCAAGCAAAGCAGAATTATCAGATTCAATTTTATCCCTTTTTGTTTTCCCCCTTTAAGAACCCTAGTTTTATGTTGGTAGTGCTTGATTTTGTTGTTGTGGTTAATGGGTTGTTGTGATCGTTTGTTGTAGGGTTTTGTTGTTGTTGTTTGTTCATGTTGCTGAGTTTTGTTCTTGCTGTTGTTGATGGTGTTCTTCTTATTTTCCATAAATTGATGAGCCCTAACGTTTTTTAATTAAATTTAACTGAAAGGACTAAATATAATAAGTGTGAGAAACTTGAGAGATAAATCAATTTTTAGTTAGAGGACTAATCTAATACCAATTAAATAATTAGAGGACAAAAAAGTAATTTAACCATAGAAATGAGGAATACACAGCCACTTTACAGCATTATATTCATGATGATGATATGAGATTGACTACTTGTCATGTGTCAATATTTGGTTTGTTGTAGCCTAATAGGGTCCCACAATAGTAGTTTGGAGTTTATGCCGACAGATGAGCATGCATGCAAAAGTATAGAATATCAATCAGGTCCTAATATTGGAGTAGTACTAGTAGGCATGTTCCTTGTTCATGCAAATCGAAGGGCACGCATCTGACACAAAGCAGCACTCAACTTTCAATTCATAAAAATATCTCTTTCAAATTCAATTCATTGGTTAGCAGACACTACGGCGGCATGCCGCTTGGCCAACATGCAAAACCTTTGCCTTTGGCATTAATGACACACCACTCGGCCATTTTACTGCTCTACCCTCTCAAATGTTTACTACCACACTTTACCCTCTTCAATGATTCTCGAAGCTTATAGTAATGACCGTTACTAACAAACAAGTGTCCGTTAGGACTTAATCCCACGAGAAAGGGTTTAGGCTCATGAGAAGAGTTCAAGTCAAAATTAGTCTATTAAATAAGAGAATTTCATGATTTAAAGCACTTTAATTTACTTGATCTATAATTCTTAACATTATCATGTCATTTAAGAGCTGACGTCGACGACGGTTTTCACTCTATCAATATTGATATGATAGTAGCACTTTTCTTTTTTGTGGTTTCATTCACCTATCAGTATTCGATGAAACACCTTAATTTAGTTTATAGGCACCAATTGTAAGGATTTAAGCTTGTGAGAAGAGCCCAATCAAAAATACTAGTTCATTATGCGAGAAAGTCTCATTACTTAAATACTACATCAAACCCTTTGATCTACTTATTTAGAATTTTAATCAATGTCGTAAAAACACTTGTCATCATTCTCTTATAACAATTACTTTCATCTTAAGATAATTGAGTCCGATCAAAACTTAAAATTAAGATAATTGAGTCTGATCAAAACTCAATATTTGTTTTAGCTAATACTTACCTTTCCAAGAAGAGAGATTACATTTCTCAATTTAGTTATGTATGGATCATGTTAACTAATGTATTTAATGTTTTGAGGCATTAGTTAATTAAAACAAATTGTATAGAAAAATAGATTTTTGAAAGTTTAACTACATGAATTTTAAATTCTTTTTGCTATACTTATCTCTTTAATAAATGTTTAGAGACATATGTTAATGTTTTTTGAGTCATACTAACTAGTGTAAGACACTCTTTAACTATTATAAATTAAGAAAATGTTCTTTAAAAAATACAAATATTTTAATTTTCAATGAACTGAATTTATAAATTTTTATAAAAATTTACTCTCTCCGTTTTGAAAAATATGTCGCAGTTAACCACTGCATACATGCCAATAAACAACTTTGACCAATAATATCTTTAATTATATATAATAAAATATCACAAAATTTTGATATTTTAAAAATATTCATCTATACAAATGAAACAACATCTTACATATTAATATTTATATTATATATTAGTTAAAAAAATATGATCAAAGTAAATTATATAAATAATGTACATTATTAAATTGCGACATATATTTAGAGTATCATTTATAATTCTTAAAGAATGTACTTCAAAAAAAATGGCTTAATTGCACTTTGCCCCTATCTTTTTATCAATTGTGTAATTTTGTACCTCCTATTTTTTTTTAGCGATTTTATATCCCATCTTTTGCCTCATTTTCTCTCTTTTAATGATGATTTTGAACAAAACACAACGATAAAAGATGAGGTGCAAAATCGCTAAAAAAAACGAGGGTGCAAAATCGCACAATTAACAAAAAAAAGAAAAGAAAAAGTGCAATTAAGAAAAAAAATTAAAGAATGTACAAGTGACACTCATTTGTCTTTCCCTTCTACTAGTATTATTTATAGTAGCAGGTTTTGAACAATAAAAAACGAATTCATCGAAATGAGCAAGTAGTTGTTCAAGAAAAAGAAAAGAAGCTAGGAGTAGTTGTTAGCGAATCGCAAAGTGTAGGCAGAGTCACGTGAAGGCATGATTTTAAACAAGATTGAATAGGCAACGGTGATAACTGCAAATCAAAAAGTGGGATAATCTTTGATTAACTTAATTTAATAATATCGACCTCATTTTCACCGAAAAAATTCATTGCATTAGACCCACATAAAGAGAAACGGGCTAGATGAAGTGTTTGACTTTGTTCTAGTTGGAGCTACTTGGTACTTGCCCCATTACGTTCTCCCAAGGGTGAGATTTTTTGTCGTTTTGTTCCAAATTAGTGTCAAGAAATAATGGAATTGTTTTAGTAAAATAAAAATAAAAAAAAATAATGAATTGCCTATTAACTATTCGTTCCATTTCATTACAACAAAGTTTTTTTTTTTTTTTGAGAAATACAACAAAGTTTTTTTTTAATGAACTTTTTATATGGATTTTAATGATAAAATGGGGTCTTGCTAATTTATACAAAGTGCAAATTTGATGTTGTATTTATAAAAGAGAAATGCTCAAAGTAAAAACTTTATCTTAAAAATTATGTATTCAATCTATTAAAATATTAAAAAAATATTTTTTTAACACAAAATTTAAAAATTATTTTAATTTTTAAATCCTTAACAAGTATTAAAAGACATTTGTTAGCATAACTCTTTCAAAAACCTAAGTACACAATTGTCGTGATGGAGTAATTACTATTCATTGTATTTAACATGTGTCTTAGGAGTATACTGGACACAAATTACTATTTATCTCCATAAAAAATTAATAATTTATTGTCGATGATATAAAACACAAATAAATTTGAATATTAAGAGCGAAGAATAATAATTTACACATCATGACATGACACACAAGTAAATCCTTGAAAAACAGCTCACATCACATCACCACACAACATGTTCTCCTTTGTCCTCTGCTTGTAGTACCTATTGCAAGTAGCCACCCAATTATACTTCCTCTATAAATACAACCAATATTCATCTTTACTTTTCAATTACTCACAAATTAGCTAGCTAGATTCAATTCAAGATGAAGAGGCAAAGAGGTGCAAGTGTGAACAACCCCAAGAATCTTCCCAATGTTGAAGATGTGGTAACAATGGGGAAGAAAAAAGGAAAGAAAGAGGGTGAACAAAAGATGGAGAAGGAGGAGAGGAAGGAAAGCAGAGATATAAGTGAGGGTACAACAACAATAAGGGAGGGTGTGAATATGAGTAGTAATGTGGTGAGTTGGAATTGGGAGGAATATATGCCATGGTTAGGAGGTGTTGTGGATGAACAAATGTCATGGGGTTCAACTTGGTTCCCTGGGTGGGATATGGATTTCATAGGTGAAGCTTTTAACAATGCTCTTTATAATGATGTTGTTTGGGATGATGATATCTGGAATCTCAAAAATCAAATTCCAATTCCATTACATGGAAAGAGATTTGAATTGGAGTAGAAGAGGTACAATACAACATATTATGAAGTAATTTTCAGCTTTATTTAGGTAGCTAAGAAAGGAAATTTCACTATTTTCATGTCAATTTTAGAAATATATATGTGAAATTCACTAGTAGATGTCAATGTTAAATTATTAACTTACTGTCCTAATTATAAGCATCTTTGTTTGAGTTTATTATATTTACACTTCTGTGAACAAAGAATGATTAATGAATGGATCCATTAGAAGCAACTGATATTTATCTCTAGCTGCTGAAATAATATTTTTCTTTATTTATATCTTAGTTGAGCTTTGGATTATTATATGTATTTTCCTAATACGAGATTAAAGTAATCTGTTAACACTTTCAAGAAACATTTTGACAGAAGGGGTAATTAAAACCGCACTCATGTCT
Source organism: Medicago lupulina (assembly GCA_958299785.1). NCBI lineage: Eukaryota > Viridiplantae > Streptophyta > Magnoliopsida > Fabales > Fabaceae > Medicago > Medicago lupulina. The sequence continues at coordinate 2,639,939 of OY283141.1, read as the reverse complement.
TATGTGGGTGTGGTCTAAGTTACAGTTCACTTACAATATGGTTACAGACAGAAACTCCAAAATCCTTTATAATACGGCGGCAACTGCAGTTGCAGATGACAATATCTTAAGACATGATTTTTTAGTGGAATATTTTAAAGCCATTGATACTTTAAAAAAAACATTGTGTAACCAAAATCTAAGCCACACATTAACAAATACTAGTAGAGTAAAATATCCGGAATTAGCTCAATTGGTAGGGATATTGCATTTTATGTGCAGGGGTCGGTGTTCGAACCCCGGATACTCCACTTCTCTACAATTAAATTGTGTGAGCTCTAGCCACTAGACTACTTAAAAAAAAAAAATATCCGAAATTATGTTTGAAATTCTTAAATGCAGCTACTATTTTTTTTTTTTGAAAGGATTAAATGCGGCTCTATTTTATTTTTGAGAGGATTAAATGCGGCCACTATCGTACAGCAGTAGTTCCTTCAAAAAAATTATTTATTTTATTAAAGGAACCAAAGGCGGAAAGGCTCAAGATAAACTTATTAAAAAAAAAACTCAAGATAGACCACGAGACCGTAGGGATAAGTATAACACTTCTAGTAGGATGTGTTAAAATTCAAACATATCTAAAAAAAAATTAACAAATCAAAATGGATTATATTAACAAAACCGTAGCAATTTCCAAACATAAGGTGTGCCTAAAAACTGATATCAAGATTATAAAGTATACCAAAAGGCCAGTAAACAAACAGTGTTTTAGCCAATACTTAGACAAACCATAGGATTTGACCACCACTCTAAATACCATAAACAAACATGGTTTTTTAAGCTTTCAGCCACCCTAATGATAACAATTTAACCTTATCTAACAACTTGGATATATATGTTTCAACATTATTAAAGAGTCGGTTCGTGAACTAATCCAAAAAAAATACTAAACACTGCATAAAATTGAATATTATTAGATGTTTTTGAATTTCCTTTTTTTTTTTTTTTTAAAATCTACTTGAATCATATCGGATTTTGGATTGATTTTTCAAAACCAAACTAATTATATATATTTTGATTTTTTATATTTTTATCAGAATGAGGCAGTTAAACTAATCAGTCATCCAAAATCGAACCACGTGTAATACTAAGTTGAATATCTCACTTTTGAGGCAGTTAAAAACAACACCACTCACTCTTTGGTTCAATTCAATTTAAAGTGGTTCGGTTCAAAATGGATCAACTATGGTTAATAATTGTTATTAAATTAATGGTCCGGTTTCGGGAACCACTATAATGGTTCGGCTAATTTTGGTTCAGTGCGGTTCAACATTTTGGTTCGGTTCGTGGTTATTTTTGTCCATCCCTACCAACTATAGATTGGGCCTAGTCACTTAAGGGGGGCCAAGATTGCTTTACAAAATCAAAAATTTCTTTTTAGGCCCCAAAAATTCTGTTTTTACCCATGTTCTACACACCCAGTATATATTTTTCGGAAGGTTCGGGAGATATCTCTTGTTTGCTTCATTATAACGATTGATTTATTTACAATCTGAACTTTCCCCCTCACGATATCGTGTTCACTTGCACATAATCGACCCTGTTTCTAAGAAAGACATTCAATATCCCCCAATGCAATCAATAAATTGTTACTTTTGGTTCAACTGTTTTTTTTTTTCCTTCTTTCTTTATAACACCTTTGATCAATTATGGTTTCGTTTCATCAAGTTCTCTCTATGTGGTAAATAAATAACTTCATTGAACTTATGAAAGCGATGACTAAATAGGAAGAATTTTTTTTATGTAAATGCGATAACTATTGTTTTGAACATTTATATCAACATTTCAATACTGTTTAATCTAGCAAGTGCATGTTAATTGATAATGAGGTGCCATGAATCGTTAACAGAAACTTAAAAGATTAGTTGCATATGCTCGAAGTAGTGCAAATTTGTTGATGAAACTCATGTTTCAGGGGGAGATTAGTTCATACAGATGGGAGGTTAGTTTAGAGTTTGATTTCCTTTAAAAGACTGATGAACTATTCAAGGACAACTATGATTCAATCATTCTTCTCCACAAGGACAAACTCGCATATCCTCGGAGGCTTCTCTTCTCATCCGAATTTGGTCACGGTATGGTTCATAAAATGGTTCAAAGGTGAGGGGGATAACATAAATTGACAATGATAATCATTTGTAGCAAAGGTAGTGTACAATTTCATTAGGCATAGCAGGTTTTTCTGTGTGTATGATAAAACATTCTGGATTTTCGAAACGAACAAGACAAGGATGACATTGGTTTCAGTATGCTTAGAAATTTATGTTCAATCTGACCTTTCCCCTCACATTATGGTCTTCATTGGCACAAGCTTAACTTATCAAATTATTATTTTGATTAATACTACTATTTAGTTATTAATAATATTAGAAAAAAAGATAAAAAAAACTCGTTTGTTTTTTTGTGTATTAATTTGGACTTGTTTCACTTGACATGTTCGTTCATTTTATCAATCTTGCACTTCAAATGCTCTTATGAAACAATAATAGATGAAAAAATCAAGTAAAAGATTCTTGAAATCAGATTGAAACCAAAAACTATCAAGCAAATTAGAAACACTAAGAAAGTAAACAGTGAATACACAAGATTTCCTGAGGTTTGAAGCAACAACATTTACAGGATTTTCTATGAAGGAAAATCACAACTCCTCATTTGAACACTATTTTTTTTTCTCTCTTGTTCAATAATTTTATGAAACATCACTTTTTGTATCCTTTTACAAGGATATAGCAGCTGATATACAAATAAAAAGTAGTTACAAAGATAATTATTATAACAAAAAAAAATAAAATCAACTTAACCAACAACAAACTCAACCTTTGGTTGGGAAAAATGAAACTTAGCTAACAAACTAATCAGACTACCAATTATTTAGTACAGAAGATCTAGCATAAATAACAAATGCCAATTGAACTTTGATTTATTAAAGGTACAAACTAGAGATATGGATGAAAGCAAACTCTATATGTAACGTGAGTTGACAATGGGTGGGATTGTTATAAGCTTTTAGCTTATAAAAAAATTGTGTAAAAAGAATCTAAATTTTTTTCTCGGAGGTTTTAAAAATAAGAGCTGTTATATGTTTAACCATGTAATATTAGCGATTTATGATTTACTTTTGCAATTATTATTTTTTAGATTCAAACCTTATAAAATATAAATTATTTGATATTCGACCCTAATCTCATCTGACTATGACTGTGCAAACATGTTTGCATGACGCGTTGACGGTATAAAATTGAACATGTGGCATTCTTAGTTTGAATTATTTAATTCATTTCCAGTTTTTTTATTCAATTTAGAATTATTATTTTTTTAAAAAGAATCTCTCTCTCTCAAGTCTCAACCCATCCCAAAATCTTCAAACGTATGTTCTTAACCCATTCTTCATCAAAACCCATTCATCATCATGAATAACAACTCAATCTATCCCTTTCATCATCAACAACCCAATCAATCTCTCTCATCCTCAACAATAATAATCAAATTTAGATAACTATTTATTTGATAATTTTTTTATCCTGATCAAACACTTCAAAATAACAAAAATGGTTTTTTTAAACTAGATTTTTTTTCCAAAAAAAATCCTAGACAAACGCACCCATAACACATTTAACTGAATATATAATTTTTTGACGCAATGATCCCTTTTTATGGACTAAAACAAAATGTTTCCTTGAATATATACTACTACTGTATATTTTTTGACAGATGTTTCCCTGAATAATTATATTTTTTGACCTCCCCTGAAAAGAAAAGATATATATATTTTTCTTGACCAATGTAAATGTTTCCCTGAATATTAAAACATCCAAGTCACGGATTTCTCGTAGGCACAGTTTGCAAAGTTGCGTTCTCACTTCTTGTTTCAACTGTCTCCCACCGACATGTTAATTTCAAAGGCGACACTTAAGTACGTACTGTATAAATTTAAGATAGATCATTTCATCTATTAAATGTGATAGTATTTGATCTACTAATGACTGAAATAATCTCTTTTGTGGGAGTATTTTCATCCGAGAGTAGTTTCTATTATAATTTCTCATGTAATAAGCGGGAAAGAAAACCGAATAATCATGCTCAAATCTAGCTAAATATGTTTTAGTAGTAACCAAAATCCAAAAAGAGGTCTTTCTAATGAGATATAATAATAATAATACACTAATGAATAGGGAAAGGCATGTGCCTAAGTGATACAATTATGTTACAAACTAATAATATAATTTGGCCTAAAAAAACTAATAATATAATTTGGTATTATCGACCATTGCAGGATTTCTTTTCACGTGGGCCAGTGTGTGTATGGGATGGTCATAACATGAGGCTCCATCTCTATATTTCATAAAATACTTAGCCGTCAATTGACTCATTTGTTTTTTGACTCTCATCTTCTCATATCAATCAATATATCATACACAAAGCCAAACTCAGAGCTATAGAGAAAATTTCCCTCTACATAATTTGAAACAGGTGTTAAGAAATTGGGTCACCCAAAGGCTCAAAATTTATGTGTACTATTATTGTATGGCCATGTGGTTTGGTAGTGGAAGGAAACTCTTGTATTTCTCTATGGTGATGTTTTTGGCAACAACGTTGTTACAGATGTGGGTCTGCTGCCACTCGTGCCAGGTTGGTGCTATTCGTATATTCCCAGGAAATGATGTGGCAAAGGTGGAATTCAACAACAAAGATCTATTGAATAAGTATTTCAAAGGAAGGACTTTTTTGGGTTCAAGCAACAAGAATGAAACACAAATGGGGTTTGATGATAGCAAAAGAAAAGTACCAAGCTGCCCAGATCCTCTCCACAACTAATCAACAAGTAGAGTGAATCCTTATTATCAATTTTTTTTCTTCTCATTCATACATATTTGTGTGACCATTTTTTCTTTGTATTATAATTTTCGTTCATGTTTATCCAAAATAACCCCGTTTTTCTCATCATTTTCCATCTGTTAGTTGAAAAACATGAGAGAAAACCGGGGGTATTTTGATATATTATATCCAGAAAATATTTTTTGTATGCTTTTTTCATCAAACGGTGATCCAGAAAATGATCCAAAAAAAATCAATATTATACATATGGACCGGTTTTTAATTTGTTGCATACATTTGTTTAGTTTTTTTAATTTCTTAATTTAACTATTTAGCTTTTTCTTTGCAAGGGATTGAGAAGGGGAAGAATCTGAAAATGTTTGTTGTAGTAAAAAGGCATGAATTTATTCCTTTAACAATATGAAAACAATCTTTTTCTCCCTTCTTCTCCCAATGGAGAAATAATAATATATCGTTCAATCTTTTCTTCATTGTCAACGACAAAAGCATTTTATGGTAGTAAATTCAAAGTGAGAAAAGCTACTCTACTTTTACTAAGTACACACACTGTCTGCATAGATTATGGGTGATGAACCATGTCCCTCATTTGGTAATTCGTTTTTCATCTTTAGTTAATTGTTTATTTTACATGATTTCTACTTCCTGGGCAATTGCAGAGATTATTCATTTCTCTTCAAAAGATTTGATTTTGATTCCAGTGATTTAATAAAAATAAAATTGATCTACTATCTTCAAATATTTGGAATTTAATAAAAAAAATAGTTTTACTTTATCTTAAAAAATTACTCTAAATTTGGTAAAACACTCTATTCATGCATGAATATTAACTTTCAAATCATTTTTAACTGATTGTGTAATTGGTTCGGTGTACATGAGTACATCAAAATTGATTTTAATTTAAATCGAGTGGCTCACCAAACCGAGTGGATTTCAGTTAAAATTAGTTAGTTAAATGTAAAACTATTTACTATTAAATTTAATTGACATTGATATCGACCACCATAATTTTAGTAAAAGTTACAGTTCGGAGTTTATGTTAGATGTATATAAAAAAGTAAGCTAAAAGAACACTTCGAACTAAAAATCAATTATATGGTAAAATTTCTAAAAAAACATTCAAATATATAAAAATCAATTCTACACATAATTAAATTTGTTTCCTCACAAATATTAGGTCATGACTCATCACTCATGAGGGGAATTGTTGTTTTTGGATTTTAAAATTACGAGAGAGCTTTGAAACTATTACCGGGGTGAGTCACGACCAGGTCGCTTTCTTTAAGACGTTTCACGGCACTACCTAAATTGTGCAAGGTAGACTATCAACCGTGGCGTCTCCAGGATAAAACAGCCCAGATTCTTTCTGTACGATTAAAGGCTGCACTGCCAGAAATCGCTCGAGAATAACACCTCAATATGGTTTACAAAAACCACTCTGATATGGTTCGCAAACCACTCTATAAAGCAAAGCCACAGAAAACCGAAAGCCCACAAGGAGGAGGAGAAAGAACGGTTCGTCAACACAAACCGCAGGAGATGAGAAGGGGGAGAAAACCAGAGAAGAGCGTTCGATTTTCGGTTTTGGGATGAAGAAAATGAGAGTCCCGAGCTCTCTATTTATAGGGAGATTTCCGGTTCAAAACCCGCGGTTTAGCCCACGACCCAGTTCGCGACCCGCCAGAATTCGCCCACCCGGATAACGGTCACCCACGACGCGTAAACAGGAAAACGTGGGAAAGACTTAGTCTTGCGAGAGCAAAAAAAAATCTGAAAGTTTTTTTTTTATTTTCTGAGCCCAAAAAATTATTCCTTTTTCGACCCAGACCCGGCCCGGCCGGTCGGACGGCGTCGTCGCGCGTGTTATATAATTTTTGGCATGGCTCACTCCGTTCACAAAAGTGGGTACCCCAAGGGCACACCCTTGGGATTGAAATCCCACATATATAAACACTACTAGAGTGTGTGATTTACCCAATGTGGGACATAGAAAATTTTCAATTCACACTAACACTAGTTTCTTCTTCCTTGTGTTTATATTCCAATGGCTCCCCATTCCTCACTAGCATACTCCATGTTTCTCCCCAATATATATACTAGTGTTCCAACAGGAATCCACAGCAAAAACATGAAACCAAACATACTTTCACTTACTCTGATCCATGTTTTATTTTCTTACTGTCATTATCCTAAGTGGATGTGGACAAGATGACTGAGTTGATTAAACTGTTTAATCATGTTATGTTACCAAATTAATGAGTAGTCTATTAATACATTGGTGTCGTCATGCATAGGAGAATGCAAGTTTAAACTGCCACCAATAATTCTAGATAATTATAAAGATGTTAGCCAATAATACTTGCATTTGTTTTGACCAAATAACTGGTTGGCTATATGACTCGTAATGGGAGCAGGTCTGGAAAAGGATCTTACAGTGTCTCTTGACGTAGGCCTCGTTCATGTAAAGAAGAACGGGAAATAAGTTGTTAATGTATGGTCCATAATTAAAATAGACTTATATTTCATTTGCCATCATGCCAGTTATTTTAGGTGTAATTTGCTATCATATTTTATATATTGAAGATTAAACAGAAAATATAAAATTTATGCCTGCACTAAACAAGGATATACATGATTTTATGGGAAAAGAGCATTTACTTTCACCAAATAAATTGGTGAAATTATATATTAGAACTCACTTGTAGCGAGGCATATATAGACTATAGTACATCAACATGCAAGAAATTCAATAATTTGAAAGGAGTATAACAACAAAACTATGGTTTGGTAGTTTGTGTGGCTGGATCATTTCAGTGTGACCACATCACCAACAAGGTTTCCATTCTTGGGGTCGCCACTATTTCCTCCCCCTTGTTTCTTGCTGGTTTACTTAGCTGTTTTGGTTTCTAAATCTAGTAGTATTCATGTATTATGTTTTTATTTTCTTTCGAATCTTCTTATATCGGGTTAGAGTACCTTATATTTATTTTGTTAACAAAACTTTTGACACAAGAAAGTAAATTTATCAAACGAAGTTTAGTTTTAATTTAAATGGATTTTGTAAAATTGATATAGAACATGCATGGATCAGGGTTTGTATTTTATAACGACAACGGTGTGGTTGACCATTCCAACTCACATTTTTGTAGTAAAAATTTAAATTTATTTGGTTTAATTTAGAATGTTAAAAATTGATATCATATGAAATTAGTTTTAAATTGATATTCAACATCCAATTGAAACCAAATAATGTTCACCGATTTTATTTATTTAGTTTATATAATATTGATTTTCAACATCCTAAATTAAACCAAATAAATTTAAAAGTTTACTACAAATTTGACTCGAAAATGTGAGTTGGAATTCACACATTAAAATCAAAGTTGTTGTTTATAATAATTTGATACATTCAAGTATCAAATTAAGTATCAAAATGGTTGTTTATTCAATCAACATATGCAGTGTACTAGTACTTGATATATACTGTTGCTTTGTGCACACGATACCACCGTACCCATGTATGGAAAGTTTGCTTGCTTTTTTATGATCACTTTTCTGTCTCACTCTACATAAACTGCCTCAAGACACATCGAAAAGGCCAACATAGAGAAAAATGTGTGATTTGGTTGAATTCAAGGAAATTGATTTATTTTGCAAGACTGAAAGAAGAGAACAAATAAAATGGTTCTCGTAATCTGGTAAATTTTGGGACTTATGAAAGAGACTAGAGAAAGAAACTGAAAATGGCATAGAAATCAATGTAACAAAGCTCCACGTATTATGCGGCGAAGATGTTTTTACTATAAAAGTTGCCAGTGATTCATAGTCTGCTTTTTTGTCTTCTTGCATTTTGGATTTGGAATCAACTTTGATTCTCATTAATTCACCATTCATCGATGCATTTTTGCAAGTACATATTTCTTCTCTTTAATGGCCATTGCTGAGTTTTCTACTTTGATTAGTGATTTTCCATCAAGTTCTTTTTTATTTACTAACATTATTATTTGTGAGACCAATATTCCTTGCCAGTGATGCATATTATATTTGATGGTCTTGCTAAATAAATATATATACCCTACACTATTTAGTGCTGACCTATACCCCTGTTCTATAATAACTCGTGATATTTGTGGAATTCTGGCTACCAATTAAAGGGACATTAACTAAGCTGATTCTGATTTGGCTAAGGGGCAAGCAAAGCTTTCATCGTTGTCATTCCTATCTTGTGTTGTGACCCCTTCAATAAAACCTACTACAGTACCAATTTACAGTTATACATGCAATTGTTAGTGAAGGAGGAGCTGAATTTATATCCTAAACAAAATATGATGCCCTACTTTAGCTGCCAATGGTGACGCTCGTGATTATTAAGGTGGGAATATGTCACACTCATCAATCAATAGATGTATATAGTTTTCCTTATTCCTTATCAAAAAAAAATGTTTATGGATTGCCATACTTCAAGTCTTGCCGGTTTTTTCTTCTTCTTTTAAATAGAGATCAACAGTGTTTTTTTATGCCTTATTTTATCGAAGACGTTTGAGAGGTTACATGTCATTGGAAAAACCTAATTGGCCTATGTACGAGACCGATCTATTTACTTAAATATGGATGTAAAATATGTTGAAATCATATGTTCTTTAAATGTTTATTATCATGAATTTTGATCAACGTGTGTACCCTTCATTTTTTTTTTGAAATAGTACCCTTCAAATTTATTTACTTAAATTGGCCCGACTCGGACATAGACCTATTTACTTAATTATAGAGATAGTTCGACCTATATATATGTAGAGTATGTTTAAGTCACATAAAAAATTAGCAAATGTGGATTAAAAGTCATGACAAAAAACATTTGGAGGAACAAAACTTGTAGAAATTTTTTAGAGACTAAAAAGGATGAATTTAAGATATATAAGGACTCAAAACTTATTTGACCATTAAAAAAAATGATACGACATTAAACGATTGAGTTTTGGATATCACACCCAAAAAACACTAAAGTAGCATAATGTCCACAAATTGTTGCGTGTAAGAAAATAGATTTGCATCCATACGTCTGCACAATGGTAAAATTAAAATGATTTAAAATAAATAAAGTTTGTAAAAAAATATTTCTTTTTACGGACATATCATATGTGTATATTTTTTTAAAAAAAACCCAAACTAATATCATGTGTACTTTTAACATAATATTATTGAAAAATTATTGACGTGCGAAAATTTGATTAATTCAATTTATGAAGCCAAATTTTATTGAAAATATAGATAAAATCAACAAATTGGAGAAACGTAAACCTAAACTAGAAAAATAAATTAAAGAAAACAAATGTGCTGCAACCAAAACAGTTTACAAAAGAACTTTGAGCTCATAAAAGGATGACTAAGATTCTATCATTACAATGAAATGCTCTCAATACGCTCTCTGTTGGTATTATGACTTGCATGGCTATGTCAAAGCTCAAAATCAACTCTGACGGGGAGGTCAAAAACATTGGCATCACAGCTGCTTGTGGTGGCCTTGCGAGCGATGCTTCATGTAAATTTCTTGGGGGATTTTCGGCTAATCCGGGAACTTGTTCCGTGATTCAAGGCTGCCTCTAACTCCCACCCTTGTTTTACTCCATCTCCAAAATAACAAGTCATTTGAGTAAGCTTCCGGCGGTGGCCGGCCAGTTATATTCTTCACATTTCCAGGGATGCAAATGTTGCAGCAGATTTACTGGTCAAGGATGGTTTTAATTGCAATAATGTTAATGTTGTTTACCTATCTCCTAGTTTTATTGTTAACTATTGTAAGAGATGCTCATTTGAATCCATCCATTGATGGTTTAATCTAGTTTCTTGGTGAAGGGCTTTACCCTCTACCATTCATAAAAGACAATTATTATGACTTGCATGGTGATAGATGTGTAAGTGTAATGTCTATTCACTTTTCTCAATTTTCATTTTTTTCTTTCTCATTTATCTCAACTTGTTTGAGGGAATATTGACATAACAACTAAAACAAATGAACCACTGTTTCAATTTTGAATAGTACTTAAGTTACCATTTGTAAAAAAACACATTAATTTTGTGATAAAATAATTATATTTATTTATTTTTAAAAAATCCATTTCTTTATTATTATTTTTTTGGTTAAATGAAGTATTGTTTGTGCGTACCTGTGAAGACTAATTATTAGAATCTCTCTGAGATTCAAATGAACGGTAAATCATATCAAAAAGTTTTAGATCAAACTCGAATTAGAACATGAGACCTTAGTTAAGTTGTAAAGGACTTGCATCATCTAATCTAAACACACTTAGGTATGTAAACTATCTTTATCGATTTAAACATGTAGATTAAACCTAACAACACATTTAAACCAGAATCAATAAGCGGAAGCAGTTTAGAGCATTTACCTCCAGCCATTGCTTGATGAAAAAGACCTCACTGCTGATGCTTGCTGCTATCACGGACTGATTTCACTGCTGTTCCAAACCTTCACTTTGCTCAAACTCGATGGTGTAGTATTATGAAGAGAGAAAGTAGGTTCAGTGACCATGAAGTGGTGAATACGTTTCTAATTTATAGCCCCTTGCCCATCACAAGGTTCTGAAACGTGTTGCACTTATTGAGGGAGCGTGAAATTGATCATGGGATAAGTGGGAAGAATCAGTGGACCATTTCAGAAGATATTTCCCTAAAAACTAGCTTTCCACAACAACTCAATATTGACCAAAATATTGGCACATGTGGAAAAGGGAAAACGGGAAAATATCTAACATTCTCCCACTTGGTCCATCTAACCCATAATCAATCATAACAGAAAACTAAACATAAGAATCATGGCGACATGTCCTCTTATTATGAGTAGTATCTTCCATGTATTACAATATATCAAGTCTCTCAATAGCAATCCTCAACTTAATGAAATAACCATATGTTTATTTCTAGTCTAAATGAAGTGAATTTTCTCAAAAATAAATAAATATGTGCACATAACAGAATGAGAAAAATTCAAACTGAGATAAGAGTTTCATCAAAATAACAACAGCTTAATGAAAATTACATCGTGGAACCAAGTCCCATCCGTACTACATGATCCTTAAAATTCTTTGGTGGCATGCCTTTAGTCAAAGGATCAGCAATCATCAACTCTGTGCTAACGTGTTCAATGACCACTTTATTTTCTTTAACACGTTCTCTTACGGCTAAGTATTTAATGTCGATATGTTTACTTCGACTTCCACTTTTGTTGTTCTTAGCCATAAAAATTGCAGCAGAGTTGTCACAATACATCTTTAGTGGTCTCGAAATGGAGTCAACAACTTTAAGACCAGATATGAAACTCTTCAACCACACACCATGCGAGGTAGCCTCAAAACAAGAAACAAACTCAGCTTCCATAGTGGAAGTAGCAGTCAAGGTCTGCTTTGTACTTCTCCAAGATACAGCTCCGTTGGCTAGCATAAAAACATAACCCGATGTTGATTTTCGAGTATCAATGCAACCAGCGAAGTCTGAATCGGAGTAGCCAATTACTTCCAAGTTATCTGTTCGTTTGTACATGAGCATGAAATTCTTTGTTCCTTGAAGATATCTCATTACTTTCTTAGCAGCTCTCCAGTGGTCAACACCTGGATTACTCTGATATCTTCCCAAAACTCCAACAGCATATGCAATGTCAGGTCTGGTGCAAACCTGAGCATACATAAGACTTCCTACAGCTGAAGCATATGGGATTTTCTTCATGTGTTCCCGTTCAAAATCATTTTGTGGGCATTGACTTAATTTAAATTTATCACCCTTCACAATGGGAGCCACACTTGGTGAACAATTTATCATATTAAATCTTTCAAGAACTTTATTGATATAGGCCTCTTGAGACAGACCCAAAATTCCTTGATTTCTATCTCTATGGATCTTAATGCCAATAACATAAGATGCCTCTCCCATATCCTTCATATCAAAGTTTCTTGAGAGAAATTGTTTCACCTCATGTAGCATACCCTTATGTGTGTTATAGGATATCTTAAAAGGACCATACTGATGAGGTAGAGTGGTTAAAATGTAGTGAACAAGGAAAGAGTCAGACATTGTTACCTCCAGATCCTTAAGTTGGGCCGCTATATCCCTCATGCGCATGATGTGATCACGCACTCCTCTCACCCCAGTGAGCTTCATGGTTGAGAACTTTATGATTAGAGTGCTGGCAAGGGCCTTATCGGATGTAGCAAACTGCTCATCAATGGCCTTGATAAGATCCTTGACTTTTTCATATTGCTCAATTGAACCGCGGATACCAGCAGATATCTTGGTCTTTATGAACATAACGGAGAGACGGTTAGATCTCTCCCACTTTTCATAAAGATCCACAGCATCTGGCTCGCTGGCTTCAGTAATTCCAGCTGGTTCATTTTTCCTAATAGCAAAGTCAATATCCATCCAACCTAAATGGAGAAGAATTCTCTCCTTCCAGATCTTATAATTGTCACCATTCAATTCGGGAATGTCACACTTAAAATCAGAGAAATTTGCAGATTGAACAACTGTAAACAAAATTCAACAAATATGCTCATTAAACATAATTGAGACAAAGTAAATAAATTTCATGGTTTACCAATGCAAATCATGCTTAAAAATATAAATCTAGTGACATAACACCTGCCTGTGGGCTAAAGTTTTACTCAATTAGATTTATATTATAACTTTATGATTAAACTATCAAATCATGTTCCTTTTCTTAACTCCTGCGGGTAAATTAAGAAATATAATCCGATATTTTATCCTAATTAAACACACAAACATAACAAAATTCCTGTGGGTAGATTTTATTATACAAGCATGTTTAATTACAACTAATGTTTTAAGTGTGATTCTAAATCTTAATATAAAATTCTAATCAATTAAAGATGCTGTGGCTATTCCTTAATTAATCACAATTTTATAAATCACTCAACATTAATTTAAACTAAGAGCTTAGTTGTTTGCATATAAACTTAACAATGCAATACATCAGTTAAAGATTACGGTACAGGTATAATAACAACAAGATATACACAGTACATACAAATGACAGTAAGCACTATTAATTAACAATTTTACTTTGCATTCAATAAGTTAACAGTAGCCTATCATTCATGCATACTCAAAAGTTTATTCAGAATGAACAAGCATACATAAAACAGAAGCAGCACAATTGGTTACAAACTGAATTTGTACTGAAGAGACATAGGTTCGATCCCTGGTGAAACCAAACGCGCATAATTTTAATCAATGCGTTTTTTTTTTTTTTTTTTTTTTTTATAAGAGGTAAAAAATAAGAAAACATGAATTCTGAGAATCGAACTCGCGACCTAAAAGCGATTCATGGCTGAAACAAACCGCTGCAACGCACGCTAGCATTCTGATATATTTCTCATTGTTTTATATTAATAAACAAAAACGCACTGATTAAAATTTTAATTTCATCGTCTTCAACCTTCAGCCGGGTCGTTTTGACCCGGTTCAGACCCGCGATACCCGAATAAAACCCGACGGTTTTAGACGAATTTCGACGTCGAAAACGATGTATATCGCACCAGAAAAATCCTATAAGTCGTTTCCAACACGTTTATGATTTTATTTTTGATTAAAGGGGTCAAAACCGAATAACCCAGAAACTTGAAAAATTTCAAAACAGAGTGGAAACGATTCAGCAAGACAGAGGCATATAGGCTCTGATACCAAATGAAAACCATATTCATCGATTTAAACATGTAGATTAAACCTAACAACACATTTAAACCAGAATCAATAAGCGGAAGCAGTTTAGAGCATTTACCTCCAGCCATTGCTTGATGAAAAAGACCTCACTGCTGATGCTTGCTGCTATCACGGACTGATTTCACTGCTGTTCCAAACCTTCACTTTGCTCAAACTCGATGGTGTAGTATTATGAAGAGAGAAAGTAGGTTCAGTGACCATGAAGTGGTGAATACGTTTCTAATTTATAGCCCCTTGCCCATCACAAGGTTCTGAAACGTGTTGCACTTATTGAGGGAGCGTGAAATTGATCATGGGATAAGTGGGAAGAATCAGTGGACCATTTCAGAAGATATTTCCCTAAAAACTAGCTTTCCACAACAACTCAATATTGACCAAAATATTGGCACATGTGGAAAAGGGAAAACGGGAAAATATCTAACAAGGTATTCACTTATTAATTTTATTGAACAAATTAAAAAATATCACCCACGAATTTGGTATTGCTTTTTTTCTTTCTGTATATAAAATAAGTCAAATGAATTTTAAAATCAAGGATCTCATTACTTATTTTTTTGGTATCGCTTTTATTAAAAAATATAGATATATTTTGCCACTCTATTTTTTTTGAAAGGATTGTTTCGACTCCATTTAATTGAAAATTACGTATATAGATTCCACTAAATTTATAAGAGATGGAATATGTTCATAAGAGATAGAATATGTGGTTGTAAATACTCTTCACAGAAATTTCTACTTTGAATTTCAATAAGCAGATAAATAAATAACACTATCAAATGAAAAAAATTAAATAATTATTGACTATTTGTAAAAAAAATCATTTGACAAAAAATATATATATATATATATATATATATATATATATATATATTAAAAGACAACCATTTTCTTCGTGAACTTAGCTCAATTGATAGGAACAATGTATAATATATGTAAGGTTTGAAGTTCAAACTTCGACCACAACAAAAAAGACTACTACTAATAAGTTTTAAAAACAATTTATTTTTTGATAGATATACATAATTATAATAATCACTTGAAAAAGCAGTGCTACTCACCACGATTGAAAACATAGTGAGCCTATCACAAACAGTTTGCATCCGTTAGATCTGGCATATACACGATACATGGGTCGCTGTCAATAAAGAGTTAGATACGGATATTATTGTTTGTACTATTATGATCTTCTCGTGATGATATTTATCGGGATAAGTAGCATTATCCCACTTGAAAATTCACACAAGTGTTTAGTCTAACATTTTCAGGATGTGTGTTTTTTTTTTGAAAGATGTTAATTGTGTTATAACTTGTGATCTAAATATGATATATTTAATACTCATAAAAGTATTATATATATAATTAATTATATAATAAATGATAAAATAAGAAAATGTACTCTTTTTCTATGGTCAATAGAAAATTTACTCTTTAATAAAGACAAATATAAAAATTGTTTTTTTAATAGTATATATTAATTATTCAAAGACGTTACACATTCGTAGATTACTCATTTTGACTTATAAACAAAAAGTTATATGGGTTTAGACTACATTATAGACTACATGCATATAACTTTTAGATCACACATGTGTAATTTTTGACTTATATTTTATTATGAATGTAGTAATTACTTCTAATTAAAAACTATTCTTAATATGAATTTTATACAAAATGACTTTTTTAGTATCATATCATTGACCAAATAGTTAAGGAATACAAACATTTATCATTTGTGTCGTAGCATGTTTTTTATTGCAAAGAAATTTCATTCAATCTATAAAAATAGTAGTAATTCGAACTTGAAAAGATCCAAACTTGTCGTATCTCCAATAGATCTTTTATTAATCGTGATTCACTTTTTTCTCCCGCATATATGTTTGGAAAAGGGTCAAGATGCTCTATTCACACATTTGGTGAGAAGCTACTAACGGTAGAACTTTTATGTAAACTCGCATTTAATGGGCGTGGAACACACAAGCAAACATATAAGTAAATGGGCCTATGGGCCTGAACAATCAATCCATAATTCGACAATTAAATTATCTTAGCACCCAACCCTAGGGTCTAATTTTGCAACATGAAAAATCAATATTAATCTTTAATAGCAATATATAAATCAATGAATACATCAATTTGAGCTGATTTTTTTTCAAATTTTTGTAAAAAATATCTTTAAACAAACTTTCTCTAAACTTTGAGAAATTCAATCAAACCGTTATTATATATGTATATTTAAAATAAGATTTTGAATTAGTCCATAAAAAAATTAAATTAGAAGTATAATGTTATATTATTGTTCTCATTGAAAAATATAAATACAGTTGTTGTTACAATTTTAAAGTCATAACTTAAACACATCTATATTATTTCTAAAGCAAATAAATAATTAACCAACACAAATAAAATCCAAAATCATACAAAAAAATCATTTATAATTAACCCACGTTAACGCAATTAAACACTTGCCTATTTCATCCATATATTACAAGGAGATTGCATATATCTTGAAAGCTACCAGAAAACCATGGACACACCCACAATCTCTAATTACCAAATTTTCTCTAAATTAGAAAGAAGATCGAGACAAATATTTGATGTAGATCAAATGGGGTAAATTAAAGTACTTTTCCATTTTATGGATTTTCATATGGTTGTTTATTATTTACTCACGCTTAGCCCATGATAAACAACATCTTTCCACTATCTCGTCAAAAAAATTAAAAAATTTCCACTCTTTCATTTCCAATTTTATGTCACTTTAATCAACACACTTCCCTTTGCTTAATTTGTCTTTCTTTTTTTTAGGCAGCTTGATTTCTCTTCTTATTAAGCCTTGCATTTATCCTCGTATTACCACCAACCACAAAAGGCACAATTTTTTTCTTCAATTGTTATTCACTTTGCAGACATTCAAAATTACCAATTTACCATCTTTTCACTTAATCATTAAGTTAATTAGTGTATCACATCTAATACAGCCCAATATTATCCCCTAAAAAAAGCCCAATATTACAAAAGCACGGCCCCAATTAATAAGGCCTCTAATTACCTTTATTACCAATTGCCTTAGCTAATTAATTTATAAATACCCCATGAGTAGATCCTATAGCATCCATAAGTGCTCACAATGAAGTTGAGTTGCAATGGGTGTCGTGTTCTTCGCAAAGGTTGCAGTGATGATTGTATCATCAAGCCCTGTCTTGAGTGGATCAGTTCCCCTGAATCCCAGGGGCATGCCACCCTCTTCCTTGCCAAATTTTATGGCCGGACTGGTTTGCTCAATCTCCTCACCAATGCTACCAATCAAAATCAAAATCCCATAGGTAGCTAGCTATGCACACTATCATAATCTAACACTTAATTCATGAATAATTGATGGATGGAATAATTGATAAATTATTTCATCCATCATGGTTTTAAATTGTGGTTGTTGTTATAGTTTCCGTTACAAGACAAACTTTTTTTAATGTGACAATAAATGCGACCAACTTAAGTTGATGCGGCCGCAATACCGTTAGGGATCAAAATTTAAACCTATGTCTCATTTATGTTCCATCTATTGTAAAATCTTTTCATAGATTATACATCAAATTTGATTTTAGTTTTTAATATATGATGCTTAATGTTTTTAATTTTGTCACAATTTTCAGCTGTGTTTAAATCATTGTTGTACGAGGCATCTGGTAGATTGGTGAATCCCACATATGGGGCGCTTGGTTTATTCTGGTCAGGGGATTGGAGTCGTTGTGAAGCTGCAGTTGAAGCTGTGCTGACTGGATCTAATATTAATGACAATTTTACAACAATTGATAGGCAGATATCATCAGGTACACTCAATGCTGAAAATCATGTTCTTCAAAAAACCTATGATATACGCCACGTGGCAAAAGGTACCAATGTGGACATCAAAGGGAAAACTCAATTCAAAAGAGCTGGGCAAGTTCTGAAGCCCAAGCCACGAGTTGGTTCAGTCGACTCGACTGCAATGTTGAAATCCCTTTTTAAGAATACCAACATGGAAATTGGGGAGACTTCATCAAGGGTTCAAACAGAGAAAATTAATGAAGCTGCTGGGAATCAAGTGAATTTGGAACTCACTCTTGGCTTTGATTGCCAATCAACTAAGGGCAAGAAAATATTAGATAAATGATCAATTTATTGTATGTAACTCAGTTTCAAT
Organism: Medicago lupulina; assembly: GCA_958299785.1. Lineage (NCBI taxonomy): Eukaryota > Viridiplantae > Streptophyta > Magnoliopsida > Fabales > Fabaceae > Medicago > Medicago lupulina. The sequence continues at coordinate 2,621,137 of OY283141.1, read as the reverse complement.
TGGGATGTACTTTTTTTTTTTAACAATGGAACAAATGATCAAAGGTCATCTGTTTGCACCTTAATTTGTGTTATCTTTTTTAGTCATATATGTTGAGTTGTACTCCGTCCGTTACTTTTGAAGTGTTAGAATTAAAAGAAATTTTCGTTCTTTTTTAACTCTCGTTTTCAAAGTTTAATACAACATCAATTATTGATTTTTCAATAATACCTTTACAAAACGACATTAAAAAAGAAACGGAGGAAGAAATGTGAACTTTCAAGTTTCAATAATATCTCCCTCAAAAGAAAAAAGTTTCAATAATATCTATATAAAAAGCCATTATCTTGTTAAGTAGAATCATAGAATGCAATCATCAAAAGTATTTACAACAGATTCTTTCTTATTTCAATTCAAAAATGACAAAAGAATCTTTACTATAAGCATATAATAGATTTTGAGATTTGTTTTTTCTTTTTCTTCTAAATACAAAGTTTAGATACATTAGTATTAGTTTAAGATGATAATTGAGACAGAGAAAATTTTAAGACACAACGAGCATTTGAGAGGTGCTAATATATTGTCCATTAATAAAATTCTAATATTAATGAGATTTGTATTTACATCCTTATAGGATTTTTTTTAGTGGACCCTTTAGGATATATTTGTCAAATCCAAATCAATCGGATTAATGAGTGTTAGTTCAATGGATATATATCAATTTTTATATAAAGTTTTACTTGTTACCATATCCATTATTGGAATATATTTTCCTTCATAAATTCCATGATTTGAATATTGGACTTTCTTGACTAAATCAGGATAATTGGTAAAAGAATTAAATTTGTTTATATTTAGTGTTATTTTCCTAAGGTTATCACTCATAGTATTTATTGTTTCTTTACTATTAAAAAAATGCAATATAATTAGGCAAATTCTTAGGCTCCTAAAGTTTGATTTTATACAACCTTGAGGATGCAGTAACATTAAAACTTTTACGAAGAGTTTGTCGTTATTTTGGATCCCACAAGACTCGAAGGAATAATATAAAAATAATATAAAAATATGAATGTAAATGAATAATCGGATGATAGATACATGCTCAACTAAACTTCAGAGATACCACTTTATTCACCGTATAATTAACAATATTTTGATATAGAGATAATTTATGAAATTAAGAATTTGTGAGGTCATATAAATAGGAATGAGAATATTTCTGAAGAGAGTCCTATATTTAACAACAATGACAGTAGGTGTGTGTGATTTTATAAGTACATCAGTAAAATATAATTATTAATATAATTTATACATTTTATATTAATTAATATAATTATTTTTCAAATTAAATTTAAGGTAATTTTATTTTATTGATGATTTACTAATTATTCGATATTGTATGCTAACATGTAACTCTCAAATTTATTCTAAATAAATTTATTTTAGACTCAAATTTGCTTTTGATTCATATATTTACTTGATTCTAGTTTTACCTAAAAATGGATTATAATTCTAAGTTTTTTATGTTTTGTGATTTTTTTTTATAATAAATAAAAATAAAGAGGCATTAGACCTGACCTAGGTACAAACTAAAAAGAAATAACACAATACAATACAAACGAGACAGCCCTTCTTAAATAATGTTTTGTGATTTTTTGTTTTACCTTAACCTGGTTTGTTATCTATAAGTACCGATTCGGACCCTTTTATTTTACTGTAAAGGGCCTAGCATCAAAACGTACACACAATAAGTGTTGAGAACGCCACCTTTTTAAGCTAACTATAAATTATATGATCTTAAACTTAGAATTATAATTATTACTTTTCATTAAAATCAATAATTAACAATTACCTAAAAAATATTATAAAATTAATATAATATATTGTACATTTAATAATATTAATTAAAATATATATTAAATTCATAAATATACTATAAATTATTTGTTTTAATTGCAATCAATTAATATGTGTGTGTACGAATTTAATCTATATTTTAATATATAATTATTATAAACAATAAATTATATTAACTTTAAATTGTTTTTTAAATTGTTTATTATTGGTTTTGATTATAAGTAAAAATTATAATTCTAGACCATCTATAATGGTGGGTGCTTCACCTAATTAGCATCAAGTTAAGTATGCACCCCCATTGTGGAGTAATATTTATTGGTGCTTATAAAGAAAGGTGTCTATAGAATAACCTTCTCTCTCTTCATTTTTTGTGTAAATTTCATTTAATATTTTCTAATAAAATAAATTAGATTTTAGAAATGTAACTATATAGAGTTATTAATGGGACCTATTAGTAAATTTCGTTGTGATGCTGAGTTGGAGGAATTGAGTGTTTATTATGTATTGACATTAAACAAATTATAAAATGAATGATGTGTACATGTGAGACCCATTTAAATACCTAAATAGGAGAGCTCCATTGTGGATGATCTAAGTTAAAATATTATAACTTGTAGTTAACTATAAAATGTTGACACCGTGGATTTGTTGGTAGGATAAATTTAAAAGTGTAGGTCAACCCTGACCCTTTATGCCAATACAAAAGTGTAGGTCAACCGTATCGGGTTATGCACACAGAAAAACAACAAGTGTATTCGTGACGGAGCGTCGTATGATATTTTTGGATATGTTTTTAGTAGTTTTTTTTTTTTGCATTTGAAAACAAAAAAGACGAGAATTAGAGGAGTTGTCAATGGTTTGAGAAACATATTGTATGGTTTTCACTCAAGTTGTTGTAATCCACTTTTATCCTAAGTCATGCAACTTCATAGGTGTTTTGAATGTTTTGTAGTGAGAAATTATGTAAATCTACAAATCAAGACATCACGTGAAAGGTGAAGGATATGAAGATTGAAGATGAATGGTTTTTATAAGGTTTTTGAAGATAATACAAAGTGAAGAAAATTCATTTCAAATTCCTAAGAGTTTTCAAACAGAAGAACGAGACGAAAACACAAGATTTCGTACATTGGGGATGTCTCATGCGCATAGCCATGCACCATCTACGCATGAGGCAGTGTTTCCACAGCCCCCATGCACCTCTTGCGCCCCTGTAAGCGCCTCCTGCGCACAGCTGCAGGCAAAAATTGCATGCAACTTGTTTTTCAAGCTAAAACAGTGGAAAAAGCTCAGTTTTCTTCTTTAAAATCCCAAGTAATAATTTGCTATAAATAGAGACCCTTGCACACATTATTATTCATTCAGAAAGCCAGTGGTCAAGGCAAGGGTCAAACAGAGTTCCAAGGTAAATGATCTTCATCCTCCTCTTGTTCTCTATAGGGTATGTTTTTCTAATGTTTTGTTATGATGTTTGTTGCCATGAACAACTAAACCTTTTTTTATTAGAGTTCTAAGATGAACCTCTTCTTATTTGTTGGATTCAAATAATGAAGTTTCTATTCAGTTATTTTTTTTCTTATGTGCGATTTAATTTGTTCTTGCATGTGCTTAATGCTTTTTCACTTGAGAATCCGTACCGATAATCTTGATTGATCCGTATATAAATAGTAGGATTGACAACCATAATTTATTCTTTTGTTCTTGGCAGTTCTAATTGCTTATTTCTTAATAATGGTTAATGAAATGAAGTATGAAACTTCATAATTTTCAAATCTTCCTTCCGGTAACCTTGTAATTATAACTGGGTTATCTTATCGCACATGTTGTCGTTAAGGTTAATAAGGATTCAAGGATTTTCTAATCGTCGTTATACATCTGAATCATAAACCTAATCTTGCATTGGGCAGAGCAATTAAACCATGCAAACCTATTCAAATCTCTTTTGATTTCACTCTTTAAAATAAGTTTTGCTAGTTGATAAGTTGAACGACAATTCCTATAGAGAGTGATAAACTTACTACTATATTACTTGTTACAATTTGGTGCACTTGGCAATTTCGTCCATCATATATCTAACCCTAGTAAATCCTTACAAACGAGTATGTATTAGAAGCAAAACCCAACGAATCCGCGTACATGTATAAAACCAAGTTGCATAAAATAATGATATGTGAATGCTTGTGACCACCAACCCGAGGTATAAAGGTTGGCAAATGAATTGATTGTCGACACATAAATAAGTCCACTTACCATCAACTCCTTGTAACAAACAACAACACATCATAATGACTATTTGATCCAAATGGTCCAATAGTCAAACAAAAAGAATAACGAGGATATTAGAACTATCTGAAATCAATCACGATAACTGCTACACATATCAATATGACACAAGCACGATGGAGGAAAACCTTAAACTTGAAGATCTCAACATATTTGAAAATAATAAAAGAATCAAATGTTAGAAACACAACCATAAACCTGTAGCAAGTCTTGTCGAATGCAGATCGCGGGATGCATTCAATAGAAAATTTCAGCCATACAATGCAAAACATATTTGAAACTACACAGTAAGGGCTGCACGAAACCCGTCAATTGAATTAGATAGAATAAAAAAATCCCAACTCAACTTTAGAGAAACCACATATGGTTGTGAAGACAAACAGCCAATGAAGATGAAGGCTTATGTAGCGACAACGAAAAATACTAGAACAACATGTGTCAACGTACGTCTCCAATTCTAGACAACAACGTGAGATCCAAGGAACCAACTGACTTCCAATGCTCGGTGGTACAATAGTCGATTCTTTTAAAGACACACACTCAGATAATTATACATGAATATAGACATAAGCGTTATTTCTAGAGTGATAGTACCTATATATGATTTAAACCATGTCTCTTAGATAATAAGGCAAATCTTTGCTACATATCAAATAAAAAGTTCATTTGCGGAGTGATTGTCGGTAAAAGCATTAAGAACAAATTTAAACCAAAGATTTTATTAGTGTAAATCATATACAACCAACCAAATTAAGAGTATTACATAAAATTAATCTCAACTATTTATGTCTAATCCTAACACAAAAGTGAGTTTAGTTACATGTCGAGAGCATAATTAACAAGATAAGGTTGATATGTGTTGGAGAAGCATCAACAAGCTTGAATCCAAGCCCGTTGGCCCTCTTATGGTTTCTCACGCTTTCCTCTCTTCGTTCGATCTCTAAAGTGTTTAAATTACAAGTGATAAGAATGAGAAAATTGTATTATAACTCTATATATAGTGTTTCTGCAAGTTAAGGTTTGCTAGGCGCATTGATGCTCTCGCCTAGAGAATTCGAGTTTTTTTCAATGGAGAGAAAAATCAAATGCCTTTGGATATTTCTTAAAACCTCCTTAAATCGACTAAATTAGAATCATTTTTCACCTAGTGAACCGACCTTGGCAAATCTCCTTGGAACCAACCTTAAATCACCTCGGGTTTTTCCAAAGTCCCTTTGAGATTATTTGGCTTGGCGTCGAACGTGTGTACTTGCATCACTTTCTTTCGTATGAGTTTAATTGTGACCAAAACCAACAAAAAGGTGTGGGAAATAAACCTAATAGCTTTCTGACATAGTATTACAATATATACTATATTTACATATAATTGTGGGCTTTTATATTAGATTATTTGCAAAAACAAGTTAATAAGTGTTATGGAAATTAACTGTAATTTGATACTTATCATTTATATTTCTCCACTATCAACCGATAGCTAGTATTCTTTGATCTGCCTTCTAACCAAGTATTCTTTGATATGCCACTATAAGTATTTTTCCATGGCCTCTCCATGCCTTGTCAGTATTCATACTTTGAATCTCCAGGCTTAGTATTCTTCATCAACCTCTGATCCAGACCTTATGAGTATTCTTCTTGAAGCCTCTCGTGACCAACATTACTAGAAATACTTTCTAGTTTCTCAACAAAACATGGAAACTGCCTTGTTGAGAACTTGTGTTTAATTGTCTCACCATACTCTCTTTTTGACAAAGATTAGTTGCCAGTTGCCACTACTGTCAGAGTATAGCAATGAGTTTGTATTTGAATGATACACGAAAACACTACGAGTTTGATTCTCTACGAGAGAATATGACAATTCATCCCTATTTAAATTCAAGTGTTTAACGACTACTTGATGTATTTACATCAAGATCTAATCACTCTCACTTGAGAGGATATACAATGAAGTTTTAGACGTCAAATTCATGGTTTTTCTAAATATATCAATGATTCAATGAGCTTACCTTTTTTTCTTTTTTACTCTCATACATGGATGTTCCGATGAACTATCTCATGATACCATTTGCCATATAATATTTGATTGACCTTAGTTTTTTCTTTTATACACCAATGAATGTTCCTCGGAAGTCGGAACCATTTCATGGTGTTGCTTGTTTTTTGATTCATTAGTCTCAATTTTTTTGGTCATTCATTTCACTAATCTTCGTCGAAAAATTCATGCGATACACAAGGTGGGTTCTTTCATTTCAACCAAAAAAAATTTATACGCAAAAGTCAAATATCAAACTCATGGCCACTTGCTTGAGATGTTATTTTCTTCGTTTGTCTTATTAGCTAGCTCTTCTTTTATTTTCCTTATTATGTAAAGAAATGATAGAATGTAGGTTGATTTATTATAGAATTGTCAAAATGGATTTAAAATCTTGAAATGGTATAACATTTCATAAACTTAATAAAATTGTTTATAGTTTTGTTTTCAAAAAATAAATAAATTTGTTTATAGTTTTGTTTATGAACATATTGTTGGTGTGAGATATCTATCAACTTTGGAGATAGCGAATCACCGTCGAAGAACATGGTTGATCATACTTAGTAAAATCTCTCCTCCTAACTGTATTTGTCCACTCACAAGACTCAAACCGGAGTTCTTGCATAATAAATTTGAATGAAGTTCCACTAGAACCCATAAAATGTTGCACAAAACTGTTTATATATACAAAGTGGGAAACTAAAGTAAAACGAAATGCAAACTCATAAAGTGACAAATTATTACTTTTAGCAAATATACTAACAAAAAGATTAGGGGTAAAATAAAGCAACAAATGCTAGCTCTTATTTATTTTAGCAAAGGAAACGTTGGAACTGCAAAGGAAGCCCTCTTCACAAATCTCCCTTTCATTCTTGGTCTCTTCTCTGCATTCAATTTCCTAACCTCGTACCTTATTTTCTTTGAGAACAACCTTGTTCTTCGCTTTTCTCTGTACCTTGAAACTCTTGCCTCTCTGCCTCCATCTACCATTACTGGATGACATCCATATCCTCCAAACTCACCATAAGCATAATGAACCTCCGTTCCAAAAGTTCCCTGGTAAATAATTAAATTAAAAAGTTAGACTTTTTAGTAATTTACATATATAAGAAAATTGAAATAACTAAATGTATATTTGGTATCACCATGAGTGTGTCAAAAATCACGGTGAACCCGATGTTGATAAATTGATTGTGATACCAATCATTAACTAAAGGGATTATAAATAGTAAATAAGCCATGAAGAAAAATTAAGATATAAATTATACCATGCAATCAGGCCAGTTCTCATCAGCATCCAAATTTGGCTTGTTACCATTAGTCCAGGGACACTTTTGGCCATCCCATGCAATGATTACTGCATCATAATCTAGCTGCAAAGATATTTTTCTTTTCCCCTTATTATAATCATTATTTTCATTTTGTTCTTCACACTTCTCCTTCACCTCTTCACATGTTTCATGAGAATCATCATAATCAAAATTCAACTCAAATGAAGATTCTCTACCAATCTCCATCATATTTTCTCCCTCAACAATTTCATAGCTCTCTTCACCTTCTTCCTTCACCTTTCCACTACACTTCCACTTCTCACTCTCCTCATGCTTTGTATCAAGCAATCCCAACTCTTCCATCCCTATACACTCATTTTCTAATCCCCTACCCAACAAGCTCTCAACATCGGCTGCAAATTCGGCTAATTCAATATCAGATGGAAGAAGCCCGTGAAAGCTTTCCATCTCATAACTATTATCACCACATAGTTGAACTCTTCTTTCGCTCTCATTGTTTTTAACATCGGGAGCGAAAGCAGAAGCAACAACTACCACTCCCAGTCCTCCTTCTGTTGAACCAACTGAAGGAGGACTAGTACATAATTCAACAACTGAAGGATCGAAAATTGGTACCCTGTAAAGAAGTTGCGCCTCATTTTCGTCGTGTGAATTTGAATTAACTTCATCGAAACCTAATTCCGGCACAAGATGAAACGGATTATTATTATTATTATTCCCTGTCGGTTCGTTGCTCGAGGATGATTTTGATTTGTGTTTCCCCTGTCTTGGTGTTCTAGCTTTCTTGGTGAAGCCGGAGAAAGGACCACAATTGAAGAATTCATCACCATTAATGGACTTGTACGACGCTGTTTTCAAACGAACTCTTTCATGTCTTCGAGCTAAAGAATTAGCTGAATGAACAGAAGAGTCACAAGCTTGACAAAGAAAAGCATCATCAGCAGCACAATACCAACGTGCTCTCTTTGTTATGCAACTATCACAAGCCCTAGCAGTTTTGCCTCCAACCGCGTTTGCTACGTTTTTACTAGAACAAGTCATCACAATAATTTTCACACACACCCACAAAACTTTGAAGCTAGAAAAAAGTTTATACGTGTTTTTTGGTTTGAACTTTGAAATATGAATTAGGTTCTTATATTATTTTGTTAACAGCTGACAAAAAAAGTGAAGGGAATACAATTATTTTAGGTAGAGGAAAAGGGAAAAGGAGTGTGGTAGAGTGACCCACAAGAACGCTTTTGCAGTGTATATTTAAAAGCGAGAGATCGTTTGGATTTGTACTTTTTGGGACCTATGCACGTTAAGTGGGGTCCATCCATTAGGGTAAGACCTTATCTGAATTTTAATTGGTTGAGTTTGTAAAGTTGATCCTAATCTCTTGCTTCTCATTGGTTGAGTTTCTAATCATATGGATTTCTAGTGGTGACCTACATAGTATATGGATGAGATGAGCATGGGATTTTTTGCACCCATCTTGAATGGAAAAAATGAAATGTTATGGGAAATTTGAATGAGACTGGTTTGTTAAGGGTGTTTTTTAGCAGCGTCATACATGGGTTAGGGGTCACTGACTTTTGTTCTATGGTCCCCTAATTTAATTTCTTTTAATTTCTTTCCCACTCACTTTTGGTTTTGGCATTTTACCAATTATTTCTGCTCTAACTTTTTATGACAGTGTAACCAATGTGATTTTGCCAGCTGAAATTAGCTATTACTCCAATTCGTCTCTTCTTATTGTGGATTATGTAATTTTTGTATGGGAAGATAAATATACGCTTACATCCAAAATTTCATTTCTATTCTTGAAGCATCCATTTGCAGTGGATTAGATCGGTATAGATTAGGCAATTTCCACTAAGCACTAATGGACAGTTCCCATTTGGACAATCATCACACATATATGGCTCACCTATTAGAAGTTACGGTAGATCGACTTGTTTGAGTTAAGAGATAAGAAGTTGGATGTTGTGAGTTTAAATTCAAATTAATGAATATAACAACTAATTACTAACATATTTTATTCTAAAAAAAATGGTTCGAACATTTACTTGTATATATTAAAATAAAATTAACATAAAACGGGACATAGGAAGTTAATAATTATTGGACATTGCAATGCAAACATCGTCAACTTGTTTACAATCAAATTCAAAGATGCATCACTAGATAAGCATAAAACCATTATCCATCGAAGCGCTTGAAGAACATCACAAACTTCATATTTAATTGCTTGGAGGTTCATATGAGGCCAACATGTTCTAGTCATAACAAGACTCTCTCGTCTCAATTATAAACAAATCTTCACCTTTTAAATTCATTCAATAATCAACGTATTTAATCTTGAGTTAAGTATGTTTTTGGTCCTTATAAAATTGAGACTTTCTAAGTTTAGTCCTTACTTAATTTTAATAGTTTTTTTTAATCCCTACAAAAAATTTCTGCACTTAATATTAGTCCTTACTCAATCCAAATTTGTTTAATTTATGCTTAAACTCTTAAGTTTTTCAACAATTTTTTACAGGTGTGTTAAGAACGTTATTAAAAGTTCCTCAGAAAAAAACATCGCAAAAATTTGATTTCTACGTCCATGTTTTTGTTACTTATATCTTAAACTTTTGTCGTTTTAAAAAATTCATATTTAATTTATTTCATGTTAAAAAATTATAGATTTTAGTAAATGAACCTTTCATAGTGTTCTAAACTTGTATAAAAAGAATCGTTAAAAAATTTAAGAGTTTAAGGATACTTAAACAAAATTTGTTTTAGCAGGGACTAAAATTATAAGTAAATTTTTTTTGTAGGGATTAAAAAAGCTATTAAAATTAAGTAAGGACTAAACTTAGAAGGTCGCAATTTTATAGGGACCAAAAACATATTTAACTCTTTAATCTTTATTACATATCAAATATCAAATACATTAATTATTCAACGAATAATAAAAAAATGTATGTTTACTTGTAATTATGAAACTGATGAAGTATATTTGAATCATGCTAAGGTGGGAGGCTCCTAACAAATATTATTGGAACGTGTCTACTTGGTTTGAGTCTAATTACTTTCGTGAGTATATTGCCAATGACCATGTCCATAACTCTCATGATGACACATTTTAGTTAATCTATTCTGTTGTTTCGATGCTGACATTTCTTTTTAGCCAAATGAACTACTATACAACAACAGCAAACCTCACCATTTGACAATCGTCCAACCAATGAAAAAAATAAATTAAATAATCCTAAGTCGAGAGCATTAGAGAATTCAAAGTAAGCCAAAGACTTTTTTTTTTTTTTTTCCAGCATAGGATGCTATCATGACATACAAGGTATAAATGCCAATAATTTTCAATGGCTTGATCATAATAAACACTTGCCAGTGGGTAGTATACAACTTTGGTCTACAAGTTTGATATTTGAGGAAGACAATTCATTCCTATATATTCTCCACACAAAAAGGTTTTGACCTTAGGAAATAGGAGGAATTGGAAGATACCGAAAACGAAGCCAATTGTCTGAAACTTGAGATAGCCTCCATTTACAAGATGTTCAACACACACCATGTGGCATGTAGGCATGTTGAACTATAAACTAACATCTAATATCTATGAGAAAAATTTGTAAAATATATTTAGAAAATTGCAATCGTTAAATAGAGACATTGTAGAGAAGAGCTGCAATGCTTGAATATTGAACCAATGTAAGTATTCGTAAGCAAATTCTTTTACATGGTGGTTTCTCTTCACTAAAAAACATGAATTTCTTTATAAATAGAGACACTTTAGAGTCAAACAAATATAGATGCAAAAAAACACATTCTTGTAAGTCAAAATTCTATGAAAAATAATAATAAATCATTCTTTATTTTCTATAGTGCACGAGATAAATTGACATAAATTAACATAAATTGACGGAGGAATCGAACTTAAAGCTTAGTATGTTCATACCCACTTTAAAATTCATGTACACTCCTCGTTATGTTTATTTTCATCTTCTTGTTCAAATTTAACAGCAGTCCCCCAAGATATAGGTTAACATTTTTTTTTCTTCTTTTGCTAGAAACACAGGTTGTGACACTATCAACCCTCCAAATGATTTCACCAAACTTATGCAACCTTAAAATATGATTTTTTTTTTTCCCCTTCAAAATCTCATATGCATCCCGATTATTAAAAAGAGATCGGACCACTTATTAAGTCCAAACATCCATATTAATATTAAGGCTAATATTAATTAATTGACTAACTAAGTAAGTACCGAGGAAAAAGATAGGAGTGTTTGCAACCGAGGGCTGTCTCACAATGCCTCTATGGATCAGACCAAATTTGTATGTATATGAGTCATCACCATTCTCCCAACGATGTCTCTCTGCTAACACTTTTTTGTAATAAATAGATGAAAACTTATAAAAATGATATTTTCAAAAAAATAAGTGATTTTTTCACGATTTGTTTTATAAGAAATGGGTCTTTAATTTATATTATGCAATTATTTTTAGGGAAATGCTAAAGAGTGTCCTTAAGACCCTTATTGTGTTTGAAAGTGGTAAAAAGTGACGAATTCAACTATTTGAAAATTGTATTTTCCAATATAAAACTACTATTTTTGATTTTCATAACTATTGTCCTAAAAATACTAGTTACTAAGACCCTTATTTTTAAAATACAGTTATCAAAATAAGCTTGCTAGCCCCGAAAAAAAAAGAGAATAGGCTTGGGTGGTTCGCAGTAAATTTTCATTGAAAATGTTAGTTTAAAATTAATTTATACGAAACTGCATCTCTATTAAAATTAAGTATTTGTCCATAAATGCTGTCTCAAGTATTTATATGTTAAACTCAATTTTATTTAAAAAAAAACTCAATTTTTGTCCATACATGTCAAATTATTAGATTGGATGTCGTAATCTGTGTTATAATATTGACTCTTCCATTAATGCGTGTGGATTTCAAATGGCTATTGTTATTTCAATAAAAAACTTAATCAAGAGAGATAAGTTTTTGTATAAAAAAAATAATGTATTTTTGATTTTGGTTAGGGACGGCAATTAGACACCTCCGGTGTACAATTTTTGAAGGATATTTTAATGTTTTTTATTTGGTTAAGTACTACGATTCTTACTATTTTATGAGTTGATTTAATATTTTTAGATAATATAGTTTTATTTCAACTGTGATGTTTTTTTATTTTCTTTTCATAGTTAAAGTGCGGGTAATGAGTGCAGGAATCAGCACATAAGGTATAAGAATGAACACTAAGGTTGTTGTCCATAATTATACAAGTATTTTTTTACATGCACGAGTATGAGGAAAGATACTATACTACCGTACCCAAAGGGTTTGGGTACTCATTGCCATTTCTAGTTTTGGCAAGTTTTTGATTTATATTTTGAACCAATTGTTTTTTATTATGAATTTCTTAAATAATGACATTATGATATTTCTTAGTATGATTCAATTAATTTTAATTTATCTTCTTCAAATACAAACCGCCACCAGATTTAGTATAAAACGGCCTAGACTAATTGTCGATTTTTGATGTTGAACGTGATCAGATTACTAGATAATGATTAGGCTTCCTCAAAAAACAAAAATAATGATTAGGTTGTCGTTAAAATATTTGGGAAGGCTTGTGATATGTTGTAGATAGTAAGAGTTTGGCTTAGTTAAAATACTAACTGTAGTGTTGAGACTTTTCAATTCACTCAAATGCCTCCGAGAGGTTAAAAATTTGGCTTCAGATGCACAATTTGGCAAGAACAAGAATGTGAGAGAGGACTTGTCACGGGACATATGTGGACGTGTTACTTGACATGAGAAGGACGAGACATCTATTGATTATTGCCATATACTTCTGTTTCAATCAAACATCAGATTGGAATCGTCTTATTTTTCTTTTCAAATTTTGATGACAAATCAAATTGAATGTTGGTGGTTGGATAAAACATATGATACCAGAATCGATATATGAGTAAAACTAGATAAAAAAAGGGTTAATATCTCTTTTGGTCATTGTAATACAAGCGAATTTCAGTTTTGGTGTCTGTAAATAAAAAAATAGATTCTATCCCTACAATTTAAGATTCTTTCATTATTGTCCCTCACTTAACCTTGGTAACAGAATCTATTGACATGTCATGCTGATTGGATAATTTATTTTATTTTTTTATTAAATTTATTTCCACGTGGCTTTTATTTTATTTACAATTATTTAAACAATTGCAATCAAATTTTTGAATTAAAATAAATTAACTTATAATAAAATCTAAACTCCATCTTCATCTTTCGTATTTTGTTCTTGAAGCTTCGTCTTTTGCATGAAGTTTTTTTGGCTCATGAATAAATTTTCTTCTTAAATCCAGAAAAGTAAATTTAAGATTCATCATTCAAGTAAATCGCTTGCTTGCTGTGCTATTTTTTATTAAAAACAAATAAACATTTTTTAAGTAAAAATAAATAAACAGTTTTGATTAATGGAAATTCATCATTCATCACAATGTTCATCCTAAACCCAAATATCTAACCCCTACCCAAAGATTCATGTTCAAGTTCATCCCCTAACCAAAAATTCCACCATCAAGCTCATCCCAAACAAATTCAGAATTGGACCCTCGACAACCCATATGCCTATTGCACCCACTACCTCAGCAAGCACCATCGTCACTTTTCTTTAATTCAGATTTGGGGTTTTACATTGATTGAAGAAGAAGAAAATATGATGAAGGTTTTTTTGTTAAAGATGAAGATGATTTTTTGATTTTTTTTTTGAGAGGAAGAAGAAGAACCTGGAGAAACCGTATGAAGAAGTTGGAAATCAAGGCATCAAATTTTTGTGGGTTTTTAATTGTAATTTTTAATTTGTTTTGATTTAATTTTTAAATAAAACAAACAACTTAATCTATGTGTCATATGATTTCATTTTAAAAAACTAAAAAATAAAATAAATTATCCAGTCAGAATGACATGTCAGCAGATTCTGCTGACAAGGTTAAGTGAGAGACCAATGGTGGAAGAATCTTAAATTGTAGGGATAAAATCTATTTTTTTTTTTACAGGAACCAAAACCGAAATTCGCTCATATTACAGAGACAAAAAGATGTATTAACCCATAAAAATATTGATATTTTTTTTCTTCTAGTCACACGCCTTTAGAGTCTTATTACATTACATGACTAAAACACACAACTTGAAATTAAATTATAAATTGTCATCCTATTATTTGTTTGCATAAAACCCTTTCCAAACTTATGTTGAGCTTCTCCGAGATCAAGACTTCAAGAATATGGTTTATTGATTGAGTTTGAAACTATTTATATTATTGTTAAAAAAGGAAATCAAAAGAGTAGATAAAGCTTTGATCTTAGAGAGCGAAAAACTCAAGTTCGTCGCATCAAGTGCTCATACACTTAAGCTCGAGTTTTGGTTTTCTGTCGCATGGGTGAATAAATTCAGTTCAAAAAGTTGTATTTACTAAAAGTCATAAAAATACAACTTTTAAAAATTTATGACCTTAAAAATTTAAAGTCATAAATTTATTTTAAAATTTTTCAAAGTCATAAATTCAGTTCTATTTATATTATTGTTATAAAAATTATAAATTTTGGTGAATAAATTTTAAATAGCATTTTTAAATGCTTCTCCAATATCAAAAACTATAAATTTTAAATGCTATTTTTTAGTAATGATATCTTTTAGTGAAATTTATATTAAAATTTTTCAAAGTCAAAATTTTTTAAGGTTGGATAAATCAAAAAGAGAGGTTTCCAAAATAATAATATGTATTAATGTGTTTCCAAATAATAATAATATGAATGGATACATTCCCTAAAAAAAGAAATATGAATGGATACATGAAACATATAAACAAATTTTTTTTTTATATCTGTTACACTTTTAAGCTTTCTAAAAAGTCATACTTCACTATTTTAAACAACAAGATCCAACAAGCTTGACCAGAAACAGGGATATTTTGTTAAATCGGTTAAACGAAAAAAATCAGTCACAAGCGGAACATAAGTTAGAATTTAATGGAGTATTTTTATTTTTTTTAGCATTTTGAGGTGCCTGTAAGTAATTGAAGGGGCTTAAAGAACAATTTCTAAAGCATCACCCTTGTGAGTAAGAAAAACATATTGGGCTTAGCCCAATCCAAAAGTGTTTCAGCAAGTCCTCTATTCTGCAATTAGAAGTGGGTAGATGCTTTTCCCGCCCCTCTGTCCGAATGTTCAAAAAACATCATTTTACCATGACTCTAACTTTGCAATCTAGAAAAATTCCAGTAATTTTTTAGAAACGGTGGGAGGGATAAAAGAAGCCATCACTGATATTAATTTTGATTTAATATTAGATTAGATTACCTGTCGTACAAGATTTCTTGAAAGAGATATAATTTGGTTCTATTGAGGACATCTCTCTTTGTTTGGAGATTGTTAAGTAATCGTCTTCAACCAATTATAACTTGATTTGCAGAGTTCCTTTAAAAAAAACTTCGTTCATAGGGGTGTCAGTAATATAGCATCTCCTTTGTGTGTCCAAGGATGTATCATAAATGAAATATCTAATAACTTATTTTACTTATTGTCATGTATCTTGTAAGTTATGGTCGGATATTTTGTCTTTTGCTAAACATTAGACGTGTTTCTCAATGCATAGGTTTAGTTTCCTGTGAAAACAGCGTGGAGTATCTTTATTCGATATGGATGGCATGTTTGTGGCTTTTTTGAAAGTGGACAAATCAAGTTTTTGATAATCAAAGATAGGCTTATAATTAAAAAAGGATGATCAAGAGAAAGGATTTTTTTTTCTTTGTCAAGATAGGCATAAAAAAAGAGAAATATGCGTTCAATGTTAATACAAACCTTCTAAAATTAAAGTGAGTGTGTATATTATCATTCCCTACATATATCAATATCCCCCTAAAAAAATATACTTGTCACTATCCTTTTTTTTATATGCAATTACGTGCATTCTATCCCCCATAAACCATAAAAAAATATCAATTTTAATATTATTTTTTTTGAAATTGCACTCATCCGTCCCATAAGTTTTCCAAAGTTGAAAATAGGCAAACATGAGACAAGTTTTTCGGAATTGACTATCATACCAGAAAATTTTAGGAAAGTTTTCCTTAACAAATCATAGGTAACCTTTAGATTAGATAATGTAAGTCTTAACCAAAAAGAATTCTTTTGAAGGCAATTACTTCATTTAACACACTAAACTTAACAACATCAACGACACAACAACCGTGTTTGCTTCATTCATCACACATTTGTTTCACTCATGACATTTCTAATCACTATTTACAACATCTTCTTCTTCGCGATATCTCTTCTTCTTGTTGGTGATTTACAACACAACACCTTCTATCACATTATAATCCCCCCACTTGTAATCATTCTTTACAATCAAAGGCCGTTGTTGTTGATGCTGTTAAGATTAGGGTGATGAATGAAACAATTATATGCAACAGAATAATGGTTCTTGTTGTTGTTCTTTTTGGTGAAGTGTTACATGATATTTCTTTACGATTGATTGTGACAAAATGACCATGGTTAAAAATCCGATATATTTCCCTCAAGTTTATCTGTATGGTAGTCAGTTTCAGAAAACTTTCGCGTACCAACAAAAAATTTTGGGGCGGGGGGGATTTAGAGTGATTCTTTTATTTTATTGAATTGGCAAATGTTATTTGAGGCTAACTTGTGCAAGACGCACAAGGCTGCACAATTGCCGTAATTGAACCACTGGCATAAAGTCTGGAAAATTTGTGAAATAAAAAGAAACCTTACCGCCTTTGTGTGCTGCAGCTGCGCGAACATTCCCAACCTTAACAGTAGTAGATGCACGATGTTCCATTGATGAAAGATTTCCTCCCATATTCTTGGAAACCCTACTTTCTCTATGTCCAACTACCTGTCTCCTCCATGCTGCTCTATTGTCCTTAATTTGTCCTGTCTTTCAACTTCCTGTTGCCGCTTTCCTCTTTCTCGACTGAACCACAGTCCAATCTCCCCTATCCCCCCAATTTTTTGCCACCCTGGCTGGCCCCCGAACCCCCCGATGTATCTCTCTGCCGGAGATAAACTCTGACGCGGTTGTCGTAGGTTTGCCCTAGGACGACCGCCGCTCACAACCTCTCTGTACTCTCTCATTTTTTTGATAGTCTCTCTAATTATTGTTCGGTGGGTGTCTGAGAGCAATTACTAGGTATCTAAAGAACAATCGTCGTTTACATGTTGCTGATCTCCCGAGCTTGAATTTAATGTCCATCATGAGTATATTGCCTCTTGTTTTTTTTTTTTTTTACAATATTGCCTTATAACTATACCTCCATATTATTTCAAAAAAAAAAAAAACTATACCTCCATATTATATTATAGGGTTAATATGTTTTTACCCCCTGTAATTTGGGTGAGTTCCGGTTTACCCCCCTATAAAAAAAAAGTTAAGATTCCAACTCTATAATTTAAAGATTCTTTCGAAATAGACCTTGTAATTTGAAGATTCTTTCGTTTTAGACCCTGAGGTCATCTGACTGTACAAACCTTATGACGTGGCACGCTGAGTCAGTGTTTTTAGATGATGTGGCGTGTTGACTGTATAATTAATTTTGTTTTTAATTTTTTATTTTCATTTATATTAATTTAAAAATAAAAATAAGTAAAAATAGAAAAAAATTAAGATTATTTTTTTGAAAATTGAAAAAATCAGAAAAAAAATCAGATTTTTTTTTTGAAATTTACAAAATTCGAAAAATCGTAAACAAATTCAAATTTATTTTCAAAAAATAAAAAAATCTGAAATTAAGATTTTGAAAATTAAAATAAAATAAATTTTTCGAATTTCTTATTTTGATATGCAAAAAAGGTATACTTTGTAATTTTTTCAATCTGAAAGAAAGAAAAACACAACTAAAGAGAACAATAAAAGAAATTAAAGTAAAATAGAAAATGAAAAAATTTATTTCTGGAATAGTTCTTCAAAATTTCAATTTTTTTTTCAGATTATATAATTTTCAAAATTTTATTTTCATATTTTAACCTGAACTATAAAAAAATTATATTTAGATTTAAAAAAAAATTCAGATTTTATTTTTGTAGAAAAAATTTTAAAAAACTTTTTTTTTTGTCGAAAAAAATCTGTACTTTTTTTATTTTAAAAATTTAATTCCAGAATTTTTAGTTTTGGTAGAAAAAAATATTCGAAAAAAATACTAACTTTTTTTTATTTTAAAAATTAAATTCCAGAATTTTTATTTTTGGTAGAAAAAATTTTAAAAACTTTTTTTTTTTCGAAAAAATCTGAACTGTTTTGTAAATTTCAGATTTTTTTCCTAAATTTTGTTGTTTTTTTATTTTAAAAATTAAATTCCAGAATTTTTATTTTTTTCTAGAAAATTTGGTTTTTTTTTTTCAAAAAAAGATTGTTTTTTACGATTTTTTATTTTCAAAAATAAATTTTCAGATTTTTTAAATTAATATAATTTCATTTATATATATTTTTATTTTAAAAAATAGGCAAAATGCCACATGTGCCCTTAAAAAAATAAAAAAACAAAATTCATTATACAGTCAGCGTGCCACATAATCAAATATGCACAGTCGGCGCGCCACTCAGCATGCCACGTCAGCATTTTGTCCAGTCAGATGACCTTAGGGTCTAAAACGAAAGAATCTTAAATTACAGGGTTGGAATCTAAACTATTTTTTTTACAGGGTATAAATCGGAACTCGCCTAAATTACAGGGGATAAAAACATATTAATCCTATATTATATATGCGAATTTTTTTATCGCACCCTCAAATTGCTCGCGCACCATGTTTAGAGATTTAAAATTAAAAAAAAAAATGAATAAATGAGAATATTTTGCTTGTTTTTATCCATTTACTTATCAATTTATGCATCACGCGAGGCTATAAAATATATGATTTAAATTTCTAATAAATGTCCAAAGTTTCATATTACTTTAAAACGTGAGTTACATGTGTTTCAATTAATTAAGTGTCTATTTAATTAAATCTACAGTTTCATATTCTTCAAAAAAACATGAGATTGTCAAAGTATTTGATTTAAGTCACAATAAATCTTTCTTAGCCCGTGCGTTGCACCGATGAAAATACTAGTTTGGTTACATATGGGTAGTGATTCCTTTCCAGTATAAGTTATCATTTACAATTGAAGCAAAAGAGATGTAATGAAAGCTTTTGCTTTTCTTCTAACCGCTAATAATTCCAGCCTTTGCTTCGTTAATATTTGTTGTGTGGTTTCAATCAAAGAAGTAACAATAACAATAATGGGCCAAACAATTGAACTCAAAATTATAGCAATATTCTACAAATCTTCACTAATATAGAAGTATTATCTTCTAATCATGTCTTTTTCAACCATAACTTATAAAAAGGCAATCTAGTGCATCGAAGCTCTTGTATTCGTTGGGTTTGGGAAAGGGTCCCACCATTTAGTGTATTGTACACAGCCTTACCCTGTTTTACACAAGAGGTTGTTTCTAGGACTTGAACCCATGACCTTATGATCACATGACAACAACTTTACCAATTACGCTAAGGGTATCCTTCTTTTCAACCATTATAAGCTATTAAAAACACTCACTGTTTTTAAGTAGTCTATTGAAAATTAGGTTCCTTTTTCTTTTCTTGTGTGAATGCCTACATCATTAAATTTTATATCTATAAAATATAATATCAGAAAAAAGTTTCATTTTTATGGAGGCCTATACATTTAAAAAATGTCCGTTTACTTTGGTGAAAAAGGCATGAGTTAATTCAATCTGTCACTACCATACTTTGTAATAACTGCACACAGGGAGATCATGATAAGAAGTTATATATGATTGACTCAGAAAATGTCGTACTCATACTCATAGCATATGATCCCTTGTTATACATTAGAGTCCTAATAAAAGCCAAAATGGTACAGTATACCTAAATAAATTCCAACAGAAGTAAAAGGTACTATAGTATTAAAATTTAATTTCAACAACCAAATAATAATTGCCAACTGGCTATTACCCATAAATTATTAATGATCTGCTAAATCCACATGGCGTATTAAAAACTAAAGAAAGAGATGTCTCTTTTTTTAACTCCATGCATGTAAATTGCAAACCCTACTGCTACTGCAGAAGTACAATTATGAATCAACATCAAAATTCTAGTTTTAACCATCCTTATGATCTTGTTGTCCTACCGGCCCAACTTGTTCTATTCAATTAATATTCTTCCATAAACTCAATGCATTCAAGCTTTGGATCGAGGCATCCATCTGAATTCTGAACCATGCATAATCTATGACTTACGTGGCCACTCATGGTATCTGATTTTCAGACAGTTTGGTTTAATTCTTTGACCGATTCTACAGTGTACACCAATACTCCAACATTGTCTTATTTTACACATGCTACGTTTTTTTTAAAATAAAAAATGTTAAGTTATGCTTTGGAACTGTAGATGTTTGAATTCACTTTTAGTTTTGTATAATAATCACGCCCCTGATTTACTGTGATTTTACAAAAGCTATATTCTCTCCAACCTTAAAAAGAAAAAGTTGATTTGATAAAATATACCAGTGTCACCTTGAAACTAATATTTAGAGAATATGCATGGATGCAAGATGATTTGACTTTTTCATGTATCCATTATCCAAGGTTCACGTTGAATTTTGTAAAACTAATCATTGGAGTTTTAATCTGACGTGTTCAATATCGCCTTGAAACTAAGGTTTTCCAAACAAACGATTAGTATCGTACTATTCTTCGATATCGTCATATGATTCCACTATTTCTATTGATGAGGTGTGTCATGTTCATTGTGAGGTGTGTATGAATGTTTTTGGGGAGCATGTCGTTAATTGTTAGGAGCTTCCCAACTTTAAGTACATATATGACTTTGTTAGGGATATACTTTTTATATATTCAGACGGGCGGAAGTATCAATGAAGAAAGAGACACCTGTGAACTTTCCGACTGAGCTATTAGATAGAAGATCAACACTTAGGCATGTGAATGTTATGGTGTACGAATGGGTAGGAGGAAAACATGAATGTGTGGACTTGACTGGGGTTTCACCACTTGTGAAATTAGGGGTCAGGGCTTTTACAGTAGGTCGGGCAGCCCTTAAAGCTGCGTCAAGCAAGGTGACCAAACAAGAGAAAGCGTGTTCTGACAATCAACATGCTTTTATACCATTTGTTTTTGACACTTTCGACCTTCTAGCATCAGAGACTGTTGACCTTTTACGTAGAGTACAAAGGGTTATGCATAACAATGTCATGTCTTCTAGGTCTATAAATGTTGTGTTTATGATGATTAGTTTTGTCATCCAAAAAAGTCTGGCGCATCTTGTTGCTCGTTTGTCTCCTATTAATGTATAAGTAATATTGCATATAAACAAGTATCGTTAATGTTTTTTTGAAAGAGTGTTATTTTTTAAAAAACATAAAAGACAAAAGCAAAAATTCATTAAAAACTCTTTAAAGAACAAGATGTGCTACAAGGAGAAAAACACAAGGGAAATAACACAGGCAGCGCAAACATATATCTAAAAGTCTAAAACTACCTCAAGGGTCAAAACATGTAGACATGCTAAAGGTTGTAAACACAACTTATCTAAATCTTAGAAATGGTGCACGAAGGATCCTTGTAAAAATAAATAAACATGACAACCTTAAGAAAAACCAACCAACCTCTTAGAGACAAGATTCGAGATTTGCACATTGACAATATACTTCTAAACCCTCTCGATTATCGGATTTCAGAATGCTCCTTCTAGGATTATCACTAGGTTTGAGATCCATATATTTTAAATGGTGTTTTAGCCACTTTAAGGTTTCATCCTTCAATCAAGATAAACTCTTTTTTTTTTTTTTTGAAGCAACTAAATGAAATGTATTAAATGAATAAAACAGACCCTCAAACACAAGGTGTGCCTAAAAAGCTTGAATAAAGTTTACATACAAACTAAAGAGGCTAAAAAAACACCCGCAAAGAAAAAAAAACAGACAAAAACATTACATGACAGTCTGTAAACAACGTAATGAGTTTTGTCTCCAAAACTGATAATCAAAAATGAACAAAATGTAGTTTGCTTTCAACCACCAATACGTTTGGAATTTAACCTTTTCAAGAAGAGCTTCAAGTTGATCGGAATGATTTTGGAAAATTCTCCTGTTGCGGTCTTTCCAGATAACAAATAAAACGGATATCCAAATAATAGAGAAAGCAGTCCTAGAGTTCTTTGATAACCCTTTAAGAGCACAAAACTGATTAGCATGAGTATATAAATCTCCAGGTAGCGCCGTAACAATATCAAGCCAATTCAAAATCAAGAGCCACAATCGACCGTAATGATCACACTGAAAAAACAAATGATCCCTATCCTCTTCCTTACCACATAAGGCCGAACACGCCACATTATTAGCCTCCAACACATTCCTTCTATATAAATTGTCCTTTGCTAAATTGTCTTTTGTAGCAAGTCTATTCAGAAAGAGACGCCAAACAAAAATGTTCACTTTTAACATAACCGCTTTAAGCCATAAGAAATGCTTGAAATCTTCAGAGATGTTGTTGTCGACCGATGTTAAATAAGAGTAAGCTGAATGAATCGTATATTTATGAGACAAATGAAGTTTCCGCACCCACATATCTGCCAATTCTACCTGCAAAACAATATTAGTCAACCTCTCCACGCACTCCCCCAATAGCCCTTCCTCCCACGCAAATAATCTCTGCCTCCACCGCCACGCTCCCCCATCAGTCCCCCAACCTAACATAAACATCTCCCTCACCGAGACCCCTTTAAGAACAGATAGATCAAAAAGCTTAGGAAAAGACGCAACTAACGGTACATCAAGCAGCCAAGAGTCCTCCCAAAACAAACTCTTGCTGCAGTTGACTATAAGGCCAAAGACCAACTCAAAGAGTAAGATTGGCCTTAATTGCTCAAATAGTTGACAAACTTTTTTCAAAAACAATTTCACACAAAACAAAAAAATTAATTGTTTTGTAAAAAAAAAATTGATTGTGATCTACATTTGTCTATTGTTGATGTTTGAAAATTATTTTTTAATGAATGTTTTAATTAAACAATGGCACGAAAAGATAGTAAATTAATTTAGAATATTTTTATAAAAAGTCAGTTAATGTATTCTAATCTAACATAATTTATATTGGCAGACAATTTTTTTCGAATAAGATTTACATTTAGAGATATAATAGGTTTTTATATAATAGTTTAAATATATATATAAGTAGTACAATCAAACAAAGAACAATTTTGTTTCTCCAACTAAAAAAATAATAATTAAAAGCCCAAAAGAAAACTAAAAACCATTCGAAAAACAAATCAAGCCAATATCTGTCCTTACAGACAAAACTAAAAAATGCAGAAACTACATGAAAAATACCATACCTAATAATTTAATAGACAAATCAAAATTGGTTAAACAACCAACCACTCGATTATTCTCCTCATGACACAGCCAATCAAAATTTAAGTCCCAATTAAAAGTAGAACTACTTCGAATTAATATAGGAAAAAAATGAGTACGAGAGAAAATCCCTCCCCCCCCCCCCGATGAATTATTGTAAAGGAGAACAAACAGCCCCACTTCCCTCTTGAAGCAACAATCTTACAAAGGCCCCGCTCCCAAGCAATATTAATACCAAAACATAGTACCATCCATAATTCAACTATGTTCCAAATGCCCAAAATCAGAGGGAAAAACAAACAAAACAGATTCATGTGATGATCCCATAAAACACCAGCTCCGGAATACCAATCCTGCATATGCTCTAGGAACTTTCTTTTTTCTTCCATCAATCTACCATTGCTTAGGAATTGCAAATACAACAAGGATCAATCAAAGTCAATCCGAGACATCTCGTCGACAATTAGTCATTAAGGTATTGTGAGCAACTTAACATAAAAGATAAGAAAAAAATCTAGATGAATGAATGACTTTGATGTGTTAAAATATTTTTCATTTGAGGTTGTAATTAATACTTGCTCCACATTGAGATAAAATCAAACACAAAAATAAAAATAAAAAATAACAGCACATCATTTTTCGTCATTATTTTTTTTTTCATTATGTATGCTCTATTTTTATTTTTATTTTTGTAACTAACTAATATTTGCTTCTCAACATGATGATTTAATGGGGTCCACTCTTGACCATCCAAATCTTTGAGGAACGACAATTTGGAAGCACGTCATCATGATTCACAATAGAATAATAAGCTGTGTTTAAATTAAAAAAATGTGGATAATCAACTGTAGGAAGGGAGGAAATAACTTTCAAACACTAACACCTGGATTAGATATGTTGGTTACATTGAATCATATTATTTTTTTAAAAAAATAATTGTTATTGATGTATTAGCATCTTTATCGTGATCAATATTCGTATCTATGTTTGTACTTCGTAGAAAAAGATTATATATGAAAAATTACATAAACATTGATACACCCTTTTTACACTTAATTTGATTAATAAAAATATGTTGGAGATGTTTTAAAATATTCAATTATTTTTATTTCGTAGTGTTAATTTTTAATTATATTTTACATTGACCTTATTATTTTATCTTGTATGTATAATATTAATATTAATATAGTTTTTTACAAATGTATTTTGGATATTAAAAAATAAAAAAACATTTAATTAAATCGGGTCATATGAAATTTTTTTAAAAAAGTCATCCAAACCTTACCGAATCACATGGGATTTTTAGTTTGGATTGAAAGATTTTTCACAGATTCAAAAAAAAGTTAGCTTCTTCTTTTAACGAGGGAAAAAAACTTAAAGAAAGCTGAACCTAACAATATGAAGAGGTCTTATAATTCGGTGAGAATTAAGAAAGAGAGTCTTTTAATTACGGTTGCAAAAAACGGAAACATCATGCCTAAGGTTGCAAAATGAGGTTCAAACTGATAAGGACTATCATGCCTAAGGTTGCAAAATGAGGTTGCAAAATGAGGTTCAAAATGAGCGACAAAGACGGGCTATACTATAGTTAAGCTAATTTTTCAAAACGAAGACAGTGGAAAATTTTGATATTAATGTTACTCAGCATTTGTGATGACTCCTAGGTAGATTTGGCTAAAGTTAATAATGAGGGAGCAATTCTATGATGGAGGTGAAAATTTAGATTTATCGATTAACCAATATATTTAGTCTATAACATAAATATATTAATTATTTAATGAATATGAAAAATGAATTTTTACTTATAAAAATGAATTTAGTCTATATACAATTGAGTTACTCCTTTTAATCTTATATATAAGAGAAAATATCATCAAGAGCCTGGCAATAATTATGAAGTCACATTTCAACATAGTTAAACCAACCTCTTGCATAAGCTATTTAAATAGAAAGCATAACTGCAGTAAATTCAGCATGAAGAGCAGCATAAGTTTCCAAAGCAAAAGGTATTGATCATATTAAAAAGCATTAATACAAATACTGCAACAAAAGATCGTCAGTAGCAATAACAAAATGAATCAGATAATCGGAGTTTTAGATGGAGGAATAGTAAGTGGTACTAAAAACATTAAAATGACTAACTTGTTACGAATAAATAACATAAAAGATGTATAGGATACTAAAAAAACTTAAAAATCAACTTGTTATAATTAAATAACTTGAATACTTTTGATGTCATTTAGTCAATTCTAAAATATAATTTTCTTGTCTAAATTATGCATCATGCTCAATTAACAACCCTCAATCTGCTTTAAACAGCTATCACTTCAACTGGTCCTGAAGTTTTATCTAAAGATTTCGAAACCTCATTTTCATCAATACGAGGAATCATCATGTGGATTATGAGTTCAACAACTACAATAGATTATCTATCATTGATGACACTTTATCATATTAGTTATTTTAACACATTTTCAATATCTTTTAGCTAGATGTCAGTGAGTTATAGGCTATTTGGATGATGAAAATCAAGGAGTAGCTTATGAAGAATCCCTCCACGTTTATATGCATCACGACGCGATTTATGCTCAAATTTTCTGATTTCAATTCGTCAAACATCGTAGCATGATTGATATCCATCACGACACAGCTTGAGAAACGCCGAAAAGGAAATTCAAATTTTATGAACAATCGCGACACAATTTGTAAGCATGGTGACACATATGATTAATGAAGAATCGTACCACAATTTAGGAGCATCGTGGCGCAATTGAGCTATTCCAAAACCTTCAAATTTTTTGGGATTTGAAGTGAATTAAAACTCCAAGTGATTGAGTTTTTTTGGGATTTGAAGTGAATTAAAACTCTAAGGAATTTTCATCAACAAGAATTATAATCTTTTTGAAAGAGAAGAGACTAACGAGACTATTAAGTGAATAATGAACTAGTGTAAATTGACGTGTGCATCTACTTTCTTCTTAATCATGTTGTTACATATACATCATCCAGTCATTATTATAAGCAAAAATCAATATTTTAGATTTATTCAATTAATAATGTATATAATTTTTATTATAAACCACATATATTATTTAATGAATAAATCCAAAATATTGATTTTTGTTTATAATAGTGACCAACTGGTGTGGTTTTTTACTATCACATTCTTTCAACGAAGTTGCTTTGTTAAAGGTTTTTCAAAATAAATACAAATTAAATGTTTATCACTCAATTTTTTAAAAGAACTTTTGATAAAAATTTCAAAGTGAATATTTTTAAACTACAATTCAACCATCCTTATTATGTTTAATTTTCTAAAGTTATAATAAGTGAAGCATGGTCAGCTCGAGGATAATCAACAATGGACCAAGAGCAACCACACAATGGTCCGAAGTCACAGGGGAACTTGGGATTTTCAACAATTGGACCAAAATTTTAACCTAAAATTTAACCTAAAATTTTGAAGCAATAGGTTTATAAGTCTTCTCACTTATAAAATGTTCAACCCCCACTTTTTCAAGCAATGTAGAACTTCTAACTCATATTCGCTACATAACAAGACTGTAAGATCAATGAACTGATTATTGCAATTATTGTGCAGATACCACACAAATAAGTTAGATACCACACTATAACCAAAACCCATAAGACAATAGGTTTATGGGACATATAACTTATAAAATGTTCAACCTCTACTTTTTTAACCTAAAAAAAATTTCCACCTTTTTTCAAGCAATATGACTTCTAACTCACACTATTAGACAACAATCACTCATTCAAGTGTGAGTCATTCAATCAATTATGCTCCCCCTCAGGCGGAAGCTTTTACATCCATATAGACATACTTGCACCATCATTTCTGCTGTGTTGGTCAGAAAGAGTTTTGACAGAAGGAGTCGGTCAAACCATGACTCTAATACCATTATTGGATTACGAAGGAGCATGAATGATCATCCATATTGGATCAAGAACAACCACACAAGTGAGTTGAGTATTACACTTTAATCCCAAAACCCTAAACAATAAGTTTATATAAGTCTTCTCAATTATAAAATGTCAAACTTCCATTTTTTTTAAGCTACTATACAACATTGAGGGTCATGGTAGATCTCTCATTCATGCTAGTATGTTGGAAGGATAGATGACAAGTTAGAAAATAGCCAATATCATTTCCAAAACTGTTCCTTCAGACATGGCCTTCAATTCAATTACTGAATTTCTGATGAAAGAATTCTCATTTACTACACTCATGAATGCACCGGTTTTTATTATCGGTCAAGGGAGAGAGATTCAAATTAAAAAGTCACTTGCGTAACTAACTGTACTTTTTCTGATCGATATAAATTTGGCATGCAGTCCAGTGTTTACCCAGATAGTTAAATTTGTAAACTTGTGTTCAATCATATGCTTGGATTAATTGGTAAATTATCGTAAAAGAAAACAGGATAAAATGTCTAACCCACCAAAACGGCATTAATGTAGATGAGGCACAAATATAACATTATTTGGATGGTCTTAGCTTTTGTATTGGTGATGATGCCCTGTGGTCTCAGACTCAGACCTGCCAATTCATACCCATAATTGCGTCAGTCACATTCTAGAACCAACAAATTTGCATTAATTTGTTTTGGCTTCCTTCTACTTTTGTTTGCCGACCTAATTACTAGTCTTTTGGCCATCTTTTATTAATCTTGATAAGTTTGGTAGACAGGTCCAGGCTTTCAACTTCACTTTCACCATATCTCTAAAAAAATGTCTCATTTCCATACGTATAATAATATATACTATTATGTAACATACCCACATTTTCTTATCTTGAGGATAATTAATTGCCTTCTTGCCCTAAAATAAATGAAAGCATGGAGAAAAATACAAGTAGATATATAATATATCAATATCTTTTGGGACTGCGTTATTCTTAATACGTGATAAAATATTTTTTCTTTGGAAGGCAAAAGAGACTATAAATAACAAACAAAGTGTACGATAGTACACAAACCTTATATACACGTGTCTCAAGCAGCAACAGGAAAAGCTGTCAAATTAGTACAAACTATGAACATCATCCAACAACAATGCAGGACAATTAAGAAAAGACAACACCCACCATTTATTTTTGGACTATAAAATATAAACCTTTTTCCCCAAGTAAGCTTAATCTTATCTCTGGTTAGCGAATAAAATCCATTGTAGAGTTTGTGGAGTCTGAGATGATAATCTCATTTCTATGTAGGTCAATTCAATTTTATGATAACCATGTCATATTTGTTTTAATGGGTCATTTCATCACTAAGTTTGAAAAGATAGAATAACAAATTATATCATGTTAATGATTTTCATCCGGTAAAAATTGAAACCTTAAAGTTAGATCTCTATTTATATCTATGTATCACTTTTTCCGTACAATGTAGCATTTTATTATGTAATTAGTTATATAAGTTTTAATTTTTAATATCAAAAGACGGAGTTTAAATCACATTTATAATAGTTGTAGAATTATCAATTGTGGCTTCAATTATTAATAATAACTATTAGGTGGTAATATGAGTGCACACCTACATATATACAATTTTTGTCTAACTAAATCCTCCCTACATCTTAAGATGATTACCAAAAATAATTTTTTTAGAGTTAAAGGATTAAAATGAAAACAATAAATACGTTAGGGGATTAAAGGATCAATCAAGCCTTTAATATATTTATTTATCTAATTGTAAAAATTATAAAAAGATGTATTTCAAAAATATTAATCAGAAAAAATCCAACAACATCTAAAATATTCTTAGTCAAATACAGCCAAACAATTTAGGACGGAGGAGATAAGTCATTAAAATATTAATACATATAACCTAACTATTAATTCGAATCGGGTCAACCTTCTCCATATTAAATTTTGCACCCTACGTCTAAATTCACTCTAAGGTAACCATAAACTTCGCGAGCAACCATATGATAAATCAAACAATATGGTATACATCGCAGCAAGCTCCTTACATTATATTATGCGCGTAAATCTCTATGATTGCTCAATTATATAAGAGAATTTCTTCACTAAAATCAAATAAATAAATTCATTTTGCAGCTCTACCTCATTTTAATCATCTAAGTTTTAGGAAATACATATCCACTCATTTACAAACTTGTAAAACTTCTCTCAAAATTTCTTGTGGGTTAGAACACAAAACACTTTTATTTGGATGAGACATTGAAGTTTCAACCCTAATAAACAACTGGTTTACATCCCATCAGTAATTCAATTATTTATCGGTATTATTATTGATAATTATTATTTTCATGTGATTTCCCCCTACTTTTATTTTTCTTTCGGCTCAATATATCCATAAATTAATTGAAGGATGTTGATATCCCTAACCCCCAACAAACAATTACTCCCCGTTATCATGGACCAGACCCGTCAACAACATCCCCTTGCCAACAATAGTCACAAAAACCAGAGAGGAACACAAAGGAACCATCAATTTAATGCAATGGATATACTTACTACCAAATGACAGAGCAATTGAAAACTACCATATCTTCCTAAAAAAAAATGAAACTACCATATCGAAAGAAAAGGAGTACTCCTTTCGGTCAATATTATAAGCAAAAATTGACTTTTTAGGTTCATTCAATAAATGATGTATGTGGTCTATATATAAATTACATACAACATTTATTTAATGAATCTAAAAAATGAACTTTTAATTATAATAGTGACCGGAGGGATTACTTGCCAACTGCATATGTATTTTATGATGATTGGTAGGTAATTCTATTCAATAGATGTAGCCATTATTTTAGTGCACAATCAGAAGTTAATAATTATGGTTGCTTTTATCCAACATTCTGCATTTACGTACCATATCAAAATTTTAGTACTAGAAACATTTTAGGTCATACACATTCAGAAGTACTTTTCTATATACATAATCTCAAATTCTGAGTGCCAAAAATACATATTTAGTCGTGTTAAATGGACCAATCATACTTACAAATTCGATTTATAAGATGAGAGATATCACCTATTAATTCATTTTAGGCTCTCTTTTTAGATAGTTATTATTTGAACAACCAAAAATGTACAAAAGTATTTGACAACGTACCATTTCACGAGGTCGCATACTCACCCTTCTTCTAGGCATGCATGCGTCCCAAGATGCATACAAAAGTTGAAGAAAAAAAAATCACTAAATCGTATATACATACGGTGTCGTCGTTGATATTGGATGTTCATATAACATTATTGTTTATACGTGGAACTTAAGTTTTGCTCAATACATCCCCTTCACACTCATCACTATAGGGTTTGGAGCGTATATATAAATGGTGGATGACCCTATCGATAGACTATGATACTACTATATTAGTTTTAATTTAGTCTAACTTACCTTTACAAAGTCAACTTTAAAGTGAATGAAGACACTCTTTATAAACTCATTATAAGATCCATCTTCACTCTATATGGGATCTGATTTTTTTTTTCTTATTCTAACCAAGGACTAAAAAAAATATTATCTCTAACTCGTAATAATTGATATATTATGAATTAATTTCAATGATAAAATTAATATAACTTACTAAAACATCTTTATCAATTGTAGTTAGTAAAGTACTTAAAATTGAGTGAATTGAAGTTTTTTTTTAATTTGAGTTTTACTGACTATTCATCTTTTTGTGCTTAATGACCTTCATATTAAGTAATGTAGTAAAAGTATTTGATAATGGCGATGTAATAAAATTATTATTTTCTCTCTTCTTTATAAAATTGTTTTAATCAAAGAAGTCAACATGTGCTCGTGAGTTTAGTTAGTAAAGATAATACATAATATATGTAAGGTTTGGGGTTCAAACCCGAAACACCACCCGAAAGAAAAAAATCAAAGAAGTCAATATTAGCATAGAATAGAAGAAAATTTTACATTTACGTTTTTGGTACCCAACAAAACTCCGGGTTGCCAAAAATTATCCATTTAATTTATGTATTCAAATGTAATATCCTCTAGTTATTATTATAAACAAAAATTAATTTTTTATGTTTATTTAATAAATAATGTACGTAGTCTATATCGAGACCAGATACATAATTTCTTAACATGTTTCCAATATAAATCTTTGGCGCTAGAAGACAAAATTAATTAATAACAATTCTACAAATAAAAGTGAAAACAAAATGTTATCTCAAATCAAAACAACACCTAACTTTTCTTTCTAAGATATCAAAGCATTTCTTACAATTGAAGTTCTAATTACAAGCAAACATAAAGTAGAAATTGAAGTTGTATTTCCCTTACATGATATTGCACAATATTGATCAATACATAGAATTTCCCAATAGTGATTCCTATGCAAATTCACAAGAAAAGCCTACCATGTAGTAGTTCTTTGGAAAATGAAAAAAAAATACAAATATATATATCATCATATATTAAAAAAAGAAAGTGAAATAACCAATAAGACTGATGATCACAAATGAAAATGAGAACTATGGTAGGACTTCAAAAGAGAGAGTGAAGGGGCCAAATGGTATTAACTATGACCACTCATAATAGAGTAGACTAGAGTTTAACAATTTCAGGAATATGAACTGGGTAACGATCAATGCAATCTGTCCAAGGTCCATCAATAGGTGTCTTAATGCTTTTGTTACATTTCCAGACAGCACTATTGCATTTAAATCCACTGCCAAATGCTATCTGCCATACCCTGTCTCCTTTCTTCATCCTACCTTTTGATTCAATGTAGTTAAGTTCATACCATAGTGATGATGAAGAAGTATTACCAAACCTATGAAGTGTCATCCTTGATGCTTCCACGTGTTCAGTAGATAATTGAAGATTCTTTTGTAACTCATCAATCACAGCACGACCACCAGCATGTATACAAAAATGTTCAAAAGCTTGTTTAAAATCAGGAATATATGGTTTCCATTTAGGGTTAAAGATTTTTCTACCAATGAGTGTGATGAGAAAAAGTAACTGTTCTGAAGCTGGTAAAACAAGAGGACCCATTGTTGTTATATTTGATTTAAGAGCTTCACCTGCAATTGCCATAAGATCTTTTTGAAGTGATATTCCAACTTTACCTTCTTTGTCTTCTTCTTCAAAAACACATTTATATGCTTTATCATCACCTCCTTTATGTGTTCTAACAACATGAACTAATCTGTACTTTGCTCTTCTTTTCTCTGATGTTCTGTTTGATAACAGAATAGCAGCACCACCCATTCTGAACAAACAATTTGGTAAAAGCATAGCTCTTTCGTTTCCTTGGTAATAGTTTGGTGTTATAATCTCTGTGCTAACAACAACAGCGTTTGAATTTGGATGAACTTGAAGAAGATCACGAGCTAAATCGATCGAAATCAGTCCAGCACTACACCCCATTCCAGAAAGATTGAAACTTTTGATATTGCTTCTTAATTTGTATTTGTTGATAACCATAGCAGACAAAGAAGGTGTTGGAGAAAACAAGCTACAATTTACTATGAGTATGTCTATGTCTTTTGGTTTAAGACCGGTTTTTTCAAACAAAGAATCCATGGCTGAGAAAATAACAAGTTCAGCTTCACCTCTTGCTGATTCCATGGTTGGTTTTGGTGGAATATAATGAATTGAAGGTGGTAAACATGTTTCTTCACCAAGACCAGAACGTTCAAGAATCCTCATTTGAAACTCGACACTTTTTGGATTGTTTTTAAGGATGAGTCTTGAATGTTCCATGAAAGTAGCAAAAGGGACACGACATGTAACAGGTGGTTTGAAACAAGCATAGTCAACGAGGAAGATTGTGCGTGGTTTTGACATGAAATAAACAGTGGCTATAAAAATGACAAGGAAAGAAGAACAAAGGATTTGAACAAGGTTTAAGTTTAGTGAGTTCCAAAGATTGAGGATTTCATTTGGGCCTAAACGTATTAATTCAATGGAAACACCAATCATGATTGGAATAAGAGTGAGGGTTATAATGTGATTAACAAGATATTGGTAACCAAGTTTGACATATTTGAGCTTGACTGAGCTAGAGAAATCAGGCAAGATTGGAGGCATGTTTTTTGTTTTTTTAATTGCCAAAAAAGGGGTGTGAATAAAAACTTTTAGAAGAAGAAGAAGAAGGTGGTTTGATAAGAAAGTAGGATGGGAAGGAGGTGAGGTTTTAAAGGCAAAGGGGGCCATTGGACTGAGGGGGGCAGATGGGAAGAGTTAATGTATGACTTCACGTCACTCAACGCTCACTTAACATTGGTATTAATTTTCATAACTCCCCACTTCGACATTTAACTAAACCCTAACCTCCTTACACCTGTAAAATCTTTATATAATTTCTCTTGTTTGTATTATTATACCTCATTGTTATTAATTAATGGTTCTCTCATTTAACATCTTTAGCAAGGTGGTTTGGTTTGAAAATCATATTGGAGATATCCGTGTTTGCTTCCAACTATACATTATGTGATTAGAGATATAAATGTGTGCTCCCTCTTGTTTGATATATAAGAAGAAATAAACTAGTTCACACCATATAAGAAAAGTGCTTACTTTTATTTAATTTTTTTAAAGTAATAGAAAAATAATTATATTCTCTGAAATGTCCCTCATGGGTACTAGTTCCATGAATATTAAAAGCACTATGTGTTTGCTCTTGGTTTAATGTGGATTCCTTCCGGACTCCTTCGTGATCCAACAATGGTATTAAAGTCGATGGTTTGATGAATGGTTCGACTAACTCTTTGTGTCAAAAGTCTTCTTGAAATGTTGGTCAGACGCATGTCTCGTTGATATGTAGTGACAATGAAGGTGCAAATATATATGGATGAAAACACTCTCATTTGAAAGGGGCATATACCCATATGAATAGATGGAATGACTCGCTTAATGAAGTGATTGTTGTGGAAAGTGTGAGAAGAATTAGAAGTTTCACATTGCATGGAAACGAGAAAGTTGAACAACATATAAGTGAGAGCACACATAAGCCCAATGTCTTAAAATTTTTGGTTTGGATGTGTTGTTCAACTCACTTGTATGATTTCTCTTGGTTCAATATTGATGGTCCTTCGGACTTTCGTGATGATCCAACAAAAAGTCCATCCAATAATACGATTTGTTGTCAAAATGTGAGAAATTAATTGATTCTCCTTTGTCCCTCCAATAGTAAGATTTGTTGCCAAAATGTGAGAAATTAATTGATTCTCCTTTGTTGCATCCAATTGACAAATCGGATTATATGATTGTAGAATTTGGTTACTTTTGTGCTAATTGGAGCATGTATTAAAGGCGTATTACTATTGATTGATTGATGAATGAATAATATTTTTATTGAATTGTACGACCAATTTTTGACAACCCTTTTCTTTTCTTTTTCTTTCTACTGTTTTTAACTAATAAAAAAAAAAAAAAAGTAAGTCATCATCAAACTTATCTTAAATGTTCGTTCAAATAACACAACTTATTTAAAAAGTGGTTTTACGGTGAAACATAAAAGAAAAAAGTCTAACTAATCCCGATTTAATATAACTAAAAATGGTTTCTAATATCCTCCTTAAATTTGAACAATATAATTGAAAAACTTAGATTACGAAAGAGATTATGGAAAGGGATAGGTAGGTTCCAAATGTTTTGTAAGAAAGTCAACTAGCATATTTGAAGATGAGACGTGAAGCAATATGAAGAGATTGGTTTGTAACTTTTTCCGAACAATATGCGATCAATATCTATATGTAACATAAAAATATTTCCAGAGTCAATATGCAATATCTATGTGATGCATCTTTTTGTTCATTAGTTACATTTTCCTTGATGCTTAAAATTTTAAGATGCCGATAGAAAGACATTTTATGAAATTGAGTAATATGCAAAGTAAAAAATTGGTACTGATACATTTGATTTGTTTTTTGAATTTGGTTTCTATTTTCACATTTGTATTGTTTAAGATTAGTGACCTTTTTTTAGTCAAAAAAATCATTGATCTTTTGAGTCAAAAAGACTATATCACTGTATATTATCAATTGAGTTGCCTGCAATAACTTTATATCACTATGTATATATTTCAATAAACTCGTCTATTTTAATTTAATTTAATTTAGAGTAAATTACATTCCCCTCCCCTCAAAGATGCTTAAAATACACTCCCCTCCCCTCTTATGTTAAAATATACAATTTCCTCCCTTGAAAAATAAAATTTACACTCCCCTCCCTTATAAGATGCTTGAATTACAACCCCCTCCCTTGATAATTAAATATGCACTACACTTTAATCTATTTTAACATAAATAAATATTGTTATGATATATATTAATTTTAAACCACCCTTTAAGAAAAATTAATTCATTTCTTTATAATTTAAATGTTAATGATAATTAAATTTAAATATTTTGCTATTGATTTTATAATTTACAGTTTAAAATTAACTTTTAAATAACCATGGTTTATTGTCGTTAGTAATTTTTCACATATTTTAATTTTATTTTGGCTTGTTTCATATTTTATAATAGGGTTTAAAACTACATGTTAATGAAATTGTGAATAAAAAATA
Source organism: Medicago lupulina (assembly GCA_958299785.1). Lineage (NCBI taxonomy): Eukaryota > Viridiplantae > Streptophyta > Magnoliopsida > Fabales > Fabaceae > Medicago > Medicago lupulina. The sequence continues at coordinate 2,584,726 of OY283141.1, read as the reverse complement.
GCAAAAAAATATGTATTTAATTTTTTATTATGTTAAAATAGACCTGCAATACTGTTTTTTTCGAAGTGTATTAGATTATTATTTTTTTGCTAGATTATTAAAAATAAAAAAAAATATATATTGAGGGAGTAAAGTGTAGATTTTAACATAAGAGGGGAGGGGAATGTAATTCAAGCTTTTCTTAGGGGAGAGGAATGAATTTTTTCTAATATGTTTTGAATAAGAGGAGAGGGGAATGTATATTTTAACATAAGAGGAGAGGGGAGTGTAATTCAAGCATCTTTGAGGGGAAGGGAGTGTAATTTACTCTTTAATTTATTAAGCAGACTCTACAATAAAAATCAAGAGGCCATAAGTCATAGACTTTAGCTCAATTGACAAAATATCAAAATTACAAGATTGAATATCGTAATCGGATTCGAACTCTGATAATTATTTATTAGCGTAAATTTAAATGATTATTTGTCATTTAATCTATTTACCAATAAAAATCATCTAAAGATACAAAAGATTACATGAAAACTACAAGGAATTTAAATTAAATTATTTAAAAGAAAATATAACAGAAATTGGTGCCCGTGATACACGGAGATAAGCTCATACTTTTCTTCAAAGACACAATTTTGTTTTTTGTGTGAAATGGTTCTATCAACATAATTTATAAGTCGGATCTAACCGAAAAAAGTTGCTCGCTTAAGCCTTTCAAAATTAAATATGTTCACATAATCATTTTGGAATACGCTATCTCCATCAGTACACCTTGACGTGAACTTGATGCATCTAAAAAATTATTGATCTAAGAGATAATGGACAATAATGTTGCATGATCCAACGCTCCAAAGACTTTGTTTTGCTTGTGTGGTTTCAAAAAAATGTAGTCAATGAACTAAAATTTATTACTCCAACAAGAGGAGTTGTAACAGGGAACAAATCCTCTGCACTAAAATCTTAGTCGTTTAATTGAAGAGTGTTTGGATGAGATTACGCAGGTCTCTTCTATTTAAGTGAGGTTTTGGGTTCGAATACAATATTAGATATATCATAGCGTTAAAACTTTTAAGAATAATTTACTGTTCATTTGGGTCCCATAAAGTTCGAGAGATTAGATTTTGCAGTTGAACACAGAGGATACCTAGTTTACACACATACAAAAAATATCTCAATCGTTTATTTTTTTATTCTCCTTGTACTCAAGACAATTTAGAAGAAAATGAATAATATATATCTCCATTGCAGTTCCCTAAAACTTTCACGTTAAAACAAGTCTTGCCCTCAAGTGCAGCTCGTTTGGGTGCCATAATTACAAACTACACCTAGTAGGATATCCAACCAAAGGATTAGCCATGTTTTGAAGAAGACAGATGATAGATCGTAGTACATAAAAATATTGATCTCAAGGACACAATCGAAGTTATCAAGGAGTGCCACTTAAGATGGAACTCTGATACATGTTAACAACTGTTGGAAATCAAAGTAATGAGAAATGCTCCGAGACCACAAGAAGCAAGGTAGACATTTTTTTTTTAAACAAGAAGTAAGGCAGACATATAATTTAAAGTTTATATTTTTCAAATAACTTTCTATTAAAACAACTCCACATTCAAATTAATTAGAGCTTTTCAACCATTCCAATTTATGGTTTCCCGTTCAAGCTGAAAAAATTCTGACAAAATAATAATTTTCAAGATTTAAAATAAATATTTTTTAAAAATAATATTGAAAATAAATATTTAAACCTACCCCAGCATCACAACATAACCATTTTTAAGAATGAAAATAAATATTTAAACAAAAAGAAAGAAAGATAGAAAAAACGGAAATATATCGTAAAACAGCATAACCTCATATATTACTTACTATTGGAGCTGAGACTGTAGTGAACATGAATGGAGAAAATATTTCCAACCATCAGCTAATGCCTAAAAGCATTAAATATTTGATGGGTTACCACATATTCTACGGGAATTCGGTTTTATTTTATTTTTTTACAAATATTAGACAAATACGACATTAATTCATGCTGTCTATATTTTTACTACTCAAATAAAGTGTTTAATATGAACAAACATGCTCACCCACGGGTATCCCTCTAGTAGGTAGTAGAAAATATATTTTTCATCAAACGATCCAACACTTTTATCGTAATCCATTGAAATGATCATGGTTATTATGGCTTGATTTGAACATGTGTACTAAATTGTTAAGATTAACTTTTGTAAATTTGAAGCGGATGTAATTTTGTGGTTCAAACATTTATCGTGTGTCTTTTAATGCATCCGTGATAAATATTTGATCTATGTCTTTTTATATTTATAGGTGACAAATATATTTTATATTTTTTGTTTATGTATCAGTAACAAATATTTGTCTTGCTCCTTTTTATTTTATCAATGAAAAATATTTGTGTCTTGTTTTCTTATATATATTCTTGACAAATATTGTTTGTGTATTTCTTTTATAATTATCGTTGACAAATATATGTCTTGTGCTTTTCTATATCAATCATCAATAAATATTTGTTGGGTCTTGTTAATTTGTGCCCTAATAGCACAAGATAAGAACTAAATGTAAAATCTTAATCTTGGAAATTGTGCATTTATAACCTTAAAAACTTCAAAACTTATATTTTCAATGTAATATTTATTTTTAAATTCTATTTTGTATTTTATTTTGAATGATTGAGTATAACCAACCGGGTGATGTTTGCGTGTGTGTAACTAACGTTGAAATATTCAAATTCATTAATGAGTGTTTTGGGTAAGAAAATGAAAAAAAGAAAAACTAGATTAGCTCATTATAAAAAGACACTCCTAAAACATCAGCTAACAAAAAGGCAAGAGACAGGTTCTTGAACAACGACCAAAGAACCAAGACCATTAACATGTCAATCTTTCGCAGGATAATCTTGAATGGTCATTTAGAAGGTTTGCGTAGTGATGGAGAAAATTAAAAACTTGATTAGGGAAGTGTTGTTATTTAAGCAATTCAAGGGGTTAATTACCATCATGGAATGTTGGGGTGGTGTTCATTTTCTTGCTGGTGTGTTGAAGGAGGGTTGCTGGAAAAAAAATTATGTCTTGGTTTGGGTTGTGCTCATGTTATCTCTCATTAGCTTTGTAGTAGGTCAGTGTCAAGTTGGTTGTTTTTGGTCTTAGTTTTGTTTGGTTTTCTCTGGGCTTTGTTTTGTATTTGTCCGGGTCGTTTTTGTTTAGTACTCCATCTGAAAATAAAATATAAGCCAAAATAATAGTTGAAAAGTTATAGTATGTGGTTAAAAAACTAGTTTATATATATATCAACTTTTCAACAACTTTTTTCGTGTGCATATTTCATTTTGGAGGGAGTATGTTAAAGGAAATGCTAACAAATGTTTATAGCACTTGTTAACAAATGAAAAGAGAAAATTTCATCTTCGGAAATGTGTATACTATTCAACACATTGAAACTAAAAAAACCTTTTTCAACATAAAATTAATCAATTATTTCATTTTTTCGCATAACTCTAATTATTATATTAGTATTTTCTTTCTTGTCATGATTTGAACCCAAGGATATTATATACTCCTTTCGTCCCTCTATGTAAACCCCCTTTGTTTTTTCACATTTCTTAAAAAAAGTTGTTAGTGTAATTAATATGTCTGTTTTTTGTGTTAATATTCAATTTGACTATTCGTATTCCAAGACAAGTTAATAGTATTAATTAGGGGTATGTTTAGGAAAAAAGAATAAATGTATCTAGTAATTTGAAAAGGGATTTACATTTAGGGACAAAAATGAATTCAAACATGTACTTATATATAGGAACAGAGAGAGTATAAGAGAAAGGAAAAGCATTTACATAAACTTTTGTTTGAACGCAAGTTGGGTCAACAAAAGTTGAAATAATTGATCCAAAATTAGACCAGTTATATCAATTTTGTTGACCCAAATTTCTCTTGAATATGGTACAAAAGGGAATAGCATTTTAAAACTATATAAAGAAAGAGTATAAGGTTAACTTAGTTAGCAAAAAGTTGACTCATATCCCGTAAATGTGTGTATTTAACTCTTTAGTGGATGGTAGTAAGTACCTCTCACAAAGGTAGTTGAGTCTTAAAGGTTGTTGTGACTCGCGCTCGTTAGACTTTAAGATTTGTGTGAACCTTGATGACCGCATAACCTAAGTCTAATAAACTTTTTTCTATCAAAATCGATGAGGACTACATTACCACTTCATGAATCGGGGGTAATTTACTCCAAATGATAAATATGATTCAATTATGAAATGAAGGAGATGTAGATCATATGTTGAATGAAGGAGAAGAAGAAACATAATATTTTTTAGATGAAAATGATAACTAATTGTAAGAAAAAACCAAAATATATTTCCCTTAATGAATTGGGGATAAATTACCCCTAATAACAAATATGATTCGATTATGAAACGAAAGAGATATAGATCACATGTTAAATGAAGAAGATAAAGAAGTTTGATGTTCTTAAGATGAAAACGATAACTGGTTTTAAAAATAAAGATGAAGAAAATAAAATTTTTCTTTGAAATGGGTAAATTACCCCAAAATCATCAAGGGGTAACGTAAAAAAAAATTACGTTACCCCTTGATGATTTTGGGGTAATTTACCCATTTCAACTCTCCATTCAAAATGAGACATTTGGTATAAGCGGCGAAGCTCACAAAAAAATTACGCAGGGCCAACTATAAAGAAGATTTTTCTTTGAAATCAAACATATTAAATATAAGGGTAAAATATGTTTTTAGCCCGATAAATTATAATTTTTTTAGGTTTAGTCCTTAAAGGAAATTATTCAATTTTTGTCTCAATTTTTTAAAATTTTACAAAAAAAAAAAAGTGTTTTTAGTCTAGAATTTAATCTCTAACAAAAAACTAAGACTAAAATTAACAAATCTTAGAACTTAACATAAAAATCGCTATTTAAATACGTTGGACAAAATACGTTTTAAGAACCAAATTTCATCCATAATTGTTTGTTTAATAATATAATAATAATGTCTTTTCAAATGTAAATAAATAGGTTATTTGCAAGAATACGTTGGAAAAAGGTTTTTCTATAGTTGTTATTGAGACCGGAAGTATCAATACAAATAAATCTATCAATGTAGTAATTTTTTTTACTTTATTATTTATGCTAATTTTTGCAACTAAACTTGGTTGGGGTAACTCAATGTTTATTATTTATGGTAGCCGGATATAAATACATACCAACCAATTCAAGAATAATTTTTTTTTGAGGTACCCAAGGTTACCCCTCCCATATGAAAGGCTACGCCCCTGTCTAGTATGTTCCACGATTTTATTTTCTTAGTAGAAAAGTTGGATCTTCTCACAAGATAGGATACCTATCAATTTTTCTTACGTGTTAGTTGTTTTTTTTTTTTGGTAGATATATAGATGAAACGATTCCTCAAAAAAATATAGATGAAATGATAAATAATTAATGAAACTCACACAATAGAGGGGTCGAAGTTATAACTCTGATAACAATATTTGACATAACAATTTTGACATTTTATCTGTTGTGATATGAATTATGTACTGCTGCGTATTAATTCTATACATATAATTAAATTACATAACCCACTTGGGTTGGCCTACTGGTATTGGTTTGGGATCTGAGAGTATACTTCTCATTAAGGTCTTAGGTTCGATTCTCACTATGTCAATTTAGGTGGGCTAATTTAGCTTCTTCAAAAAAAATTAAATTACATAATTTACTTTATTTTCTCCAAATATACTCTTAATTAACTAGTAGTGCTACTATTAAGTGTATTAAAATGAAGAATGTATCCATTTACAAAAGGTTATTTTGAGAACAAACACAAAAATAGACACATCGAATACATATTTGTTTTTCTTTGTATGAGTGCCATTTAAATAATTACATAATTTACTCTTTTTTCGCCAAATATACTCTTAAGTAGTACTATTATTATGTCTCTTGACAAATGAAGTGAATGCATCCATTTACAAAAAGGTTGGTTATTTTAAGAACATTCATACACAAATAAATAAACACATTGAATATACATATCTACTTTTCTTAATGCATTCGAAATTTGCAAAATGAGCTTCTAGTCATATCATTATATGTTTTCTTATTACTATTCCACTAAGTGACTAAGGCCTATTAAATTCGAAGTTGAACCATACATCGGTGACCTACCTTAGCCTCCAAGTTGTAGTCATATAAAAACCTGTAAACAAAGCTCTTAAAGATAAACCCATCAACACACATCATCACTTAAGATAGACACCTTAACAGAAACAAACACTGTAAACACAGGATTCACAACCACCCATCGTCACTACTCACCCCCAAAGAACACCCTTCAAAATTAAACTCCCAAACTTCAATACCCAAGTTGAGCAACGTCTGAAGAGCTCCTATCCAGAAGATCATGCAGCTTCGACAACCTCTCGACCTCCGATCCACTAAAAGAAACACCATAAAAAAACCCAAAATCAAACTTGATCCAAATAACTGACTCCCGGTCTTAATAATGGAGGAGTAGTATTTCTTTACTGTCTAAAGTTGAAAATAGGCTGAATCAAGTAAAAAAATCATAAATAGATCACATTTGTTTAAAAAAGTTTAAATTGAAGTCCAATCTTTTGTTTGTTGAAATAGTGGTGTCCCAAAAGAAATAGTGGTGTCTATTACTCTAGTTTTAGGGTATGAATGAATTTGTTAGATCAAAGTCATTTCTAACATCCTATTTACCTAGACTAGAAGTGTAAGGTTTAGACAAACTAAAACTCATATGATCTTATATAGCGTTAATTATGACTTTTTTTCAGAGGAATTATATGAATTATTTACAATCAATCAAAATTCAATGACTTATTTTGATTTCTTTTTGTATATAAATTATATGTGTACTTTATGTCTAGGAAAATTTGAACTAACATGTTTCAAAGAAAATAAGACGCATGTCATGTAAACAATATATGTACCAGCCCTAAGTTTAAGACATCCATAAGTCATTTGTGTTCCTTTCGCTGAATGATAATTTTCTTTTTAACTATTTTTTGACGAAAAATACTTATTTTATGCCGTTTTCAAATGTTATTTTTTTTATTCAATTAAATTAACTAGAAAGAAAGAACCGTCGAATTTATAATGAAAAAGAGAACAAAGCCACCACTTCTCAACGTAAAGCATTAAATGTTCGGTAAAAATTGTTCTGCAAAGTCTAAAAATAACGGTTGGGTATTTACTTGGGTGACATTGTCGTTGGTGACATTGGCAAACCACAATGTTATAAGTGTCTTTTTTCTCTTTCTTTTACATGATTTTTTGTCATATTGTACGATTATGACAACGTGATTGGTCAATGTCATAATGTTATCAACCACAATGTCACTTAAGTACTACCCATATTAAAATAGGTTAGACTCTCGTAGCATAGCAAATTATAATTTGAATTTCAACATGGAACGGGAAATTATAATGATTTATTGTCAAATGAAGATAAAAGGAGCCGATTGGATCATCCACCATGGAGGATATTCGGTTTTCATATGGCATTACATGATAGTGGTTTGATTGATCTTAGATTTTTTAAGTATCCACTTACATGAGTGAAAGGTACATGGGCAAAATTGGAAGAAATAATTCACATAACAATGGCAACGCAAGCTTGGTATGATAAATTCTCTTAAAGTCAATTGCATAATATCATATCACATTGATCAGATCATTATCCAATTTTACTTAATCTTCATGAGGAACAAAGACGGAGGGGAAATTAAGGAGTTTAAGTTAAAGAATGCATGGCTAGTGGAAGAGATTTTTGAGAACATAGTTGTTGTGGGTGGGAGGAAAATCCAAATGTGGATGTGTTGTCTGGGCTGAAAATTGTACGAAGGATATGAATAAGCGGGTTCGTAAGTTGCAGAATAAGTATAGAATCGCTATTGAGGAGTGTCGGGAAGAAATGGATTAATGCTAATAATGTAAAACTACGTAGACAAGCTCATAGACATCAAACGATAGAAAAGAATGAAAAAACAATGTATCCAAAATATTTGAAGATTCATTCATTCACAACAATAAAAGAACTTTCAAATCAAAATACTACTGGCAATACAGAAAAGTTCAAGAACTCTTAGGATGTCTCTATTAGCATAAGAAAACAAAATGATCCACATTCAACCAAAGATTACAACTCCTCAACAAACAAAATATAAAATCAAAATGATAATAGAATCACTCTCAACCAAAATTAATAGAGTCTAGAATACTACTTCCAAGTCTCGCTCTTAGGAGACTACAGAACTTAGAGATAACATATGTTGTGTTGGAAGGGATCTTCAATCCAACCAGCAAATTCATCATCATCACCAGTATTAACAAAATCAAAATCAGGAAGCTCACTAGGTTCATTGTCATCAAAACCATGAACTTGAATATCCTCGAAGTCACCAAATTCTTCAAAATCTGATCCAAAATTATCAATGTTAAACTGAGCAAAATCAAATCTCAATCCAAGATTGGGATCAATTCCAATTGGATTCTCAACAGCAGCTGGTTCAGGAAAGTTACAAACACTCTGATTTTGAATTTCTAGCTCTTGAAGTTGACATGTCAGCATTTCACTCGCTTCATCAACAACAACAACTACATTATCTGATGGAACATCATCCTTCTCAATCGGATTGGATGCTAAGGTATTCAACCCAAGCACAGAAGAAGGCGATATTTGTAAGAACAAGTTCTCAGAGTCTTTAGTAGTTGAACATTTCTCTAACACTAAAGCATTTGCAACATCAGTATCTACAGAAGAGTTATTGTTCAATGTTGCAACTGGAGGGGTTGCAGAAGAACCATTATTGAAGCATTTTTCTGCTTCCTTTGCCTGATGTTCAAGTTCAAATTGAAGCCTTTTAGATTTACAAGCTTGAGAAGCCTCTTCGGCGGTATCAAAAGTTCCCAACCAAATTCTAACATTTGTATAAGGATTACGAATCTCAGCAGCCCATTTTCCCCATGGTCTCAAACGAACGCCTCGGTATATGGATGAAGATTGTCTCCTTGTTTTTCGAGAAGTTATTGTTGGAACAACTTTCTTCTTGGTTTGTCGTTGTGTTGAAAGACATGCCTTTCTCCTTGTTACAGTCTTTGACTTCTTAGAGAAACTGTTTTGAGAAGCCAAAGAAACAACAGATACATGAGGAGGGAGAGTGACTTCAACGAAGCTTATTTTTGTCAGTGTTCTTGCATGTTGTGACTCATCTTCAGATGAGTCAGTTGCCTCAGGATCATTATAAACAACTTGCAATTTCCTTGTGATCAATTTGGATTGTTTCAAAGGGTTAGGCCTTGGTCTAGCTCTAGATTTTCTAGAACCCCGCATGATGGATTAAAAAATATTTTAACTTTTTTTTTGTTTGAGAAAAACCCTATAGAAACCCCTTCAGAATCCCCAAAAAGTTTGTATAAAACTGAAATTTAAATATTAAAGAAAATGAGTCAAACACAAAAAAGTTGACAAAATCTCAAATAATCCATCTCAAGAACAAAAAGAGAATTCAAAACCTTTGTATATGAAAGCCTCTGAAACACACAACTCGGCTATAAGTCCTGAAAAATTACAAAAACATCATTAAACCCAGAATCTATAAAACAATAAGAAAAATTATAATAAAAAAATAATATTAAAAGACATAATAATATCCTATATTGAAGAAATTATTATGGTAACTGATAAATGAAAAAATAAAGGCAAAAATCAATTTAAAAAAAAAAATTTGCCTCGATCACATCGAAACAGTTGGAATCATAAAAAAAATTGCTCTTCATGACAAAGAGAAAATTCAAAGTGGAGTAGAAAACAAAAAGAGTCAGTAAAAGAGAAGGAATACAGAAAGTCCATAGGTTCCTCAACAGAACCCCAATCAGCGATTTTAAAATAAACTGAAAAGACATAAATTCATTGTTCCTCTTCTTCTAGAGACAAATTCCTCCACACACAAAAAAAAACGCTTCAACCATTTCTTCGTTCTCTTTAAACCAAGAAGAAAAAGGGTGTCAAATAATGAGTGACACACGCTAATATCGAACAAAAGATAACACAAAAAGGACCACAAACCTATGGTCAAGATTTTATGTTCGATTCTTTCAAAAAAAAGGTTCTACAACAGTCAAATAAAAAAACACAAATGGGTTAATTTTTTTATTGATCTGGAATTTTGTACTTGTGATATGGAGTGAAACAAAATCAATAAAATAAAATAAAAACAATAGAGAAATGACGACTGATACGACGCACACCAACCATTAAAACACATACACAAATCTCAATGCAAACACCGGCAGTCCAACACCAAGATTTTTTATTAATATTAAATTAATAATGTTTCAAGAACTTAATATCAATAAATTAGTATTTGAATGAAAATGGTTTTTTCATGGAAAAATAACACACACAATAAGTACAAAGAGTTAGAGAGAGAAAGGATTGAAACTTGACAATAAAGAGTGAAGCGGAAATTTTACCCTTTCGTTTGGTTTTCTCACTAAAGCGAAAGAGACTTTTGTGTCTTTGCTTCTGTATTTCTCTCGCCCATGTCACTATCTATCTCTCTGTATGTTTGCAGTGTTTCTCTCACTCTGACTGGCCCTTTGTCTCTCCTCACACTTTATTATATACTACGAGGCCCTCCATTAATTTTCCATTTTTTAATGGTTGGTCAAATATTAACCAAAACTTAAGGATTTTTTTTAGGTAGGTAAAACATAAAATATTATCGTTCACGCTATTTATTGAATTTAAACATAGTAGTAACTTCTCAATTTTAATTTTGACAGAACTTCTGAATTTTAATTGTGCATCGGAAATTGATTTATATATATGGGTTAATTATTGAATTTGACCCTGCAATATACATGAAGACTAAAAAAAAGACCTTGTAAAATAAAAAACACATATTTTGACCTTGTAATTTGAGATTCTTATTATTTATTATTTATGACCCTCTAATATACGTGAAATCCAAAAAAGCAACCTAGAGATTGTTTTTTCATGATTTTTTTAAAGACATGTTAAGAACGTTAAAATTTATCTTTACACCAAAGATTAGATTTTTTTCGACCAGGGACATAATATTTATGAATTTTTATTTCTCATAATTAATAATTTTTAAAAAAATTATAATTAACTTATCCTTCATTTAAAAACTGCAAAATTTCATTGTGAAGGTTCTTATTATATTTTAATCATGTCTACAAAATTAGGGAACAAAATTTGACATGTGAGCATACACTTACTAGGAACACAATTTCAATTTTGCACACTTTGGTTGAAAAATAAAAATAAACTCAAACGTTTTCGAAATGCTAAGAAACTTTCCAAATCCTTTTTATTTATTTCTATAGATGTCTATGCAAACAATGAACTCAAAATTTGATTTATAGGTCGAGATTTCTGTTGTTTTGTTTTTGAGTGTTTTACGTTTTAAAAATAATTCATAATTAATTTGTCGCTTGTCGAATTTTTTAAATTTTTTTGTGTAAAACCATATTTTAACATTCCATATTTTAACATATTCTTAACATTGTGGATTTTAGGGTGAGGGATCAATTAAATCCCTCACCGGTGGAGCACAAAGAAAATACCATTAAATTTAATCAATGGATCTTATTTGTTAAAAATAAAATTAAAAACATTTACATTTGTTCACACACAATCTTGTCCCATCTCTTGTCCTCTTCTTCTTCCGGTCACGCTTCCATCACCCCATCCTTCATTTTTCTCATACCGGAGAACCTTTTGCCGTCATCGGAGTGTGGTTTTTTCCCTTATTCCATTGATTCTTCTGTCTCTATCCGTCCAATTAATTCTTTTCTTAGATCTCTTAGAAAAGTATTTGCATAAAATAAAAAATACGAAGACATAACTTAATTAGTTACTCAATGATCTTTTTGCGTGGCAACATGTGGCATGGAATGGAATTAAACGTAGCATCATGCATATCTTGTCCCTTCCAACAACACCAAACTACCTAATTGAATTCATCCTTTTCTGAACCAAGCAAAATTCAAGTTCAACACAAAGTTGGAATGCAATATATATAATGCAATATACTACAGTTTCATGGAATCGGTGGAATATGAGGAAAATATACGCTCTGGTGAGGGTTAGAGGTTCTCCGCTCTATAGGAGAAAAATGAAGGATGGGGTGATGAAAGATACGATAGGAGAAGGGAAGATGTGGGACAAAATTGTGCGTGAACAAGTGTAGATTTCTCAATTTTATTTTTAACAAATTTGATCCATTGATCAAATCTAATGGTATTTTCTTTGTGCTTCATCGGTGAGGGATTTAATTGATCCCTCACCCTAGAATCCACCTCTCTTAACATGCCTCTAAAAAGTCATGAAAAAATTAAATCTTTAGGTGGCTTTTTTGGACTTCATGTATATCATTTTTTTTTTTTAGTTTTTGACGCTTTAAAAATAATACATAATTAATTTGTCGTTTGTCGAAAATTTCTAATTTTTTGTGTAAAGTCATATGTTAACATTCTTAACATGCCTTTAAAAGTCATGAAAAAATTCAGTCTCTAGGTAGCTTTTTTAGACTTCCTGTATATCACAGGATCATAAATAATAAGAATATCGAATTACAAGGTTAGGATATATATTTTCTTATTTTTATATATCATATTTTTCGACTAAAAATATGTATATTAATATATATAAACATATTTGATATTGTCGATCAATCGTATTTGTCATATTAAAGTAGTTTTGAATTTTTTTAAGGTGATATTCGATTTATATATAAATATATTTGACAGTGCGCAATAATATTTGCTTATAGTTTATATATTATATTCTTTGACTAATCTTTTACATATTTTTTCCCTTATTTTAATTATATATATATATATATATATATATATATATATATGGTATTTTCTTTGTGCTTCATCGGTGAGGGATTTAATTGACCCCTCACCCTAGAATCCACCTCTCTTAACATGCCTCTAAAAAGTCATGAAAAAATTAAATCTTTAGGTGGCTTTTTTGGACTTCATGTATATCATTTTTTTTTTTTTAGTTTTTGACGCTTTAAAAATAATACATAATTAATTTGTCGTTTGTCGAAAATTTCTAATTTTTTGTGTAAAGTCATATGTTAACATTCTTAACATGCCTTTAAAAGTCATGAAAAAATTCAGTCTCTAGGTAGCTTTTTTAGACTTCCTGTATATCACAGGATCATAAATAATAAGAATATCGAATTACAAGGTTAGGATATATATTTTCTTATTTTTATATATCATATTTTTCGACTAAAAATATGTATATTAATATATATAAACATATTTGATATTGTCGATCAATCGTATTTGTCATATTAATGTAGTTTTGAATTTTTTTAAGGTGATATTCGATTTATATATAAATATATTTGACAGTGCGCAATAATATTTGCTTATAGTTTATATATTATATTCTTTGACTAATCTTGTACATATTTTTTCCCTTATTTTAATTATATATATATATATATATATATATATATATATATATATATAGTGGTAGAGGATGAGAGTTCCAGCTGGGTGCCAACCTAGTTGAGATGTTTTTGGATTCCTTGATGCCTTCCCTACTTCTTACCTTATAAAAAAGTATTCTTTGACTAAAAAGTTTATATATTATATTCTTTGACTAAATATATGCAAAATAAATAAAGTTTTACTATAGAAATTGATAATATAATATAATTTTAGGCATAGACTTAATCAAATCCTATTATTTAATATTTATGTAGATAATTTAAGAAATAGAATCATGACATGTTTAAATGGTAAAATATAATCAAATATCTATATTGTACAATAAAAAAATTAATTTTTTTCTACCAATTTTTGAAGAAAATTATTAAGTTCATGTTTTTTTGTGGTGTTCGAGGTTCGAACTCCAAACATTACATATATTATTAAGTTTATGTTTATTATCACGATTACACTACAAGAAAACTGTGTTTTAGAGTCGGCCAAAAACCCACTCTAACAGGACTAAAACCGACGCTAACACTGATTTAGCGTCAGATTAGAGTCGGGGTCGAGGGCATGCTAAAAAACTCGAAGTTACTGGAGAGCGTCGGCTCTTGGGACTCCGAGGCTAATCTAGCGTCGGGTATGCCGAGTGTAATCCGACTCTACCATGAGCCGAAGCTATTATTTCCAACATTTGAAAAGTCAACCAGAAAATGTAGAGTCAGCATAACCGACGCTAAATAATTCAATTAGAGTCGGATATGCAAACTCTAAAGTCCACGTTTAAGTTGTCTACGAAAATTTATAGAGTCGGCCACACCAATGCTAAGGTCAATATTCAAAAGTCAACCAAAGCTTTTAGAGTCGGGATAGCCGACGCTAAACGATACATTAAAGTAAAAAGCAATTCGTTTACTATACTTCATTTTCCCAATTGTGCTAATAAACCAGTTAACACATCAAATCAGTCGTTTCATTAATTTGGACTTGTAATGTACTCAATTTTTTTTTAAATGAATCTTGATCAATTGGGGTAAAATATAAACATTAATAGAATACAATATACTCCCTCCGTCCCAAATTATAAGCAAAAAAAAAAAATCACACTTATTAAGAAAACTTAAACATAAGAATTTGAAGTATAGTTTTTTGTGTTTTCTTTGAAAAAAGTTTCATAGAAAGATGGAAAAACAATTTCCATTGGCTATTGGTTATGAAAAAAATGAAAGAGAGAAAATTTTACGAGAATAAACAAAAGTTTTTCTTGGAAAAGAGATTTTTTTTAAAAACACGACTAAATAGGATAAAAATTTGTCTTTTTTGCTTATATCTTGGGACAAAGAAAATGTGTTTTTTTTGCTTATATTATGGGACGGAGGGAGTATTGTATATTCTCCAAAATCCAAGTTCCTATCACTAATAATAAGGTTAAAATTAAACACAAGCATATAAAGTAAGAAAATATACAATATATTAAGAGTTAAATTAAGTCAAGAAATAGAGAAAGAATAAATAAAGAAAAGAATGAATTTGAAAGAGGTCATACTGAATGGCTGCACCGGTTATACCTAACTTAAAGTAATACTTCGGTAAGGAAAAGAAAAAGACTGCTCAATGATTACCAATGCCTACAATTTCATAAACGTATTAGGAAGACACATACATACAATATCTGAATATCATGAATATGCTTTTAAATATAATCTTTCTTTGAAACAAATGAAAGACTATTAGGAACTTTTTTTTTTTTAACAATGAATATATAGCACTTGCCACTCTGTTTTCCCAGGGAAAAATTATCAAATTTTACAAATAAAATTGAAGAGGAAAGCATTTCCGCACTGCAACACCTACTTTATGATCCAAATAAATATTTGAGGAATAATGAATATTCTAACAGCCATATCAAAGAAGAAATTCTAGAGTATATTTTCTATTGAAAAAAATACTACAGATTGAAACTAACAACATGAATTTGAGTCATATGCTATATATAAACCTCATCATAGTCCTTAAATTAGTTTACACAAAATAGTAACATTAATTGCAACAATTCATGGATAGGTAATCACATAAATTTCAGAAGGCGATTTCCTACCTCCTTAGAGACCTCTTGGGCTTCCTTGAATGATCTTGCACAGTTGACCAAACCTGTAATATAAAGTCCATGTAGCAGAAAATCAGGATTCAAAAGTAAATCACTAAAGTATTACGACAATGTACACAACTAATACTTTATTATTCACATTGTCCGACGAAATATTTACCTTATAAAATACATTGAACACATCATCCTTGACAATTCACTATGTATCTCTGCAACTCCATTCACTGCATGACCACCAACAGCACAGAGATTGGCTATACGAACCAATTTTGGTGGTTCTACTACTGGCTCGGGAAACTCCTCTTCCTTTTCTCAATGGAACCTTTATCTGTCCCATCGTTTTCAACAATTGCGACTACCACTTCATCATTAGCAATGTCCCATCCTTTTAAAATGTTGTTTTCTTGTAGTGTGACCTCTCATGACATCCCTTTAAAGAATAAGAATTAAGTTAGAAGTCAATCTTTTAACATAATAATTGAAATTAGTATCATATTAATACCTTCGAAATTTTTGTAAGGGATTCTACTAGTAACTTTGAATACAAGGTTGACTTTGCTTGAATCATGTCCTTCACACTTGTACTCCTTGAGAAAAGAAGAAAGAAAAGAAATCAAAATTAAGTTGAGTTAATTTTTTCCTTTGAACTAATGTTTGCTAAAAGAAGTTTTGCAATATGGTAGTTTCAGAATCAAAAGCTTCAGCCGCAACATGAAATGATAACCATACCTTAAGAATTGCATAGATATCAATTTAAAAACAATGATGGCCAATCATAAGAGTAAATCAAATTCAGAATCAACTAGACATCAACGACCATTTATAACCAATTTCTAGAGGACTCTAGATCTTTATTTATATTTGTCATCAAGTGAGAGTATCTAATATGTAGATGTGAGACTGAACACAAAGTACCTATATGCTCCATCACATGAAGCATAACTTCCCTCTCTTCCAACTTCATCCCTGCCAACAATACAACAGAAACATAAAAAAAATAGAAGTCAAGAAAGTAGAGAAAAGAGATATAAGAGAAGACGAATTTTTTAGTTAACCTCCTCCCTGGTTCTTCGTTAAAAAATGTAACCGTCAAAATTAAAGTTTATTTTGCCTGAAAGTTACTTTCCAATATTTATAAGTGAACATGCCTCCACAAACCAACCGTAAGTTTAATTTGAAATACACAGCCATGTGTTAGTTTGGTGGTTTTAATGAGAAGTTACACCAAGGGTATTATTGGAAAGTAAAATAGGCTACACCAAAACTATGTTTAGCCTTTATTAATAGTTATAGATATCAATACAACAATAATTCAATTATTCATCATATCATTACAATTAACTCACCATGTAATTACATTGAAGTAATTCTAGTATCTATTATAATTAATGTACGAGGCAAACCAAATTCTGAATTCTATAGTGGTAAAACTAGTAAGGCCAAACATATTTAGCATTATCAAGAACACATAAACTAAAACAAGAAAAATAGAAACAAGCAGCAGTCTATCTAAGCTCACAAGCTAAGAATCTTACAATTTCAAGCTCTCCGATTGTTCATGTGCTTTAACTTGAGCACATAGCAGCAAGAGTCACAACTTTAAAATGTGTTCTCCATAAAAGGTTACAATAAGTTCATACATTTTCACTAAATCATCTTGGATAATTATTCAACTAGCCTAAACTCAAATCCGGTAAACAAACAGGGAAGCCTATCTTACACTCAAAAATTGGAACCATATAAAATTAACACTCATTACAACAACTTAAATGTATATAAGTTGTAAGTGAATACAACCTTTTTTTTTAAACTAACTCAGCTTTCACAACTTCTAGTTTTGCATGAAAATCATCAATAACTTTAGTTGTTCCTTGTTCTCATTGCATGAAAATCATCAATAACTTTAGTTGTTCCTTGTTCTCATTGAATTTTACAAAGTAAAAACAATAAAAAATATAGAATAAACAAGCCAATCCTTCTAATTATAATAACTCCCTAATTTTCTTAATTAAACATGCACAACAAACAAAGCAAGATTGAACTCACAAGCCAAGTTTTTTCATAAAATTACAAATAATAGGATGAAAAGTTGAGTAACTTGAGAAATTTATGTACACTATACGCAATATTTTACCCTGTTAGTGCTCTTATTAACATACCATAACCCTGAGTATTTCGAGTTTCTTTAGCACAAGAATCTCAATGATCTGCAATATCTCCAAACAAGTCAATCCATATTGTACAAATTTATGAGGTTTCACATATGATAGATAAAAAATCTGCACTACTGAGCATAACATCAATCACAACAGGATAAAACCTAATAAATTTTAATGAAAAAAAAATTGAACAACAAAACCACATGTAGAAGCAATTCACTACTGATTCCTTGAAAACAACACTTATCTTAACTGATTTCAAAACCTTGTTTACTAGATCTGACAATAATAATTTCATGAATCATGATAACTCATTTTAGTGACATTCCATTCAAACAAACATGAACAATAGAACCTGAAATTGCATAAGAAAAAAATAAAATTAACTAAGGAAGAAGTACATGTTATTCGCTCATGAGTTGGTGGAGCCTCTCTTTAAGAACAGGACGCCACTACGAGGATTGCTGAAGACGATCGTAGGAACAACCGTGTCTCATGAGTTTTGAAGGAACGACTAGGTTTTATCCTTCAAGACAAATGGATCTCGACAGATAGAAAGGGCGTGTGTGTGTGTGTGTGCGTGAAAATGATTTGTGGAGAAATTAACTATTACTCACAAATGGATCTCGACAAAGATGGAATGGGATCACAATGGAGAAATTCATGAAATTGATTTCAAGAGGAATGAAAGAAAAGGGCGCGCCAGAGATTGGGGATTTGTTTTTCCTCTTTGAAAATTAGGGGATTCATCTTTGAAATAAAGAAAGAGAATGAAATAAGTATTATAAAAATAAAAATAAAAGTGTTCACTGTTTAAAAAAATAAAAAAATGATAACTAGCTTCGGCCGCACCGATGCTAAAAAAGTAAAGTGATGTTTTGATTTAAGTATACTTAAAATTATCAATAGTAGCGTCTGCTAGACCGATTCTAAATCCTATAAATATAAGAAAATATAATTTAAACCTCTTTTGAGTGGGTTGGGCCGACTCTAATCAGACGCTATAGGTGTCGGTGTCGGTGGCCGACGCTAAAATCAGAGGCTATTTAGCTGTTTTCTTGTAGTGTTAGTTTGTCGAAATTACAATAAATCCTCATAATTTTAAAAAATTAAACTATGTACATAGCTTTTACGAAATCACAACGACCAACTAAAGTTTTCAAAAACTAAGTCTCATGATAAACAATATAAGTAAATAATACAATTTGGTTATATGCTACCGAATGTCTTAGATGCATTTGTTAAGGAATTTGTTAAAAGATATTTTGTCTTGAAGCTACATGGGTTATTTTTGTCAATATGATAATCAGACTATTTTTTATAGAAACTTAATTCTTTAGGTATTTTAACCAATTTTTGTCTTATTGCAAATTTAGGAAATAAGGTATTAGTTTTTTACTTAGTTTTTTTTTAGGATGTATTAGTTTTTTTATAATGACTATAAATAATATATTGGTTTTTATTTTGACTGGAAATAAATGGATTGGTATTTTAAATAAAATTAACTATATGAAACAAAAAATATAAAATAATTTTACACATAATTTAATTTTTTTATAATCACATTTTTTTAGTAAAATTTATTGGTTTTAAAATAAAAATAAAAGTATAAGTATTGTTATCAAAATGTTCCGTTGATTAACACACAAAAAAATGATCGGTTGACAATATTTTCTTGCTGACCAAGTAATTGGACTAAAGTGATTAATGAATTTCACCAAAAGACAAACCCTTCAGAACAACCCGAGTTTTAATTTATGGGTGGATTAATTATTGGAAAGACCTTACTTACCTTTGGAATGAACTCTAGATTACCGGGGGTCAACAGAAGGAATTGAAAACGTTTACAAACTTAAAGGACTTATGTGTGACCAAAATAACTTAAAGGACTAATCTGTTGCAAACCTCAAACTTAAAGGACTTATGTGTGATCAAGATAACTTAAATGACCAATCTCTTACAAACCTCAAACTTAAAAGACATACGGTGTAATTTAAGCGTTTCAAAAACTCTTTTCTATTAAATGGAACAGGATGAGCTTTATTCTATAACCCATCTCCTATCCCTCTAAAATGCTAGTAAAAATAATAGAAAACACAAGATGAAGTTTCAAACTCTATACTCATGATCCCATCTTCAAAGTCATAGTAAAACTTTTACCTACAGGGATATTTAAGCCCTTCATTCCAACCATCACTGTGTTCTTTTCTCCATCTCCTCGTCCGTGTATGTGATTTTGTTTGATTGTATCAATTTTCACATTTGTTGGTTCCCCATTTATCTCAATTGTACCTATTGCTCCATTTCCATTTAATCCCAACACATTTATTGTGTCAATGACCCAACCTTTATCCAAAGCAAACTTGCCCTCTTGGACTTGTGACCAAACTTTCACAGTTCCTTCTTTCACACTTGCATGAAAGTCAATATACGTTGAGTAACCATTTCCAAGCTTCATTTCTGGAAGTTCATCATCATCAAGGAATAGGTTCCCTTTAGCTTCTCCTTCGTTTGCACCTGCTGGAAATGTCACAATGAGGCTGAAAGGTGTCATTCTAGCATCCTTAGATATCATTCCACCTTGTTGCATTGGTAGAATGGTATTCTGATACAAGTGTACATTGACCACATGCAAGGGTGCATTAAGGGTCACGTTGGTTCCATCTTTTGAAACAATGACTTGCTTCAAATCAAATAAACTATACCATGTTCCAGGTGGAAAGAGTGCATCAACTTCTGCTTTCCCTTGCTCAAGAACAGGAGAAATCATTAAACTGTTCCCAAGTAAGAACTGAGTGCTGAGGCCATAACATTCAATATAATTTGGAAATGAGAAGAAAAGAGGCCTAGCAATTGGGGCTCCACTAACATGAGCCTCATAGTTTAGGGTGTATAGATAGGGTAGGAGCTTATACCTCATCCCCAATGCATTTCTAGCTGATTCGGCTACCGTCTCCCACTGGTAAAGTTCTTGTCTAGGAGAGTAGTAGTTTGCATGATCCCTTGAGAATGGATAGAAAGCACCAACTTCAATCCACCTATTGCAAAGCTCTTCGGTGGGTTGTGGATAGAAACCACATATATCTGAACCAACCATTGGCACCCCAAATATTCCAAAATTCAGCATAGTAGATATTGAGTATCTCAAGTTCTCCCATGTACCCTGATTGTCACCTGTCCAATGTGCTGCATATTTGCCAGAACCAACATAAGTAGAGCGGGTCAAAATAAAAGGCCTTTTTCCTTGAAGCCCTTGAAGGGCCTTGTGAGTTGCAATGGTTTGAGAAAAACCATAAATGCTATGAGCATCATATTCCAAAATGCCGTTATAGTGGACTGCACTTGTGGCTATAGTTTTGAAACCTATAGGAGCTTGTAATCCTGAAGCATTAATTTTGTAGGGAGGATCATCCCACCGTGTGCTTGTGATGTTTTTGCAATCTAAGCAACATACCCAACCAGGTCCTGTTCCACTTGGACACACCTTTCCTGTAGGAATTGTACACTTACCAGAGCAGAAATTTGAAGCTTCATTCATGTCAATCCATAAGCCATCAACTGGGACGAGTTCATGAAAGCGGCGAATCTCATCACCCCACCAAGAAACTGTTTTAGGATTGAGAAAATCAGGAAAGTACACTGCTCCTGGCCAAACTTGAGCCAAGAATGGTTCACCCTCATACTTGATAAAAACATCATTAGCCATACCCCTTTGGTATACACCATAACTGGAGTTAACAGCAATACCAGGATCAATTATCACAATGTATTTCATGCCAATGTTGTGTATTCTTTCCAGAAAGTTTAAAAGCTTTGGACGTGGGTAGTTAACTGGATTGAGGGTGAAGTCCTTGTGTCCATCCATGTGATCATCATCATTCCATATAACATCAAGTGGAATTTTGGCTTTCTTGTAATTTTCAACAACATCTTCTACAACAGATAGGTTGTGATAACCCCATCTACATTGGTGGAATCCTATTACATAACAAATAAAATAAGTGAGCATGTTGGCAAAGATACTGCCACAAATTACAAATATTTATTATCTACGTAGGCATATTTGGTTATTGACAAAGACCCACAAATTGCTCTGCACATAACACACACATGCCATATAGGCCAAGTCCCGTGACTTAAAATATTTTAACAAAACATGCTTTATAACTTTTCAA
Organism: Medicago lupulina; assembly: GCA_958299785.1. NCBI lineage: Eukaryota > Viridiplantae > Streptophyta > Magnoliopsida > Fabales > Fabaceae > Medicago > Medicago lupulina. The sequence continues at coordinate 2,562,754 of OY283141.1, read as the reverse complement.
CTTTATGTATGGCTTTATGTATCCACGGGCCCTATCACCAAACAATTAAATTAAAATAAGGGCCAATTTTTATGGGTGTGATACCCATCATCACAATCTCATTTTTCTTTTTTTCTTTTTGGTGAGCACAATCTTAAATAGAATACTAGGCTATGTGAATACATGCATACTAAATAGAATATGCAATGCAACATTTTTTTTTGGTCGAATATATGCGATGCAACATAGTGGTATGATATGAGAGATTGTGAAAAGTGAATCATACCAAAAGCCCAATAAGGCATAGGAGCTGGTCTACCAACGAAGGATGTGTACTGATCAACAACACTAAGAGGCGTGGGTCCTGCAAAGAAGTAAAAATCAAGTACCCCTCCAATAATCTTGTATGTCAAAGAGTTCCCTTTGTAAAACACATCCATTCCATTGCTATTCAACAACAAAACACCATGTGCATAAGGCTTGCCACCTTCATTTCTAAGATCCATGTATACAGGGTGAGACCCATATAGATCAGTATTGAGATTAATTGCTGCTACATCAGTGGTATACAAAGTATAAGGGTCATTAGGATACAACTTTATCCCATGTGGCTGTGTGTTCTCTCCCAAACCATATAGAGAAGCATCTTTGGGAAGTTTAGTAGAAATTTCCAAATATTGGTCTTTGAAAACCAATGGACCAAATGGGTCTGACTCGTTAGAATTGGAGTCAAAAAGAGTATCACCATTGGATTTCCTTTTGACTGCAAAGCTAAATGGATCAGAAGTGTAACTGAAAACAAGCTCAGAGCTTGAGTACTCTGACACTGATAATGAATTCTTCTTCAAAGGTGGTGGTTGCTCCCTAGGCAAAAGATCATAAGGAACCTCCCATCTTTTGTTTTTTGCATCAGTTATGTGTACCCTCAAACGATTCTCAGTCTCATGCCTTAAAAATCAAGGAACAAGGTACAAAAGGTTTAGAAATAAGCTTTACAAAGAAAAAAACATGAATGCATAATGATGTTGTGTATGAGTAGGACTTACTTGACATAGAAGCGTAGAAGGGGAATGTCAGGACCATAGATATCATTCTTTTCCTTAACTTGTAGAAGTCCTGTAATAGCACCATTTGAGTCATCTTGAATAGATAACAAACGGTAACCTTGACCAATTTTTGTGGACTTTGGAGAAGAAGAAGTAGCTTGTTCAGTTACATAAAGAAACAAAGTTATAAGAAGGTAAGAGAGACAAAGAGTGGATAATGGATCAAGAGAAGCCATAGTAGCACACACTTTAGAGTAAGGCAACGTGGGAGGGTTATGCTTTATAACTTACTTTTGTTGTTGTTTTGTTGTTTGAGAGTCATAGGATCCATTACTACGCGTGACTTTGGACTTACCTAAACTGTGACTGTGGGCCATTCCATCCCTGTGGTGTGTGTGGACCCACCTTGCATTTCACTCATTTTTGTTGTGGTCATTGTATCTTGTATGTGGATCAAAGCCAAAGTTCGTGAGGTGATAATCATGTACTGAAAGAAACTACACATACTTTTTTGGATAATGATACATAGACCACCTTAGGTGGCATATACCACTTGTACACCCACATACAATTGTGACATGTGTTCATGTGGTCCCCACATACACACACAAAACTCACCTTTTATGTCTCTCATACACTATCACATGGGAGTGGTACAATGTGTGTATGGAAAAATGTGTTTACATGAAACATTATCCCTTTTTTGTATAGATACCTTAAAGTTGTTTGATTTTTTACCCTAAATAATAAAGGCAACGTCTTACACATTGTCACTTTTTTCTTTTCACTTATTTAACCGTCTTCACATGACAGCACATGAGATGATCCTACACGATGAACTTGTTGCTTATGTGCACTCAGTTATCCTCTTAAAACATCTTCGAGTCATTTACTTAATAAAGATCTTAACATGTTAAAGATTTTTATTGGAAAAAAAAAAATTGATATCTATTAGCTACCTGCAACTACATAAAAACTCTATCTCTTTTCTTTAAAAAAAAAAAAAAACTCTATCTCTTATCGGAATTTCAACTTTATTCTGCATGAAAAAAAAAATGCTAGTCACAATATATATTTCAACCAACTAAGTCAATGAATTATAAAGATATATAATATATTTATTTTATATAAAAATATAGATAAAAAAAATAGACAAATAAGACATGGGAATGATTTGCTTCGAGAGTGTGGCTAAAAGGACAATGCTTTATTTCAATTTTAAACATTGAACGTTGACATAATTTCCACCGATGCATACATGGTGGTCTGTACTAGATAAGACACGGTAATGTTATAAATTTGGGTTAAATATGTTTTTAGTTTCTATAAAATTATAAGTTTTCAAGTTTAGTCTCTATAAAAAATTTATTCAATTTTAGTCTTTTTATAGGGACTATTTTAGAGGACTAAAAACATTAATTTTTTGTAAAAAGTTTTTAAAATAGAAACTATTTTAGCAAACTACAATATATTAAAGGACTAAAATTACCATTACAATTTTATAGACTAAACTTAAAGGCTCATGATTTTATTGGAACTAAAAACATATTTAACCCTATAAATTTTGACGGATGGCTCTACCATGAAAAATACAGTATTGTTTAGATTGGAATATCTTAATTTGTGAATCGTTTGTCTATTTTGCTTTATTGTGGATGCCTACCTAGAATATTACATGAAGCTCATTTTTATTGTTTAGATTGGAATATCTTAATTTATGTATTTCATCAATTAAAATATGTTGTTTCTGACTCATAATTTCATTTCATTAGTATCATCAATTGGTTTTGTACTCTTTGGTTGGTTCAGACGGTTGTTACATCTTTGAAACTCCGATATTTTAAAAATGACAAAAAATAAGTGTCTGATAGGTATTCGACATCAATAAGTCTCGATACACGTATCAGTGAAGTATTGGGCAATTAATTTTTTTTTGAAAAAAAATGACCAATATGTGTCGGACACGGCTTACTTTATACTCCGATACGTCTAACTTATACTTCGACGTCGACCGATTGCCTCCATCAACACATCCGGTGTTTTCTACTTTGTTTCTGTTCTCTTTAATTTTATGTTTCTTCTGTTCTTCTCCCTTTAATATCTTCTTCTTTTCTTCTCTCTAATTGGAAAAAAATTGTTTGTTCTCAATTTCAATTGGTGTTAACTATTAAGTGGTCAACATTAGACATGTTCTTTTCTTACGGTACTAACAATGTTCTCTTTGAATGGTACTAATCATGTTATTTTAATTTGTGCGGAAAAAATATGTACCCACCTGTTTTGATCATTTTCATTAACGTGAATATTTGTTTATTATCATTTTTAGTTAAGTTTTTACATTGGGAACTTATACCATTAATTTTATATTTAACCTTTTAATAACGTATCGCGCCGTATCGTATCGAGAATTTTGAAAAATTTCCGGTATCAGTATCGTATCCGTGTCGTGTCAGGTATCGGGCTTCATAGGCCTGCATATTAGATATTTTTTGGTAAGTTTTAATAAAATATTTTTTAAAAAAGGGAATTGGGTCTCCTCCTATTTTTGGTAAGTCTTAATAAAATATTTTTTAAAAAGAAATAAAAAAAATTAAGGAAAAATATTATTTTTGTTATCAACTCTTAGTTATTATAAAATTTACTTTTTATTAAAACTGATAATGATATACCTTTGAATCATTTTTAAGATGTTCACATTAGATACACCATAAAAGTATTTGTGATAAATATAAAAAATTACTTTTTACTAAAACTGATAAAGATATGCCTTTAAATCATTTTTAAGATGTTCATATTAGATACATTGTAAAAGCATTTGTGATAAATATAAAAAATTATAAAATTTACTTTTTACTAAAACTGATAAAGATATACCTTTGAATCGTTTTTAAGATGTTCATATTAGATACACCGTAAAGGCATTTGTGATAAATATAAAATTAAATTATAAAGTTTACTTTTTACTAAAACCTTATAAAGATACACTTTGAATCATTTTTAAGATGTTTATATTAGATACACCGTAAAAGCATTAGTGATAAATATAAAATTTACTTTTTACTAAAACTGATAAAGATGTATCTTTAAATTGTTTTTAAGATGTTCATATTAGATACACCGTAAAAGCATTTGTGATAAATATAAAAATAAATTATAAAGTTTACTTTTTACTAAAACCGATAAAGATATATTTTGAATCATTTTTAAGATGTTCATATTAGATACACCGTAAAAGTATTTGTTGATAAATATAAAAAAATTATAAAATTTATTTTTACTAAAACCGATAAAGATATACCTTTGAATCATATTTAAGATGTTATTATTACATACACAGTAAAAGCATTTGTGATAAATATAAAACTAAATTATAAAGTTTACTTTCTACTAAAACCGATAAAGATATACTTTGTATCATTTTTAAGATGTTCATATTAGATATACCGTAAAAGCATTTGTGATAAATATTAAAAAATTATAAAATCTGCCTTTTACTAAAACTGATAAAGATATACCTTTGAATCATTTTTAAGATGGTCATATTAGATGATACACCATAAAAGCATTTGTGATCTATATCTATACTATATATAAATAAAACTACCCTTTTCGGCATTTTTGGGTTGGATTTTTCTTTCCAAAAATACCTTTTATTTTCAATACAATCACATGTAACAAATAAATAAGAATAAAATTAAATATTAAAACAAATGTAACAAACTCGATATGAATATATGTATATCTTTTTTTCCCTTTATCAATTAAAAAGTATAACAAATTAGATGTATATTTATACTTACTTTTTCATTATTCCAATTATACTCTTAAAAAAAATCTATAATAAAGATTGTTGTTTGTGTCATTAAAAAAAACAACAAACATTTATTTTTACTTTTAACCAAAATCAAAAGTTCTTAAAAAAAATACCGTTCATAATTTTCAAACGTTAACGCAATAAAAAAGCGGAAAACAGGCACGTAGTGTCCGTTTTTTCGCTGGTAAATATAAAAAAAATTGGGATACTTAAGAAATAAAAGCTTTTATGGGGAAGATATTATAAATATTTATCAGAAACTATATAAAAAAATACAAGTTACAAATAAAAGGTAACAAACATTTATTTTCTTCACTCTTTTTTTTTTAACAAAACTCAATATGTTATTAAAAAAAAATCTTGCTTTATTACACGAAGATAGGACAATGGAAGACAACAAGGGGCATAGAAATTTAAGAAGCCTAACATTGAGATTTAATTAAGATGAGACAATCTAAATTTATGTCCCCATCTTCCAAGTAAGAGCAAATCTTTTTCCTACAGGGATATTCAAGCCCTTTATTCCAACCATTACTGTCTTCTTTTCCTCATATCCTTGCTTGTACAAGTACTTATGTTCATATGTACTAACTTTCACATATGAGACACCAATTGATGGTTCCCCATCTATCTCAATACTAACCAATGCTCCACTTCCATAATTCAATCCCAACACATTTATTGTGTCAATAACCAAACCTTTATCCAAAGCAAACTTACCCTCTTGAACTTGTGACCAAATTTTCACTGTTCCTTCTTTCACACTTGCATGGAAATCAATGTAAGTTGAATAGCCATTTCCAACCTTCATTTCTGGCATCTCATCATCATCAAGGAACAAGTTCCCTTTAGCTTCTCCTTCATTTGCACCTGCTGGAAAGGTCACAATGAGGCTAAAAGGTGTCATTCTAGCATCCCTAGATACCATACCACCTTGTTGCATTGGAAGAATAGTATTCTGATACAAATGCACATTGACCACATGCAAGGGTGCATCAAGGGTCACATAGTTTCCATCTTTTGAAACAATGGCTTGTTTCAAATCAAATAAACTGTACCATGTTCCAGGAGGAAAAAGTGCTTTAACTTTTGTTTTCCCTGGCTCAAGAACAGGAGAAATCATTAAACTGCTTCCAAGTAAGAACTGAGTGCTGAGGCCATAACATTCAATATAATTTGGAAATGAGAAGAAAAGAGGCCTAGCAATTGGAGCTCCACTAAAATGAGCCTCATAGTTTAGTGTGTAAAAATAGGGGAGGAGTTTATACCTCATCCCCAAGGCATTTCTAGCTGATTCAGCTACTGACTCCCATCGGTAAAGTTCTTGTCTAGGGGAAATGACACTTGAATGATCCCTTGAGAAAGGATAGAAAGCACCAACTTCAATCCACCTATTACAAAGCTCTTCAGTAGATATATTATATCTTAAAGTTGGATAGAAAGCTGGATAGAAACCACATATATCTGCCCCAACCATTGGCATGCCAAATATTCCAAAGTTGAGGATAGTAGATATAGTATATCTTAAATCCTCCCATGTTCCTTTGTTGTCACCTGTCCAATGAGCAGCATATTTGCCTGATCCTACATAAGTCGAACGAGATAAAACGAATGGTCTTTTACCTTGAAGTTCAAAAAGTGCCTTGTGTGTTGCAATGGCTTCAGAGAAACCAAAAAGACTATGAGCATCATATTCCAACACACCATTATAATGAACTGCACTAGTAGCTATAGTTTTGTACCCTATTGGAACCTCTTTTCCTGAAGCATTGATTTTGTAAGGAGGATCATCCCATCTTGTGCTTGTGATGTTTGTACAATCTAAGCAACATGTTGAATTTGGTAATTTTTCACCCTTAAGTGGACAAAATCTTTCCTTTGGAATAGTACACTTTCCATTGCAAAAATTTGAAACTTCATTCATGTCAATCCATAAGCCATCAATAGGAACAAGTTCATGGAAGCGGCGAATTTCATCGCCCCACCAAGAAACTGTTTTAGGATTCAGAAAATCAGGAAAGTAAACAGCCCCTGGCCAAACCATAGCCATGAATGGTTCACCTTCATACTTGATAAAAACATCATTAGCCATACCCCTTTGGTATACACCATATTTGTTGTTAACAGCAATTCCAGGATCATTGATCACAATGTATTTCATGCCAACGTGGTGTATTCTGTCCAAAAAGTTTAAAAGCTTTGGAAGAGGGTAGTTAACTGGATTGACTGTAAAGTCCTTGTGTCCATCCATGTGATCATCATCATTCCATATCACATCAAGTGGGATTTTAGCTTTCTTGTAATTCTCAACAACATCTTCAGTAACAGATAGGTTGTGATAACCCCATCTGCATTGGTGGAATCCTATAAATACACCAAACAAAAATTAAATAAGTGGGTATATTGGTCATGATGCAACAGGTTTCAGCAAAGTTGTTAGTTAAGAGTAACTTAATAGAATTAGTATATGAGAACAGTCTAATCTATAGTTTCATATTATATGACTTCATTTATTTGTGACACTGTCCTAAAGTGCATTTCATGTGTCAGTATCATTTAATCTTTTCATTTTCATTTAAGCGATAAGAAAATATGCAATACAATGATGAGACTAAGGAAGAGTGAAAAGTGAATCATACCAAAAGCCCAATAAGGCATTGGAGCTGGCCTTCCGATGAAGGCTGTGTACTGATCAACGACATTCAGAGGCGTAGGTCCTGCAAAAAAGTAAAAATCAAGTACTCCTCCAATAATCTTGTATGTTAGAGAGTTCCCTTTGTAAAACACATCCATTCCATTGCTATTCAACAAAAGAACGCCATGTGCATAAGGTTTTCCACCATAATTTCTGAGATCCATGTATAGAGGATGTGATCCATATAAATCAGAATTGAGGTTAATAGCTGATATATCAGTTGTATACAAAGTGTAAGGATCATTTGGATGTAACTTCATTCCATGTGGTTGTGTGTTCTCTCCTAAACCATACAAAGAAGCATTTTTGGGCAATTTGGTAGAAATTTCCAAGTATTGGTCTTTGAAGACTAATGGACCAAATGAGTCTGACTCATTAGAATTGGAGTCAAAAAGAGTATCACCATTGGACTTCCTTTTGACTGCAAAGCTAAATGGATCAGAAGTGTAACTGAGAACAAGCTCAGAGCTTGAGTACTCTGACACTGATAATGGATTCTTCTTAAACCTCTTAATGTTTTGCTTTAAAGGTGGTGATTGCTCCCTTGGCAAAAGATTGTAGGGAACCTCCCACCTTTGCTTCTTTGCATCAGTGATGTGTACCCTCAAACGACTCTCAGTCTCGTGCCTGCAAGACCGAGAACATGTAAAAGTGTTAAGTGTTAAGAATTTCACGTTGAATGTTATGTGATATATATAACTTGCAAACGGGAATATATCTCTCACGTTACATGAGTCATGTAGAACTTATTAAGTTCAATTGAAATTCTAAAATAGATGAAGTAGAATATATGTGAGTGCATAATATATGCTGCTACATACGATTTAGACTATGTTTGGTTCTATGTTCGTACTTTCCGTAATCACATTTTGGTTTGTCAACTGTGATTAGACCATAAATTGTTATGTTTGAACTTTAGAAGTGATTTTAGGACCATAAAAGTTAATATTTCTATTTTCCTACTTTGACATTGAATAAATTCTCAAATTTGTTGACATAAACACAAAAGCAACTCTAATTCATACTATTCAAACATAAATTGATATAGTTATTTTTGTGCAAATTTATTCAAATACAAATTTTCAATCAAAATCAATTTTTGTTCATTAAGAGTCAAAGACACACTTACTTGACATAGAAGCGTAAAAGAGGAATGTCCACACCATAAATATTGTTCTTCTCCTTAACTTGGAGGATTCCCACAACTGCACCATCAAGGGTTTCTTCTATGGATATCAAACGGTAACCTTGACCAATTTTGGAAGAAGAATAGTTGGCTTCCACAGCTAAACATAGAAGAAAGGAAGAGAGTATGAAAGCAAATAATAACCTTAGAGAAACCATAGCTCCCTTTGGAGTGAGTAACCGCCTTTGACTACTATTTTTGGGACTTCTCATGCATGGATTATAAATAGAACTAACGTTAACGTCACTTGCACGTACATCCAAAAATGTTTTTTAATTTGTAAAACTAATTTTTTGTCATCAATTATTAATCATTGTTGAATTATGATATTTGGATTTCATACTCCATGTGATGCTTAATCTTAATTTCCTAAACTATAGTTTACCACCCATTTTTATACAATACTAACGTTGAATTAGTTCCATGTGATCTTCACTTGGTCTCATTATTTTCTCTTGTTTATTTATACTTAAGTTGTGAATTTTTTTTTGAAGGGACAAGTTGTCAACTTGGTATCAACAGCACTCCTTAAAAAAAGTATAACAGGTTTCATAATGGTTGAATTAGAGTTTCCCCCACAAAGTATCATTTATTTTTTATATACCCACCTTTTCTCTCACGGACCGAGATTTAGAAACCATCTATACATGAATTACCCCAGAAATATATCGCTATGCATAGAACAACTTCACATGAAAATATTATATTACGATTTATAAAAAATAATTATAAATTTTTTAGTTTGTGTATAGAATTTTATTATAAGAATATATTTATTATATACGTGAACTATTACCGTATGAACCCCTAAAAAAACTATCACCATATGAACAAAATTTATGAACAACTTTCATTGGTTCAAAAATAGTAATGAGTTTAATTTTCTTTAGATATTGTCTTCTTTTTTTTTTTTTGAGAGAGTTTAGATATTTTTTTTGAGGGAAAGAGAGTTTAGATATTGTCTTTTGAATGTGCCGAGAATATTAGATTAAAATATTATTTTTTTTGAAGACTCCATTGACAAACACGAAGTCATGCGAAAATATTTCAATTATTTCCTTCAATTTTCAATGAGTTATTATAAAGATATGTTTTGATTTTTCCAACCTACTTAAGAATCTCCAGCTAGCTAACTTGATATTTTTTGTTGTGGTTGAAGGATCGATATCTTGATGTAGGGACGTATATAATTGGGTTTATTTTTCAATACTATGTGATTTATTGTCAACTTATGCAATATAAAACTGGGGCTTTATTGTTTTATCTAAAAAATATGCTAAACAAGTTTCATTCATTTTGTCTCCTAGGGCAAATCCAATTAATTAATGAAACACATTTTAATTAGTTACATCATTTTCACTCCACAAAAGCAGAAATCAGGCAGGACTAGTACAATATATTTGTCTCCTTGACCGTATTATTCATCATTAGTCAAAGAAGACCCGTTAATACTGCACACGATGAATGATATGGCAAAGACGATCTAATGAGGAGAAACAAACAAATAAAAAACAAGCAGTAACGGGAATCAAGCAAATTGTTTCACGTATGTTAAATTAACGGCTCAAGATATTAATATTTGTAGTTGGTTACGAAGATAGTCGCTTACACCAAAACAAAACAAAAAATAACGATTGTATTTATGGAGAGTGCACACCTTTCTATTTCAATTTTGCCGAACGAAAATATTACGTTGGAACCCGTTTTTCATAAATGTGTGACACCTAATTTCATGTGTAATAATATGGTTAATTCAATTAAATAGATGGTTAATTAAAATCATGTGTAAGAGAGAGAGAGTTATCAACTTTGTTTGTTCAAGTATCATATTCAGATGAAATACATTCAATATCAGCAATAGCAAGAAGCTGAGATGTTTACTGTAATAGATAACAATGGTCAATATTGTCGTATTCACTCATATTTCATATTAGTCCATGATGTTCATATTTAAAATAAATAAAAAATAGTCCATTTTTATTAATATACCTAAAGAAAATAGTCCATAATGGATCCAAAGAAAATGAGTCCATATATAATGACATAGTTACAAATAAATCGATTAACACTTTTAAAGACTAATTTATAATTCATAACATATTTATGGAAAAATTTGTTTAAAAGAATGAGCTAATTTAAATATTTAATACCATAAGGTATATGGTCAAGGACCCTTCATAATTTTAAACATGTCTATAGTTTCTCTTATTCTAGAAATTTTCTCTAATTGAGATACAGGAAGATAGGGATTTGTAGTGAAGAAGGAAGGAAGGAGTCGTCGTGGGTTATTTGATTTGTATAGAACAACAGTGAGAAAACAACGGAAGGAGAATGTGCATATTTTATTTTATTTTGTGTTTATTTTAATTAATTAAAATATTTTGATTGGCTATTCTTAAAAGATTTTGTGCATATTCTAAAAGAACATTTAAAACACTCTCACGTAACTAGCGGATCATTCTTACCTTCCCACCTATACAAATGGCAAACAATCATGGTTTGATTTGGAAAGATTTTAAGACAATATCAAATGACATTGGATTTCTTGTTACATCTTCTACCACACACATTTGTTCTTCTATGGGCAGTGGCACCTACACTGTACTATGTGCATGCTCAACAATGTGATTTTTCTAAAGGGGAATGGGTTGTCGATGATCCATACTACCCTCTTTATGATGCCTCAAGGGATTGTCCTTTTATAGTGCAGGGATTTGATTGTCTCAGAAATGGTAGACCAGATCAAGATTATCTTAAATATAGATGGAAACCTTTTGCATGTGATCTTCCAAGGTAATAATGTTTCATTGTTTACACTCTCCAAATTTTCTATTTTCGTTTTACAAGTGATGTTGGTTAAATTAACAGGTTTGATGGTGTGAAATTCTTGGAGACATACCGAGGGAAGAAGATAATGTTTGTTGGGGACTCTATAAGTGACAATATGTGGCAGTCACTTGCTTGTTTGCTTCACATTGCCGTACCAGAATCAAATTACACCTTTACAAGACTAACAAAACATCTTTCCATGTTCAGATTTCTGGTAGGGTAGTTTTCTTCAACTCGAACCTTAATTAAAGGAAAATTTTGATCCTTGATAATTGTTTGATTAGTTATTTTGGTAACACTGACACATTATTATGTGTTATAGGAGTATGAAGTTTCAATAGTGTGGGTGAAAGATGGGTACCTAGTGGATACGGTTCGTGATAGAGAAAAGGGAAGAATTTTAAAACTTGACTCCGTTTCATCTCGGTACAAGTGGAATGGAGATGTTTTGATTTTCAATACCTACCATTGGTGGTTTCACACAGGACATACTCCAATGTACTAAAAAAAATTAGCTACATTTTTTTGCTATATAGTATTTAATAAAATGAAATGGATTATCAACGCAACACTCACTTTGTGATTTAGTGAGTATTAGAGTTATTAGATATAAGATTAGTTATACTAGTTGGTTTTTTTTCTTATTATTGGATATAAGTCTTGTACCTAATGATAAGAAGAACAAACTAACATAGCTAACTTTTTATATTTAATGAGAGAAGTGTGTGAATATTGGCTAATGCTTGTATGTTAATCTTCCAGACACTTTCAAGTGGGAAATGAGATAATGAAAGACATGGATAACATTGAAGCTTACAAGATTGGGTTAACCACTTGGTCTAATTGGATTGATTCTAACATTGATCCCTCAAAGACTACTGTTATCTTTCAAGGAATTGCTGCTGCACATTCAGGGTAAGTTTAATTTAGATTTAAATATGTTTAATTTTCCATAAATATATCATTTTTCTAGTTTCTATTAAATAAAAATTAGATAAGCTCTATTATAAAAATTATTTTAATCCTTGTAAATATACCTTCTTCTTTTTTAAATGAGAAGAAACTATTGTTTGCTTTTGGTTCGTTATTTTCTTTTAATCCATGCAAAAGTTGGTCATATTGAGATCAGTAATATTAATTTTAGTTTGCTTTTGGTTAGTTATTTTGTTTTAATCCATGCAAAAGTTGGTCATATTGAGATCAGTAATATTAATTTTAATCCTAATTTTGATGGATTAAAATCAAATATTCTATATCAATTTCAATAAGAATAAATTTTGCAAGAGGTATACTATAAAACAAGAATCAAAAGTAAAAACCGTATATTTGCAAATACTAAAATCAAGACAATATTTGTACAAAGACTATATTACGAAAATGACACTATTTGAAGAGATAAAAAAAAACATATTTAAATCTTTAATTTATAATCTCATTTTAACTATAAAATTCACATTTGCTTATGGCAGACAGTATGGGTGTTGCTTATCATCGCGGCCAGTAGTCTCTTTTTTTATTTTTACTTATTTTTTTATTTTTTTTGCCTTGGCTTTTTCTCATGTAACCAAAAAAAAAACTATAAAATTCACACTAAACTCATAAGGCTTCATAAATTTTGTAGGGAAAAACACTGTCTGCAACAAATTAAGCCAGAGGAAGGATCAAAGCCAACATATCCTGGTGTAGACATTGTTCAGAATGTTTTGAGTAACATGAAAAGTCATGTTTATTGGCTTGACATTACTTTGCAAACACAACTGCGGATAGATGGTCACCCTTCTATATTCACTGGTCGAGGAACTTCTTATGAGGACTGCAGTCACTGGTGTCTAGCTGGTGCTCCTGACACTTGGAATGAAATGTTGTATGCTGTTTTACTAGGAAATCAATATTATCATCATTTGTAACTCTAGTTTATTTATGTCTTTTTTTTTACCACCATAGAGGACACAAGACTCTCATGAATTTGGACTGTAGGCATAAATTGTCCTTTAAAAGTTGCTTAGCATAGCGATTTCATTTTCATAAATCATTTTCTTGAGCGTACTTTTTCTTTTTTTTTTAAACAACTTGAGCGTACATCTCCCTCTCAGTCTTTCTTTGAAATATTTTCTCGAGATTTTTTTGGGTATCTAAGCCTGAAAAAAACAAGAAAACCAAAATGATAAAAACAATAACTTAGCTGCTATTATGTAGTGATGATAAAAAACATATATCAACCAGTAACTTATTCATCAGATTGTGTTACTTCTTCTGACAATATGACCATGCATAGTATTGTATTAAGTAATTGCAATTTATTTATTGCTAAAAAATTATGTACTATTGTACTGTATTAAGTATCATGAGTAAGATGGCCTCAAAAAAACTATTTATTGTTTAAATTTTGTGTGAGGTTTTAGAACTAATTATAGTGATTCCGAGTTCTAGGAGAAGTTATCGAAATTTTTTAAGATGGAGTAAGATGTCAAATAAGATGGGTGAAAGTGGAGTAAAATGTCTAAAGTAATTGCAACTAAGCCGCAGTTAATCGAATGCCATTAGAAGTGCCAAATCATATGTTTATATTGCATTTCACATTTATAAACAAAAAGTTTCAGCACAAGTATACCAGCAATTTGCAACCATTTTGGAAACACTCAAGCAGGACTGCTTATGTCAAAAAAAACTGATTCTAGTGGATTGTTAATGGATTAATGGATCGTTTTGATGCATATATACCATCCAAATCCATCTATTGCTCCACTTCTGCAATCTTCTCTTTCGTTTGCTGCATAACTGCTGCCATATGACCATATCCCAACAAGATGGGTGAAAGTGGCTTTTCTATCTGTCAAGGACGCAGTGTAGAGTACATACCTAAAGAGAAATTGAATCATTAAATTACTTTAGAAAATCATTCAGAAAAAAAATAAATAAATAAATAAAATCCTAACTAGAAAGCAAACTACAACAACTTACACGTTCAGCATCTGATATGTATCATTCCTAGCATCTGATATGTATCATTTCTAAGTCCTAACCAAGATGCAACGTGTATTCTCCCATGGAAAGGGAATCAAAACAAGAGATAATTTAACATGTTAAATGGTAGTGATGAAACAGGCCAAAGTAGGTAACACAATGATTTAGTATTAATGCCTTCACGAGCCTTTCAAATGAAACATGTGACAACCATACCAGCAGCAAATGCAAAGATACACAATATCCTCTAAACTCAAACTACTCGTTCAAGTTCAGGGATATCTTTGCCCCCCACCACACACACACACACACAAAAGCAACTCAAAACAGATAAAAAATTTGCAGCCCATACAAATATACCAAATGTCATACTACTAATCTCCAGAACAAAACATAAAGTTAAATTTTACTCACTGCTGCTATCACTAGTGTCGTTACCATAAAACACAGCACAGGAACATTAACCGGAAGAGTCACACAGGACAAAATTGCTCATGAATAAACGATGACATATATCCTAACCAAACAGAAGAAA
This sequence comes from Medicago lupulina, assembly GCA_958299785.1. Taxonomy (NCBI): domain Eukaryota; kingdom Viridiplantae; phylum Streptophyta; class Magnoliopsida; order Fabales; family Fabaceae; genus Medicago; species Medicago lupulina. The sequence goes on along the minus strand of OY283141.1, from coordinate 2,547,706 downwards.
CTTGATTTTCAAGTCTCTCACACAGCATACGTTTAAGGAAGCAAACTGATATATTGACAATGAAGTGCTATTATACTTCAATGACAGATGAAGTGATGAATAAAGAATAATACATTTTAACTATTTGAGGGTAAACAAAATATCTTAGTCCTACTAAACTAAATAAGATAAATTTTGATCCCAAAACGAAATAAACGAATAAAACTTAGTCCATGGAACTTAAGATAAAGCTGTCGTTCAATAGACTTATTCACTAAACATTTATAGTACTATGAGTTATTATTATACACAACAATCATAGCAATACTTTGTGCATTTGTCCTACAGGAAGGTGGGAAATTTATCCTATAATTCTAAAAGAAGCATTCTTAAATTTTGTAAGACTGAAAATTTTTGTAGGACACTCACATTCACATTGGCCTGAAGAGACAGTGTGGTCTTGATATGGTACTCCTACGATCACTATTGAACTTCCCTTCGTAATTATTTTACAAGCAATAGGGATGTGTGGAAGAACATAATCTTCACAAAAACAGTGAGGGAACACTTCTATAATATCAGTATATAAGTTAAATTAAATCCAGGTTAAACAAAAAGTTAAATTAATTCGATAAAACTTACATTAACAAAATTGATTCCCTCACCGCCGTCGCTCAGAGGCTCCCAAAGGGACAACAGAACTACTCCAAGTAACGATCACTGCCTCCATCAAAAGAATCGAACAACAATCCTCAGCAACAACTGGAAATTGGGCACCATCGTCTTCACATTGGAAAGGCCAGTGAGGTTGGATATGGTGCTGTCGTGATGGAGGGATATGGCAATGTTGAGTGCTTCCTTTCTCTTCTTTCCCTAATTGTCTTCGTTTTAAAAGAAGAAGAAAAAAATAGGAGGGAAAAAAGGGGAAGAGAAAGTAACAACATTTTTTCCACGGACTACTGTGTCATTCGTATGTTTCGTTTACAATCAAATTTGTAAGAATCGGCATTTTCCGTGTATATATGACGAATGAGTCATCTTAATGATATTACCAATAATCACCACAGGAACATGATCCATCTTTAAAATGGTGGAACCTATTAATATCTCTAACAACAATTTGCCTTGAAACAAGCTTAGATACGAATTTGAGAAAGGTGTGGCAGTCAACACAAACTCTCAAATTCTTCTTTACTCTTATTGGAGCTCCAGGTGGTGTAGCAATTAATCCAAAAGCTACAGCAAGTTTCTCACTGTGATGATATAAGAGCTTTTCCTTTTCACTTTGTTCCACATTATGTATATCAGTCTCTATGATGGGATTGTATCCAGCTTTACTTAGAAGCTCGCTTAACTCATCCAATTTAGCAAATATTTCATCACTTCTAGAATGATTTCTATCTCCAACGATGAAAGTGTGTATCCTGTCTTTGACCTCAATCCAACTCATTCCAGGTTCCTTCTTCACATTGCTGTTTTGCATAACCTTTCTAACATTGGCAACTTTTTCCCACATCCCTGCTGATGCATAAATGTTTGCAAGGAGGACAAGAGTACCAGATTTGTCTGGCTCAAGAGTGAAAAGCCTCTCTGCAGCTTTCTCACCAAGTTCAACATTTTTGTGGATTCTTGCAGCACCAAGAAGCGCCCCCCAAACAGATCCATCAGCTTCAAATGGAATGGAATTCATAAGCTCCACTGCTTCATTTAGTTTCCCCGATCTTCCAAGGAGATCAATCATGCAAGCATAGTGCTCTTGTGTTGGTTTGATTCCGAACTTTTCCTCCATTGTTTCAAAATATTGTTTCCCCTCATTTACCAAACCAGCGTGATTACATGCACAGAGAACACTGACTAACGTAATATGGTTTGGTGACACACAATCTTTAAGCATTTGATTGAACATGTTAAGAGCCTCTTTACCATGACCATGTTGAGCCAACCCTCCAATCATTGCAGACCATGAGACTATACCTCTCTGTGATATCTCGGAAAAGGCGCGATCAGCATCCTCTATGCTTCCACATTTTGCATACATATTAACAAGAGAATTGCTGGCAAAAATATCAAACATAAATCCAAACTTAATAGCATGGACGTGTAATTGTTTCCCTTGCTCATATGCCGACAAGTTTGCACAGGCATTTAAAAGAGAACTGCAGACAAACGGATCTGGCTTGATGTCTGCAACTTGCATTTGCAAATATAGCTTCAAAGCCTCCTCTGCATCCCCATGTTGAGAATATGCAGTTATCATAGATGTGTAAGCCACCAAATCTTCCCAAGTGCGCTCTTCGAATATTTTTGAAGCTTCATCTATATGACTACATTTTCCGTAAGTGTCAAGTAGACTGTTTATAACATAGAAATCTGAATAAATTCCAGATTTGAAGGAAAGTGTGTGAATTTGCTTACATACTTTGATTGTCTGCAAGCTGGCCACAGATTTAAGAACTGTTGACAAAGTAGTTTGGTTGAAATCTATATTTTGATGGTGCAATTCAAAAAAAAGTGAGATTGCTTGTTCGTCATCACCACACTGCGAGTAACCAGAGATCAAAGCATTCCCTGCAATAATATGGTCCTTTGTTGGCATCAAATCATAAGCTCTTCTTGCATCATCCATCATCTCACACTTGGAATACAAATCTATTAGTCCAACAGCCACAAACAAATCTGAATCACTATCAATCTTTACCGAACAAGAATGTATCTGTCTCCCCAAATCTTTCAACCCCATTGCAGCACATGCTTTTAAGGCACTTGATAAGGTGAACACATTGGGACAACTTCCAGAATTTTTCATCTCATTCAACAGTATCAAAGCCAAATCATTATACTCATGAAGGACACAACCAGCAATAATTGCATTCCAAGAAATAGTGTCTGGGTGAATCATTTCTCGAAAAACATCAACAGCATCTTCAATCCTCCCTGCTTTTGCATACATATCAACCAAGGCATTTGCAGAAAATTGATCCAAACCATGTCCAAGCTTCATTAAAAGACCATGAACTGTCCTTCCAATACCTCCATCACGCAATCCAGCACATGCATTCAATATGATTGAAAGGCTGTACTCATTAGGTCTTACTTTGCTCTCAACCATTCGTTTAAATAAATCAACAACTTCAGCTAATAAATCACTTTGCACATGACAAGAAAACAAGGCATTCCACGAAACAACGCCCGGCTCCACAATCATACCAAACAATTTCTTAGAATCACCAAACTGCCCGCATTTGGCATACATAACAACCAAAGTGTTGGAAACAAAAGCATCCGATTCAAACCCTGAGACCACAGTCATGGCATGAACCTTTTTTCCCATATTCAAATCTTTCTTAATCGAACATGCTTTGAGAACAGTTGGGAATGTAAACTCATTAGACTTAACACCCAACGTACACATCTCATTAAATGCCAATAAAGCCTCTTTATGAAACCCATTTTGCACATACCGAGATATCAAAGCAGACCAAGAAACAACTGTTCTTGGTTCAGTACTTTGATCAAGCAGGTTGCGGGCATACCCAAAACGACGAGAGTTTGAATAGAATGTTAACAAATGGTTTCTGAGACTTGAGTGGCGGGAAAATCCAAACTTGATCAAGTGGGTGTGGAGTTCCATTATCTTGACTCCGTCATGAAGACAGATTCTTCTTCTGTATCACCTATTAGAACAGTGAGATTAATAAAGGACAGAAAATAAGATGGTGAAACAATGCAAAAATTAAAGCAAGGAAATGTTCTAAGAGAGAAAGAGTGCACTAGAGAAGCAGAGAATAGTGATCGCTCCTAAATTAAACCATTCATAAGTTTAAGTCACAGCTAAATCATTGTATACCAATACCAATAGTAGTTACAATCATCCAAGAAACAAAAAATAAAATGATTATCGGCATTTGACTCCAGCCTTGGCTTCATTGTTGTATCCAAATTTATTCTTCAACAGATCCAATTGGTTGCAAAAGACATACATACAAGTTAACAAAGCATACATATCCCAAAATTTAAGAGAAGTATTGTATTGGTTCCTACTGACTGCTACAATTCTCTTCAATTAGGCTAACTACGTAAACACTTCTTCCAGAATTGACATGTTGTAATACATTTAATGAGCTAATAGCCTAAGACCTTGATTGTTGTTGTTGTTGTTGTAATTAGGCCAATTCATAACCTATGAAGCACCGACACAGTTGCAAACACAGGACGCGTCGACACCAAATAATAAATGAAACCTTGGATCAAAGACTGTAGAAACGGAAATGGCCATGACAGAATGTGATTACACAGAAACGCACAGAAGCAGAAATGCAAAACCAATACTGTGTAGAAACAGAGTGGTAAAAGATCACATGTTTCTAAATTCCTACATTAAGTTACTCTTAAGCTTATGAATTAAAAAGATCACGTGTTTCTAAATTCCTACACAAGGTCAATCTCACATATTTCAAATAATAAGTTATCAATGCATTCAGTCTCTAATATGCATGTACTAGTAAAATCCCATTAAGAGCCAGATGCAAATGGCCATCAAAGACTGTGTAGAAACATAAATGCCATGACAGAAACGGCCATGTACTAATAAAATAGCAAATGTATTTCAAGCTATTGAAGTTGCAAAAAGAAACCTTACGGGTTTCGCATGGGGTTTATCTGACACCACATTATAATATGTCTTCATTAAGGTAGCACGCGAGGCTCATGCATTTGATACCTTGTCGTAATTTATACTCACTGAGCAAGGTTAAGTAGTGTATATGTGTATTGAACATTTACCCTTATATTGAAACTCTTAAGTGTTACATTTACCCTTACATTGAACTTCAAAACTAGTTGTTGAATCAGAACCAAAACAGAATAATGACTCAAATTCAAAGCAATACATGGCAAAGGGTTACCACATAAATGGGAACTTAAAGCTTTTCTCAATTTTTTGGGGTCCTGGCCTAGAATTGCTTCAGTTTTTCCTTGAGATTCTCTATGATCCGTGACAATGGAAAATCAATACCTTAACGGCTTATAAATCTTTTGCACAGATACAACACATTCACAAAAATACGCGATAAATCATAATCATTAACCAAGCTCAAATTTACATATGAAAAGTAGCTTTCAAAGGGTTCTGAGAAAAAAAATGACTTACTTTGACACCAAAAACAAATAAATTACTAACTTTAGGTTACAATGATGTTGTTTCATCAAGGTTGTGATATCATCTAAACCAAACAAGTTGCAAGAATAAATGAATACCTTTGAAACCCCAGGTTGCTACTAAATACAAACATCAAGAGCTTTTCGCAACAAAGATTTTGCTTCTTCAGCTTGATACAGATAATGTGTGATTGTGAGAAAATGAAATAACAGACAACAAAGATTGTCAAATATTAAAGAGTTTTTTGCTTCATCTTTTCTTAAACTTAGTATCTAATTAAGATTGTCAGCATCTCAAAACACATATATTCGACACAAGTTGCATTTGAAAGAGTTTATTTCAATATTTAAGAGAACATAAGAAAACAACCCACAGCTTATATGGAAACAGATTAACCACATTCACTGATTATTTGATCGTATCAAAAAATAGCTTATAGCTTATACTGTACATAAACACTTATATGTGCTAAACGGAAACAAGATATAGAATGAGACAAATCCATCCAATGCATACAGGTTCAGCATCAGCAACAATACCCACAACTCAATACTATCAAAAATGGTTAAGAATTCGTTTCGAAAAATACCTCGAAGATTGAAGTGGGCCACTGAGAAACGAGAGTGAAATCAACTTCAATCACTTTCTCACATAATCGCGTTTGAGTAAGAATCGCTTTCTGGAGAAGGTGTGAGAAAAGGCGTTTGGTTTTCTGTGAGTAAAACCCGGTCCTAAACCGGTTCAATAAAATGGTAACCGGTTTTAGGTTTTTTGACATAATATGGGTCGTTTTTGGTTTTATGTGATTGGGTTGGGATTTTAAAATATAGGTTTGGTTTGTGATTTGGTTGAGGTTAACTAATTCTTTTGCAGGCCCCACATAGAAATTAGAAAGATTCTGTCATTTGGGATGATTTAGGGTTTAAGGTTTAGAAGATGAAAGAAATGTTATTGTGTTTGTTTTCTGTTTTCAATTTTCTTACAAAACTCACTTTATCTAAATCACGCTCTTTTCATCCTATGGCATATAAGCATTTAAAGGCAAGTAACTTTGGCGCCACAAAATTAGACGATTCAAGTGCAATCCTTACCAAAAGGTTCCATTTGGGATAGAATTCTCTGATTTGAGGGGTCTCTGACAAAGAGATGAAAGAGAAAACAAAATATGACAAAGATAGAGAGAAAGGTAGTGCTTTTCTACTGAGGAATCTTAATCAATAAAAATTTAACAATCTCTTTCTTAATTCTCTCTAATATAAAAAACATTAAAAGCACAAATGACATCAAAGCCAATACTAGTAGCATGCAAGGGAAATACATCATTGCATTCTAACCCAAATTAGATATTTGGGTCATGGGATTATTTTTATTTTTTTACAAAGTCTTTGGATTTTTTATGGCTAATATAAGTTTGGTTTCTTTTCTTAATCTTGTTTTAACGCGATCTAAGTTCGAAGAGTCCTTCTGGCTCAGAAACCAAGAGAGAATCCACTCTCTAACTCTCAAATGAGAAAACTCAAGTTTTTATATATTTCAAATTGTCCATACAAGAAGGAAGTGGCCTTATTTATAGCAATCCTAAAGGCCATATGGTAGCTGAAATAGTACTGATAATTAATACATCAATGTAAACACAATCTAGTAAATGTCAAACATGATGGCTTGTTGGCCTTATTGTCAATAGTAGGGTGGTGGAATTGGAAAGCTAGCATGTAGGGTGGTGGCTGCAAAGTCTATGCCATAGTAATGTCTTGCTCTGTATCACCTTCATAAAAAGATGAGTTTATGCTAGATTTTCATTTACTGTATTCGTCCCTCAACACCCCCCCCATCTCTCTCTCTCTCTCTCTCTCCCCTTCGTTTTCAGTCTTCTCACTCTCTGAATTTCTTAATTTTTTTCCCATATTTTACACAACTTTTTTCTTTGTTGTTTAACTTTCTTTCACAGTGACATTGTTATGATTGTTAGAGATTGTTAGAGATGATTTGTACATAATGATTTCGAGTTTATTCTGGTGCATTATTTCCCTTGCGAGACGAAATCTCTGTTGAGTCTCTACACTAGACTCTTTTCAAAACAAAGGTTAATTTTAAAAAATCAATATTTTGTAAATACGTAAATGCTTTTAATCATAACCCACTGTCTAGTTCAGAGTGAGCCAACCTAAAGAGGAAATATCACGATAAGATAAGTTGGTGTGTCAGAACAACAACTTTAATTTCTCTTCAAAAAACAACAACTTTAGTTTAAAAAGAAAAGGAACAAATTCAAAAAATCACAAAGTAGACACGATGTATGGCAACAAATTTTTGACCAATCATTTTTACGCCTCTCACTACATAGCAATTATAATACATTTATATTATTCAAACTTAAGATTACAGTACATAATTATCCATGAACCGTATTATTTTTCTTTCAAATAACCTATTACCAGACTACCCTACTTGAGAAAAATACAAAGTTACCCTAGGTCCTAACTAGATATTTTAGAGCAGTGGGGCCCCACAAGAGTAACAGAAAGTGGAGAAACTCTAATGACCACTTATTAAACGTGTTATCGCGTAAGTCAAACTAAAAGATTCATACCTCTACGTTTGAAACAGTGATGTCATAAAGATGACAACTTATAAATACGTAATTTCATAAACCGATTTAAAAGACCTACATCGCTAATTTAAGCAACAAAGCCCAGAGTGTTTGACAAAAAGTAGGGCAATTTAAAAAGAAAAATTAAGTACGATACTTGGTAAAAAATAAAATCAAAGTAGGGTATTTGAAAACAAAAACAAAAATTGTCCTCGCTTATCTCTAAACTATGAGTTATATCCAACACCGTGAAATATAATTACAAGCATTTGTTTAATGGTTGAAAATTCTACTATGAGAATAACCTTTTTTGAAAAATAATCTTATTCCTACGTATTTTTCAAAAACTGTGTTTTGTTTTTCCTAAAAAAAATGTGTTTTGTTAATAATTGTTTCGTGAGAGTAGGTACATGGGTGGTTACTTCATTTTTATTACTATTTAAATGGAAAAAAATTTGACAAAAATAAACGATATTCATTCATTCAAATTAATAGAGTACATCGATACAATACATATTCAAAGTTGCTTAAAATAAAAAGGATGAAAACCAATCTTTCAACCTGAATCAAATAAACACTGCATTAAGATAGAAAACCAAACACACACCGCACAAAGACGGGAAATCAAAACAAACAGAGTAGTGCAGAGACGACGAAATCACAAAAATAAACGGGAAAAAACTGAAAACATGTGGAAATCACTTATTTAATTAGAATAGAAGGAAAAACAACTCAGAGGGGGTGATTTTGGGTCAAAAATTGACCCTAAATCATCCTTCTTCAATAGACAAAAAGAAGAAAGGACCGACGGCTAGGATTTGAGATGGAGAAAATAGAGAGAAAGAAAGAGACTACGTTAATACGATAAATGAAAACCTTTTATTCTCACTCACTTCCTTAGAAATAAAATCATAGATAAATGGAAGGTTTTTTTCCTTTGCAAATTTTTTATTCGTGCGAGTTAATTATTTAACTTTGAATCAAACATAGGAATCTATATTTGTGGGAATAATTTCTTAAACGAGAAAACAAAGACTTATATGATTAAACTAGTAGATGGTGACCTATTACGTTTTATTTATATAAAAAAGTGAGTAAAAAGTCATTTTGGTTTTTTGAGTTTGTGATTCTTTTTTTAATGATAAATATTAATTGGTTGTTGGATTAATATTTAATCATTCGTTTATATTTAATTCTTTGATCTCCAACTCCTGATTGTTTAATTCAAACAAGTTGAACTACCCAACCTCATTTGTGAATGTGTAATATTCTCACTCTAATTGCAAATAACTTCTTAGAGCCTCTTATGTATATTTTTGGATTAAATCAATCAATGAAAAACAAACTAAATTGACTAATCAAATGTCCCCGTGAACATAACTCAGTTAGCAGGGACATGTATTATTGTATGCAGAGGTCGGAGTTCGAACCTTGGACATCCTATTTATTCATCTTGAAAAAGGTAAATTCTAACCACTAGACTACTTGACAAAAAAAATTAACTAATCAAATATACTACATGTTTGTGGACATGTTTATATTTTGATGCATTTATGAACTGTAGCGACCTCATCTCATACATACATTCATTGATCAGAATAGTTGTTTTAGAAAAAAGTCATTTATTCTATAACTCTAGTTGAAGAAGTGTGAATTTACAATTACACACACGTACACGTCGTTGCTATCTAACTTTGGTAAGACAAGACAAATTCAATGCTCTAATCATATATGCTTTCTTTGGTGCTATTTTGCCATCTCTTTTCTCCATGTGATGCAAAGTAACATTCACTTGATGAGGAAATTTAGTTCATCAATCAAGTATAAAGATAGATATATGCTCATCTATCTAACGTTGAGATGAGCTTATGCCGTAGGACCATAAACTAAAGCTAAATATAGGCAAAGGTGAGTGGACGGTGTGTATGTGAGCTTTGTCCTTTTTTGCATACATAGATAAACATGGATATTGGAATTGATTGGGTTAGGCCATCGCTTTGTTAGGTTCCAAAATTATTTATCTCGTGCATGATAGAAGCACAGACACGAGTTCATGGAGAAATATTGATTGATGGGAATATTATTGCTGTTGGATGCGTGGGGTTGGGGGGAAAATAGAAAGGGACCCTTTTTCTCTACAAAATAATTCCATAGCAAGGAACATATGTGTACGAAAAGAAGAGGACCAACAATATCACCAATTAAGAATCACATTTTTTTTGGGTGGAAAATTAAGAATCACACTTTATCAAAGTGATTTCTAAAATTTATATGTCTTTAAATATAAGTTTCTTTTAGAAAGAATTGTGTCAATGAATATAAGTTTTGTTTTAAATTATTAGGCATTTTTTTTGGGTCATGTTATCATTATTTATTTATTAAATAACCGCTTATTAAGTGTCATGAATAATCAGAGTTAAAGACAATCAAAAGCAAAATTATTTTTCTTAAAACATCAAAAGCAAAAGGATGCTTTTTTTTAAGAAGAAAGAAGAAAGCAAAAGGATATTTTTAAAAAAAGCAAAAGGATATTTTTAAAGTATCTATATACAGAATGAAACATTAAGTACATTAATCCTCTTATGCCATTATTTTTTGTGTGGAATTCCTCTTTTTCTGAGAGGTGTAGAAATCCTTTTACTCCATAATAATCTATTTATTTGACAAATTCACACAAATTAAGAAAAACATAAAAATAAAAAGTCTATAACATTTTTACAAAAAGTGAAGATATTGAATTGAGAGTAGTGGGGATTTAGGGCATGTTTGTTACGGATTAAAATAAAAGTGATTTTGACATAAAATACTTTAGAGATTATATTTTATAGATTTTATGAAAAATCAGAATTTATTTTGTGTTTGTTTACCGTAATAAAAATAACTTTTTTTAAACAAATAATCTAGTTTGTTTAGATACAACTATATAAAAAGGTTTTTATGTTACAAAATTAGTTCAATCTTTTAAATCATATTTTCTCTCTCATCTAAAAAAATCTATTTTTTGAAAAGTTGCTTCTAACAGTTAGTTTTTAGATTTTGTTTAGATTATAATTTTTTTTTAAAATCTGTAACAAACGGATTCAAAACTCTTAAAAGTGATTATTTTTAATAAAATAAATGATTTTTTCTTAAAAAATCTATAACAAACGAGCTCTTAATATTAATTAAAGAGTACAATTTTGAAAGATATACGAGAAATTAATATTTCATTGAAAATTCAAATGACAAATATTCTGAGACATTTTTTTACAAATAGTACTCTCTGTTCCTAAATGTAAACATTCATTCACCTAAAAAATTGTCTCTAAATATAAGCTTATTTTTAAATTACTGTATACATTTACGGTTTATTTTCCAAACAAACTAGTAATAGACCCGTGTTTCCGCACGGGTCACGTAATATTATGGTAATCATATAAAAAAGGAAAATGTTAACCGGTAATATCATCAAATATTTAAAAATATTAAATGAAAATTATCAACATTAATATAATGTTTTTATTGAATTACTTTTTCTTATATATTATAAAATATGTTAAATATTTGAATCACGTATGTTGTGGATTTTATTTTCTTATGTACACGAAAACAAATTTTTATATACATATTTGAGAAAGTAAATAAACTAATTTTTTTAAAACTCATAATTATTTTCAAAATATCAAAATTAATGTAATGTTTCTATTAAATAACCTTAACTTATATGCAAAACACCGTTCAATGTTTGCACCGCACCCGTTGCAGATTTTATGTGCTTATATATGCATAAATATTTTTTTATGTACATATATGAGAAAATCGATATGATAAAATTTTAAAAACTCATTACTATTTTCAAAATATCAACATCAATGTAGTGTTTCTAATAAATAAATTTTTATTTTATATGCAAAACACCGTTCAATATTTGCATCGTACCCGTTGCAAATTTTATGTGTTTTATCTCCAAAAATAAATTTTTATGTAATATATGAGAAAGTTGATATGATAAAATTGCGGAAACTTATTATTATTGTCGAAATATAAACATTAATACAATGTTTCTATTTAATAAGTTTTTATTTTATATGCAAAACATCGTTCAATGTTTGCACCGCATCCGTTGCAGATTTTATGTGCTTATATATATAAATAAATTTTTATGTACATATATGAGAAAATCGATACGATAAAATTTTAAAAACTCATTACAATTTTTTCCAAATATCAACATCAATGTAGTGTTTCTATTAAATAAATTTTTATTTTATATGGAAAACACCGTTCAATGTTTGCACCGCACCCGTTGCATATTTTATGTGTTTTATCTGCAGAAACAAATTTTTATCTAATTATATGAGAAAATTGATATGATAAAATTGTGAAAACTCGTTAATATTGTAAAAATATAAATATTAATATAATGTTTTTATTAAATAACTTTTTATTTTATATGCAAAACACCGTTCAATGTTTGTACCGCTCCCGATACGCATAAATAAATTTTTATGTACATATATCTAAAAATCGATATGATAAAATTTTAAAAACTCGTGACTATTTTTAAAATATTATCATCAATGTAGTCTTTCTATTAAATAAATTTTTATTTTATATTTAAAACACCGATAAATATTTGCACCGCACTCATTAAGGATTTTATAAGCTTATATATGTATAAGAAATTTTTTATTTAACGATATGTGATAGTTGATATAATAAAATTTGGAAATCTCGTGTCTATTTTCATAATATCAACATCACTATATTGTTTCTCCAAAATACCGTTAAACATTTACACATCACTCATTGTAGAATTTATGTGCTTATATATCCAAATCAAATTTTATGTATACCGATATGAGAAAGTTGATATGCCTGAAATTTGAAACTGATGATTATTTTAAAATTATTAACATTAATGCATCTTTTCTTTTTAGAAGAAATTTAATGTATCATTTCAATTAACTTTTTTTATATGCAAATTAGTAAGATTAAGAGAATAAAAGATATCAGAATAAACTATTTTCCTATACTTATAACATAAAAGATAACATAGATTGTTTTGGTATATTTATGCTATACTACACTGTTTTTTCTTATTATTTTATAAAGAATTGACGTGATGCCCACTAAATTAATGATATTAAAAGTGCGACCGAGATTTTTTTGTGCAATTTATTTAACAAATAAAGAGAAACAGATAATAAGGAGAAGAAAGAATAAACAAATTGACTTTTTTATTTACAAAATATAGAGAATTAATTAATTTGTTAGAGTTGTGATGACATTATCCGAATTTTTTTTATAAAATTAATTAATTTCATAGTTATCCGTATAAATTTGTTACAACTGTGATGACCATTATCCATTATTAATTTAAAAAAATTAAAAGGATTAAATTAAATTTTGCAAAATGACGATTATGCACATAAAATTAAGGAGATCATGAGTTTTAAAGAGGAGAATTAAGAAATTTTGCTGTACTTCAACTTTTATATATTGTTAGTAGATATATTGTTAGTAGACATGTACTCTGATTGCTACCGCTAAGTGTCTTGGAATAAAAAAAAAAACAAATTTTTCTACTTAGACGTACAAAGAGTATTTTAGGTATATTCATAAATAAAATGGACGCGTTGACTACATTACTAACTTTTTCTTTAATAAAAGTGAAAAAAAAAAGGTGTTTAAATAGAAGAGGCAGGGAGTGGATCAAAATACTACTATAGAACCGAAAATATATCAATTACTCCTTTCGTCCTTAATTATAATATCATTTACAAAAAAAATGATTGTCCCTAAATTTAAGACTTACTACCAACTATTAGATCGATTTATTGTTATTTTTTTTTCCAAATATACCCTTTATGTTTTAAAGGAAAATACATTCTCTGATAATACAATCAACTTATCTTGGAATATGAATCCCTCAACAACAAAAAAATCTTGGAATATGAAAAGTAACCTTGAATGTATTTATATACAAATGGTAAATTAGAAATAGTAATGCATATTTCAGATAAATTTATTATTACAACAATTTTTTTTATTACTGTTTTTGTATCATGTGCAAATTTGCATATGTTGAGAAGTTCAAAATAATAAGTTTATATTAAAATTTGTGCATTTTATATTAAATATACAACTTTTAATAAATAATTGTTGATTTTGGCATCGTGAACTTAACTCAGTTACCCTTTATGTAAGATTTGAGGTTCAAACTCCGACCACCACAAAAAAAAAGTTGATTTTTAATAAAATAATAACTTTTTTTTTGTGATGACCTAAAAAAAATGATTTATTTTCTTTAACATGTACTCCCTCCGTCCCTTAATATAACCCCCCTTTTGTTTTTTTGTTTGTCCCTAAATATAACCCCCTTTTCAAATTACAACACACATTAATTATTTTTTTCCATATATACCCTTATTTAATACTACTACTAATTCTAAAATTACAATAAATTGACTTTTCACATTATCTCTTTAATGAGGGTAATTTTGTAAAATTGTACTATAAAACAGACACATTAACTACACCAACAACATTTCTTAAGAAATGTGAAAAAAGCAATAGGTGGCTATATTAAGGGACGGAGGGAGTACAATATACATATGTTAGATAAAAAAAATTTAAAATTATTCTTGCGAAAAAAGAGGGATTTTGATTAAGTTTATGGAGCAGCTTCTTGTTAATTGGGTTTTACTCCCTGCTGTAACCAAACAAAATCAGCTTTCGTGTGGTCCACTTTGAAAAGCATACCCAACCAGTAATCGTGGGTCAAGTTGAAAGGAAAGTAAAGGATTGTCGTCCACGTTCAAATCAGGCTCTATTTATTGATTTATTGTGTTGTTTAATACTCTCTCGCGTAAATTATACTCCCTCTGTCCCGGATTAACTGAGTCATTTGCTCATTTCACACATATTAAGACAAATGTATAAATAAAGGAGAGAGAAAAGTGATTTTAAGTGTTCTTGTTAAGTATTGGTGCATTAACATTGAGAATGATGAAAGTAATATTAATTAGAGTTATAAAGGGAAAAAAATAATTAATATTTATTGGAAAGTGAAATGGCTTAGTTATTTTATGACACTTTTTTTTAGAAAATGGCTCAGTTATTATGGGACGGAGGGAGTAAGTTGTTTTGATATTTTTAAAAAATGTAATTGATTTTGTATAAAATAAATTAGGCTTAAATAGTTAATTTGTTTGTGTATTTTTGATTTTCGTCTTCTTTTTTTTTTTGCGAAATAAACCTTTTAAATTTTAAATTTTTTGACTTTGATCTTTGTCGTCGTTATATGTTACAAAAACACATATGTGATCAATGGAGATTGACGTGACGACTTGTGATGTGGTGATATTGGCTGATGTGTCTATCCATGTGACCAGCCATCAGGTTTAAGGGACCAAGTCCAAAAACGAAAAAATTATCAAAGAGACTAAATTAAAAAAAAAAAGTTAATAGTGTTTTACCCCTTGTAATACAGTCATTTTCAGTTTTGTCCTATAAAAAAAGTTTGGATTCCATCCCTATAATATGAAAATTATTTGGTTTTAGACGATGAAGACAGTTGATTGTACATTTATGCTTATGTGGAGCGCTGAGACATCATTTTTTGATTATGTAGAACGTTGCATGTGTATTTTTTTTTACATTTATATTAATTTAAAATAAAAAACAATTTAAAAATCTAAAACTTAATTTTAGAAAATTAAAAAAAGCGAAAAAAATTAGAAGAAAAAAAATCTAAAAATCTTCATACTACAGGGTTAGATGCAAACTTTTATTTATATGAAAGGTAAATCAAAACCCACATAAATGACAAAGGAGAAAACATATGTTAACTTTATATTATTATTTTTTTAGTACAATGTTAACTCTATAATTTCTATTGTTTGAATTGTATTAAATGATCGATACAATAATTAATTTAGTATAACTATACTTAATAAAATTTGATACTATCTTTACTAAAAAAAAAATTAAAAAATTGATACTATCTTTACTAAAAAAAATTTAAAAAATTGATACTATCTGAATAATTGTGATCACTCCAGTATCTGATGTTTTGTGTCCACAACTACATATACACTCCATTCAATTATTTAATGTCATAATTTAATTATCTTAAAATAAACTTTTCTATATAATACCATGTGCTCACTTCATCTACAAACAGAAAAAAGAAAAAAAAGAAAAAAAATTCTGTACCAAAAAAAAGAAAAAAGAAAAACTTCACGGTATTAAACAATTTCCTTGAATAATTATAGCACACGATGTACTAATTTAAGTGTTTAAAAGTGATAACACCATCATGTGATGGATTATTAACAAGATGTGTCTCACACAGCACACTAACACTGACTCATTGTCACCGTGGGCCAAACGTGACAGATATTTTCTGAGCACCAACTATAATTGAGAATGGCAAGTATTGCTACTACACTTGTTTCATGTCTTCTCCATCCCATTCACGTGGTAGTTGAGAAACCCCAACTACCATTCAAGTTCCACCTTAATTTCTTTAATGAATGAATAAAAATGACTAAATCACTAAATCGGTCCATATATTTATAAATCATTATTAAATTAGTCTTCTAATTTTATTAATATTTTAAATTAGTCATTATTTTTGTTAAAAGTTTTTAATTAAGTTTTTATCTTTTATGTTTTTGTCACGTGATGAGAAACCTAATTAAAAAAAATCCAACAAAAACATAAAATAATTTAAAATATTAATAAAATTGAATACTAATTTAAAAGTGACTTATAAATATACAATTGCTCCAATAAAAATATACTAAAGGTAGCTAGCTTTTATTCGGTGAAGAGTTCTCCTAAACAAAAACCAACCATTATTTTTTGGTGATTCAAGCAAATCAACAAGTTAGATTGCGTGTTAATGCAATAAATAAATTAAACAAACTAACACCCACCAATGTGTCGCTTTGTAGCTACGAGTGGTAGTAATAAATCGGATGAATTAACGAGTGTCTACAATGTCTAAATTAGGTCAAAGTCAGATAAGAGTTTTTTTAAAATAAACATTTTTAGAAGCTTGTTTAGCTATAAAAATATGATTAGGCTAACAAATGTCATTATTTTTTTAAAGAAGTGTCATTACCTTAAAAGTGATTTTTGTCAAAAAAAAAAAAATTACCGTAAAAGTGTTTGTTAAGGATCCAAAAAGAAGTGTAATTTATATGTTTAATACATTTTAAAAAAAATGTTTGCTCAAAAAAAAGTTTCAATGAGTTGAATTTATAAATTCTAAAATAATTTTTTTTAGTTCCTCACTCTAAAAGCACCTGTTAGCATTTTCCATAAATATAGATCAACATAAATTTCAATTTAGTCAGTCAAACTTTTTTTATTTAAGTAGATTAGTTAACATAATGTGATACGAGTCGAATCATAATGGATAGACATAGACATCCATATACATTTATTGAATATATTATAAAGGTTTATCTAACATGTTCCAATGCAAATTTACTTTTTTTAAATTTTTTTTATTACATATGTAAATTTGTACACGATAAAAAAACTCATATTTTAATATCGTCTTAGAATTTTGTTTATTCTAATCAACTCAAAATTCAAACTTATAAGATGATATATCCACCGCTTATAAATACATGTCTGAATCATATATCATCTAATAAACAACTTTTAACAATAATTTCATTATACAATGTGCTCCTAGCGATTAGTCTCATTTCATGAATAAGAAGAGTCTAATATACTCATTCAATACCATGATGTCTGTTGAATATCCGCACAAGTCTATAACCTCAGAGTCAAGGGAGTTAATTAGAGAATGCCTAAGTTACACACTCATTGTAAGCCACACAAACATGTCTATGAGACTGTGACACCAAAAAAAGATGGAATTTTCCTTGATGACTTATAGATCTTTTCTTTCGTATGATTTCTGCAATTCTTTGTAAACTATTAGATGAATATTCCATGGTGATATAATTGTGAACAATATTATTAAAAACTTGACGGAACTAGCTTATCCAACCGCAATTGGTTTAATTGGAACTATGTGTGTCTCATTGATTCTATCTTCTGATACTTGTTTAAAACACTGCACAAACATATTGATCTTACATAAATAGTTTCAACTTAAAAGATTGAAATACAATCTTGTTCCTAGGCTTATAGTCAATCCTTCAACGAATCGAGTCACTTTAAATCGTTGCCTATAACGTGGACCATTGCATGACCACATCATAGAGAATCACTATATTAGGGCCGCCTAATCGATCTAAACTGTCTAAAAAGAAGGTTGTCCTAACAAGGTATATGGGTCATAAAACCATATACATCCATTATAAAGGCTTCTAACTTAAAAATCTCACATAGTTAACATTTTTTACTTGATCATCAAAGTGTTTGCATGTAGATCAACCCTTAAACAAGCCATGTTCAACAATCACCATTTTTAACACGTTCGCAGCCACTCATGTTGAGTATCCTAGTTCCAAAAGATTAACTCTCGTTCTCAAACCATTAAGAGAATATATCTCCATTATAGATATACAAGATGACCTGTATTTTAAGTGATCATGGTACTAATAAAATTATTCAATTACACAATTGAGATCTTTTGAATATAATACACCTTTTTTTTTTGTCAAAATAATGTTATAAAATGAGTTAAAATTGACCTTTCAACAATTTATGAAACCTCCGCTAAAAAAAACTATAAAACCTATTTTATTAACAAAACATATAAGTCGTGAGAAGAACAAAACGCACACGGACTCTTCTTTTTTTAAGAAGAACTAGATTTTTGACACGTGCGACGCACGGGTATTATCGACTATAATAGAGACCAATAACTAATTTTTAATCCGTAAGATCGTAGGTCGATCAATTAACGCAAATTAAATTATTGGAGATACAAATATTACAATCAAATGATAATAAAAAAAATTATAAAGATAAAAGATAAAAAGAATACAAAATTATATTGTTGCACGGGTCAATTTTATTTATTACTTTTATGGTTAAACATAAAAAATTAATGCAGTTCATGGTTCCTAACAAATTATTTAGGGTAGCTGGATTTGCATGAAAATTAGGGTATTATGTTTGTATACGTATTAAATAAGTGTACAACAAATTGTCAAAAAAAAAATTTACAAAAACAATAGGTTAAGTTGCTGCAGACCTAATAAAATTAATAAATAACTAGACTTTTGACCCGTGCGACGCACGGGTATTTTCGACTATAATAAAGATCAATAAATAATCTTTAATCTGTAAGATCGTCGGTCGATTAATAAACGCAAATTAGATTATTGGAGATACAATATTACAATCAAATGATAATAAAAAAAATTATAAAGAAATTAGATAAAAAGAATACAAAATTATATTGTTGCATAGGTCAATTTTATTTATTACTTTTATAGTTAAACATAAAAAATTAATGTCATGGTTCCTAACAAATTATTTAGGGTAGCCGAGTTTGCATGGAAATTAAGGTATTCTGTTTGTAAACGTATTAAATAATTGTATAACAGCTTGTCAAAAAATAAAATTTACAAAAACAATAGGTTAAGTTGTTGCAGACCTAATAAAATTAATAAATAATAAGGATAAGGATTAAAATATCTATTAAATTTTTGTTTTGAAAAATATTCACGGTTATTAGAGAGAGAAATGAAATATATATGATGCAAATTTAGAGCCAAAATTTTAGGATAGAGTTGTTGCAAACCTAATAAGAGATTAGTGGAGGGAAAAAATTAGGTTAAGACTTAACAAAATTAATAAATAAGGATAAGGATAAGGATTAAGATATTTATTAAATTTTTGCTTTGAAAAATATTCATGGTTATTAGAGAGAGAAATGAAAAACATATATGATGCAAATTTAGAGCCAAAATTTTAGGATAGAGTTGTTGCAAACCTAATAAGGGATTAGTGGAGGAAAAAAATTAGGTTAAGACTTAACAAAATTAATTAAAAAAAATCTATGGAAACAATATGTTAAGTTGTTGCAGACTTAATAAAATTAATAAATAACAAGGGTTAAGATATTTATTAAATTTTTGCTTTGAAAAATATTCATTGTTACTAGACAGAGAAATGAAAAACATATATGATGCAAATTTAGAGCCAAAATTTTAGGATAGGGTTGTTGCAAACGGGATTAGTGGAGGGGAAAAACCAGGTTAAGACTTAACAAAATTAATAAAAAGAATCTACATAAACAATAGGTTAAGTTGCTGCAGACCTAATAAAATTAATAAATAATAAGGATAAGAATTAAGATATTTATTAAATTTTTGCTTTGAAAAAAATTCATGGTTATTATAGAGAGAAATGAAAAACATATATGATACAAATTTAAAGCCAAAATTTTAGGATAAGGTTGTTGCAAACCTAATAAAGGATTAGTGGAGAGAAAAAAATTAAGTTAAGACTTAACAAAACTTCTATTCTTGAAGTTTAAAATATATTATTTTTTACCAAACCTTTAAAATATTTATTTAAAAAAAATCAAAATGAGTTTAAGAAGAGTGATACCAACACTCTCATTTCTCATTTGGAAAAAAGCAACACTCTCTTTTTAACGTTCATTTACACGGTTTCTCTTTTATTGAATGAAACACATTCCACCATTTTATGTGGACATGTTCTAAGTGTGAAATTCATATTATTTCATAGTGTTAAAAGAAAGTGTTGTTTGCGCTCCTTCGAGTCTAATTTATATATATATATATATATATATATATATATATATATTAAACAAATATTAATGATTTTAATTTTAATGTATTATCGCTATATTTATTTTTTACATCATTGATCAATCATAAATTACTTCATAATAAAAATACGACATTAATCCCAACTATCAGTATTGCTTGTTGTTTTTTTTTTTTGTCAAGTAGCCTAGTGGATAGAGCTCACACAATTTAATTGTGGAGAAGTGGAGTGTCCAGGGTTCGAACCTATATAAAATGCAATATCCTTGCCAACTGAACAAAGCTCACGGAGATCATTATTTGTTGTTTAACCATTACTAGAAATATCATTACCAATAATATTTACATTGCCTATTTTTTTAAATGAAAATAAAACATGTTCAACTATTTTAGGTTTTTTACGAATTTAAGATTGTATAGTACACATTAAATAAAAAAATTGTTTATTTGTTTTGTCTAATTTTTTTTTTGGCCGAGGTTTAAACCTCAAAACTTACATATATTATATATTGTCTATACCAACTGAGTTAAGTTTACAAGAACTTTTTACTAATATTCTTATTCAGTTATTCCACACATGACTTATCTCTGTAAAATAATTAATGGCTATTTAAAAATGGACGCCATCACTGGATGGTAGGATTAGTCTTTGCAATAATTGATTATCAAGTCTGATGCCGAATTTCTAGAAAAAAATTTATAAAAAAAAACATTTAATGGTATTATGAAGAAAAAAATATAAACTTTTTTTGGTCATGTCACTTGGTGGTTAAAATTCACATTTTAGGGTGAATAAGCGGGGTATTTGGTTTACCCTAGTTTTCTTTCTCTAGGTTTTTTCTTTCAGATTTTTTATTAAGGGGGTAGTTTTGGGTTAATTCTTGATCTGAAATCACCCCTCTTCATCTTTTTCTATCCATTTCAATCTATATAAATGATTTTTCACATAGATCTAGGTTTTTTTCTTTGTGATTTCATCACCTAAATGTGGTGGTTTGTTGTTCGTCGTCTTGTACGGCGTTGTATGATTTCCCGTATTCCTACGGTGTTCATTTGATTCATATTGAAAGATCGATTATTCAATCAAAGATTTAGGCGTCAATGTTGGAGATCCAGAGGCCATGGATATTTCAGTGACTTTAATTTTATCATATATTTTTATAGGCATTATGCCGTTATATGCTATTAACTTGAATGTTGTGAGTTTGTTCGCAGATTCATCATTTACGTTTTTAGCGGTGTTGAATGGTGTAATCTCTCGATTTGAATGAATGAATATCATTTTGTTTTTGTCAAAAAAAATGGGGTATTTAGTATTTAAACTCCAACGCTTGCATATACATTATCTCTACTAACTTAATTAAGTTCTTAGAGACATAATATAATAACACTTAAACTTAAAACAACAATTATTAATATATTGGTTTTTAAAGGTGAGTGTTCAAAAATTTAAAATTTTCTATATTATAATATACCATCCTTACCAATCCCGAAACAATATTGAGTTGATTTAATAAAGAATCAAAAATCGAGAGAAAAACAAAATAATCAAGAAAGAAAAAACGTGACATGCGTGGAAAGCACGAGTACTCTGTCAAATAGTCATGTTCGTATTCATTGACTAAATACGATCTCGTGCGAATGCTTGCACTACACGAGTACTTCTACTTCTGTAAATTAAAAATATCTTGGTAAAACATTCTAACTTCAAATTTATAACTCTAAAGTATTTGATTGTAAAAAATAAAAAAAAATAAACTCAAAAGTATTTAGTAACTAATTTAATTATTCCGAAAAAAAAGTAATTTAATTGTTATTCACTCAAAAAGTTAATTTATTTGCCAAACATCAAGGTTTGACAAAAGCAAAACGACAATCATTAATTCAAATCGACAAAATACATCAGATACAATAACATCATCAATATCGCTAAAAACGTAAATGCTGAAACTGCGAACAAACTCATAGCATCCAAGTTAATAACATACAACGACAAAATACCTACAAATAATATGATCAAATCAAAATCACCAGAATACACTTGCTTCCGGATCTGCAACGTTGACGTCCAAATCATTGATTGAATCTATAATTGATTGACTGAAGCTGATCTTTCAATAGGAACAAACAAACACCGCAACACGACGCGAAATCAAACAACACCGTACAAAACGACGAACAACACAACGTCCCACTCAGACGACGAAATCACCAAAAAAAAAAATCACTTATGTGAAAATCACTTATTTGATTGAAAGAAAGGGAGAAATGATGCAGATGGGTGATTCTAGGTCAAAAAATGACCTAAAATCACCCCTCCTCGATGAATGAAAGAGAAAGAAAACCTATGAGACAGTGGAGTTTCTCTCACTAAAAACACTAGGGTCGGCTAATATTTTGTTTAAACATCAAGGTTCATAAAGTGCTGATAAATATGTTTACAAATAAAAGTGGTAGAACTGATCTATTTAACCCACAATTTAAGGCGGGACGAGTTGAAGTTTTAAACTTAACCACTTAAGTTTTTTTTTTTTGTGAGAACTTAACCACTTAAGTTGGTTCCCCGAGAACTTAGAGGAAATTTGTATTGACGAGTTCTTGAAGGACAATCATCCGATTTTATAAAGAACATAGCTTCCTTAAATTCTTCAAAAAAGAAAGTTAAATTGAGAGAAATATTATTATCATCTATTCTAAACATGAAAAATCAAAATTTTAAATGATACGCGTGAATTAACTTAAAAACAGATGATTAATCTTTTTTAAGGGATTGAAAATTGAAGAATTTTTTTATAAAAATAAAAATTGAAATATTTATAGAGACAAAATAATATAACTAACCATTCTTAAAATTGTACTAAAGAACGAATGAAGAAATAGCTTAGCTTAACCAAAGTTCTAGTTCGAATCCAGCATTAGGCATGCAGCAACGTTAAAACTCTTAGGAAGAGTATGTCGTCCATTTGGGTCTCATAATACTCGAGAGATTAATCTTTGCAGTTGCATGCGGAGGATACCTGACTTCAAGTCTGACGTGAGTTTGGGAACAAAAGCAATTTAAAAAATAGATAGTCAAGCATTGTGGAATTGAGTTTGACCTGGTAAACTCACATTTCATGTTTTGAAACCATATGAGCCACCAAGCATATGTTTATTTATGCGTTCGAATCTACATAAACACACAACAAATTGAATCTATAAATTTCAGCTTCTTACAAAACGCAGCTTTAAGGCGCGAGCCTGCTATTAAAACGTGGATCCAAACATTCCCTATCTTTTTTTGTTAATTTACCTTTTATATGTAGTATGACACGATCTGGTCTGGTCACATTAAATTTTTCATATATAAATAGTTAATTTTTCGTAAAAATTATAATCTACGTCCTTGAATATATCTTGAGATGTTTATTTGTCCATTTTTATAAGATCACATTTGAAAAAAAGATTATTTGTGAATAAAAACCCTATCTAATTTTTCTATATTTATTTATTAGTAATTATTTTTTCAAACATAATTTTAATTAATACTACTACAAATCTGTCTCGAAACATGAAAATTTAATATTGAATACACATATGACATTTTAGATATATTTCCATACAAGACGAAGATGTCAACTATACTATCAACTTTTTCTTTCCAAAATAAAATAAAAATGTGTTATTTGAATAACCATTTACATGACAACTTATGAGACAACCGTAAATTTATAAAGAAAAGTAGATATTAACATGAAAACTAAAACAATGTACAAATATCATTTATCTAAAAAAAACCTACATCATCAACATTTTTTATTTTTTTTCTCGATTTTTCTCAATTTTCAATCTCCACCTTTAAAATTCATCAACCATTTTTCTTTATAATTTAACTTTCACTTTCTCTATCATGTTTTATGGTTGATATTTCAAATGAAAAAACTTGAAAATTTTCGAGAGAATCCAAATTTAAAATTTACACGGTAAACTTGTATTAAAGACGGAGAGTAATAGATAGTCGAGACGTTTTATGTTCAAAAAGAAATCCATTTTATTTATGAAGAGTAAGAGAATCTATGAATGTTGTGTTTACGTTGATTGATTTTGTCATAAAAAAAGATTTAACGGTGCAGCTTATTGTCTAATTACCCTCTATTCAAATATAAATAATGATTTAAATAATTTAGAGATAGATAATTAAAATGGATCACTTTAAATTGTTTTTAAGGAAAGGAAAAAGGAGATAAGTGTATCTGTCTCTCCATTGATTGAGGCAACGATAGTGGATTATTATCACAAAGGTTTTTAATGCAACATTATTGACGTTCACAACACTCCACTTATATCCATCCATTCCTTTTTCCTTTCCTTGCTTGTTGCCCATTCCAATCAACTAGAATTTGGAATTGGTAATGCGATTTTCAAGTCTAATCAAATCTTATTCCATTCAATATCATCCAACCAAATAAAAACACTAAAAATCAAAACAATCCACTAAATTTGATTCCTAAAACGCCCTCATACTAACCCTCTTTATTTGATTTTTCCTTTCAAACCAACCAAAGAAAAAACACGAGCTGAATAAAAGCATCAAAGTCGTGATTGACTAGGCATGTGGGACCCTAGCCAACTGACCCGGACTCCAACTTAAAATTCAACTTAATTGAATAATTAAAAAAGGAAAAAGCAGCCATTGATTCTTTTTCCCTTCCTTTTTTAAAAGAAGCAAACAACCATTTTAATCTCTAGATTTAGGCCAAACCTGTAACTTTTTGTCATATTCATCCCTAAATATAGGTGAAACTGCAAACACATTCATAAATAAATGTCTGTTTCTTATCTAATATTTCCGTCTTTCAATCTACTTTAATAATCAATTTAGTCCTCAAATATTTTTTTATGGTTAAATAATTTTTTTTTGACAAAGGTTAAATAATTATTCTGGTTTCTAATTGTATAATTAATAGTCACAATAGTCTTCAATATATTAAAATTTTAAAATAGTTCTTGATTATGCACTCAGTTAATCAAAATAGTATATAACGCTAAAGTAATATCTTAATAACCACAATAACTCTTTTCATATATGGACTAAAATGACATAAAAAAATACATATAAGGACTAATATGACAACAAGTAAGTGTATTGAAACATTTATAGACCAACATTAATGAAATATTTTAATATCAGAGACTATTTTGACTAAGACAATGCATTGTCAAGAACTATTTTGACTACTCATTACACATTCAACAACTAAAATGACTATTAACTCATTTTTTAATGATCGATTTAATCTATAAAATTATTAACAAAAAATATACTAAGATCGCGTTTGCAATTTTGAATCCATTAAAGGACGATAATGACATCATCTCACACATATAGAACCAAAAAGGTGTTGTTTGTTTGCCCTTAGATTTATGAGATGTGCTATCTTTCGTGCATATGTAAATGTATAATAGAATCGATGATCAAAATAATTGATGAGTCTCGTTAACGAATGTCTTTGAGATATTATGTAAGGATCTTAAATTAATAAATTATTTTTAAAAAAAACCAAATATTTCAAAGTATAAACACGCAAATTTTATTAAGACTTACTATCATTTAAGGTATTTAAAAATTGTTCGGAACATTTGTTACTAATTCCTTTCAGACGATTAATTTGTTGATAATTTTGATACATTCACGAACTACTCATTTCAACCGTAAATATAAGATATATTTTATTTAATATACAATAATATTTATTTCAGTGTTTATTATAACAAACAATTTTGATACATGATCTATAACATAGATCGTGTACATTTTTTTACAAGACAGATCATATAAATCAATTATTTAATAAGTTTAAAAAAAATTACAATAAAGAAATGAGAAATTTTAATTGAATACATTAATATTTGTTGATTTAAATATCTCTTTTATTGTTATCAAAACTGTTTTTTCAACACGCTATATGTTAGCACATAATGTTATAAGAAAAAGTACTGTATAGAGTATAGTTATTAGAACTTGTCTTGCACGTTGAATGACTAAAATGGTTATTTAAAAACGAAAATAGAAAAAGGGGAAAACAAAAGGAATAGGGAAACAGGAAAACAAAAAGGCAAAAAATCAATGGTGTGTGGTGATGGGTTAAGAAGAATTGGGTCCCACACGCCTGCGTGGTCAGCATCATTACACTCTCTTCCTTCTTTCTCTCTCCATTGTCCCCCCTTATATATAAACCACCACGAGTTTCTCTTCATACCCACCGTGTCAACTCTTATTCAAACTCACAATCTTCTAACAACAAAACGCTGCCGTTTCACACTCTTTCTATTTCTTTTTATTATTTTATTTCAAATTTCAAATAAAAATGGGAGATGATAACATTACCATTGCTAGTACCAATAACAAGAAACGATTACGTGATGAATCGTCCGAGTCAGAAGTTGAGTCGTCCGAGGCAAAACGAATCAGAGACGATTTACTCGATTTCTTGAACGATTCCGATCCAACACCTTCAACACAAGATCTTGATTCCGTTATGAAGAGTTTACAGGATGAGATTTCTGCTTCCTCTTCTCTCCATGTGACGTCAGATTCCGGCGAGTCTCAAATCGGGTATCTTCTCGAAGCTTCGGACGATGAACTCGGCCTTCCACCGCCTGGATATGAATATCCGACAGTGAAGGAAGATAAAAAAGATGAAACTGAGTTGGGCCGAGTTTTGTCTGACTCGTCTGGAATCGGTGAGTTATGGGAGTTTGAGAATCAGATACCGAGTTATGATGAATCGTTTGATTTAGGAACTGGATTTGGAAGTTATGGTTATGAGAATAATAATAATACTACTGATTATGTTGCGTTTGATGGGATTTTTAACCATTCGGATTTGTATTATGATTCCAATGAATTTTCTGATCCATGGCGGCATGGAACTTTGCCGGCACAGTAGAATTTATTATGAAGAAAGAAAAAAAAATTATCAGAAAAGGGGAAAAAGAATTTTCCTAAATTAATTTGTCTAATGAAATTTTTTCTTAGGCATGTAAATCTTTTTTTTTTCTTTCTCCTCTATGACCTTTTTAATAGATAAAAAAGGGGATTATAGAATATATATTATAAAATTATGAAGATGTGAATCATGGAACTTGCGTTCAGATATGGTGATGAAAACGTTTATTTATTTAGTTCATTTTTTCTGCGTTCCTGAATTTTAATTTACTTTATTTGAAATGAAATTAGAAGTTAAAGACAGAAAAACAAATTAAGATAAATAATGTATGAATTCTGTAAAAAAAAAAGAAATAATGTATGAAAGGAAAATACTTAAATGGTTATAAGATTTAGACCCTCGATGAAAATACATAATTATTCTCTCTTTTATAGTAATCATATTTGAATAACTATTTCTTGATAACTTTTGTAATAATTTTTTTATTTATTTTTTATTGGTAAAAACAATAAAGAAAAAAAATAGAAAGAGAAATACTAAAATCATAATATGAGTATAAGAAAAAAAAGTTATACAATAACTGATTAATTTTAAGAACTAATTTTACCGTTCGCTTGCGAGTTACGTTTAAAGTCAAAATAAAACTTTATATGAAATAGTTTATTTGTAGGATTTGAATCAATATAAAATTGAGAATAAACAAACAATTTGATCACTAAACTATTTCTTAAATTATTTAGATCTATTAAAATATCTTTAAACAAAACATATATATAATTCTTACACTATCGTAACGCACAACCAATTTTATTGGCTCATAGATTAAACATTTGGATGAAAGAATAATTTAGAGATATTTTAGACAGATTATAGGTCAAATTTAAATTTAAACGAAACTCGTACAAGTTGTTCATTTGACATTAAAAAAGTTCAGATTTATTCTTTATTTTTGGCAGGAAAGGCTTTTGGCACAAGCCTCCTTTACTTCTGAAAATATTTTTGAGTTATCTTTAAAAATAAGTTTCACGTTGTAAAATAAGCCTCCAAATTTTTAAACAAGTTTTTTTTAGAGAATTTTTAAAAATTAAAAAAGCTTTTTTAAGAGAATCTTTTAAAAAAAGTTATTCATTTAAATTGCTAAGAAAGAAATAAAGATTCATGTTTAGGGTCGAATGTTTGTACAACAAAGAGGTAGCTATGGCTACCAAAAAAAAATTATTGAGTTAGTAGGTATATTTTTATGTTTAGTTATCCCTAATAATATATATTTGACTACCTCAAATTCGATTTTAGGTGTAATAATTTTGTGACTTTGGTTACTTTTGAATGGCCACCTCATAAAATTATTGCTAGTTTTGTCGGTGTTGATGTTGTAAAGTAATTGTGAGAAGTGGGTGAGAAATAAAATAGTGTATTTTCAGAATCAATGGAAACATTGTTTTCTTAGCTTTAGTTGAGGTTGGAGTAAGATAAACAATGTTTGTGGAGACTATCCATCTAACCTAACTTTATTCGGAATTCCAAACATAAATGGAGTAAGTTTGTGGAGAATATCCAATCCATCTAACCTAACTTTATAATGAAACTCTAATGTCAAAAATAGAGCGGGTTTGCCCCCTGAGATAACAATAAAGGTAGGTTTTTCTATAGTTAGCGGTTATTAATTTTCGTTCAAAAATTTATAGATCACATACAGCAATTTTTTTTTCTTTTAGGGGTAAAGCAATTTTTTTTTTGTCACATAATATGCGGGACATAAAATTGTTAACAACAAAACACGGCGCATAAAATAAAATTTTCCCCTTCTAATTTAATTTTATTAATTTGTAAGAGTTAAAGATCATATTTCTGATAACTTGTCTAAAAGGTCAAACGTCTAATTATATAGACCAAGATCAATTTGTTGAAGTGGATCAACCTATTGTTGGTACTTGGTAGCTTATACTATTTATATGAAAGACACTCCACATGTCTCTGGTTGATGATGTATGACATAAACATATTCCGTCAAAGGTTTCTGTGTTGGTGTGGCGCCTACTTCGCAACATGCTTCCTACAAAAGACAATCTGGTGCATCGAGGGGTTCTTCTCTCAACAAATGCGGCATGTGTAGGTGGGTGTGTCGACTCCGAATCCGCTACACACCTCTTTTTACATTGCAACGTTTTTGGTTCGCTTTGGTCTCTTGTGAGGAATTGGCTTGGTATTTCATCACTGTCTTCTGGTGACCTTCGATCACACTTTATTCAGTTCACCAAGATGACGGGTATGTCAAGAGTGTCTCATTTATACTTCAGGATAATATGGTTTGCAACTATTTGGGTGATTTGGAAAGAAAGGAACAACCGCATATTCCAAAATACGGTAACTGCTCCTTTTGTGCTCATTGATAAAATAAAGCTTCATTCATTCTTTTGGTTGAAATCTAAACAGGTGGATTTTGTTTATAATTATGTACACTGGGGGAAAAACTCGTTGCTTTGCATGGGTATTCTTTGATAACTGTTTTATTTCTTGGATGATGCTTTTGTCACCGGTTGATGTAACAATGTAAATATTTACGGTGTTTCTTTCTTTTGTGCATCTTGTACGAGTGGAAACACCTTCTGATAATATATATCATTTTGATTTTTTTTTTTTTAAAAAGTTATATTTTAATTGGAAATATGTTATATACTTACTCAAAATTACAGGTTTTGTGTAATCATGCATCCACATTTTTAGTTGTCTAATCACAGAAAATAAACAAATAATATCAGCAAAAGTAGACAGAATAAATATTATTTAACCTTAAATTATTTTGTTGATTCCAATAATAGGTAAAAATGTGGTCATGGGCTCATGTCAATTGGGTAAGAGTACATACATGTAAACATGCTATAAACGTGAAAGGATTGTGTTTGTCTGTTTGGTCTATCAATCGTGTTTTTAAATTTATATCAATTATTACCCCAAAAAATATATGCTATAAACTAATTAATTAATGAGTCTTTATTTTAGTAAAATATTGTTTTGATTAAAAAGTTATTTTAGTAAAATAATTGTTAACTTAGCAAAATAAATCACTTTTAAGTAGTGTGACAAACGGTTCAGCGGCGGAGCTTAATAGAGGCTGAGGTGGGCCACGGCCCACCCCCAATTTTTTATTTTATTTTATTTTTTTATAGGAAAATTACGAAAAAACCCTCAATATATTTTATTTTTCTCATGTGACCCACTCAGCCTTTTCCGCTTCATTTGTTACACGTACAAAAAACAAAACTTCTTTCCCCTTCCTCTATGTAGTTTACTTTTTTGATTAAACTTGGTGCTTATCGTTTATTACAACTGAAAAATTTATGTTTATATATTAGAGTATATTTTGCTGGCCCACCTCCGATATTTTTTTTAGCTCCGCCACTGAACGGGTTTAGTCCACATGATGTTGTTGTAATTAGATTTCAATATTTTATAAGTGCATGTATCCAGAGCTCACACGATTGTTGAGAAGTGGTGTATTCGTGGTTTGAACCTCAACTCCTATATATATTATGCAATATCCCTATCAATTAAGTTAATCTCACGTTGACGTACAAGAAGAGTATCTGACTCTAAAAGCTCATACATTAGAGCCTATAATATCATTTCAACCATATGGACAATCTCATTTGTAAAACAAATACATATCACAAAATTAAATTTTAGTGATATTACTTCTTGTCCCTAATTGTTTATTGATATACCGTCTTATATTTATGACTTATTATCTAATTAAGTGAGTTGAACTTTTTCTCCAAAAAAAAATTACTTCTTGCTCCTAAACACAAACGGTCGATTTTTTGTTCTTTACATGTCTTCCCAAAATTAGGAAACCTTCGTCTCTTCCACTTAGTATTACATATAGAAGCCAACAAAATCGAAATGATTAACACGCATGAATATATATAATTTATCTAATAAGAGTACATGATGAGGGCTATGTTGGCACAGTTCGAAATCAAACAACCATTGCATTGATAGTTTGAGTTTGTGATAGTTTATGCTTTCACTCTTTTATAGTGAATGAATTTATTTATTTTAAAGAAACTTTTAGTATTTGATTCATTAGTGTCGATAGTTTATGCTTTCACTCTTTTATTGTGATAGTTTGTGATAATAGTATTTGATTCATTAAAGATTCTGTAAATTGAGTATTTGATTCATTAGTGAAAAATGAGACTTTTGTGAATTTTTTGACTGACCCACTAGATAGAATATCGACACTTAGATTTGTAGATGTTATGATATATAGACGGGTAAGAGGAAAACATGTGAGTATGGACTTGATTGAGGTTTCACCACTTGTGGGATTAGGGGCTGATGCCTTTACGGTGGGACAGACAACCCTAAAAGATTCGTCAAGCAAAGTGACCAAATATGAGAAAGCGTGTTCTAACAATCAACATGTTTTTATACTATTTGCTTTTGACACTTTTTGGCTTCCTAGCATAATAGTCCGTTGACCCTTTACATAGAGTTTAAAGTGTCGTGCACATCAATGTCATGACTCCTAGGTCCATGAATATTGTGTTTAAGATGATAGATTTTGCAATCGAAAAATGCCTAGTGACACAACTTGTTGACCGTTTGTCTTCTATTCATGTGTAAATTAGCAGCCATAGTGATTTTGTCCATCTCTCACTGTGTCTCTTTCATTTGCGTTTCTTAGACAGTTTATATTCTTTCCTTTTGTTGTCATCATTTGCCGTCATGAGCACATAGTCGCCGTCGTTTTCAATAATTTAGGATCTCAGGATGCGAATTTAAATAATTTTAAATCTGAACTGGGTTTGATTGAACATTTTCAAAATCGGAAGATTAATCATCGTGTTTGATGATGACTACGATGAAGAAGGGTTAAGATGTTGAAGTAAATTGATTCACGAAAATCGAAAATTAAATTGAACTGGATTGTTAAGAAAACTGAACGACTTCAATTTATTCTCACCAGACAGAAGCATAACACGTGAAATAATGATGAGAGAGTTGTCACATGATTTGCACTCACACGTGAAATAATGATGAGAGAGTTGTCACATGATTTGCACTCACTTAATCATGTTTTAATCTCATCCCTTACTTTTAATCGAACGACTTCAATTTATTCTCATCATTCTCACATACAAATATCATTCTCATGTGATATATCTGTATATACATGGCTACTAATTTAGACCCATCTAAAAACACTATGGTGTAAATTGTATTGGAGGAGAGTTTTGGAAGATTTACATGAGTTTTTCAAATTTAATATACGGAGTTATAATATTATTAAAATTAAAAATATATTAATCATAAGAATTAATTTATCATTCTCTAAGAAATTACTCTTTTAAAAAATGGAAAAGATTTTACCATTTTCCCCTATATTTTCAACCTTCTAAGTTTTTTCTTCTCCTCAACTCCAAACTAAAAGAAAAAAAAAACTAAGACACAAAAAGTCAGGCCAAACATATCTTAGAATCATGAATAACTTGTGTATATCCCTTATTTAGATTAACAATATTGGTTTAAAAAAAAAGTTAACAATAAAAATAATTCTTATAAGTTAATAACATAAAAAATAAATATAGTTTTATAAGTCCTAACTCAACTGTTAAAAATGTCGAAGTTATTAGGTCGGACGTCATGACCGTGGTTTGAACTCGGATACCTTCGCTTTGTATGTGTGAGTTTACGATGACTTTGTCATCTCTTGTATCTAAAGAAACATATATGTCACATTTAGGCATGGGAACAAAACCCATACCCGCGGTTACCCATCCGAACCAAACCCAATTTGACGGGTTTTTCCCGTTTTGACTGGGTTTGGGTATGGGTATGAGTTTTCCCCGATTTCAAAACACGGGTATGGGACGGGTAACAGGTATATAGGTACCCACCCCGAACCCATACCCAAACCCACCCCAAATGTAAAAAATTACTTTATGTTGATTTGTCATGTTATTTTGTTTGATAATTGTCATGTTAATAAAAACTACCATTGATATTTAAAGGATCAACTAAGTCATTCCGTCTAACAAATGTTAAAGTGAGGGTATTGTTGGATAATGTATTACAACATTGCTCTTGCGGATGCAAAAAAACTTATATTTTTATTAAAAAAATTATTCAGGGACGGGGATGAGACGTGGATACCCGAATCCGTCGGAGACGGGGATGAGATTCAATTTCTCATCCCCGTTGGATATGAGTAGAGTAACGAATAAGTATTTGAGAATCGGATATGGGACGGAGAAGATCAAACCCATCTCCACTTCGCCTCATTGCCATGCCTAATCACATTGGTTTTTTAGTATAGCATTACTTTTGGCCTACTTGGGTATAAAATTTGACGAATTTTATATTTTGTCTTCTGATGTTAGGAGCATACAGGACCAATGTGAAGGTGACTCACAAGCTGATGTGGCCAAAGAAGATTATACAAGCACGTACAGTCTTTTGGAAACTTCCATAGCAAATACGGAGTACCATCCTTCCGTATCAACTTACCAACTTGCCCAACGTCGACGCAAACTCAAACCCACATTGACCAAATATATAAGTTAAGGTTACGTTAACGTAAAAGTTAAAGATTATACTAACATGCGCCTTACATGTTAAGAATTCTACGAATAAAAAGTTGAAAAAAGTTAGTTCTTATAAGCTAATCTGTCAAATTTGGTATGTTAAGTTGTAGGGTCGAACTTTGGGGAGTGCAAAGAGCTCAACCAAATCGAGCTTTTCAAAGTGATGGGCCTCAAAAAAAAATATTGTTCAATATCCCTTCCTCCCATTCAAAAAAGAAAAATAAGGGTGATTCGTTTGGCTTGCAGTTTGTGTAAAGTCGTACTCGACGTTTTTTCTTTTAGAGCTCATGTTTTAGCAGAGTTTTTGAAGTCGGTTAAGATAAATTCTAAATGGACGGGTAGCTCATTTTAGCATCTCTAATCATAACAATTGAGTTGATTTTACTAAAACTACACAATTTCTTATCTCATCCTACTAGTTTCTTGCGTGGCGTACACTATTTTGGATTATATAATTTAAAAGATGTAAAAACATCCGCCAACGGCCTACATTTTTTTCCGAATTTCATAATCTGAATCAGGTGTGGAGGGTGGAGAAAGAAGTCGTCATCATAAAACTTGTGAGTGCCAATCAAGCCATCCTAAATTGGAAGAGGCCCAACTTAATGAATTTCTCTTCTCACCCACTAACCTTCTTGTACATCCCATTTTCGGATTCTAAAATCCAAAAATGGAGGGGTTTTGAGGGCATTTTAACGTGTTTTATACCGTTCGAATTATATAATCTAAAATTTAGTAGGACACATGAGAAGAAAAATATAGTGAATAACTCATATGTTAGAATATTATCGGTAGACTAATTTTTGTGTAAATACTCTTTAGGTGTTAAATGTTTTCCGGCACTCTTGAAAGTCATCTTTTGCACCCCCACTGCTTTGGTTATGAACTAAATACAATAGTGGAGCCATTATTGTGAAAAACAAATAAGAGAAAAGGAAAATGTAGAACGTAAATATTTTTTTTGGTCAAAGCAATGAAAATAAAATGCAAACCAGGATTAAAGCCTGAACCTGTTTACACAAAAGAGAGAAAGGAAGGCAGTGTACAACGTAAATATATTTACATTAAATATACACATCAAACTAGCCTGCCCGTACCAATTAACCAGCTATTTTAGATGGTTCATGCTGATGTTTTCAACTTGACTATTTAAATTGGATCGTTCTGTTTAACCCGTTGAAAAAATTGAGATGTAACGAGGAAGATTGTTTTCAACCCGGACACTCAGTTTTTTGGTGTGATCTTTTTAGTTTATTTTGCTAGAGATCTTTTTGTTCGAGAAATTTAGACTATTTTTTAGACTACGTTGGAATTAATTCAGCGTAGACCCATCAAGATTGCCCTTTCAATGTGGAACAGTGTAGAGAGGTTGGCATTTTTGTCTGGAAGTCCACTGTTTTGGTGCTACGTGGGATCTATATCACAATATCTAAAGACTTTACTTTTTAGAGAGTTTCTAAGTCGTCTCTAATCTCACCTCTCTAGTTTGTATATTTTGTTTGAATGAATATTAACACTTCTATTGTATAAATATTTGCAAAAGAATAGAAGATGGGAAAGGAACTATAGTGTAACAAAGGTTTGAGCTTATTTACCCTTGACTTGTTTGTGATTATTACTGATTCTATCAGAGCTTATGACCTTCTGTAGATCGATTATTTTAGTTAGCCATTGTTTACTTTTTACAAGCTGTTTTGTAATATGTAAGGGGAAATCATTATCATTATTTGCATTATTTCATGGTTATACACAAAGGGGAACAAATTATTGTAATATGCAGTGTTTGGTACTACTGTCAAACCAAAATGATTCAAACTAGAGTATTTTGATGTTGTTATTGGATCACTAATTTATTTTTATGATATTATTTTTAATTATTGATTGACACAAAGTCAATATCATGTTTGGTTTAGTTATTTATTAGTTGGATTTATGATTAAGTTTTTTTTTGACAAGGGATTTATGATTAAGTTGTTGGTGTCATATTTTTGTTAAGATTTATGATGACATTGGCCGTTGGTCTTAAGTTGTCATGCTCTGCTACACATTACACGAGTTAAATGCGAGGTGGGCCAAAATTGAACGGGTTAATCCGTTTTGTCACCCCTAAAATTCATCCATTATCCAGATCATTTATTTACTTACTTGTTTATCATGCCGACTATTTTTTTTAAAATTGATTTTTTTAATATAATTAGTTTTTTTTTTAGAAAATGTAGCACACCATTGAGAAATATCATGTCCCACAACAATAATTGGCTTTAGGCCTCATATTATGATGAGCTGGTCCAATTGGATTAAAATTTCCAGCTTTTAAGTGAAGTGTAATACAAAATGGTACTCTTTTTGAGATTTTTACTATTGAGTGATGGTGAAAATTCTTACGTTTAACTTTTTTATTTCCCAGTCGATTAAATTTTGTAACTAATTTCCTTTAATTTTAATGAATGATATGGATTTTGAAGTAGATTAATCTAGTGAGGAAAATCTACATCGCAATAACCCGACAACAAAAAAACACACCTTCCTCTCCGATTAGCATTGAACTCGAAAATTTATTTCGACAGAGAATTTAACAGAGCATAATATCGTAGAGAGAATACAAACCCAGTGTAACATAAAAGTTAACTCGATTGAAATTTCAGTAGAGTATAATGTTACGAGAGAAAATCCAAACCTATTATAACCAAAACATTAGATCGACTACGTTGCAGTCGAGCATAATGTCATCGAAGATAATCCAATTTCTTCTTGACAAAAAATTCAGCTCAACCAAAACTTCATGGAAACATAAATTCATTAAAACATAGATTAACTTGTTCAAGACTTCATCCGAATATAATGTCTTTGGAGAGAATCCAAATCCCTAATTTTAACCACTTCACCCATAGTTTACAATCAGACACAAAAATCTAGCTCACTCTCCACTTTCAACACTCAAAACCAAACCCCACCTCCTATCCATCACGTTAGGCCCACTTGCGAAACCCACCGTTAAGATAAACACAAGAAAAACATCGAAGCGGCGCGTTTATCCAATCCCGCAAGAAACGCGTGAAGATCAACTACTGCTAATATAAACTAGTAGCATATTTTGGGGTATATCTTGTTTCAAATCGTAGAGAGAAAGAGAAGAAAGATTTTGTTGCGCCTTTTCACTCTTTCTTTTATCCGTCGTCGTTTTGGTCTTCGAATCCCTAGTTTCGAATTTCGAGGCTATTCTTTGCGGCGATCGAAGATGAAGGTTTTCGTCAAGACTCTTAAAGGAACTCACTTCGAAATCGAAGTCACGCCACAAGACTCGGTTTTCCCTCAAACTCTGATTTCGACTCAATTTCGTTCTGAATTTTGTGATTTCTATTTGTTTCAAGAATTGCGTTCTGTTATTTGATTTGTGACTCTTTCGATGTGTGAGATCACTGAATTTGATTGTTAGTTAAGTTAGGGTTTAGTGTTTTTTTCCCTGTTCGGTTAATTATTGACTTTTGTTGTTGATTTGAATTTTCTTGGTACTTGAACTTGAAATTCAGCTTGTTTTAGTTTTGATTTCGATGTGGTATGTAGAATATGATGTGGAATTGATAAATTCTTTCTGAATTATGAATTTAGTGGGAAATTTGTTGTTAAGTTTTTGGTTATTGGTTATTAGCACACGATTGTGAATTAGTTCCACATTGTCTCTGTTTGGATCATTACTTTCTAGGAATATCGAAATTGTTTATGGCATAAGAAAAATCTCTTCATAAGTAATAGGACACTGACACACGTCAAACACCGGACACATGACACACCTTCGAACAGAAGTTTCGGTGCGTCCCTGCTTCATAGTTTCAAATATCCATGAGAATTTCAATAATTGAGCATATATGAATTTTATACACCCCTAATACTAACACTTGCAACTTAGGGCATGAGAATTTCATAATTGAGCATATATGAATTTTACCCCTCCCTGCACTCTGCAAATTGTGGTGTTTGATAGTTATGCTGGTTTTGTGTTTAATTTTCTACGGTGTTGTCTTTATTCTGAACCACAATTGTTTTTCTGCTATATTAATTGTACTAATTGCGAATATACTCGTTAGATTTCCGCAGTGAAGAAAAATATAGAAACCGTTCAAGGTGTAGATGTCTATCCTGCTGCACAGCAAATGCTTATTCATCAAGGGAAAGTTTTGAAGGATGGTACCACCTTGGAGGAAAATAAAGTAGCTGAAAATAGTTTCATTGTGATCATGCTTTCAAAGGTAAACCTTTCTTTTATCTCTTTTTCCGTCTCGAAAACTACATTGATTTTGAACTTATTAAAAATGTTCCTTTATTTTGTTTCAAATAGTTTTTGAACTTTACAGACTACTTCTGCTTCACAACTTTTATTATTTTTGGGTTTTGGTTGGTTGGTGTGTGGAATCTCACATGCCAATTGAAATACTTGAATTTGGAGTGGTTAAGATTTATCGGTTTACCCCAGCTACCTATGGATCTGTGGTTTTGTCCATTTAGACATAATTGGATCATGAGATCCCATCGTGCATTATTGGAATTCATCCATCCTAGTAATATAACTGGAGTCAATTATGTTGAGCTATATCAATGAGAAATCATTATTACCTTTTCATTCCTTAATGTTTGTTATATTCTATTCAAAGTACTAAACTAGAACTATGCTTCTAATATATGGCAGAGTAAGCCTGCGTCGGGTGAAGGGTCTACAACTTCAAATGCTCCTCCAGCGAAGGTGAGAGAAGTTTGATGTGTTATGATTATTGTTCATGTTACTATCATTTTTGTTGTTATATTTGCTGGGATATAGTAAAGAAGGATATTACCCATTTACAGGAACTGAAAACAGTATCTAACAATTATGTATTCTTTGCAGGCCCCACAGACGAGTGCTGCTCCTACTTCAACCCCCCCAGTGTCTGTTTCACCTCAAGCTCCTGCTGCAACTGCGGCACCGTGAGTGACTTGTTTTACATGACATTTTCTTGAGTTGTTTAGATATGTTTAGTTCAAATATCTTTACATATCATGTTCCATTTAAATAAACTCTGAATCTTCATTTCAATTTGACAGGCCTGCATCTGTTGCTGCACCTTCCCCAGCTCCAGCTCCTGCTCCTATATCTTCGGCAACCGCTATGTAAATATTCTGTTTACTTTAATGTTTGGAATTTGGTCTTTATAGTTTCTATAATTTTGTACATTGAAAATGGTAATTATACCATTATCTTGATTCTTCCATTAAACTATGTTGCTAAAAGATTAAATTTTTTGAAGCAGGGAAGGTTCTGATGTCTATGGGCAGGCTGCATCTAATCTGGTTGCCGGTAGCAACTTGGAGGGAACAGTTCAACAAATCCTAGATATGGGAGGAGGAAGCTGGGATAGGGATACTGTAATTCGTGCTCTTCGAGCTGCGTTCAATAACCCTGAGAGAGCGGTTGAATATTTGTATTCAGTAAGTAGATTTTAGATGTTGAATTTCTTAATGATTGTATCTTGCTATATATTACAGTTACCGGTTTGGAATTCCTGTTATTTCTTGATGATACTTGCGTATCTTGTTTCGGTTGTTTGAGTCTTACATGATATTGGCTTGCTTCGTTGATTTTTTATTTAAATTAAAAATATTATTCATAAATTTAGGGTATACCCGAACAAGCTGAAGCTCCAGCAGTGTCCCGAGTGCCTGCAAGCGCACAACCTGTGAATCCTGAGGCTGCAGCTGCAGCTCCACAAGCAGCTCAGCCTGCTCCTGTTACCTCAAGTGGACCTAATGCCAATCCCCTAGACCTCTTTCCCCAGGTAACAGTCGCTGTTTTATTTTTAAATAAAAAAAGAAATTTCTTTTGGGTGGTATATTTAACTCTATGTTACAGGGCCTCCCAAATATTGGTGCTGGTGCTGCTGGTGCCGGTTCTCTGGATTTTCTACGCAATAGTCAACAAGTATTATTTTTCTCTCCCTGTGCTGCATTTGCACTGAATTTATTACTTATAGGCATGTTCTAAATAGATTAATCATTGTTTTTTTTCATTTTCATTTCAGTTCCAAGCATTGCGAGCTATGGTGCAGGCAAATCCACAAATATTGCAGGTTTTCTTCTTCACTTTAGTAATTATGTCTTATATTCTCTTCTTGTGGATTCCCTGATTCTTGTTATTGCTGCAGCCCATGCTACAAGAGCTCGGCAAACAAAATCCTCATCTTATGAGATTGATTCGGGATCATCAGGCTGACTTCCTTCGCCTGATAAATGAACCTATGGAGGGCGGAGAAGGGTGAGAGTCATCTATTATTATTTTTTGCAGATTTATTTATAATTGTTTATGTATATGGGAATGGGTGATCTTGTTATCCTTTTTACTTGAAAATACCTGTCCATTGGCTTACTTTTTGGCTTTCAACATGCTTTAGGAACAATCTATTGGGACAGATGGCTGCTGGCATGCCACAATCAGTAACTGTCACACCCGAGGAGCGCCAAGCTATTGAACGTGTAAGTTTGACTTCTTCACTATAAGATGCCTTAATCGATCTGCCATTTTCTTGTCAAAACCTATTAAGACTATAAGGAGTAAGGACAACAACAACACCGGTGTAAACTACCGTCACCTATTTATTGTATTTTCTTCACTGTTTTCCCTACATATGTTGATCGAGTTTGTCAAGGTATTTGGACAACATTATACATCTGTAATTAGGTTTTGTGCATAAATAGTTCAAATTTGGCTCACCGTTTCTTAAACATGAAGGGTGTCGTTATATATTTGAGTCTTAGGCGGGGCTGTGTTAGGTGAAAAATGTCCTAGGAACACCAGGGTCAATTAGCCTATCTCTGTATTTTGTAATTTATGCGGGTGGTGATATTTCTTTTCTTATTGCAGCTTGAAGCAATGGGTTTTGATCGTGCTATAGTATTGGAGGTGTTCTTTGCTTGCAACAAAAATGAGGAATTGGCCGCCAACTACCTTTTAGACCACATGCATGAGTTCGACGAACAATGATCTCCTTTCCAATAATTTCCAAATTATTTTTCGTTATCTTTTCTCTCGGTGGACCTTTTAAATTTCTTATACTTGGTGTTAAATGAGGTAATGCTTTATAATGACAATCTCTCAAGTTGACTGTGGACAAGGGATGTTTTTACCTTCTCATTGCTGCCCTTACAATGACATTCTCATTTCCTCCCCATCGAGGGCGCTCCTTCTCACTATTCATATACATAGTCTTTTGTTTTTCTCTATTATTGTTGTTGTGCATTCTTTTAACAAGCGTAACTGTGCATCCTTTTTTATTCCCAAGGTTATATATGACTTTTGGTGCCATTGATGTCTTTAGTGTATTTTAGATGTTAAAGAATGATGGATATATTATTAAAATAAATTATTTAGATGAGAGGTAATGGGTGGTTAAAAGGGAAAACAGGAATAGGCACCAATAGGCAATATCTCTAAGTTGTGCCATTTCAATTTAAATGATTTAATTTAAACTTAAAATAGTTAAAAGCTTAATTCATGTTCTGAATTCAATTTTTCAATTAGAGTTTGGGTCGCCTAAGAAAAAAAAAAACTAGAGTTTGGGATTCATTTTAGAATGTATTTGTATTTCATGACAATAAAAATTAATTAATATAATTTGGTTTCTTTATTGAGAGGATATAATATGATTTTTTTTGATAAATTGGTAATTAATTGTTAGATTAATATTTAAACCGGGTTACCTATTCTTGCAAATTTGGCCGGTTTAGTTCTTGGCGACAACAAAAAGACGTGATGTGATGCATTTAAGCAGCAATCTGTAAATTTGACCAAGAAGCATCAAACGACTGGCTCATAATCATCATTATTCTCAAATAATTGTTTTTCTAAATAAGAGTGCAATCAAAATGATTTTACATTAACAAAGTAACATATAATCACCAAGTCGTCATGTCATTGTACTTGTACTTGATCTGAATAACAACAATTAATGGAATTAAAAGTAAAAACCAATACAGCCTACAGTAAGGAAAGGGTAATAAAAGGAGAAAAAAGGATATGTACTTGCATCCATTAGAAATAGAGTATTTGGTAGTTCTTTTTAAAAGGTTACAAAATTAAGCTTATATGGCAAGATGATTGATTTTATTTGACGACAGTGTAAAAATAATTTCCACTGTCATTGCATAAAAATTAAGCTCTTATAAAAGTTGCTAGAGCCTTGAAATTTAAGTAATTAATGATAAATGAAAGAAGATAAAGGTTCGATCGATATGTTGCATTAGTGTTAAATTAATTTTACCCACACCTAATAGGAATGGATTATTTTTCAACGTCATATCATTAAAGTGAAATATAGTGTAGTGATTTACCAGAATACATGGTTGCTATTCAATGACATTATATTACATTGTCGTATTCTATCCTCTTACAAAATAAAGGATAGTATATCGTACAGTTCGAGTTAAGAAATATGGTTAATTAATTAAATAAATCACATATTTTTTGTTTTAGATGTGACGTAAATATCCTTTGTTTAGCCATATTTCTTAACTATGGCTCTAAAAATAAAGGATAGTATATCTACATTGCCATATTTATTAAATATTTAGATTTTTGTTTTAGATGTTATAAAAAAAATCACATATTTTTTGTCTCTAAAAATACCAAAGTAAAATAATAATACAAGAAGTAAAAAGTGTGACTTGTTTTGTAAATAATAAAAAAGAAATTCTAAATATTTATACGAACCATCAAGTTAATTAACTCCATAGAAGTATTTACAACATTCCTTCAAAAAAAGTAAAGGAAAAGGTGCGAAAGTTGATGAAAAAAGGGTTTATTATTACCAGCGGTTGACATTTTCTTTATTTCAGCCTCATACACACCGTATTCATAGGGAACCTTCCTTCCTCGTACACTTTTCTTTCTTTTTTTTCCAAAAACTAATTAATTTTCAATTCTTTCTTTCATACACGCTACGCCGACATTCATCGTAAGACTCCTTTTTTGACGTTTCATCAACGCTTCCTTCATATAAAGAAAAAAATAAATAAAAATGTTTCAGTGATATTTTAAACAAACGATGGTTGTAATGGATCATTCCGATTTAGCGATTGCGTATCCTCTCTCTGCCATTGCCGAAGCCTTTGAGGATCTTTCCACAAAGGTTCAGGAAATCAAGAACGGTTCCTCCACTCAACATATTCGCTTAGACTCTTTCTGTGAAATCGCTTCTCTTGTTTCTGTTCTTTTTCGTTGTCTTGGTCTTGCTTTCAAATTCGCTGAAATGGAATACGTTGCCAAGGTATATATATATCATCATTTTCATTTTTTTTTATTATCTTAATTCATAATCATGTAAGAAATGTATGTAATTTGACATTTGATACATTCAAGGATTTGAATATAAAATTCCTTGATATTGTGATGAATTATACGAAAAAAGGTTTCATCTTTCATGTGACCTAATTGCGGTGGTCGCTTGAATATCAACAACTTTGACGATGACATGGCTCCAATTGTTGTTATAAGAAAGACACCAATGTATGTAATGTTTTACATTTGAATATTCAATTTTCTCCAAGTGTCATTGCTTCATTATGCTGGTTGTTTTCTCGCTTTTGGTCTATATTATATATTCATTACTTTATATCCACATATTTCTGGTCTAGTTAGTATCATGGGCATCATGTTTACCTTAGCTTTCAAAATTTTCAACTATTTGGGCTCTTGTTCTAATGATATGTGAATATATGATGATTGGTATACTCAGCTACATGGACTGGTGGAAGCATCAAAGACGTATCAGACTCTACAAGATGTAATTGACCATGATGTAGCCCGTGACACAGTGAAAACATCTGGAAGCTATTCACGTAATCTACGCAGAGTTCGCCAGGGTCTTGATCTCGTTAGAGCTATATTCGAACAACTTTTGTC
This sequence comes from Medicago lupulina, assembly GCA_958299785.1. Lineage (NCBI taxonomy): Eukaryota > Viridiplantae > Streptophyta > Magnoliopsida > Fabales > Fabaceae > Medicago > Medicago lupulina. The sequence goes on along the minus strand of OY283141.1, from coordinate 2,503,822 downwards.
AACTAGGTAACAATCCTATTTATATATGTATCTTACTTTGTCTTTTGAGAAGCCCTTTGTTTTGGGGGGTGTGGGAACTCAAATTATCTGCTCAAGTATCGATGTTGTTTACTTTCATACCAGATTTGGTTACTTTAAACTCAAACTAGATGCTGAGATATCCATGTTGATTACTTTAAATGTCTGTGATAGTCATAGTATGACATCTGATTTGTTATTTGACATTTTCAGTGATATTTATCTAAAAGAAGTGGCTTCAACAGCTTATGGAGAGGTTTGTGCACCGTATCACTCATGGGGAGTCAGAACGGCTGTGTATGCTGGAATGTATACACTTCCAACGAGAGACCAACTTTTTGTAAAGCTCAATGAAACAGGTAACTTTCATTGTTTTGTCATGTTCGGTGAATATTAACTCATACTAAAGTGCGAAGTAAACTGTCATTTTTGTCCCTAAATGCGTGTGAGGAAGTGTTATTATAATCCCTTAATGTATAAAAAATTTATAAACATCCTCGAGTGTATCTTATGTTACTAATTTTATGGACCAAACTGACAAACATACAACACATTTGATGATCAAACTAACTAATAGAAGACACATTTGAGGATCAATGTGTCCAGCAAAATACACATTCGTGGATATTTATAATTTTGATGCATTTACATACTATAGTGGCTCCTCTTGACATATTCAAGGACCTAGACGGTTGTTTGCTCTATAATGCGTTTATATTGGAGATAAATTGAAAAACAGATTCCGTCCGTATGGTGGTTTTTCTTGGTTATCACATGTTGATTCTTATTCAAGTTGACATTGCAATGTAAGAAGCATGAATCAACCTCAATCCTAACATGTGAATAACCCTTTCATTAGTCTGTTTAATTTTTTCCAACTTAGCCGAAAAGCATTATGTAAATCTTTATTGTGTTGTGAAACAAACTAAATTTTTTTATACAAAGGCAAATGATTTAAATATATATCAAGTTGGATCAGTTATTTACAATTTAAATATTATCTTGTTCCAATCCTTCATCTTACATAGAAATAATCTTTATCATGAATGTTATTGCAGAGCAATCAGCGGAGAAGAAGATGAGAAGGTACATTACTGCATCACGTCCAGTCATAGAATACATTGATAAACTGTACCTTTCTCGAAATATTTCATTGGACTGGTGAGTTCTAGCAGAGGCAGTGATGTGCTCCATTGAAATAGCAGTACAATGCTTCATTTTTTGCTGTAGTCAATCTGTACGGTTTAATTAGTCAGTTTCTCAGCGGCTATTTGGAGATTTAGGGAGATTCAAAAATAGAACAAAAAAAATTAGGATTTTGCTAAAACGGTTACATTGATGTATTATTTATTTCTGTATATACATAATCTATTCGGAGGACATAAACATCGATTTCTAATTCCCTTGAAAGAGCAAATAATTAAGGTTGTTCAGTGCATTATACTGGAAGTATACCTTTTGATGAAAAACATGTATGGCTGAGTGCAAAATTAGTCAATTACAGGCTTCGCCTGGCTTTTGTCATACCTGTTCGTAATGAAACTCATTTATCTTGAGATGGTTTCTAAGATATTCAAGACATTCTAGTTACTCAAACTTATCTTATAAAAACTGGGTGGATTTACATTCCAGATTGATTCAATATATTTACTGTGATTCGTAGATCATATATTGAGCGAACTATTTTCTATGATACGTCTCTTTTTATTTAGTCGACGATGATCAATCTCCAACAGAAGAGACTTTCTTGGAATCAATCAACAACTAATCGATTAATGGCATAGAAATTGTAACAGAGCATAACCAAAATGATGGATTCGCCTTCCAAGGAGTGGAAAATAGAAGGACTGTGAAATAAGTTGTTGGCTAATGGCTATGAAAGTTTCTCCTGAAGTTAAGAAATTCATTTAGTGCCTAGGAAGATTCGCCTTCCAATCAGACCAAGATTGATTAAACACTAACGGAGTTGGTCGTTACTAAACTGTTAGCTAATGGTAGTGCTCACTCTCCAGTTAGAGCATCTATCTCATTTACTCTTCACATTTTTTTTTTCATGACATTTTTAATTGCATTTCCTCCATTTTTTTTCTTCTCAAGAAGTTAAACGAACCCACCAAAGTTGGTACCGAGAGAATCAAACTCGAGACCTAGAGAATATTATGTTTCAAAATCTCAAGTCAACACTACTAGTCTGATAAATGAGTTTTCCCTCTATTATTATATTATATTAATAAAATGCATTAAGTTTGTTTGAGTGAAAAAGTACTTTCAATACTAAAAATCCAAAATATTTTTAGATATTGTATATACTTCTCAAAACTACTATCAAGAGATTCAATTGTTTGATCTATAATACATAAACAATAATGAATTATAAAAGTGTCTTTTAGCAAACTCGTGGTTTTATTACGTGTATTCAGAGAGATTTTAATTATAATTTTTATGATAAACATTTAGATAAAATTTTCAGCGTTTTCAATAAGATAAACTCTCCAAATTCATCCTATGCTTAAACTTTTGTGCTCTTCATGTCATTATTGACGTACATGCCTAACTATAGAGTTTGAAGTTGAACACATTAGAACACCAACTTACTCATTGTGTCAATTTCATGTCGTTACGAACCAATTAACCATTCATCTATATTTCCAAAATTCACTCATATTTAATTATTTTATCACATTACATTTTAAAATTAATTGATTTTTGCTTATTACATTTTTTTTAAATTAATCAATCAATAAACCCATGCATCGCGATTTATTGACTAAAAATAAAAATGGACAATATTCATTTATTCATATTAATAGAGTACATATTATTACCTAAGTTTTTTTTTATGACAATTATTATTACGTCAAGTTATTATAATGTCCATGAAAGCAAAAATATCTTGAATCATTCTAAATTATGCTTTTCTTTTTCTTTCTTTCATTTTCATATGTATCAACCAAAAGCAAATCTAAATTACGTTACTTTTAATTTTGCAATCACTAGATCCTAAATATTAGATCATTCGATATCTATTGCAATGGATTCTTCTAATTCAATCGTATACAAAAGGATTTCTTATTTGTAATGTTATATTGCATGAAAGCATGCATGCATATATTAGTATAATATTGTAACGCATTACACAACAAGAGAGATCAAATCAATATGTCAATAATGGATCAATCACCTTTCACGACTCCAAGAGGGTCTCTTTCATCAAGCATTGGTAACGCTGCTGAACTTGAAGCCAATCTCACTCTCAGTGATAAGCTCAGGGTTTTCAAAAGTTCTACCTTTGATCCCAGTGCCTATGTTGCTTCCAAATCTCGCCGCATGAACGAGAAGGTATCTGTGTGCGCGCGTGTCTTATTTATATAAGTTTTGAATTTTGATTTGAGTTGATTTCCATGTCACAACTTGATAAAAAGGGTCTATTTGTTTATGCTCGGTTTAATTCAATGAGTTAGGTAAGATCACATGGAAAACTCTTCTACCGTCCTTAAAAATGTGAACGATGGTGTGTTTCTAAAACTGAATTCGAACTCAAAACCTAGAAGTGTAAATATGATTACAATATTCAATTTATTTATACGCATGTCTTCTTATGCAATGTGTTAGACAATGTTATGGAAAAAATTCTACCCTTTTTGCTTTCATTTGATTAAAGATATGATGTTGCTTTGTTTAAATCGATATTTGCATTGTTTATAGGAGATAAGACATTTGTGTGCTTATCTTGCTGACCTTAAGAAGGCTTCTGCAGAAGAAATGCGCAAAAGTGTTGTTGCTAATTACTCTTCCTTCATACGGTGAGTACAGATCAGACGAACCTCTTGCATAAAGTTGTTTCTAGCGAGTATGCAAGTTCTATTTACATATCTTAGTTGAACAATGTTTGTTGCCACATTTCCAAATTCTTATGCATCATATATGAAGGGATTTAACCATTGCCGTTTTGTGAATTTTGGTCTGTATTTGAACAAAATTATGATTACGAAATTTGGCTTTCTTACGAGGTTCACTGTCAAATGTGTTTGAAGTGCTCAGTTGAGTTTGCTCTGGAGCTGAGAGACATTGAATATTGAAATCTAAGTAACGTTCTAATAAGATTGCAGACCTTTACTTAAAACCTCAGTATTTGCTATTTGAAACAAACTCTCTGCAATATTTTGTGCAGTACATCCAAAGAGATTTCAGATCTTGAGGGAGAGCTTCTTTCCATGAGAAACCTTTTATCTAACCAAGCTGCATTGGTTCATGGTTTAGCAGAAGGGTGTCAACTCGGTTCCTTGGTGACCGGAAACGAAGATTCAGACATGGATGATATAATAAATGAGAAATCAGATATATCAAAAACAGAAAAATGGCTAATAGGATATCTTGAAACCCTTAATGTCCTATTGGCTGAGAAAAGAGTGGATGAATCCATGGTAGCTTTAGAGGAAGGAGAAAAAATGGCTAAAGAAATTAAACAAGGGAAAACTTTAAGTCCGAGTTTATTTCAAGCACTTCAAAATGCCATTACTGAACACAGACAAAAACTAGCAGAAACAATCTGCCAATCATCAACTCGGGGAACGGAGATTCGATCAACGACATTAGCGTTGAAAAATCTGGGGGACGGTCCTCGTGCTCATACGCTACTTCTTAAATCACACAAAGAAAAGTTGAACCGTAACATGCAAAGTCTCGAGCCGACAACTTATGGAGGAGTTAGTGCATACACTGCATCAATTTCACACCTTGTTTTTTCAACCATTTCACAAGCAGTATCAGATTCTTTGACAGTTTTTGCTGGTGAAGAACCTGCATATACTTCTGAGCTAGTAACTTGGGCAGTAAGACAAGCTGAAACTTTTTCGCTTCTCCTTAAGAAACGGATTCTCGCCTCGATAGCTGCATCAGGAGGTCTTAGAATTGCATCTGAATGTGTTCATGTTTGCCTTAGTCACTGTCATCTCTTAGAAGCTAGTGGAATGGCACTTTCACCTGTGTAACTTAAACATTTTAGACCATTTGTTGAGAAAGCACTTAACACAAATTTGAAAAGAATTGAACAAAGTAGTGCTGCTGATGATTGGCTGCTTGCTTATGTACCAACCAGTAGGAATAATAATACTGGCCTACGCCCTGTTTCTTCTTATTCTAGTTTGAATTCATACCAGCCTAAGCTTTCAATCAGTGCTCACAAATTCAACTCTATGGTTCAGGTGATTACTTCTTAACTAAATAAAGTTTAACTAACTAAATATGAAGAAAAACCCACTGCCAAGTAGCCCATGATAATAATAATAATAATAATAGATATTACTTTGAAACTTTTTTAGAGAAATTTCGTTTCTAACCTTATAAATTTCAAATTGTTATTCCCCTCTACCAAAACAATTTTTGGCTGGTTGGTAACCTACGTAAAAAGATATGCCTTGCATAGAGAGTTAACTTATCCCTCTTTTTCCTAATGATGAAGTCTACTAAAATTCAAAAGTAGATGCGTATAAATAAAAACTTAACAGAAATATGTTTCAAAAATTGTAAGCAAGTTCTTTCAACTTAGAAAAAGAATAATGCATAAAGAAACGCGAGAGAAAAAAATAAAGCAAAAAGGAAACTTAAGCAGCAATGTATAACAAATAACGTCATAGTTTTGCAATGTATGCATATTAGCATAAGAAATGAATGATTTTTCACAGTCACACGCAACAACAAAACCAAAAAACAAAAACGAAAAAATAAGCATTTAAAGCTACAACATCAATTATCTATAACATCAATTATATTCTCTCGGAATTGCAATATCCACCCCGGTCATTGTCATCTGTTACTCGACAATAATGGTCACAAAATATCGCTGTATTTGCACATCGATGATAAAGAAAACAAAGTTGTTTTGTTCCTACTGCAATCAATGAAACCTCATTAGAAATGTTATATATTACGAAGAAAATAAAAAAATGCATTTAAAACATAAGAAATACATACATTTTTATTATAAAAATAGAGTTCTTAAGACAAAAATGGAAAGAAAAAAAAAATACATATATCTAGACGTTTGTAAAGTTAGTTTTTAAACAGCTAACAGTTTATTTTAGAGCTAAATAAATGAGTTTAGAAAAACATAGAGACTAAAATAAACATATTTGTAACAAAATGAATACCTTCGACATGGATTGAAAAACAAATAAGTAGTACCATAAGTGTAAGAATGATTCGAAATGATCCCATTTTGTAGGACAGAAAAAGGAAAATTCTTCATTTTCTTAAAGAACTTACTTCCAGAACTATAAAAATTGTTTTGAGTTAATGTTTCTCTTGATTGTTGTGATTCTCATACTCATCCATCCCCCTTTTATTATCCATGACATGAATGAATGGTTAAATCAAAATTCAGAAATGGCAATTTCACTTTACAATTCTAATTAAACACTTTTTACTTCAAGCAATAATTTGGAATCAAAACCACATACTACGACACTTGATGGTTGTGAAATATGCATGTTGCAACATTAAAGCACTTCACAATCTAAAGAAGTGTCAATAATTTTTTGTTGTTTGTGAAAAGAATATACTTCTATTTCCTACCACACTTATAATTTTCCATCTAGTTACTTTGAGAGACGGCTTCATTTAAATTCAACTTTTCACCAAAGGTTTTATCATCATATATAATTTTAATTTTTAAATAACTTGTGATATGGGACAGAGAATTAGCAGAGTCCTCCTCTTTAAGACAAACATATTTTGTTAAAATGACGTATAATTGAGATGAATGAAATAATAATAATAATCACATACACTTATAATAACTTTATTACTAGGATAATTTTTTTTTATTACTTCAATAATAATAATAATAATAATAATAATAATATTTGTACCCCAAACAAAATAGTCGTATAAAAAAGCCAGAGTATAAGATTTAAAGACGAGAAAGAATCTAACACTTGATAGTACACCTTGCTTGTTAGGAGGTCGGTTTCTTCATCTAGCACCTATGGTAGCTATCAATCTGAATGCTAGCGCATTATATTGTACTCTCACAGTCCTACTACTTACCAGTAGTAAATTTCTACTTTTTTAAAGGTACTCTAATAATGGCTAGAAGTGTGCATGCACCTTGAATTTTGAGTAGCCTAGCAATAATTTTCGATCATTTAAATGTTGCCAGCCCTAAATTGGGAATTGTGTTCCGAGGGTATATATTGCTACTTTTTACACGAAATTGTGTATATAGTCCTGTACCTATTATCGTCTTGCAAATTATGTCGATAATTAATATTTATTTATGTTAGTTATAATTAATAAAATCAAGTGTTTCAAGAGTACAAGTTAAAAAATCAAAGGCGTGAGTGCGTGCGTGCAGGCGTGTGTGCGTGAGTGTGAATTGCATGTACTAGTTTTAATATGTTTTTTTGTATTATTGTTAAGAAGTTTAAAATAGCAAATTTGTACTAAAACTTGTGCATTTCATCATAAATATATAACTTTTTTAATAAATGATTGTTGTTTTTCAATAAAAAATTGTTATTTTTTGTTCCTATAACACGTGCAATATTGCACATGTTACACAAACTATTTTATGAAGAGGAGTGTTATTAGAACAACCATTTAGTTGACAACTTATGGTACAACCATAATTTACAAATGAAAAGTAGGTATTTGCAAAAAAACCAAAACAATATATATAATAAAAAATAATGTGAAAATGAGAGAGAAAGTTGTCACAGAATAGATGTTCAAATATCATTTCTTATTTCTGAATTATAAAGTTAATTATGGAAGTTGAAAGTGTAAGACTTGATGGGTGATGTTTGTATTCCTAATGAAAAGAAACAACTCCTTACCACAAGATCTTGGGATTTATAGGATTTCTAGAATCTGTGGAGAGAGAATACAATGAGTATGATGTCATAATTTGAGCGGTTGATTATGGAGTTTGAGCAAAGTCAAAAAATCTCAATGATAAAGGATATAGTCCACCGGTAAGCAAATGGAAGGGCATTTTCTAAGCTTCTGATTTCACCTGCGACAAGTAATATTCTATGACTTTATTCCTATAGTCGCACAAAGGTTTAATCATTGCAGCAAGCTGATGTTGGTTGATGTATGAAGATCTAATGACTCGTATTTTACCATCATAAAATCAATATCCATGTGAGAGCTAATCTTTATTCTATGACTGAGATTGTGAGTGCTAATAATGTCAACTATAAGAAATTAATGTCCATGTTACTAATGTTAAAATACTAATTGTTTTTATATTTTTTGTAGTAAATTAATTGGATCTAGATATTATAGAAGTATTTTATGGAGAAGACTTGATTAGAAATAATATCATCTCTCAAAGAGACGCAATTGGGCATGGAACCCATACAACAACAACAACAGTGTCTGAAAAATTGATTGACATGATAAGTATGTTAAGCTCGGGCCAAGGGACGACAAGTGGCGGGGATTTATCAAAACGAATTACCCTTTACAAAGCATGTTGGTTTGATGGATGTAAGGAAGTCGATATTCTTGCTGCATTTAATGATGTCATTGTTGATGGGGTTGACATAATATTAGTCTCAGTTAGAGGAAAGGAAGATTATAGTGAATATTTTAGATATGGATTCTCCATTGGAGCATTCCATGCAATGAAAAATGAAATACTAATTGTATTTGCGCTAGGGAACTCATGTCCACAACGTTCATTCCTAACAAGTTTTCCACCTTGGGCTATTGTTGTTGTTGCAACTGAAAGCACCTTAGATAGAAAGTTTGTTACTAAGGTCAGATTAGAAGATAGCAAAAAGTATGAGGAAATTTCCTATTTCTATCCTATGGTAGACATACCATTATTTTATCTTCCTTTGCTTAAAAACAAGGAGTCACACAAAAATCTCATTTATTATAATTTCTCTTTTTATATGTAATTACAACATAAGTAATCATGCAAATATCTAATTTGTTTTATGTTTAGGGTATCTCTCTGAATACATTTAATCTTAAGGGAGAATTGTATTCTATTATCTATAGTGGAGATGCACCAAATATGGAAGCCGACTTCAATGCACATTCATCCAGGTAATTACCTTTTATAATTGAAATAAATAAATACTGTAAAACATTAAAGGGTTAAAGTGTTTTACCCTCCTGTAATATAGGTCATTTTTGGTTTTCACCCCTGTAAAATATTTATTTTTGATTCCGTCCTTGTAATTTGAAGATTTTTTGGTTTTAGACCTTCATGAAAAATTTTGCCCCCTATAATTTGAGAAAATTTCGGTTTACCTCCCTGCAATTTGAGCAAATTTCGGTTTATCCCCCTGTTAATTTGAGAAAATTTCAGTTTACCCCCTGCCATATCATCAATTTTGTACAGTCAAAATTCATGAAGGTCCAAAACCAAAAAACTTCAAATTACAAAGACGGAATCCAAAAAGAAAATTTTACAGAGGAAAAACTGAAAATGACCTATATTACAAGGGAGTAAAACACTATTAACCTAACATTAAAATTATGACAACATAGTAGAGGGAAAAATATATATTAAGTGTAAACAATATCATAAGCGCTTATGAATTTAAAGCTAAGGTTTCAAAAATAATATCCTAAAACTAAAACAAAGGATCATAGGCAGTGTAGCCTGCCCAAATGAGAGGAAAAATTTATTGGTAGACTCCTAAGATGTGTGTATTTGTGTGCGCGCGCACGCACGCGCGCATGCGTGTGTTTGTGTATCGATCTTGTAAAACCAACATGATGAATTACTTGTGTATTTGTTTTCTTTTATTCATCTAATTAATCTTGTCATTAAAAATGTTTATCATACTGCGTATATATTAATTGAAGTTGACAAAAATAACTATATATACATACGTGTGTGTGAGTTTTGCTAATACGCATCCACTTAAAAAATAGAAGGTGTATTTTAGTAAGCTACATCTTTTTGGGTTAGACAAAAAACCAATGTTTTTAAATATAATAAAGATTTGACATTGGGGTAGAATTGTATTTTTGTTTTTTTAAAAAAGTATATTTTTCTCTCAATTCTTCATCTGCATCTGCATTGTAACCCACAAAACTTAGTCATCCCCCATAACCATGACATTCTCTGATGAGTTTCCAACCACCACCACCAACAACATTCAAACCTCCACCATCTTTGCATCAAGTTTCTAAACATCAGTATAACACCCTCCCACCACCCACTTACAAATACCCTTCTAACCAATTTTACTTGTTTGATTAACTTCCATTTGTCTTTTATTACTTGTTGTTTTTAATAATTACTTTCTCTGTTTTTAGATATTTGATCGTTCTCTGTTTTTCGGTATTTGATTATCCTTAATTATAACTTGCTACTCTAAGAAGATATTTATCCTCATGTTTTTACTGACCGATATTTATACTATTTATGTTGTATCACATATTGTCTTTTAATATATATCCTCTATGTTCCCATCTTTGTTTTATTATTTACCTATGTTATTGTGCGCCCGCATAGACCAATATGTGTGTGTGAGTGAGAAGGGCTTTATACTCGAGTCCAAGTGATGCCTAGGATGAGAGAAGATTGTTAGCAATGTCATTTGAGATCCACTTTATGCCTGGTTATCATGAGAAACTCCTCTGGAGTGTGTTGTTTCATGATATTCCACACCTGATAGTTTATCAATTGTTGTGGAAAATATTATGAAATAGACTTTACCTCCAAAAAGCAAAGTAACTAAGATATTGTGGAGCTATCCTAGAGAGTTTACACGAGATACAAGACTCATAGATCAATAATGTAAATTTTTCTTATTATTTTTTGTCAACCAATTTAAAACACGTGCTCGCTCTTAAAAAAACAATCATAAGTAGTCTTCAAAATAATGAGAGTCGTTCTAGACATGATGCTGCATTTGGTCTCCTACGTTAAAAAGAAAAAAGAAAAATGTTTCTTAGACACCCAAAACCAATTCGTTAGTGATATTTGAACAAACATTTAAGACAATTTTGGTGACAACATTTTAATAGAGAGAGAATAAAAGTATAATGTGAGTATATATGAGGGAGAAGGTTGTCAAAAAGTTATTAAAAAGTAGTTATACAAAAATATCATTTCTCAAACCAATTATACCTTAGAGATAAATAAATAGAAAGTGTGATGTGATAGATGTGATATGTTGGTGATGTGATAGAGAGAATGATAAAAATAAAATAAGGTATTGAGTGAGTGTATGAGATTTTGAAATGTTCAAATATAAGAGTTATTAACAAAAACATTTTGCATCAAATAATGAGGATTTTTTTGTAAGCATGATGCCTTGTTAATTCTCCCCACTCAACAATTAAAAGAAGTCAATATTATTTGGTTTTAACTGTTATTTAACTAGTGGACAACCGCCCCTTAAAAAAAATAGTGGAAAGTCGAGTCTGTCTATCCGCTCCTTTTTTATTGTATTATTACCTTGCATATATATTTCATCACATACTTTAATATTATCAATTTGTTTGATACCTATATTATTTAAAAACATTCAAATTTCACTTATAATGTTCAATTTCAATCTTTTTAAATTTGAATATGAAAAAAATTACAACTAAAATAGGTAGTTAGTTTTAAAATTTCCAATGAATACAGTGTAGATTTGAATTTAATTTAAAACTGAAAAAAAAAAATGAGTTGAGTTTATAAGGGTAAAATTGGAAAATTATAAAATTCATTCCAAAATTCTATATTTCGTTTATATATACTATATGACTAATGTTAATTTGTGCCCTCAAGGCACAAGTTAAGAAGTAAACGTAGAAATGTTTTGTTGTAATTAATACATTTGAATTTAACTTTTTAACTTTTAAATAATTGAATGCATAAAATTTAAGAAACAATTTCTACTTTAGGGTTGCTTAACATGTGCTCTAAGGGCACAAGTTAACATGACCCATAGTATATATGTCTCATTAAAATGAGACAACTTTCAACTCTTTTTTTTTAAGGGTGTGGAATCCAATTCTTTAAAGTTATATTTGATTTTTTTTTGAGAAAAAAGTTATATTTAATTTTCTTAAATGTAGTTCTTGAATATATCTCTCGTTATTTTTATTCATCTTTTTAAGGGTGAAATAAATATTTTTTTGACTTTATAAATAATTTGCACATCAAATTTAAGGTAAACTTTTCAAGGAATATTTGCACTTTATATTTTTATTTTTCTATTTTTTATATATTTTTGTCCCTATAAATATTCCAAATTTTTCTTTTTTAATCCTCTTAAAAAAATTCTTTAATTTTTAGTCTTTCAACAAATTTCCGTCCACATTTTTTGTCTCTACTTTTAACTTTGGTCATATTTACTCTTCAAATTTTTTGTAGTAAAATAACAAAACATGAATTAAATTATGAGTTTTAAGCGCCCAAAACATAAAATTTCATATTTAATTCATCCACTGTAAAAAGATTATAATTTTTGTATTGAGGAATTCTTATAATATTCTTGACATTTCTGCGATTTTTTTTGAAAAATCGAATGATACACTTGATTTTTTTTTTTTATGGCTAGTCATACACATGAGTTGACTTAAAAACAAGGAACAAAAGTGATGATTGAAAACTTTTGGATGATTACAAGTTGAAGATTTTTTTTTAAGAAAACTAAGACGAAAAATTAGAATATTTATAAGAACCAAAATTATATGATGCACAACTCCCCACGATCGTACTTCCTCTCTCATCGACCATATAATGGTTAATGGAGTTATAAATATCGAGTGTAGGTTTTGAGCCTCGTTGACTAGTCTTGCTTAGCTTTAATTAGTCTGAAATTCTTCAGACCTATTTTTTATCAATTTTTTTTAAACAAAGACAAAAAAAATAAAGAAATAAAGAAATACTAGAAAAATAAAGAAACAATTATAAAATATTAATTCAGTAAAAAAATAAAAAGAAAACTAGAAAACGCAAAAAATGTAAGCCGAAAAAAATAGAAAAACAATAAAAATGCCAGAAAAAATTCAATTAAAAATACATTAAAAATTAGTTTGCACCTCTAAATATTTTCTATGTTCATGTATTTTCAAACCAGTTTTATGCGTTTTTATCCTGCATTTTTCTAGTTTTTGTTATGCATTTTTATGGTTATTTTGAATTTTTTTGAAAAAAGATTATTCAAAATATTTCATTAAAAAACAAGTAATAGAAAAAGAACATTTAATATAAATAATATTTTATATGAATAATTATATAAAATAATTTAAGCCAAGTGAGTACTATCACATTATCCAAAATGACCTCAAATGTGGTGGGGTGTCAAAATCCCAAAAAAATACAGGCTTAAATATGTGTTCAGTCCCTGCAAATAGGCCACAGTTGAATTTTAGTCCCTGTACTTACTAATCCTCCCAAATTGCCACCGCAAATATTAATCACTTATATAATTTGGTCCTAATTACGTTTTTTGTTGAGGTGGAGGGTCATTAGCAGCGTGGCGCCTATGTGTCAAGTGGTGACTGGGCTTAAGCGTTACCACATCAGCAAAACAGACATGGATGGACAATTTTACCCTCAATGAGACTAGTAACATGTGAAATGTCCATAACGCCCATGACTTCGTCTTCCTTATTCCCTATTCTGCTCACTCAACCTTTCTTCTTCCTTCTTCCTCCTTCCTCCCTCTCCAAAAACCAGTTTGGAATTGAAAAAAAAAACCCAGGGATGAAAACATAAACGTATTCATCATTACTTTCTTCCCTCTCTTCACTGGTTCTTCTTCCCCCCATTCCCAGTACTTCTCAAATTCAACAGATATTCAACATATATCTCTCTTAAATTCAGATAGATAGAAAAAGAAAACCAAAACCTACAGCAACTTACAAAACAAGAAATGTGTTGTGTGGGAAAACAACAAAGATCTTCATTTCATCGTCATTGCTCTCGTTATTGCTGGTTTGATCTTAGGATTTGGCATCTTACGCCGTAACCACAACAACAACAACAAATGCTCCGATGAATCTTGCGGTTCTTTTTCGACGCCCAATTTCAACTCTCCTACACCTCCTTTTACTCTTAACAATCCTCCGATAGAACCCTTTTCTTCTTCCCTCTTCCCTCGTCAGAACTCAGAACCCTCTTCTTCTTTCAGCTCTTCTATTGTACCGCTGCGACACTATTCAATGACAGTCTCGCAACCCGGAAACCACTCGTGAATCTCAACGTTGTTGTTCCCCAATAGTTCAATTAAAGTAGAAAATGAAATTGATTATGCTCGATTTATGAGGACGAGACTTCGAATAGCTGAATCTGATTTTGTTCACAATCGACGGATCAATCAAGAACTGTGTTGTTGTTTGTTTTTGAGGTGGGCGACAACGCTTTTGTTTTAACAACGATTGTGTTTTGAAATTTCGTTTCAAACCGTCGCTGTCTTTTCTCACTTTCGATTTGTAGTTTCCGACACTTGTACCTTCGTTTCAAGTTTTGGGTGCACGACTGCAGTTTCACACCCGAGAAGAGGATAGATTGAATTTGGTTGGTAATTTTGCATGTCTCTGGTTCCATTAAGGGCAAAACAGGAAGTTCACATTTGAAAAGCTGAGTCAGCGAGGTACTTACCCAGTCACTAGATGCCATGTATGCACCACGTATCTAATCACATGCCACATACACAAAAAATATTAATTAGGACCAAATTTAAAGTGATTAATATTTGCAGTGGTGAATTGGGAGAATTAGTAAGTACAAGGACTAAAATTCAACCATGACTTATTTGCAGGGACTATACACATATTTAAGCCAAAAATACAATACAAGGAGTAAAAATTTGTGTTTTAAAATAGAAAGGCAAAATTAAAATTCAATCAAAATATAAGAGCAAACTTCTGAGTTTTAAAATAAGTGTCAAAATACAAATTCAATCAAAATAGTAGAGTAAAATTGCATTTAAGTCAAGAATCTTTTTAGTTCATCTTTAAAAACTTTAGAAAAAACATTTCATTTTTCACCTTGTTACTTGCACCCGTTTTACATCAGCACACCCCTCTTTAATTTATTGTACTTGTATTCATCGAACTTAATATTTGCTTCGATAAGTTCGTTGGACAACAAGGAGTGAGCAGTAGTTAGCTAGCAACTCTCCCTCGTCCTCTCCGCCACTCTCACCTGTCCTCCCTTTTCATATATTCATTCTCATTTCCATTACTCTTTCACTCTCCAAAATGAATACACATTCTCTCTCTTCTTCTTCTTCTTCGATGATCTCAATGTCTTCTTCATCTTCTATTCGCACCCCTCAATTCACCACTCTCCTCCTCCCCCACCGCTCCTCCCCTCGCCGCAAATCCTTTTCCTTTAAAATCCAAGCTAAGATCCGCGAAATCTTCATGCCTGCACTCAGTTCCACTATGACCGAGGGTAAAATCGTCTCTTGGATCAAATCCGAAGGCGACACTCTCTCCAAAGGTGATAGTGTCGTCGTTGTTGAATCTGATAAAGCTGATATGGACGTTGAAACTTTTTACGACGGTATTCTCGCCGCTATTGTTGTCGATGAAGGCGAAACAGCTCCCGTTGGTGCTCCTATTGGTTTACTCGCTGAAACTGCTGAAGATATCGCTGAAGCTCAAGCCCAGGCTAAATCCGTCAAATCCGCTTCTTCTTCTTCTTGTTCCTCTTCCTCTTCTCCTCCGGCGACTCCTCAGGAAACTTCTCAGTCTCCTCCTCCACCACCTCCACCAGCGGCTGTTAAATCTGTTTCGGATGGTCCGAAGAAAATCACGGCCACACCTCAGGCGAAGAAGCTTGCGAAACAGCATAAGGTGGACATTGCTTCTGTAAACGGGACTGGTCCATTTGGTAGGATTACTCCGGAGGATGTGGAGGCTGCTGCTGGGATTACACCGGTGAAGAGCAATGTAGCTCCGGTGGCGACTCCTGCACCGGCCGTGCATAAAGGTGGTTCTTCTGCTGCTGCACCAGCTGCGATTCCGGGTTCGAGTAATGTTGCTTTCACAACTATGCAATCTGCTGTTGCTAAGAATATGGTGGAGAGTTTATCTGTTCCTACCTTCCGTGTTGGGTATCCAGTTATCACCGATGCTCTTGATGCTTTCTACGAGAAGGTATAAATGTGCATTGCATTTTCTAATTTGAAATATGATGATATATGATAATGACATTGTTTGATTTTTAAATTTTGGTGATGGATTGTTGAGACTAAATATTGTTATTGTATTGGAGTTTTGAAATTTGAAAATGATTATATACTATGATGATGACATTTGTAGCCCTGACACTTCTAATTTGAGGCGTGTTCCGTGTCTGACACCGACACATGTGATTACATTCAATTATGTCATTTTTTTTTTCAAATTACCCCAGGTGTTGACGTGTGTCCGGTGTCTGTGTCAATGCTTTATAGTTGATGACATTGTTTGATTTGAAAATTTAGGTGATGGATGGATGATTGTGACTGAATGTTATTGTTGTATTGGAGTTTTGAAATTTGATGTTGAATTTTTCTGTTCAGGTGAAACCTAAGGGTGTTACCATGACTGCTATTTTGGCTAAGGCTGCTGCAATGGCACTTGTTCAGCATCCAGTTGTCAATGCCACCTGCAAAGATGGCAAGAACTTTCATTACAACAGTAACATTAACGTTGCGGTTGCTGTGGCAATCAATGGTGGCTTGATAACCCCAGTTCTTCAGGATGCTGATAAGGTCTGTGAATTTAAATTTGTTTTCTGTTTTTTTTGTTCAATTTCATTTGTTGATTGTTTGTTGTTGTGTTGTAGTTGGACTTGTATCTCTTGTCTCAAAAGTGGAAAGAGCTAGTTGGAAAGGCTCGTTCAAAGCAATTGCAACCTAATGAGTATAATTCAGGTTTGTTTATTGTTGTTGTTGGCTATCTGGTTTCTGTGTTACTTGAATGTTTTAACCGGATATTAATTGTGCCTGTTTGCCTGCAGGAACTTTCACCCTTTCCAATTTGGGTATGTTTGGAGTTGACAGATTTGATGCCATACTTCCACCAGGCCAGGTTAGTGCTTATTTCTAATATTTTGAGTTGTTAGTTTGAGAGATTATCTGGCTTATTTTCTAGCAATTTGGACCTTTTTTTTGGGAGGTGTTAAACTTGTCATTTATTTCAGGGGGCTATCATGGCTGTAGGAGCATCAAAGCCCACTGTTCTTGCTGATGCAGATGGATTCTTCAGAGTGCAAAGTAAAATGCTGGTGAGTTATATAGTATATATACTTTCCTTGCTATTTATGCATTCATGCTTGCTTAGAACAGTAGATGAATCCCTGAGTGAGAACATAAACGGACATATTTTTAATAGAAATAAGGCCTTCTGTCATTGCACTGCGGCCATCATATGAGCAGAACCTTTGATTGCATTTGCATCGTGTCACACTAGCAATATAATTTTCTGAAATGTTAACTATAGGGTCATAGCCTGAATTTTAAATTATATCTGGGTGGTGTTGAGCCACATGAATACATTTTTCTCAAGGGTTAATAAATTGCATAAATTTTTTATCACATCTGCAAGGTGCTGTGCGTCAGGAATGTTCAGGAATATGAACTCTAGTATTTTTCTGCAGAGTTAATTTTCTGGCCCTGTTTCAAATATTCACCAGAATGCTTTTTTCTAATCTTTTTAAAATTCATAACTGCGGCCTATGAATCTTCTATTTCTTGAATTTCTGATTCCTTCTCTTCTTTCCTGATGAACCGAAGTTTTCAATGTTCAGAAGGCTTCTTGCGTACCTGGCCTGGATCATACATTCGTCCTCTATTGTATAATAAAGTATTATCTAGACTTTTTTACTTTTCATCTTGTATTATTTATAGAGATAGGTTTCACAGGAACCTTATTTGGATAGTTCGATTGATTCCTAGTGGCTAAGGTGCATCTTAATATACCACATAGGCTCATTTTGTAGTTTAACCCCTTTCTTCTGTTAAGTTCCTTGACACGGTAAACGATTGGACTTTTTTTTTTCTTGAAAGGGATTGGACTTGTTTCTTGTCACCAATGAAATTTCAACATCCTATATTATATGCATCGACGCATAGGACCTATAACCACAGTTTTCTCTAGTGTTTTGTTTTGTTTTTTCCTTTTGAAGAATCTATACACTTGATTCTCTGCAAACAAATTCCAAGACTCTGTTGGGGGTGTACGTCTAGAAACCATAAAATGGGAATGTCTGCAAATCGTCATTTCAAATGTTATTGCTTTTATAGTTACAATGGGTATGCCCTTTGATTAGAGATTTTAGAGCAACACAAAATCCAGTTTGCTAGATTTCAAACTTGTCTGTTTCATTTTTCAAGCATTTTGTCGCCGTATCTTTTGATCTTGATTGTTGAAATACTTACTGGACATATCCAATAAATGGTATCGTAGCACATGTTATTTTGTAAACAATTGAAAAGTTAGTGATATGTCATAAAGCCTTTGAGACAATTTCAAGCTAAGCCATGGTAAAGAAATAGTATATGGAATGCAAAACAAATTTTATAAGAGGTGAACATTTAATACAAGTCTCTCAATATAAAGTACCATAGATCTATCATACAAAAGAACATAGAGATAGAGGAGGATATCAATCACAATCAAAATAGGATGGATGAAATTGAGTTATATCCAATAGAAAACACCACTCAAGCATAAAGAATAAAATCCACTGCATTGTTATAAGATTTTCAATGTTGTGTATGCAACTGAATGTTTGGTGGTAAAAAGCTAACAAGTAAACTTAGTGTTGCCTAGATGAGAATATTACAATGCATGATTGGTTACACGAGGCAAAATAGTATTAGAAATGCAATAATTAGAGAAAAAGTTGGGCTAGCCTCTCCATTGTAGAGAAGATAGTAGAGTCATTTAGGACATTCATTCTTGTTTCTTTTTTTCACAACCGAAAATCCGGAAAAAACAGTGATTCCTTTTTATTCTATTCAAATGCGCAGTTTCACTACTGTGTTCAAATTTTATAAAATAATGACCTCACATGCATGATGCCTCACTCTGAAGGGTAGAAAACATTTTTCTTGTCTTTATCATGTATGCATCAGATATCATGAATCATGATAGATGTCTTTGGCTTTTGGTTAATGTGGTCATAAGAAGCACCATGTCAAATACTGGTTCAGATAGTTCTCTTCTGCCAGTTTTCGATAAGAACCATATGAAATCATTGGTTTTTATTTTTATTTCCCAGGATCAAATTAATTGGGTCTAAACTTTCCTTTTCAGGTGAATGTAACAGCTGATCACCGAATAATTTATGGAGCTGACTTGGCTGCCTTCCTTCAGACATTCTCTAAAATCATTGAAAACCCAGAAAGCCTAACATTATAGTCATTCTTCACTTTCAGATAAATTTAGTTCTACCAGGCACTGTTTCTTGAGAAGCTGTTTGTCTTAATTCTTAATCTTTTGTACTTTTTCTTTTCACTTTCTTTTTGTTTTACTATACTAGATCATTCACCCATGAATTTCTAAAACTTTTGTACTTTTTGTTTGCACTTTCTTTTTGTTATATTTTACATTTATACTAGATTGATCATCCGTATGATGTACGGGTCTGTTGCATGTTGCATATGAACATGATTGTAATAATATTTGTGCACTTTGAGAAACCATAATTTAAGTATCTACTATTTAATTGTCTATTAATTAATAATGTTCACATGTTTGATGTTTAGACTTTAGATAAGAAATGCAAAGACTCCTGTCCTCACAGAAGAGAAATACAAAGACTCAGTAGTGAAACATAAAATTTCATGCCATGGGTTACCATATAAGTGGATTACCATGATCATGGGAGCATCTATAAAAGTTATTTGAAAGACTGCTTTTAACGCAGAGTTACAAACATTTGGCAGAACATCAACAGTTATTTGAAAGGACTGTTCCCGTTCAACTGAAAAAATATAAATTTTATGTATTAAGAATTTCTTCCCTTGAGGACCTTTCTATTAGACTTTGAGTAAGAATGTGATGCTTCAAATTTTTCGGTGTTGCTTTGGTAACATTCAAATTTTTCGGTGTTGCTTTGGTAACAGCATTGCAAATCGTAGTCATCAAGAGATGCATGCTCTGCACTAAGGTGAATATGTGTTAATTATGTTTAAGCATAATTAGATAACTTCGTAATGTTGGCTTAGTTTACCAATATCAAATTATGAAATGTTGTATGAATATAAAATATGAGTTACAATGTAAATGTTACATTATTTAATTAATGTCAAACCAAATTATTATGCTTGCCTATAAGAATAAGAATGTGATACACAACTAATATCATTTTGTTGTGTTAAAAGTGAAATATCAAATCTTTATAATCATATCTTTATATTAACATCATTTTGTCTTGGTGCTGGTGGTTGTTGATTTATTTTGATAAAAGTGCAATATCAAATCTTTGTTCAAGGACATTCCTCATCTTGTACGGGTGAGTCACATGTGATTGTAATAATATTTGTGCACTTTGAGAAACCATAATCTAAGTATCTACTAATTTATAAATGCCTATTAAAAAAGTTCAAATGTTTGATGTTTAGATAAGAATACAAAGACTCGTATATACAAAAAAAGAATTACAAAGACTCGCTATCTAGAGAGAAAGAAATATAGTAGAACATAGAATTTCATGCCATGGTTACCATGAATCCACGATCATGGCTACCATCAGGGGTGGTCCTGATGGTGGGTTTGAGAGGCAGCAGTCCAGAGCATTATTTTTTTAGGGGCATAAAAATTGTTATTTTTATCTAGTAGTTAGTATTATATAGATATATATTTCTTTTTAACTTGTTTTGATTAATTCTATTGAAAATATATTTTTAAAAAACCTTGACTATGAATAAATCTTTTGCAACAAAAAATATAAGAAAAAGACGTCCTAATAACTAAGAACACAACTTTATTGATTCGTCTACGGCACAAAAAATCTTAGGAACGGCCCTGGCCACCATATTTGTCCTGAATGTACATTGTGCTTTGTGTTTTGATATTCATGCATAGAAAAGGCATCGTACTTTGCTGTGTAGAAGACTATCGAATTTGAAGGTAGAATACAAGAATTTCAATGCATGCTGTCACTGAAATGGACCACTGTCAGTGCTGGAGCCAATTGTTTGACTTTACTCATACACACCCAATGACCTACGAAGTGGATCCAATGCTATTAGTATTAATCTTCTGGATAACAATAATAACTAGTATGATATGATGGCTTACTTGAATAATACAAAAATCAACATCTTGAGCCTAAGCTTTTCTTTAATCTTCAGCTTCTCTCTCCCAAGTGGCTTAAGCCAAGTCACACTCACACAGTGAAAAAAAAAACCACCCACTTCAGTTTTGATTTTGACATGTTCAACTTGGATGGCTTGCTGTCTCTTAAGCTGTTTTAGCCAATAATAAGCGCCCCCATAAGCACCATTAGTGTAGTTGATCCATTCAATTCAATTAATTTAGTGCCCGGTTAAATAAGCAAACCTTGTAGGAAGGAATAAAAAAACAATCAAGCACTATGTCACTATGTGGGACCTGCTAGCTCCAGTCCAGTATATTAGTGAAACAAATTGTCTATGTTTAACATAGTCATAATCATAAAATAAAAAAGCCATTTTCAACTTTTTGGCTATTTTTCATTTTCTGCCAACCCCACCAACAAACAACTGAAGTCATAAGCATCTCAAGAGATGAAAATGTTCTGTCAACTGAACATGAGTCTTAATCTGCAACTACAAGCGTAATAAACACTCAGCTTCTGTTGGAGAGGAGTGAATAAAACTATATATGGCTTTTGAAGATTGTTATTATGATAAAAGGAATCTTCAGAAATCAGCTGGTATAAAAATGTCCAAGAGTTTTCCTCTTTCTGGGACTAGTCTTGCATCTTTGGAGTCTTTGTCACTACCACTGGTATGTAGTTTTGAACCTTTTACTGTATTTTGAGTTTTGAAATGAGCTTGAATTTCTATATTATATAGTGTTTGATGGTGTGTGTGATTGTTTTGTTGAGAACAGGTGCAGGAAGTTGTTCTTTCAGCAGATATGCAATGTGAAACCTGTCAGAAGAGAGTTGCTGACATTATTACAAAAATGAATGGTAAGCTTGTTTCTGTCCAATGTATGACTATATGTTTTGCACATGAAAATTGCTTTCTTCAAATCTCAATATCCTGTCCTCTATTTGCTTTGCAAGAAGAGGTTAGAGAAGACAGAGAGGAAAAGAGCTGTGGTCCTTACTGTTTTTGTTGCCACTGTATAATTTATAAGCCCTTCCTGCATGTGTTTTTGGCTGCAAGCTAGAGGAATATTATAGGGCCATATTGCTAATATCTATTACTTACATTACTGTTATTATTTTCTGGCAAAATGCATACTGTTATTATTTACTCTGCAATTATTGTTATTTACTGTTAAATCTTCTGTTTATTTATCTTTCACTGATTATGTACATGGTATCTTATAAGTATCTGATGTGAGTTTAGTGTTTTTTACTCGAGTATAATGAATTTTGTGTTATTTATCTTGTTAGCTCTAATACATGTTCCCCCATCTATGATTTTTCAGCAGAGACAGAGTCAATTGTGGTGAATGTATTGGAAAAGAAGGTGGTACTTACTTTTAGAATATCAACAACAACAACTGTTGGTAAAGTAATCTCAAAGAAAGTTACACCATTAAACAGGACTCCTCCTTCCCCTAAAGTTGCAATTATCAAACGGATATTCCGCTCATCCAGTGGTTAATTAGTACTTACACAACTTAGAAAGTAACCACATGTGCATAAGATTCGGTTAGATTGATGTGACAATGTACAGCACACAGTCTTTGTATTCATTCATCATTGATTTTGTTTTTTGTTATTGCTTTCTCTACAAATCCTTACAAATAGTAGAGATGTAAGGATTTTATTGAACTTTGTGTTTGAATAATTTCTATATGTTTGTAATTTAGTAACACAATGCATTATCGGGTAGTATAATCGCTTTATTGAAAATAAGAAATATTTTATGAAAACTTACTTTTTCTGACAACCATGATATTTGATTAATCATGTACAAAAATATGGTTAATTCAGTTGAGGAGATGATTAAATACGAATTGTAGTTAATTCACGTCGTTGAACTAACCCTAAATTTGATTGTAAATCAAATTAACTATCTACTTAATCAACCATCCTTAATGTGATTAACTAAATGTCACGTGTGCATACAAAAATGGGTGTTCATTTATCATTGCCATTGAAAATAATCCACTTTGTTCCTGCTCAACTTTTTTGAAAGGATTGTTACTAAAAATATATAATAGTAAATTTTATGAAATGAGAATTTCTCCTCTTGAGGCTGCTTTTATTAGACTTTGAGAATAAGAATATGATGCTTCAAATTTCAATGTTGCTTTGGGTAACAGCAACGCAAATCGTCGGCATTCAACTAGTATAAGGAGAATGTGTGTTGATTAAGTTGAAGCTTAATTAGGTAACTTCGTTTTATTGAAAATAAGAGAGTAGTATTAGTATTTGTTTGAGACATTAAGAGAGTACAGTGTCGGTTGATCCATGAACATCAATGTCATAATTTCACTTTCCCTTGCTTTTTTTCCTTATCCAAAAATAAACCAATCACGGGTTCTGTCAGTACTATTAACTCATTTCAGAAAAGGGAAAAGGTTTGTGATTTTTCAGTGGGGTATGTATATTCTACACTCTCAATGGACTAGTTGAATGTAAAATTGAATTCCTTGAGAATAATGTAATAAATAATTGTAAAAGAAAGTAAGAAATAGAACAAAATTAAATTTAAAAAAAAAAAAAAAGGCAAACAAAATATTCTTAATTCTCACCAGTCACACATCAAAAAACAAGATGTTATATACAGAAATTTAATACAGCTAAAAATAAGAATTAAAGATCTTTCACCTCAAGAAAAATAAAATTAAAGATCTTATGAATCTAAACTCAAGACACCCTCATTTACTAAAGAAAATTCTATTTACAACTTCCACAGGTAAAGCATAAGCTGGGTCTATTGGTTTCACTCCAGGATATTCAAGAAGTGAAAGTCCTGCAACAACAAATAAAACAACTTCATATGAAACACATTAATAAAATTAACAGGGATGCATTACTGAGTTAAATCATGTTCTATGTCAAAATTGAATTCGGGACATGACATATGTTATATGACCAGCATTATAAGGCGTAAAAGTGAGAGAAAGAATGCAATGTGGGATAGGCAGGGAAGCTATATGCAATAATGAAGTGTAGTGTGTAGAATAACAGTATAAGTAACATATGTATTCACTTCAAACCTTCGAAACAACAATATATCATGAAGAATCTCTAATTTCCAAACAACATTTTAACTAACATATGTACTCACTTCTTATCAGTACTTCGACAAATCGCACAAGCCCAAACCACATAAGACAAAGCTCTACCACCCAACTTTCTCGCTAACATTTATATTCCTAATCCTATCTTGTTTTATGTAACTGCAGGTTTAAAAGTTGTGTGGTAAAATTTTCTTTTAAACTTCAATGTTACTTTTCTATCACAAATTACACTGGAAACATTTCTCCATTTCCACCACCATGCTTGAATCCTATGGTTGATATCCAGCCAGTTTGCATAAACTTTTCAATAAGCATTTACGGGAAAATAAGATTGCAATTATACAATAATAATGATTATGAGTATATAACTAATAACTTTTTGCATAAGTTGAAATGAGCTTTCCACGTTTCGACAATTTCAGAAACTTATTTATCTTATTACTCCAGGACAACCTATAAATGCCTTGTTCAATAGACACGAATCAAACACATCTCTCTATTGAGAAGCTCATATAAGGTAGAAGTTTTTCGAAACTTAGTCATCGTTCACTATCTCCATGTCATTTGTATGATGTACTTCATATAGCACTTAAACTTAAACTGTGTAAATTGTAATATGGTATGTTCTCCAATTTTCCACGTTAAGCTAAAATTTCAGTACCTTTTGCAAAATTTATATTCCATATTATACTCTTTCTACTACAAACTTTCCAAACAAGTAAAATAAAAATAGAATGACATGTATCTTGTTCTAAATTCTAATGTATAATTATGTAAGCTTGTTGAACTAATATGATTTTTCAAGTGATTTTACTAAATAGTTTAACCTTTTGACATAGTTCGTCTGGTCCTATTCATTTCCCACGCTTTAGGCCCACAAGCTTAGGCTTATGAGATAATCGATTTTATGACACGAACCAAAGCATGAAGCAGGCAACAAAAGGTCACTAGGTTTCTTGAAGAATGCCTTTTTGCGTGTCTTTCGAAATTACATGACCAAACAAAGTCACTGGTCAGTAGGCACTATCATTTTGACATCAATATAATCTAAATGCATGAGAAAGAGAGAGGTGTTGTGGTTCCCATATAGCCAAGGAATACCCACATTACAAGATTTTAGCACAAATAAATCAAGAACAAACAAGAAAATACAAAAAAAGGAAAACATTACCAGCCACCCCAAAGTATGTATGATAGACATCCACAGCATCATCTGGTCTATCTGAAATCCCACCATTTTCTGTGTCCTAACAGTTTCAACGGACACAATATTTCAGAAAAACTAACCTCGTGACAGTTAACACCACAAAAGAAGAAGAAAAAGACATGTTGATTTGTATAAACAAATTCCACTAAATAACCTGAGAGTCCAAGATAAATTGTATAAGCTTCTCTTTGCTGATCCAGTGAACCCTGTCGATCATGATCAGGCTAGAAAGAACCCACCATGAGTAGCATATCTGACAAGATCTAAAGCTGGTAAGAGAAACTGAGAAAAATGATATGAGCATCTATCTATAGCAATAGACCTAAAATTGAAAAGATTTACTCACATCAGGGAGTTTCTCTGGACGCCCATTCAGACCTCCAGATTTAACTTGTCGCTCACATAACCACCAACCAAGTATGTCCTTGTCAACAAGATCTAGTGACCCCGTTATAGCAAGGGCCCCCACACAGCAGAAAACTGAAAATAGAAAAAGCAAATACTTCACAAGGATTATTCAAGTCTACAACTCATTGCATTCTTTTATTTGGAATTCAAAAAATGGAAAATCAAAGCAGACATAGTGGCACACTAAGCAATGCATTCACCGAAAGTTGTTTTATTATATGCATTCATTGAGTGAACAGCCAATACAACATAGCAGATATGAATAGCGTCTGCGTGTCATTCCGGTAGTTTTAACCATCACCTCACCACTGCTTCATCCCATCCAGTGTGTTTTGTCAAGACCCGTGTGACCTTCCAACACATGGATCTAGAGCTCAACCATTATTTGTTACCTTCAAAAACATCCAATCAGTTCAAGTAATATCTGCAGTCCACCTACCAAACTCTCGTGCCCCGCCAACTCACCCCCCCCCCCCCCCCCCACAACACACACACACCCCTCATCTTCTATAAAAGACACACGCACGCACAAAGCAGCATATGTTTTGCTTGCTCCTAGTCATTCGTCCACTGGGCTATATTAGTTTAGCATTGTTGTTTCAGCAAAGGCATTGAATTTTTCTTTCGTAATAGCAATGATTTCCCCTTTAGTTATTTTTTTGGTTTGTATTTCAAACAAGTTACTCGATCTTTTGAGTTCTGGCAAACACTTCTACATTGACTAATTGTTATTTTAAATATGACATTTGCTTCTAATCCCGCTACTTAAACCAGAAGAAAGGTTCTTCTAATGAAAACATTATTTTTACTCCTCTCCTAGTGGCTGCATCGGAGGAGAAAACAAATCCTCGTGTCCATAACTGTAAATAACAAATTCAAACTATGGTCTGACACACACAATACCCCTTCATAGGAAAAAAGAATACAGCAAATCATCAAAAGGAATAGGTTTACATGCATTGAGTATCATAGAGAAAGTAATATTTAAGCAAAATTGATGAAAAATAATATATAACATACTCTGTCCAGCATGAGATTCCCCACCAGGTGTACAACCAAAACCACCATCCATATTCTGGCAACTTATAATGTATTTGACAGCCTTGTCTACGTTTATTCTATCCAAGCGACGTAATATCGATAGACAGCAAATAGCAATGTATGAGAACCTAAGACAAACAAGTCATTGGATTTTAGTTATAAAGTGCAGTAAGGTCATAGGCAATCAACAATCAAAATGGGAGTTAAGATAAATAGCATACCGGGTATCAACTTCACCCCATATATCCCCCGAAAAAGACCCATCTTCGTTTTGCAGGCCGACAATATCTAACATAAATATTAAGAAACACAAGATCCAGTATATCTATTAATCGACAAAAACCTCGCGAACACATTTCACATAACCTTCAAAGGATACAATTTGTGACCTTATCTACATCAATAACATCCAACTTATTAAAGAGACCAAGCACCTGTACGGCGCTGAGAGTATACAAGAGATGTGGGTCATGTCCAACATTTCCACCAAAACCCCCTTCATCGTGGTGACAACTGATGATCCATGAAACAACCTCATGAACGTCTACAGTGTCGAGCTTTCCGAGAAGATGAAGGGTAGTCAATCCCCAATATGCTCCATTCATCCTGAGATGCTCCATTACAACAGATTCAAAACTGTCTTTCTTCTGGAAAAAAAAAAAAGGAGTGTTAAAAATGATGAAACTGAAGATAGTTATCTTGTTTTGGAAAGAATTAAGGAATGAGAAGCAGACCGACCTTTTGAACAGAGAGTATATACTGAACGTGTTTCTCAGCAACCAAGTCTCCCATCTTCTCCGGAGCAAACTAGCATAAACGAAATGATTAAAGCAATTGAAGTGATTTCCTTCCCCAAATCAATAATCAATGATGATGAGTTACAAGGCTAGCAAGGGTTAAACCTATATCGAAAACAGACAAGTTTATAATGTGAAAATAGGGTTATGGAAAACAATGCTTCAACTGTTAAAACTTAACAAAACTCTAACGGGCCAAAAATAACAAACGGAAACAAAAACAAAAAATTACTAAAATTTGGCTAAAATAAAAATACTATCAAATTACTAAGGAAATTCCCCTACATCAATTCTAACCTGTGAATTAGAGACGAAAAAACGCTACTGCATACAATGGATCAAGCTCTTCCAAGATAAAGTATAAACGAGGATGGGTCTCTTTCTTTATAGAAGATAGAGTCATAGAGAGACGGTGTCTGGTGCTTTGGTCGTGAGAAAGTAGATGAAAAATATGTAACAACGCAGTCTCGATGTCTTTTATTTCTCTTTTGAGCCAAACAAGAGAGATTCTGCTCTTTCCCCTTTTTCAATCTTTCTTACTTCACCTCTACCAAACATAGTCTCATGTCTTCATTGATAAGCATTTGATCACTCCAACCTAACATCAGATGTAAATTTTTTAAATGGGACATGTTTATCATATCAATAACTTTGTTATATCATTATATTTTAATATTAACAAAGGTATAATCCACTTAAAATTGAAATGTTTGAGTGAGACCTTTGTCCCATCAAGTACTCATAATATTTTTCCCCGAAGATACCACATAGGTATTAACTATCAAGTCTTTAACGGTGAGATCCCTCCATTGGGGATGGTCTAACAAACATGCTCTTTGGAAATAAAATCTACATGAAGCGGTAGAACATGCATTAATTTCGCTCGATATAATAGAGTGTTCAAAAGAGAGTGTTGCTGACACTCCTCGCCAAACATTGTCTTAGTTTATTGTATTCTCTTCTCTTTCTCTCTTTTTAATGTCTCTTCACAACCAAACAAAATGGTAGTGTTGAGATGCTTTTTGCCTTTAGAAGTAAAATTAAGACGGGACGATTCACATTTTAAGTCATTATTCAACGTTATAAATAAATAATAACGATAAATATAATACTGATGAATGAAGAGCAATAAATCGAAGGATAAATTGTTAAAGAGAGTTCGATTCATTGGTAAAACAATTTTAACCAAATTCAACTTATCTCCTGACGAATCTTTGGGTTGCCGAAGTCTTTTCACCCAACAATAGAAGCGTTAACACGAAAAATCAATAAGAACAAAGAATAATTTTAGGTCCAAAATAATTTATAAGAAGTAAGATAGCCTTGTTTTATTATGTTTGGGCCATTAATTTGAAATGGTATAATGTGATTTTGATAACATTAGCTCATACCGAAAGCAATAGTATCAGACTTGAAGAAATATCTTTTGTAATTTTGTTTCAATTTGTTTTGGAGTTGGAATTTAGTTAATAAACACTTTCTTTATTGAAGAAAAAACAAATACGAAACTAACTCAGACAAAACCCACAAGTTGTTAAATGAAAAATAAATAATTGTAGATTTTTTATTTGATGCTTTCTTATCTCTTTTTGTGAAAACTGCTTGGATCGAATCAAATTGAAATTCGTATGCATACAGAGAATTACACGAGTGTTAGTTTTTTTTGTTTTTTGTTTTAAGGAGAGTGTTAGGTTGTGTTTTAAAAATTGACTTGGCAAGAGCGCCGAGTCATTGAATCATTAGTTGAATAGTCATTGGACCGGTGGTCAAACTATATGATATAACTTAATCTTACTTTATGCATTAGGAAAATGTTGGTCTTAAGCTTTGAAGCACTTTTCCCTTACATGACTTGAGCTTGAGAGGCTATGAACTTTCATGACAATCCGACCCATTCCACTAAGCATTTCACTTTTGGATACCTGTTCAACTCATTTGTTGTTGAGACACGCTCTCGAGTATATACAAGGGTCTCTTTTATTGCAAGACCTAAGCAACTCATTCCATCAAAAATACCTGAAGAAGGCTATGTCAGAGTTATATCAAGAACAAAGAGATTGTTAGTAGTTACGTTTCCTTGAAAGTATGGTGAAAATAAAGAGTTGCACTTACACATTGCAGATCAAATATATGAAATGAAAATAGAGAAAATTAGCCACAAAAGGGATGCGCACAAATTAGAAATTACATTCCACGACGAATATGAAGTTAATAACACAACAAGAAAGAGATAGTTGCAAGAACTAAACCAGTTCATAGGAGAATGTGAGACGATCACTAAAACGTGATTCATATCAAGGAGAAAAACACGTATTTAATGGTTTGTCTTTGAGGAACAATTTTTTTGGCACTTTTTAGTTGTAGACAAAACAAAACACTCACAAAAACCTCGAGACTTTCTCACCCTTTCACGACTTTTTATTATGTTTTCATTTTTTTTTCCAACCACATTTAAACCTTCGTTGCCTTTCATTGTCATATTTATTTTTATTCTCTCTCTTTTTAGTTTCTTGGTCTCCTCATCACTATTCATCACCTCTGATTTTCGTTAATAAGTTATTCTCTATTGGATTTTATTTGCGTTGTATAAACATTAGTTCTTAACTTTCACTTCAAACATTTATTCTTATTTTGTGTATACAATAAGAAGCAGCATTCACATCATGGACCGACATATCCTCGATACACTTACTCGACCCTTGTCATATAATGTCCATATGCCTATGTGCAAGACACACGACCCTACAACCGAGGTAAACTAAGTCATACAAGGCTACAAATAGTATGCACATGCATTCCATACTCGGAGAAAAATAACAAAATACAATATACATGAGGAGGGAACGTATCAACAACCTTTTGACTTGAATGGACACGGTAGGCCCATGATGGAGAAGCTTGTCGGTACACCACTTATATGATCGAGATAGATAATAGACAAAACCATAATTCATTAAATCTTTACCCAAAAATACTAAACCCTATTACGACGCATCGTTAACAAGATATACCATATTGTTTTCGACAGTATTCCATGCATGCCATGTTGTTGTATAAAAATGATGTAAATGTTTTTGTTTTAAATCATGGAAGGAGAAAAATCCGTTAATCAAAACAACATTGACGATTGTTTTATAATCATCGTCGCATGTATTCGATCTTAATACTCGAGGTTACATATTAAACTACCGGCACTTATCACTTAGTTAACATCTAACTAAATTTTGTTATTGTTTTTCAAACGCAAGAGTCACTTTGATTTTGTTATTGTTTTTTATACGCAAGAGTCACTTTGTTATTGGAAAAAGTTATAACGTGTATCAATTTTATTTCTCTTTACGCGAATCTTAAAATTTATTTATCATCTTCTTTATTTAATCCGGTAGCTTTATTTTCTTTTCCTACAAATCCATTGATCCTTTGAAATTTTAAAATTTATAAAAAATATATGTATTAAAAATCTAAATTTAAATCTGAAAATTTAACTGTAAAAAATCTTTAAAATCTTCAAAATTATTTTCTGAAACCCCAATCCAATGGACTCATTGACACGCTTGCAAGGCACGTGGGATTAAAGTTAGATATATATATATGTTGGTCAAGTTTTTTCTGAATCTAAAAACCTAATCCATCCAATACAGGCGTGCCATAACTAACCGTTCGCTGTTTGTTCTATCGTATCGTATTAATTCAACCAATTAACCGCAAAATCCTAAACAAACCCTAACCCTAATTTTCTATCCAATCAATCATGCCCACAGATTCTCGACGCAAGCATCGCCGATCACCTTCTCCCGATGACCAAGACAAATCCTCCAAACGTCACAAACACCGCCACCGTCACCGCCACCACAGCAGCAAAAAACGCGACGAAGAAGAGATTCAATTCGATGCTGAAACCGTTGATTCGGTGAAAATAAATTATCTTCCTGTTGACGACGTTGAGGAGGGAGAGATTCTCGATGACGAGCCTATCGAGGTCAAAGATGATTCAGATCTTCGATCTAATGACAAAAATCCGGTATGATACGATCCAATTGAATTGGTTTATGTATTTATTATTATTATTTTTTGTTTAATTTCAATTTTCTGTAATGCTACATGTGATTTCTGTTTGGTTGCTGAGAAAGAACAAAGAGGACGTGAAATAGAATTCAATAGTCGCTAAACTATCACTCAATCTTCCATTTAATCCCTAGACTATGTAAATATAATAAATTCTCCATAAAGCATACAAAACTCGTCAATTTTGTCTTAAGTTTCTAAAAATTCGTCAATTTTGTATCTGAAGTGTATAAAAATTGGTCAATTTTCTTCTTCAATTTTATGGTGATTTAGTCCCTGGCATTACATCTTAATAGCACATACTAAATTGGCGGGTTTTGTATATTGTAGGGACTATTTATTATATTTACAATTTTCAGGGATTAAATTGAAGTTTGAGTAATTGTTTATGGACTAAATTGATGTTTTATTCAAAATAGAGCTCATCAAATTCAAAGAAGTTTTTGCTCCTCTACTCGTTTTTTTTTTTTTTGGTTGTAAATTTTTTATTTATGTCACAAAATTAAGTGTTTCAGTCTATCTCACCTCGTCTCAGTGACCAAACAGAACACAGTGATTCCTTTTTTCTGGATTGTATAATGATTTTTTTATTCGTGAGAGCTTGTTGTTAGAGTACCCTGTCAGTGTTTCATAGATATGTAAGAACCTGGTTGCACTACACAAACATGACATGAAAGAAATCTCTCTAGGCGTTTCAGTGAAGACTGGGGGCTTACAGTTAATTTGTAAGAGCTGGTTTTGTGTTTTGTAAATTTATTTTTGCATATATTATGGATTGATTTAAATGCATTGTTTATTTTATTCAGCTCTAACTTGAGTATTGTTATCTTTAACATCTGCACTTAATTAATTCTGTATGGTGGGCAGGGACTTCCCGCTAAAACTTCCGAAACTGAACGTGAGGGCATTAGCGATGATAGATTTACTAGTCATACTTCTGATGAAGACGGGAAACGGCGTCAGAGCTCCCACATTGATACTCGAATTGATGCCGACGATGATTCTCCATACAACTCAAGAGCTGAAACTCAAACTAGGAGGGATGTTCGAGCTGGCACTGATGCTCTGGGCAACGGGCATTTGGGTGTTAAGTCTTCCAAAGGGGATAAATTGAAGAATGGGGAGTTTGGTCATTTTAGAGGAAGTGAGAAACTTAAAGGTGACTATGATGATGACGCATTGGAGACTAATAGAAGGGAAGTAAACCCCCACAGGAATTCTTCTGAAAGTGGAGAAGAAAACCACAGAATGTCAGCGAATTCTCCTTTGCATGATGGACACAGAAGTCGATCAAGATCAATTGGTCATACAAGGGACAGGTCTCGTTCTCGTAGTGTAGTAGAAGAGCATGTTCGTCCCAAGAACAGGCACTCTGTGGAACGAGGATCCCTTTATTATACCAGCAGACACAAGACTGGCTATGACCTTGATGAGGAAACAGCGAGGGCAGGAAGAAGGGAGCATCGTCATGGCAGTAAGGATCTGATGGAAGATGATAGACGAGAACACAGTTCTAGGTATCACAGTCGGGAGGCACGGGATAAGGACAGGAACAAGGACATGGATATGGATAGGAGTCGGGACCGAGATGTGGATAGAGACTTGCATAGGGAAAGGAAGCGAGAGGAAACAAGCAGGAACAAGGAGGTTGATTGGGTGCATAGAAGGGAAAAAGAACGTGGAAGGAGCCATGACAGGCATAGAAGGGACATGGTAAAAGATAGGAGCAGGGAAAGGGACGAGGGTAGGGATAGGAGAAGAGAAATGGAAAGAGATAGGAGCAGGGACACAGTTTATGAGAGGGATAGGAGAAGGGAAACTGAAAGAGATATGAGCAGGGACAGAACAAGGGGTGGTGAGAGAGATAGAGACTGGAAGAGTGAATGGGATTATAGGAACCGGGAAAGGGATATCAATAAGGAGAGACGAGATGACAGATATCGGCACAATGATGAAGATGCTCCTAATGGTAAGGATAAGCATATGCGTCGTGAGGATGATAATGACAGCGGAGATAGATATAAAAAACATTCAAGACATGAAGAAAATGGATACCATGCAGATAGAAAGAGAAACTATACCATGGAAGAGGATGGAAGGAAACTAAAAGGGTAAATTTCATTTTCTCTAAAACTTTGTTCTGGATTATCATACTTTTGTTTTGATTCTGATGTATATTGATTGCAGCAGCGAGGTTGAACAAGATGATGTAGATGAGGATATATTGGAATTACCTGATCAGGAAGAGGAAGATCTGATCAGAATCAAAGAGGAGAGTAGAAGAAGAAGAGAAGCAATAATGGAGAAATACAAGAAGCAGAATCAGCAAATAGAACAAACAGCTGAAAATGAAGGAAAAGGTATTTTCTTCTGCCTTTTTTATAGGTCTGAGTGAGGCAGATAGTATTAGTTACAAACTTACAGTACTTCTGATCATAATTTATATTTCATTAATTTATGCATTTATTATAAGTATTGTCTTGATTTTCACAACTTTGGTTTTTAGACTATGATTTCATATTTCAGACCATGTATCAGTTTACATGAAGGTGCATGTGGCTTATAATATTTTTGACCCCATAGGTTACCCGTAAAATATGATCTCTGCTATTAGAGCCATGCTATGCCTTCTGCTCTTCTTAATGGAGGTGGTCTTGCTTTTTCAAAAGACCGTCACATGCTAGACTGGGCTAGTTTAATCTTTTCTCTACTACTATTTAGGGTCTTGCTAACGAGTGCCCTAAGGGCACTCTTTAAGGATACTCAATTAAGAAACTATTCATTGGAAAGACTTAATATTTCAATTTCCGATGCATTGAATGCACAAGTTTCTATAAAACTTACTATTTAAAGTCATTAAAGAGTGCCCTTCGGGCACTCGTTAGCATTTCCCTACTATTTATAGTATGTTTGGTCTGTTCTTAAAGTAGGAAAGCTCAGTGTGTTTTTATATATTTGAAGTTAATTACAGCTGGACTAGAGAGGTTTGGCATTGTTATTTTAGTCTTCACTGTTATCTATTCTGTATAATTCTTGTAAATTACATTTTTAGAGTTACATGATATGTTCTCATGACACTAAATTTTGAAACTACATAGAAACATTGAGTATTGAATGAAATGTATATACATTAAGGTGTTTACGAGTCTTTGATTTTTTGCCCTTATTATCGTCATATTTGAGACTTTCTCTAATGTTGTAATACACTATTATTAGACAAGGACATGGAGATTCACCCCGACATTTCTAAAGCAATTGATGGCAAGAGTGATGATGTGAATGATGTGGAACCATCATTTTCTGTTGGGAAATCTCCACCTGAAAATGTGGATGTTGGCTCAGAGAAGGTACCTGGTGCCGGTGGCCTAGGCGAGGGTACTCCAAAGGTATGTCCTAAATTAATTTTATATTTTAAGATAATAATACTAAATCAGATGCAATTTTTCATACTTATATCTATTGGATTTTGAAGTTCATTCATAACTCTTGCAGAGTGAGAGGTCAGCTGACAAGTATTGTGATGATATATTTGGTGAGACACCAACTGGAGTTCGGAAAACGGTAAGGATTTGGTTTAATTTTTCAAATTTTGTAGCAAATCATGACATCGTTTCTGATTATAGATGGATTATCTTTCATGAATGATAATCTAGGAAGCCTGTCTTCTGTGTTTTTCCCCAATTTAGTTTTCTCTTCCACCTTCTCCATTAAATGCTCTGGTATATATTTTACAGCCTTTCGCCCCCAAGATAAGTAGCCTTTATTGTAGTAGGACGACTTTTCCTTGCAGGCTCTTATCACTTATTGCAGTTATTTTCGTTCATTATTAACGTTCATTTTTCTGCATTCTTTTATGCTTCACTAGAGTTGTTAAACCAATTGTATATTTTGTCCATTTGGTGCTATATTATCTTGTTGTATTAACATTTTCCATCTTCTATTCAGGGAAAAGGAGATGGGTTACTGATTGAGAGGGCCGGCCTGCATGACAATTGGGATGATGCAGAGGGCTATTACAGTAAGTAATTCAGTTGACTATAACTAGCTGTCTTGACCATTCTCTTTTGATTGTCGAGTTGTGACTCCAGAGCCTATTAGTTTTTTGTGCCACATGTTTGTAAGAAACTTAATTTTCTAGGTCACTTCAATTGTTTTTGTGCACACTGTTGGCATGGGTTTTCCATCAAAATAGTTATGGTGTAGTTTTGATGTTTTTGGAAGGAATAATTTCAAAACATAATTGCTGATATTTAAATACCCTTAACAAGCATTTTAAGTTGTTATCGTTGTAAAAAAAAAGAAGTTACCAAAATGATGCTGTTCGATACTTATAGACCCTAAGTTTAATGATCTGACAATTAGTTCGCTTACAAATCTTCAGTAGTAGCTTTTCCGACGCATTTCCTGTCGATCTGCTACCACAACCTGTCAATATGATGTGGGAAATCTTTGGGGAAATCATATTCCTGTTGAAACTGTTGGTCAGTTATTATGTCTAATATCCCTGGCTATATCTGTTTTCCCGTTTCATGGGTTTATATTCTTATATTTCAATGCAGGCTATCGGTTTGGTGAAATACTTGATGGCCGATATGAAGTTACCGCTGCACACGGGAAGGGTGTCTTTTCAACAGTTGTACGAGCTAGGAATTTAAAAGCTGGTAATGGTGAGCCAGATGAAGTAGCAATAAAAATTATTCGCAATAACGACACTATGTGAGTGATTTTTTCCCCGGGTATCCTTAATTAATCTTTTTCACTTTTGGATAGTGTGTCTCTTTACTCATTGTTACATCTCTGATGTGGAATAGGTTCAAGGCTGGTTTGGATGAATTGGTCATTTTGAAGAAATTAGTAGGTGCAGATCCGGATGATAAACGTCATTGTGTTCGTTTCCTTTCAAGCTTTAAGTACAGAAATCATCTCTGTTTAGTTTTTGAATCTCTAAATATGAATCTGCGTGAGGTTTTAAAGAAGTTTGGTCGCAATATTGGCCTTAAGCTAACTGCTGTGAGGACATATGCAAAACAGCTTTTTATTGCACTGAAGCATCTCCGTAACTGTGGTGTTCTGCACTGTGATATAAAGCCCGATAACATGTTGGTATGTCTAAAATGTTATTTTGTGTTAAGATTGTTTCTTTTGCTAGTTTTTTTCCTTTATTAAATGAAATAGCCATCATATAACTTTTATTTCAATTTCCTTTTTTGTAAGGTGAACGAGGCTAAAAACGTTTTGAAGCTTTGTGACTTCGGTAATGCCATGTTTGCTGGTAAAAATGAAGTGACTCCATATCTTGTGAGTCGCTTTTATCGTGCTCCTGAAATAAGTAAGTACTGTTCATTATACTTTTTATTGCATTACTCCCAACTACCTTTTCTTAGTTACTTACTGCTACTATCTGGGCTTTTGAATCTTTCTTTGCAGTTCTTGGCTTGCAGTATGATCATCCATTGGATATTTGGTCTGTAGGCTGTTGTTTGTATGAACTGTATACAGGGAAGGTTCTTTTTCCAGGTCTCACAAATAATGACATGTTGCGGCTTCACATGGAATTAAAGGGCCCTTTTCCAAAAAAGATGCTCCGTAAGGTAAAGATATACTGTTTAATTAATCTATTGTTCATGATTACAGTTTTAGTCTTATGGATGATTTTAATACTTGACACTTCACTAAAAAAATTACTAATATTTGATACTAGCTTGCTTTTGTCCTGTCATTTTTTGACTGCTGCTATTTAAATTTCTTAACTACTTTTATTTGATCTGCACCTTCAATTGAAATTTTGGTTTGAACAAATTTGTAGTGTTTGTATTTATATCATCTTGTTTGTTACTCCTGGCAGGGAGCATTTACTGGACAGCATTATGACCAAGACTTGAGTTTTCATGCCACTGAAGAGGATCCTGTAACAAAAAAGGTGAGCTAGACTTATGATTGTGTTTTTAAGTATTACATTGTGTTTCTAAGTATTACGTTGTCAAATGAATGTTTTTTTAGTCTGAATAATGTTTGTAATATTATTTCGTAGACCATAAAGCGGATGATTCTTAACATAAAGCCGAAAGATATTGGAACAATCGTCGCTGGCTCTTCTGGGGAAGACCCAAAAATGTTGGCCAATTTTAAAGATCTTCTAGATAAAATTTTCGTCTTGGATCCGGACAAGCGGTTGACAGTCTCACAAGCATTGAACCACTCTTTCATCACTGGCAAGTGACCAATGTTGCAAAACTTGACTCCTGAAATGATATTCACTGATATTTGTACATATTTATCCAATTGGTATTAAGGTTCTAATCAAATGGTACTATTTATCTTCTCTGTACGGCCCAAGGAGTGTCATCGCTGTTGTCAGCCTGTTGAAGTTAAAAAGTGTGATGTCCCTAAAGGCGTACACTTAACTGGCGGTTCTCAGTGGAATGTACTGTTTCTATTGTAAGACAACTTGCCGATGGCAGTTTTTCTTTCTGCAGATGTATTTGTATTTGAAACACTGCTCATGCAATTAAATCCATGGAAACTATACTATGAGTTCAGTTTTCTTTTTTGTTCAAGATAGACCTGTTTATTCTTTTATCTGCTCCTTTTTTTTTTCACACAACTTTTCTTAATAATCTTTGCATTGGTTATGCTCAGATTCTCCTTCATTGTCACTATTTATGCAATGCCTATTTCTTTACCATTTCATGTAACTTGAGTTCTGGAGAGTCTAATTGAATTTCTCATTCAGGAGACTTCACGGGTTTGAGGCTTCCCTCCCATGCTTAGATGCATAAAAGGAACCCAGGAGAAGGTATCTTGGTTTGTTTATTAGGAGATTAAATTCGCTGTTTTAGAATGAATTATAATTTCCATTAAAATTTGTTATCAATGCCTATAGAATAGCTACTGTATGTGTGATGGAAATATATTATGATGACTTGAATGCGCTCTCTTTTGAGTTGGGAGGAAAGTCAATAGTTGTTGGTGCTATATGAGAACATGTGAGCTCATCATTTGTTTGTGTTTTAGCTAGGTTCATAAGTTAGGAGTAGTGGTTAGTGTTGAACCTGCATTTTCATCCAGGTGCAGGTTCCAGTACTACGCAAATGCCTAATTGCCACTGTTTTGATGAAAAGTCAGTATTAGTGAAAGAATTAACAAGACCTGTGTTTTCTACACTTCTTTCTTTTGCCTTAGTCACTGCTTGAGTTGGACATATAGATCAATTTATTTAGTTGTTGTACTTAGCATCTCTTTCCATTTGATGTCTTGTTATTATTTTCTAAAGTTTGCCTTTACGTATCCTAATGGATTAATGTTGCATTTTATCCATGGTGGGTCATTCTGGAGGCATATCTACTGGATGTTTGGCCGTGTTCTTGAAGCATATTCATATCTCGGTAAGCAATTCAATTTTTTTTGTTTTATTGGGCTCGTGGTAGCATGTGTTAAGATTGATACTGCTTTTATTTGATGATATTTTAATGGTTTTCCTGGCTTTTCTTTTTAGGTAATGTATCATACTCCTGCAGTTTCTGTAAGTATATTGAAATCCATTTCCTTTTTCATTTTTGTCAGTATTAATGCCTTTGATGGTCCAGCATCCAGTTTTCTACGATGATAATACAGAGTTATCATTTCTGTTTGTGGATGGATGTTTTGCGAATTTGCAACTACATCCATAGTTTCCTACAGTGTTTTCAATGATCTATCTGACTCTTCTTCCTACCATAGCATAGGATTTAGAAATTTACAAGTTAAAGTCATGTGTTTGTGTGCGCGTAGGCATTTAGAAATTTACGAGGTGTTGGTTCCCCCAGTCCAGACAAACTTTTGGATTTAAACACAAGTCCATTGTTCATCGGCGGAGGGTGATTAAGTGAGCCAATTCCTTCGGTACCTTTTATGGCCTCTGCCATCACGATTGAATAGTGCATGTCAATGAATACCTCTTTATTTTACCATTGAGGATGACAAAAACAGCTTTAATTTTTAATAGTGTTGTTGCATATGCCTTGGTCGTATATCCTGATATGCAGTCTTGGGTGTGGATGCGTTACACAACTCAAATTTTATATAGTCTAGAAGTAGTGAGGATGGGGGAAAGAACATGGTTATTTGATGATGGGCCCTTAGACAAGGTACATACAACAACCTTGTAACCACTTGGTTATTTGTAGTAAATGAATTTCTTCCCTTACCATCAACTTCTATTTTGTTTCCCCTCTGCTCTCTAGGGTACACTACACATTCTTTCACCATTGATTCCACCTTGGTCCTACCATTATCACCTGCTGGAGCTGCAACCTTGTCCCAAGGTTGAATTTTAACCGGTTTTTAATAGTGGTGGCATCCTCTTAAGTAGCAATAGGAAACAACTAAAAGAGAGAGAATTGTTGGACATACTAAATGCAAGAATCTCAACGTATATTCTTGGCATGATGCCCGACAACAGTTACAAGAAAATGCTAAGAACCACTTCTACTAATTCCTCAGTGGGGTATTTATAATATCCCAATATTATGCAAGTGTGCTACATTTGCATCTTCAATTTAAAAACTTCCTTATTACTAATTACTATTTTTGAACATGCTCATCTCGTTACTTCCCCTAATCAGAATGCAGAACTAGATTAGTAGAGTGGTTGCTGTTGGCTTGTTTCGAAACGTCCAAGCTTGGCCTTCCGAGTCATGTTGAGAAGAAAGAAATATTTTATGCTGTTTTTCTTCTTGAGTTGAGTTTATTGTTGGTAGATCATTAGTGTGGATGCCCAGGGTTCCAATTTCAGTAGGTAACAAATGATGCAAGACTAATATTTAAAGGTGAGCATTTTCCTTAGATAATGAAATTTGAAAGAGGTAATGGTGAAATGACTTAAAGTGCCGTAAATTAAATATGGATGTGGTCCCCCTTGAGTTTCCTCTTAGAATTGCCTGACCTTTTCCATTCATCTGCTCCGTCTATCTCTGAGTCATGGCATAATTCACTACGTAACTCGGTGTCGTAAGTGCTATTTTTTAAAACATGTTTTAATTTTGAAATTCCCTTGGGTCATTGTATAGGGGTGTTCAGACTAATAGAGGTGTAGTCGTCATGTAAGCATTCTAAATGTGGATCTTACCAATGATCAAGGTAGTTTGTAGGATTGGATTATAGAATCAATCAGATTGAGTGAAAGAAAGATAATGTTTGAATTTTCTACCTGCTATAGGTTAGTTTTAGAAAATCTTCATCTCGACTTGTTAATTTGTGTGATACGGTTCTGTCCTGTGCATGTTCATCTCGACTTGTTAATTCACTCGATCTAACCTAGTGAAATAGTCTGGTTGTTTAGTTTTAAACCTCGAGATATTTCTGAACATGGTTGTTTAGTTTTAAACCTCAAGATATTTCTGAACACAACCAAGGTTTCTAGCTTTTTACCATGAAATATTCAATGCATGTAGAGCATTCCAATTTATAGAATTGATTGATGCATTTTTCTTATGTTTGAATGAAAAAATATTCATTATATTTGTAATAAAGGTTAAAATAATTTCTAATGCTAACAAACCATCCGAATGAATTCAAATCATATACCAATGTCTTCCATCTATTTATGAAACAAGAAGGTATGTTTTTAAAACAATATTTATTAGACTGGGCCTTTGGATTTCATGGTATAGTATGAAGTTTTACTTTAATATTCATTTTGACGAAGAATTCTAGGAGCTCCTAAATAAAAAAATTACCATGCATTATTCTGCATTCTCTATAGTTTTTATCGAGTAAAATGCTGCTAAAAAAATCTCCTATAGATACAATTTTTTTAAAATAATAACTTATTTTCAATGATATCCTACAGTGAGGTTTATGATTCTGATCAATCTTTACTAGATTTATAAAGTAAAACCACTTCTATGATGTTTACATTTAATATCTTTTTTGTTTTTTGCATGTTAGAACAATATCTTGCAGTCCTGATTAGTATTTTACAGACTTTTGTTTTTCTCGTAAACAATATTTTACAGATTTTTGATGATGTGAGTGGTGTATATGGTAGTTTCACATATAATAAAGCTTGAGCATGAAATAAGTTTATAGGCTGTGACACCCACCTTATCTCACAGGTCGGTTTTGTAAACTCATAATAAAAGTTTAGCTTAGTATTTGAGCCTATGAATTGTGCACCAACCATTTATTCCCTTGCACCCGGTTCAATAGTGATTGGGTGTATTAGGGAAAATTGAAGTCCCACATAGAATAAAGACAAACTAGAAATAAGTTTTTAAAGAGTAACACTCTTGTAACTTTGTAAGGATTAGTTAGACTCGGTATGAATACTTTGTAATATGGGTTCTAATAAATAACGAGAATCAATAACTTGATATAAATCAATTCATTTATTATATCCAAAATGTGTCTTCGGCTTAATTTTTTGTATAAACATGTTATGTTGATGCGAAATGTTAACGAGTGCTGGGGCACTCTTGAAGGTTACACACTCTTAAAGAAAGAGGGGTAACCTTGGCGCAACTGGTAAAGTTGTTGTCATGTGACCGTAA
Source organism: Medicago lupulina (assembly GCA_958299785.1). Lineage (NCBI taxonomy): Eukaryota > Viridiplantae > Streptophyta > Magnoliopsida > Fabales > Fabaceae > Medicago > Medicago lupulina. Next base: position 2,461,433 of record OY283141.1, on the reverse strand, counting down.
GGTTTACGGTCACAGGTCACATGTTCAAGTCCTGGAAACAACCTCTTGTGTAAAAACAGGGTAAGACTGCGTACAATACACCAAATGGTGGGACCTCTTTCCGGACCCTGCGAATGCGGGAGCTTCAGTGCATCGGGTTGCCTTTTTTACACACTCTTAAAGAAATTTAAATATGTGTAATTAATGCTTTAAAAAATATTTTTCTTATTGAATTTCTAAAGAGTGCCTCCTAACAAGATCCTATGTTTAATTACATTTCTTTTATTATTGGTTCATTTGTGGATGCTTATTATAGTGACAGTTGTACAAATGCTTACATTTCATCTATGACATACTGCAGCTTACACGTCCAAAATGAACAAGAACACCACGAAAGTACCCCAATCTTGGATCCTTAAACCAATTTACTGGACCCCCAATAATAAAAATTGAATGTTTTTTTCTTGACCAACATTTAACTTTACTAATTTGTTTTCGATGATTATTTTTGTTGGATTTGAATAAAGGGGCACCAAGAACATTGAGATTACTAACCTAGACCAAGTACATTTAGCTTCATTTTCTTGCTTTCTACGATGTATATATTGTCATTTTACCTTCAATTATACAACTATCTTATGCATTTGGGCACCACCAGTTGTGAACCATAATCCGACTGGTTAATAATATTTTTGTAAGAGTTTAAATTTTTATTGTCATATCTTTACCAACCTTGATCGGGCGACTTACTTACGATGATGTCCTCAACTTCAATTGAACTATTTTTGTTACCTATAAATGAAGGCCGTTGTAGTGTAGGATGACATCAATTGTAAAGTCGTCATTCTTTTCATTTTCCTTTCCTTTAGTTGAGATGTGACAAATGGTATAAGACCGAGATGGTATAGATTGTGTTTTCTTTGCATTATGTTTTTTCTTTTATACACGAGAAGTCAAAATGAGATTTCGTTACTTATGAAGCATAATATGGGGACTACATAGTACTCCCTCCTTTTTAAAATGCATGTTCAATTTTTGCAATGTGTATTGTTCATTTGACTTACTTTGACCATATTTTTTAATTAATGTATAGATACAAATATTAGCATGTAAGATGTTGTTTGATTTGTTTCGACAAATATTTTTAAAATATTAAATTTTTAAAATTGTGTATTGACATATGTGAAGTGGATGATTTGACATGTATTTTGAAACAGACGGAGTAAGTGTGAAGTATTACAAGCACTTATGGAGGAAAAAAAACGTGGTTTTCCCGAGTAAAATAAATTGATTTTTATACTTCGCTCACAATAGGTATCCCCTTTTCAAAAAAAAATTCTTTAAATTATTTGTCTTTTTTGTAATTCTAATACAACATTTATTACTTTTTTCACTAACATACCCTTATTATTTCAAGCATTTATAATTCTTTCACTAACTATGTAAGGATGTTTTAGTAAATGATACCTGTTTCATAATTAAAATCAATGTTATTAATCATTTTTTTTATAGCTGTGTAAAATTCAAATGAGACACATATAGTGAGACGGAGGAAGTACTTAAAAGAATGCAAATTTATATTTAATGTAACTCGAATTATTTGTGTGAGTGCTACTCACAAATATGAAGCAGATACATATTCAATAGTGTAGACATGATCATATTCGGACCTTTAAATATCTATCTACATCCCTAATTATTAATTTAACTAGATCATGCAGTTTATTTTATTTTTCACAAGGACCATCCTTCTACATAAAACCTTGGTTATGCTATTTCTCTAACTCCTATGTCTCTGATTTTGTGATATTATTTTAATTTTATTTTTTATTATTATATATTTTTTAAAAGATTTTTTCTATTATAATGCTGCGATTAGGTCTAAGGCGTGTGGGGTGCTCTATTGACGAATGTGCCATCGGTGGGTCAGCTTATATACTTTTGCTTTCAAGTTTAACACTTGAACGGCCTAAACATTTCTTGGTGAAACGAAACATTCATTTCCTATTTTGCCTTTTATTTTTATTTTTTGGAAATGTTAAACAGTCCTTGAAGGCATTTTTTTTTTTTTTGTTACACACGACATTGTTTAAAGAGACGAATATAAATTTTTTGTATTAGAAAATAGGTTAAAATATGTTTTTAGTCCCTGCAAATATAGCGAGTTTGAATTTTAGTCCCTAGTAAAAAAAAATTGAAATCTGACCTTGCAATTTTTTTTTTTTTTTAAAATAGTCCCTGAGCCCATTTTACTGATGATTTGGCACATTTTAGCTTATGTGACAGATGTCGACCGTGTAAAGTTGGCCACGTGTCGTCCAAGTGGCAATTATGTCATTCATCATATTTTAAATTTCAATGATAATTAAATTTAAATATTTTGCTATTGATTTTATAATTTAGAGTATAAAATTAACTTTTAAATAACCATGCTTTATTGTCTTTAGTAATTTGTCACATATTTTAATTTTATTTTGGGTTGTTTCATATTTTATAATAGGGTTTAAAACTACATGTTAATGAAATTGTGAATAAAAAATAGCGAAAAATATGTATCCAATTTTTTATTATATTAAAATAGACCCGCAATACTATTTTTTTTCGAAGTGTATTAGATTATTATTTTTTTTCTATATTATTAGAAATAAAAAAAATATTGAGGGAGTAAAGTGTAGATTTTAACATAAGAGGGGAGGGGAATGTAATTCAAGCTTCTCTTAGGGGAGGGGAGTGAAATGTTTTATAATATGTTTTGAATAAGAAGGGAGGGGAGTGCATATTTTAACATAAGAGAGGTGGAAAGTGTAATTCAAGCATCTTTGAAGGGAGGGGAGGATAATTTACTCTTGTATTTAATGTAAAATGTGTATTTTTAGCTTCGTGATTAAACAAAACTTTTTAAACAAGATCCTTATTGTTTTAGGCTGAGGACTTTTTAAAACAACTTAATTGTGAAGTCTTCCATGTAAATTGTGAAGTCTTCCATGTATCGTGCTGGGAAAATACACTGAATCGTTTTAATATTTAAATTCCGTTTGCCCCTAATATACTATTTTCAAATTTACATTAAAATAATTCTAGTGAACAAAATGAATTTAATCCTTCCTCAAAAAAATAAATAAAATGAATTTAATTCTAGTTTTCAACATTTCGGATAAACCATTACAAGAGAATGACTAATTTATCTCCAATTTAATACATGAACAGTAATTTTTGTTGGGAATAAATTGAGATGCGAGAGAATTCTCAAAGACAAAATTGAATCTTCAAGTACAATTGTTCAGAATGTTTTTTCTGACCCCTTTCTAGGAAGGTGACAATTGCCAAATGAGAGGAAATTTTAGTTTTGGAATGTTCACACGCCAAACGCGTAGATTCATATTCATATAGTAACAACGACACTTTTCCTATTTGCATTAAACCTTCTCTTATAAGCAAACAAAATACAACTATTACAATTAATTAATTATTAATTATTTATATATAATAACACCTTCTAGTGCGACTGTGTCCATTGCTATGCTCTTTTGAGTTTTCTCTTACTCGTATTTCAGCACCATACAACGTAGCAATTACGTTACGTTTGTGTGCATTTTATTGATATGGGTAAGAAACTTGATGCATTGTTGGGTAGAAACTTCAAAACTGACAAATTCAAGCCTACCATTAACCTTGCGATATCGCGTCTCGCTGTTCTCAAGAATCAACGTAACGCACGTCTCAGACAATCCCGTTCTGATGTTCTTCAACTTCTCCAACTCCCCGATCACCATCAACGTGCTCTCCTTCGAGTAATTAACTAAGATCCTTTTGTTAATATTTGTTAGAAGAAGTTTGATATTATTTAATGAAGTTACCAGTCAGTTATAAACATAATCATAATCATCATCATTGTTACTTTGTACAGGTTGAACATGTAATCAAAGAGCAGAATATGTTGGATGTGTACGACGAAATTGAAGGATACTTCAACCTTTTGGTTGAAAGGATCCACCTCATTGCACAACAAAGGTGTGTTCCTCAATTCAACTTCAATTGCTTGTGATTTGTTAAAATATATTTTCGTATTTTTAATTTGTGTTGATGATTTATGTTTTTATTGATGTTATAGAGAATGTCCTGATGAACTAGAGGAGGCAGCATCAGGAATACTGTTTGCAGCATCAAGGTGTGGAGATTTTCCAGAGATTCAAGAGATTCGCGCAATTCTTACTTCTAGATTCGGGAAAGAATTCGCTGCACGTGCTATTGAGTTGAGGAACAATTGTAGAGTTCATCCTAAGGTATATATATTTTTTCATGTCATAAATCATCAATTTAATCAAGTTTATCATAATTTTTTGATAAGCATCAAATTCTGTCCTTGGTACTTTAGTAATTTGTTTTTGCAGAAACTTGTTGAATTTTATGGGGCTAAATTGATGATCTACTTTAAGTTTTATGATTACTTATTAGTTTAGAATTTGTGTAAAAAGCAAAGAACCTTTTGAGGAATTTGGTTTTTTTTGGGGTATTACTTAATTGTAATCTTATATATTCTTGAGTATTTTTATAGATAATCACAAAGCTTTCTACGAGGATGCCGAGCTTAGAAAGCAGAATGAAGGTACTCAGAGAAATTGCTTCTGAGAACAATATTATCCTGCCGCTTGAACAAGTTTCTTCAACTATAGATGAGGTACAAAATTAATGTGATCTCATTGTCTATCACACTTAACTGCATGTTTAGATTGACAGTAAGTTTGGCAGAATAAGGTGCGCCACCTTGATTTCGTCAAACGTACTGTTATTCTGAAGATGCACTTGAACAAAAAGCACTAAAGATTTTTGTAAATTGTGATCTATGCAGGAACAAGTAACAAAGCAGGAAAAGCAAAACCAGCACAAATCTGAAATCAAGCAAGATGAAAATGTCCACATTTTAGTTAATGAAGGAAAAAGTGATGAATTTTCTGATTCCTTTAAGGGTAGGAAAAAGTATAAGGATGTAGCTGATGCAGCACAGGCAGCTTTTGAATCAGCTGCATATGCTGCAGCTGCTGCTAGAGCAGCTGTGGAACTTTCAAGATTTCAATCACATGATCCTGATGATGATGATGACCATGACCATACTAGTTTAAGCCCTCGACCGAGAAAAGTGTTTGATGGACATGATTCTGTGAAAGCTATGTCACCATTGAAAGGAGAAGAATTCAGCAAGAATGCTGAAGAGTTAGAGAAGGTAATTAGTAGTTCAAATTCAGGTGCTGATGAGATTGTTGATTCAATGGATGCAGAAACTGAGGTTGATTCTATTGGTGTTGAGAGTGTCCCTTTTATTGATTTGGAGAAGAAGCCATTTTCAGTGAGGACTAAAAGAGTACAAGGTTATTGAGTAAGGATGATTTGTGTGTATGTGGCATATGACCTGAGTTTTGCAACTATCTAAGGCTAAGCGTGTAAATGTCTCAATCATAAATTTTTGGCTTCATAAGTTTTTAGTGCATATGTAATATATTTATTTTATCCTTTCCATCCTTATAAATATTTTGGTTCCTTTTAACAATATGGTCAGAATTCTTCTATTTCTTTTGATGCAAACAGACTACTCATTACGTATCAAGGGATCCACACACACTGAAACACAATCAACACAGCAACCATTAGTAATGACCTCTATTGAGTGGTGTGATGGCTGACAATAGTATATATAGACCATAATCTATGAAGATGACATGTTGCATTGTATTTTTATATTGATAAAAATATATTTTGCAATCCTTTAAGTTGTTTAATTGTATCATATTAACCATTTCAGTTTTTTTCTTTTTTGTCTCAAATAGATTCTTCGCGTCTCATTATCCTACAGTGTAGGACCTACACCATTACCCTTTTCACACATTCCGTTTCAAAAATACATAGATGTTCGTTATATTATTGAAGGAGCAAAGTTGATCAATTCGTTTTTAGTGGAATTGGTTGATGGATTTCGATGGTAACAACTACTACAACAGATGGATTTTTTGTTGATTTACACCATGGCATCAATATTAAAACTTGAAAGTGTGGTCAATCTCATTACAACGTAATATACACTTCATGAACGATTCAAGACAGAAAAAATGTGTTAAAACTTAAAAATGATACTAGTAATATGAAGATATAATTAAAGGACATATTCAAGACAGAAAAAAAATTTAAAGAACCAATCTGATATTTTGTCCAGCTGGTATTGCCCTCTCCCTTTTCCTCACACACCACACGAACTACCAGTCCACCATAAGCAAGGACCATTCAGTATGGTCACTATAGCTCCATAAAACCCCACTTCTAAGTTGGATGCAAGCAACTGCAAACCATAAAGTCGCACCCACTCCACACGGGCTCAACTTTATAACTTGAAACCAATACTTCATGTCACCCTCCAACTCACCCAACCACCGTAGAACTTGAAGCTTAAGCTCATCTAAATCTTTTAAATTATTGTTTCCTCTACTTCCACACTGTGGTGAGAAAGGACTCAAGGATTATGTGGATTACTTTATTAGTGCCTTAAACATTCTGGAGATTCTATGTAGGGGACTCAATTTAGCCATGGTTAAACCGTGACAAATATATAAAGGGTCGTATTTAACCATAGTTTAATTGTGGCGTATGAAGCATGAACACAAACACTGACATTTGGCACGATATAAACGCGGACACGCTAACACCAATAAAATTAAGAAAATGACACAATTCTACGTGATAATAAGTATCGGTGTCGCGTGACACATGTTGGGCACTAAGACACATCTTCAATCAGAAGTGTCGGTACAACAGAGCTTGTGGCAAAATTTTTGGGTGATGTGTAGTAACCTAGTTTGCACATACTATAGGTTGACTTTACCTTACTAGTGAAAGAATAAGTTAAGATTCATAACCTTGTACTCTTTTCTATCTCTTCTATTCAAATCCAGGAAATTTTTCCACTAGATTAACAACAATATTTTTTGAACTATGGATACTACATAATTCATGTACATCACATTGTGAGTGTACTTGAATCGTGTAATATGTAGCTAAATAGATCTATGATTAGTAGAATCATTGCAACTTATCCTAAAATGATATGATTAGAACATGCAGATTCCTCTTTCACAATGTGAATTGGATTAGGTACAATCGAGATAGGTGCGCGGGTACTATCCAATTAAGATTAGGCAGCGGTTCAAATTTTAAAACTTTTTATTTTTAATTAATATAAAATTCTAAGATTAAAATATGGGCCGTCCGATATCTATAGGACGGTCACGTATCACTAAATGAATGTAGTCTCTTTCCAGCCGCACAAAAAACGTAATCCTTCACAATGCATTCCTCTTCGAAAATAAAAGTGAGTGTGGTGGAGAGAGAAAATGAGCTAAAGATAAAGAGAGGAAAAAAAATGTAAGAGAAATTGCAATAAATTTTTGTTGTAGATAGATGGAGATAATAATGAGAGAGGATCTACATCTGATCTAAAAAAATGTAACTTTAAAAGAAAAACTAAGCCTCCTCTCTACATTCTTTGTAGATGTATTTCTTTGGACCAAGTAATTAAAATTGGACAAACCATTGAGCCGACTACAGTTCAAGGTTCAATTGTTCAACTTTCTTCCAACCACGGTCAAATTGATGACACACTTAAATAATGATTTTTTATTTACTAGCATATAGTAAAAATTATTAATAGTATTTCATATTAAATTTATGATATATAAACTTTGTCTGATTTCGAAAATAGTACTCAAGATAGTACTGTTTAGTTTTGTTTATTAACAGTAGAGCATTGAAGAACTCTCTTCTTACCCTAAGTTTTTATTAGAAAAAAATAGACGGTAGAACATTTAATGATATAGTTAAATAATTACTACTGCTATATGAAAAGATTATAACTTAGTAAGATTTTTAACCAGACAATTTGTCATACAATTTTTTTTACTACTTTTTTTTTTTGGGTAGGATTTTTTTTTTCAGGACAATATGCTTGTTTATAATTATTCTTGTGTTCCTTAAAAAAAAAAAATCTTGTGTTAGCACAATGTTATTCACAGATAAATATATTTGTGTAATATGTATTCAACTGATAATAATGAAATATTTAACATGTAAAATTCCCCTTAAAAAAAAACATGTAAAATTCTTTAATACTACTCTAAAATTTAAATAAATGATTATGTGTACAGTATATATCATCCATGATTATCCTAAAAAAAAATCATCCACGAGCAATTATCTTCTGTTTTACTTCTAACCCAATGCTGTATACTTTGTTAATTTTCAATGGCTATATAAAGAATTTAATTTGTATAGTGAAAAACTTGTTTACACATGTATTCAATCAAATTATTTTATAATGTCATTTTTTGTTTACTTTCTAAAATATTTCTATAAATATTCATTCATTATGATTTGATTGAATATATACGTAAAAAAGTTCAAATGATGTGTATAGAAATATATCAAATTTTATTGGGCTATAATTAATGGTTATTTATAGTGTAATAACATAAATCCAAATAAAACTATTTAGATACACAAACTAAATAAATTTAAAAGAGAATAAAATAAAATATTGTCAATTGATGTGACTAAATCATTTTTATTTAGTTATATTTATTTTACGTGAATGAATCCAAATAGTATTGATTTAGGGTTGTGGGAATGAAATAGTTCACTAAATCTAAAAGTTGTTGAAGATGAGTTGAAATGTTCAACCCAACCATACTTTGCGGAAAGAAAATAAAAGTGTTGTCTGCCTTGCTAACTTAAACATTTCTATAAATTATTTGAATTTGCATTCGAGTCTCGTCCTAACAAAATCCAAAAACTTTTTTGATAATATATCCGGACTTGGGCTATGAACGTTCAATTAGTTTTTTTTAGTTTTTGTTTCTTTTTTGTGCGGTGCCCTTTTTGTAAAAAAATAAAAATAAATTCTTCGTACCCACGGTTGGGTGGATTGGTTTGACCGAATGAAAATGGAACAGACCTGAGACCCCCCACTTGGTCATTTCTGCAAGTAATCTTATTTCGTAGTCTCACCAAACTCTGCGCTTTGACTTCAAAAAATGGCTTACTTTATTCACCAACTATTAGTATAAACTACTTTATACATATTCACATTCCTCTAATTAATCCTTCCTACCTTGGTTTGAAAAATTGAAATACTAATGGAGCCCATGGATTCATCACAAACCATGGAACACAAACACACCTACCTCGTCACTCACAACATATATAAACAATCTCATTCCTTAATCCAACCCATCACAATTCTTCATCCAATCAATATTATTTCCTCACAAATCAAAACATGAGCTTCCTTCAACTCACAAAAAACCCAATATTTTTCACTCTTTTTGCAATACTCATTCCAATAATTACTACAAAACTCTTTTTTACACCCCCTCTCTCAACCTCCATTGCTTGTGTCTCTCTCATAATCTTATTATTTATATACCTAACTCATTCCAATTCAAACAGCCACAAGAAAAATTCTTCACCTCCAAGCCCTTTCTCTGTTCCTATATTTGGAAACTGGCTTCAAGTTGGCAATGATCTCAATCATCGTATGCTTGCATCCATGTCACAAACTTATGGACCACTTTTCCTACTCAAACTTGGTTCCAAAAACTTGGTTGTTGTCTCTGATCCAAACCTTGCCACACAAGTTCTTCATTCACAAGGTGTCGAGTTTGGTTCTCGCCCTCGTAATGTTGTCTTTGATATCTTCACTGGCAATGGACAAGACATGGTTTTCACCGTCTATGGTGATCACTGGCGCAAAATGCGAAGAATCATGACATTGCCGTTTTTCACTAACAAAGTTGTTCAAAATTATAGTAACATGTGGGAACAAGAGATGGATTTGGTAGTTCAAGACCTAAAGGCTAATGACATTGTTAAAAGTGAAGGCATTGTTATCAGAAAACGTCTTCAGTTGATGTTGTATAATATCATGTATAGGATGATGTTTGATTCCAAATTTGAGTCTCAAGAAGATCCTTTGTTTATTCAGGCTACAAGGTTTAACTCTGAGAGAAGCCGTTTGGCACAGAGTTTTGAATATAATTATGGAGATTTTATTCCCTTGCTTAGGCCATTTTTGAGAGGCTACCTTAACAAGTGCAAAGACTTGCAAACTAGGAGGCTTGCATTTTTCAACAACTACTACATTGAGAAGAGGAGGTAAGTAATTGATCCATTAATATTAGTCAAGTTTATTGTCTGGATTAACAACTTAATTAAGTGCTTATTGCATAGGGCTTATGATATAGGTGCTTAAATATAAAAAAATTCTCACTGAATTAGACATGTCATAATTTGTTATCATAAACTATTCCAAATAGTCTCACAAATACTTATATCAGTAGATAAACTCATATGCGTTCTCAGAAGTAGTCTCACAAGTGTGGTTAACCCCGAAATTGAGGATTACATAAACATAATGTAACACTTTTACACATTATCCAATCACAATTCACCCTAATGACATTTTTTTATACTACCCAAAATATATCCAAAAAAATTCATATTAATTATATAGTTTTTTTCAACTGATTTACATTTATATGTAACATAGAGTATTTATTTATTTTTTCTTCAGAAAAATAATGGCAGCCAATGGGGAGAAGCATGAGATAAACTGTGCAATTGATCATATCATAGATGCTGAGATGAAAGGTGAAATAAGTGAAGAGAATGTGACTTACATAGTAGAGAACATTAATGTTGCTGCAATAGAGACAACACTATGGTCCATGGAATGGGCAATAGCAGAGTTAGTGAATCATCCACAAGTTCAAACCAAAATTCGCGAAGAGATATCAAAAGTGCTTAAAGGCGAACAAGTCACTGAATCAAACCTAAACCAGTTACCATATTTACAAGCTACATTGAAAGAGATATTGAGATTGCATACACCAATTCCATTGTTAGTACCACACATGAACCTTGAAGAGGCTAAGCTAGGAGAGTACACTATTCCAAAAGAGTCTAAGGTAGTTGTTAATGCTTGGTGGCTTGCAAATAATCCATTATGGTGGGAAAAACCAGAAGAGTTTAGGCCAGAGAGGTTTATGGAAGAAGAGAATGGAATTGATGCTGTTGCTGGTGGAGGGAAAGTTGATTTTAGGTTTGTGCCATTTGGTGTTGGAAGAAGGAGTTGTCCTGGAATTATACTTGCATTGCCAATATTGGGATTGGTTATTGGAAAGTTGGTGTCAAATTTTGAGATGAAGGGTCCAAATGGGACAAAGATTGATGTTAGTGAAAAAGGTGGACAATTTAGCTTGCACATTGCAAACCACTCCACTGTTTTGTTCCATCCAATTAATTAGAAGCATGAATAAGTCTCAAGCTTCCAATGCTTTCTTACAAGGATTTTTTTTTTCTTTCTTTTTTCTATTTTGATTTTTGCACGTAATGTTTCATCATAAAGAAACTTTCAATTAAGTTGTTATCACTACTCATTGTTATTGTTATAATATACATTACTTTTCTTCTTATGTAAAACACTCTCTAAGCTGTTTGCCTGTTTTCCTCTCCACTCTAAGATTTTAATTATTTTTAGAGAAAGATTTTAAATTTTTTATTGCATACTATATCAATTATTTGAATGAGTTGAATCGAAATTGGTACCCCGAAATTTATATGACATTTTTGTTTTCTGCAAGTACCATATAAGAAAACAAAAATATTTTTTAACCAAGAAAACAGAAATATAATAAGGTACCCCTTCTTTCAAAAAGAATTAGGTACTCCTTATTACAATAATAAAAGAAAGATAAAAACATATATAAAATGATAGTAAAAAAAAGGGTAAAAAGTTAAAATAAATTTTTTTATAAAAGAAATTAAGACTAATAATATTTATGATAATTTTTTTGAAAGTAAAAAGAAGAAGAATGAATTTATCCATGAGATGATAATTTTTTAGCTAAATCTAAGTTATTAGAATATCTAAATATAAAAATACACTAAATTATAAAAAAGGAGTTATATGTATATGTGGTTTGAAGAAACGTTCAAAAGACAATAGCGAGACAATGGCGGGTCTTATGGTCTTCCTACACTTGAGCACTTCCCAAACAGAACATTACCTTCATTTTCTCATTTCTTCATTCAACAACAACAACTGTGTCTTTGTCTCTGTCTCTGTTGATCCCAAAATGCAATCACATGGAATGGCATCATCAAGAATCGGTTCATTCAGACACAGTATGTTACAAAAGAGCAAAGAGAGACTCCTTGCTAAAAAAGGATACCCTGATGATGATTTCAACTTTAATGATCCCCCCAAACGCAGTTGTTTCGATCTTGACGCTCTTTCTGAACGTGTTGTCAACTTTCACAATGGCTTTCGTGATTTCATTGGAAAACTCTACGAGATGGGTCGTTCTGATCGACGTAAAGTTGTTTTCGCCATGAAATCTGGTTTATCTTTGGCTCTTGTTTCTCTTTTCATTTACATTAAGGAAAAACAACTTAGCAAGTACTCTATTTGGGCTATTCTCACCGTTGTCGTTGTTTTTGAATTCAGCATAGGTATGTATCTATTCTATTCAACCACCAACATATAATGATTGTGTCCGTGTTGCGCCAATGTCACATACACTGACACATGTTAGACATTGAACATATTTTCAATCTCAAGTGTCGGGGATATATAATTGTTACTTATTATTAACTTTTTTTTCTTTCTGCTATTAGGTGCAACCCTTAACAAAGGGTTCAATCGTGCTTTGGGAACAATTTCAGCAGGAGTGCTTGCTTTAGGGATCGCACGATTATCAGTTTCAGTTGGTGGAGCTTTTGAGGAGCTTCTTATTGTCCTAGCTATTTTCATTGCAGGTTAGATTTTTTTTTTCTTTCTTAAGCTGAATGGAAAATTGAGGATTGATGTGTGTGTGAGTGTGTGCGTTTTATCATATATATGTTGTATGAAATACCGATACATACAAGACACTGACACGTTGACACGAGCGATAAATGGAGAACATGTAATTATTGAACGTAACCACATGTATCAGTGTCAGTGAGTCAGACACCAAACATGTCTTCAATCTGAAGTGTTGGTGCTACATAGTATATGATTGTATTGTTGTGGGGATTTGCAGGGTTTTGTGCAAATTTTATGAAGCTATATCCTGCAATGAAGACTTACGAATATGGCTTTCGTGTGTTTTTGTTAACGTTTTGTATTGTCTTGGTGTCTGGAAGAGATGGAAAGCAGTTTTTCACCACTGCTTTTTATAGATTGGTTCTTATTGGTGTTGGTGCTGGTGTGTGTTTGTCTGTTAATATTTGCATTTACCCTATTTGGTCCGGAGAGGATCTCCACAAATTGGTCGTCAAAAATTTCCACGGAGTTGCTGCATCTTTAGAAGGTTAATACTCGTTTATTTCTCATGTTTCCCGTTTTCATTTTAAGAAATTCGTTTGTGCTGCTTAATTTGTGTAACTTTTCTTTAGTTTGTTCTATAGATGCTAACTTGCTAGGTTGGTATTTTGTGGTAATTTTCTTAGGTTGTGTAAATGGTTACCTACAATGTGTTGAATATGAGAGGGTACCATCCAAAATTCTCGTATATCAAGCCTCTGATGATCCTCTTTATCGCGGTTATAGAACAGCACTGCAATCATCAAGCCAAGAGGAGAGTTTGGTATTCTCATTTGTGTTTCCTTTTCACTCTTTTCCAATAACTCACTTAAATGTTTTCTAATACTGTCTAAGATTTATTCTTACGTACTTATTTGGATCGTTGCACAGTTAGATTTTGCATTGTGGGAGCCACCTCATGGTCCATACAAGATGTTCAATTATCCTTGGAGAAGCTATGTCAAACTTAGTGGAGCATTGAGGCATTGTGCTTTCATGGTCATGGCAATGCATGGATGCATACTTTCAGAAATACAGGTATAAGAACAACTTCTCTTTTGTGATTTGTGTCACATGTAAGCTTCTCAGTAATTTTTGTTTTTTATGCTTGATAACCGTTGTAAGGGGGAAAGCGTTTGTCCATCCATGTATGAACATGTGGTTAATTGTAAATTTATATGTTCCCCATTATCAATTTTATGAATTGTTGTTTTACAACAATAGTTTGCTTAATCATACATTATTTCATTCCTCTGTTGCTCCCAAAACACTTAGCAACATGATATCTTTGCTTGTTCATTTTGATAATTGTTTGGAATTAACCACGACATGGCCTACCCGAGGGTAAGGCCACTAAAACCCTCACTTTAGGCCTAACAACAAAAGAATTATTTTTCATTAAATTTTAAAGGCAAAATGACTTCATATGCAAACGAAAGAGACCTCAAATATCAAAATTTGCTTTAGGCCTCACTTACTTTTTAAGATTATTGGGCCGGCCCTGAACCACGATGAGCGTGAAGAACTTAATGTTATAACTTTATTTGGTGCATATTCAATTTCTTTTCTGGTATAGAATTACATAATGGCACAAGTCAACAAGATATTTACTTGAATACATTTTCAAGCCTTGGTGCAGACCCTATAATTGTGGAATGTAGACCAACGATTACAAAAAATTTCTTGGTTCACTGCTAAATACCGCGAATTTTCTATGGTACTACAGAAAATAATGCTTATTTATAGGAATGTCTTAATGTATATATATTGTTAATGTCATAGGCACCTCCAGAAAAGAGGTTGGTATTCTTTCAAGAACTTCAGAAGGTGGGTGCTGAAGGAGCTAAAGTACTACGTCAACTAGGAAGCAAAGTGGAAAAGATGGAGAAGCTAAGCCCACGTGACATTCTGTTAGAAGTTCACGAGGCAGCCGAGCTATTGCAGATGAAGATTGACAGTCATTCATTCCTTCTAGTCAATTCAGAGAACTGGGAAGCTGTAAGACGACACCAGTCTAAAGAAAATGGACAATCTGACAATTCGATCGATGTGAGTAAGCAGTCATCAAAGCAGTCATCAAAGCAGTCATCGATGACTGAACTAGTGGACGATTCAAAACTTAATATAAGCATACAAGATTCGCTGCCAGAGTCGAGTTTTACACAGAGCATGAACAAGGACTTAGTATCATGGCCTCAACTCTCTTTTTGCGGTGATGCTATACTGAATGAGTCAGAATCTAAAGTTTATGAAAGTGCTAGCTCTTTGTCTTTGGCTACATTTGCTTCACTTTTAATCGAATTTGTTGCAAGACTTCAAAATCTTGTGGATGAGTTCCAAGATCTTGGTGAGAAGGCTAATTTTAAAGATCCCTTTGATCAACCTATATTGAAGTGAAGTAGTTAGGCTTAGTCACGCTTTAGACATACATGGCTTTATAGGCATTGAATTTGACATGGATATTTATTTTTCATTTATTAAAAAAATACAAATTTGAAATGGTAAATTCATTTTTTTCCCTTTGTGTTTGTAGATTGTAGAGGTGTCTCTTCTAGCCACTAATAAGTTCTGAATTATGAGTTTCTATTTACAAAGATTATTTATGAGCACCTGCAAAGGTTCCATATATAGAAGCAAAATTAAGTTGGTAAGACTTGAAGAATGCTTATAGTAAGGATCTAGACAAGTGAAGTGATACATAAGCTTTACCTTTCTTGAGAAACATTTAATATAGAATTTATGTAAGTCTTGAGTTTATGTATAATGTAAGTATAAAATAAAGGGTATAGGATGCTTCATTTGGTTCAAAATTTAGTAGTAAAATTAATGTTATAATCTATAACCCAAAGTTGAATGTAGTTCATTTATTTGTTTTTGTTGCAAGGGCAAAAATCAAATTGAATTGCTACACTTTGCAATAACTAGACTCTTGTATAATCTGTGTTTGGTTTGCACTTTACAGTTACAAGTACTCAAACTTAAAAATTGACCAAGAGCAGCAAGAAAGTTCCATTTCTGTTCACATGTCATGGAACGTGTAGCATAGGCAAACCAAATATAGATTTATAAGATACCAACATTATCCACAAGAAAAAAAAGAAGTTCTCAATGGAACGAAGAAACTCTCAAATTTTATTAATCTTTCAATTCTATTTTTTTAGGTGTACGTGAGTTTTCTATTAATTGGCTAAGCATTATATACAAAAAAAAAAATAAAGTTCAGTAATATAATCCATTTTAGCTTCTTAAAAAAAAATAAAAAAAAATAAAGTTACATTATCATGCATTTACCAAATACAATAAGATCATGTAACCTTCATAAACATGATAGTAAAATCCTACTGATGACTAAGGAAATCATTTAAGCTCATAAACAAACTTAGGAAAGACCAATACATTTGAACCATTTCATCAAAATAAGATGCACAAGTTAAAAATCAAAGAACAAAATTGGAATTCATTATCAGCCAAATAATAATAGTCATACACAGTGAAGTAACATGGCAAATTTAAAGTCACTCCTGTTAATTCAATAACTGTACATGTATAATTAGTTTTTTTGTTGTTGACGAATCCATATATAGTTTGTTAGAACTCCTTATTGGTCATTTTCCAGATTGTACACCTTCTTAAACTTTTTGTAAAAGAAAAAAATGATGTTTTCTTTTGAAAGAAATAAAATGATTTTAAAATCCTCTCCATTTGTCAATAAAAATAAATTATTCCACTCATTTCTTTATCTTTCTTAAATGGAGCACTTTTTTTTTCTTCCTAAGAAATGTAGTTTTTTTTACCTTAAATAGCAAATATTGTACATCTTTCATTAAATGTTAAACCCTCTTGACAAAATTACATGAATTAAAAAAAGTTGATAGTTGTATTCAATTTGTTAATAATTGATATTTTCTTTGTGTCAATATAATTATCACACTTTGACTTTCAGTTTTTTTTTTTTTAAGGCAAAAGAAAGCAATAAACTTCAAGAGAGGGCTTGAACCCTCGTAATAGTTTGAATTCCATTAATGTTTGTGCCGTTAGGTTGTTGTACCCTATACTTCTTTTGTTGAATTGAAACCCTATACCTATACCCATTAATGTTTGTGCCGTTATGATATCCCAGAATTCAAGACCATTTTTGGAGCTATGATAAAGCTAGCATCCAAAGAGTGAGTAACATTTGCATTCACACTTCTAGCTACACCAGCAGTTAAGTCAGCGGAGTCCAGACTATCATTCACAACCTCAACCAAGGTCTCCCCATCTGTGACATTTTTTCAGATCATTCAATAAGTCAAAAGAGTTTGTCAAAAATATATCTTTCTTAATACTTGTCAAGTAAATAATGTTTATTGTACTTCCATGATATTTTGTAAACATTTTATTTCCTAACACTTATGATTATATAATATTAAAAACATGATTAATATAAATTATTTGAATAATGTACATAATTAAACTTTGACAATTGTTATGAGAGGAAAGGATAGTTAGTTTATGTTCCATCATAATATTTGATCGTAAAATAAAGAATGATTGATAGATTGGTAAATAAATAATGGAAAATGTTAACAAGTTCTGTAAGGGCATTATTTAAACATCTAAAAATAACAATTTTTGCATTGAAAATTGTACGGTTTTGATTTTAACAATTGTTTGATTTGTACTTTCAAGACATAATTTCTTTATATGGGTTCCTTAAACAATGCCTTAGGGCACTTGTTAATGAGACCCATAAATAATTAATAATACACACAAAATTCAAATAAAATCTTACGTACATATTTTTAATTTTAATTTATTTTTAAGTAATTTTAATCTTAGTATAATTTAAGAACGGATTGATTATAGAAGGGTTAATAGTGTTTTACCCCTATAATATAAGTCATTTCCGGTTTTTCCCCTGTAAAATTTTCTTTTTGGATTTCGTCCTTGTAATTTAAAGTTTTTTGGATTTGGACATTCATGGATTTTGACTGTACAAAATCGATGATATGACAATGGAGTAAACCAAAATTTGATCAAATTAACAAGGAGTGAACCGAAACTTGCTCAAATTAAGGGGGTAAACCGAAATTTCTACAAATTATAGAGGGTGGAATTTTTCATGAAGATCCAAAACCAAATAAATTTTAAATTACAAAGACAAAATCCCAAAAAAATATTTTACAGAGACGAAAACCGAAAATAACCTATATCTATATTACATGGGTAAATCACTCTTTATAGAATTTGAAAAGCAATTAATCGAAGAAGAGAGGAAACAAAGTTGCGTAGACACGTGCGAAGGGCAACGGTGAAAGTAAAGCATTGAAGAAAGAAGCGAATTTCATTTCTAATATTGTCTTCGTCGTCGTCTTCTTCTTCTTCTTCTTCCTTTCTTCTTTGTTGTTGTGTGTGTTAGGGTTTTCAGTTTTCACTTTCCCATCCATAGCAGCAGTAAACACTTCGTTCAATTTCTTATTCAAGATCTCAATTCCTTCATACTTACCGACCTAAATCGCAACAATTCAACTACACTTTCGCGAGGTACTTCTTTCTATCTCTATTTCACACTCTTTCTTTTCAATTAATCTTCAACTTTACTTTTTCAATTTCCAATTTCTTATTATCTTTTTTCAAATAATGCTTTCGATGTTTAGTAATGCTTAATTATGCCAATCAAATTATTAATCAATTGAAATTAACAAGTTAGTGTTACGTTTTAGTAATGTTTACTGTTTATTGTACTTCAAATGTTGGAACTTAGGGTTATATTGAGATTCTCTTGATCATGTGATTGATTTGCTCATTCTTTCAGAACTATTGGGAGAACTAAACAAAATGTCTATGGCGGACGAACCACTTTATCCGATAGCCGTGCTTATAGACGAGCTCAAAAACGATGATATCCAACTGCGGTTGAACTCAATTCGCAGGCTATCCACTATTGCACGTGCTCTTGGAGAGGAGCGAACCCGTAAGGAATTAATTCCATTTTTAACTGAGAATAATGACGATGATGATGAGGTACTTCTTGCTATGGCGGAAGAGTTGGGAGTTTTCATTCCTTATGTTGGTGGTGTCGAACATGCTAGTGTGTTGCTCCCGCCTTTGGAAGCTTTTTGCAGTGTTGAGGAAACCTGTGTGAGGGATAAAGCTGTTGAGTCACTTTGTCGAATTGGATCTCAAATGAGGGAGACTGATTTGGTTGAATATTTTATCCCATTAGTCAAGGTCCGTTAATATTCTTTTCATCACTATAAATTCTTTTATTATTCCTTTACTTGGAAGACATCATGAATGCTACCTAAATTGTTTCCTTTTCACTCATAGTTTTGTTGTCCACTGTGCGGTTTTAATTATCACATTAACTTACTTACCCTGGAATTTGACAAGTTTCTATTATGTTAACAGTTCTGATACTTTTGAAAAATGGAGTTTGATTAATCGATCTGGGCGTATTTTAATGATGCTTGATAAGTACCTTATTTGACTTTACAATTTACCTACAGTACCTAACATTGTTTTGTTGCTAAGTGATCATATAGTGTTTGTTTATCATTTAAGATGTGTTGTATGTAGCCTCGTAGTTCCCATTTGTTATATTACTAGAATAGTCTGTTCAATTAATGCCAAGACTTCTGTTTCAGAGATTGGCAGCAGGTGAATGGTTTACTGCCCGAGTCTCTGCATGTGGTCTATTCCATATTGCTTACCCGAGTGCACCAGAAGCATCAAAGACAGAGTTGAGATCAATATACAGTCAGTTATGTCAGGATGACATGCCTATGGTTAGAAGATCTGCTGCGACAAATCTTGGGAAATTCGCTGCAACTGTTGAGTATACTCATTTGAAGGCTGACATCATGTCAATTTTTGACGATCTTACTCAAGATGGTACTTAAATAAACATTTTATGTTCTTTTTAGATGAATGCTTATGTGTTTGTCCATTGTCTAAACTGTTTGATATTATCTTTATTTCTGAACGCGCTTTACTTTTTTAACATGTAATGCTGTTTTTTTACTTGGGGCAGATCAAGATTCTGTCAGATTGTTGGCTGTGGAGGGCTGTGCTGCTCTTGGAAAACTGTTGGAGCCACAAGATTGTGTTGCACATATACTCCCAGTTATAGTTAATTTCTCCCAGGTACATATAGGAGTTGATAAAACTGTTGTTCATCTATAATTAATTTTCATCATTGTGCCCTTATCATATTTACTATATGGATGATTCAGCAGTCAAAGCATGTAGCTAACCTAGAGATCTTCCCATTCTAACATGTTATATTACTTGCGACTTTTCAGATATCCACTTTAAACTAATTTTATCCCAAACCATCAATTTATAACCTTAGCTAGTTTTTTTTTTTTTCAAGACTTCCGTTGAATGCTATATGTCCATTATATACTAAAATGGCGTCTAGTGAATTTCACATATCTTTTACCTGAAAGAAGTAGCAGGAAGATGTTAGAGGCTACTGGGTGATTTTTGTCCATTCTGAACTAGAAGGAGAAAATTGCACTATGCTTACAGATAGGAATGCCAGTAACTTAGAAATGTTAATTATGTTCAAGTTAATATGAACATTTTCTCATTGGAAAGCGAACCCAAAGCACAATTCGGCCTTGGACACAGATTTAAAACACAAATAAATAACTGTGATGGTTGTTAAGAAACAACTCTTCCTTCATTAGTTACCAACATGCATAATTCTAAATCTGGGACAGCATATCAGCATGGAACAGCCAATCCCGGAATCACTATTAGCGGACAGTGGATAGTAGGGGGATTGCTATACCAAAAACTATAATATTAGATAAATAATTTAAGCTACATATAGATGCTAAAATAAAATAAAAAAATATTATTACAGGCACAAATAATTTAAACTAAACACGTATAGGTATAGATGCTAAAAAATATAATTGTATGCATTCATAATTGATAATTAAGCAGTAAGAAGTCAGAAAATAAGAAGACAAGCAAGTTAAACAGACACTTGAACATGTGTGGATAAACAGATCTGGAGAGGATGCCAGATGATGATCCCAGGCTTTGGAAGAATGCTTGCCTAGAGGTTTGTATTACCGATATTGCATCTTCCAAGGAAGGAGGATTTGAACCCTAGAGATGTATTCTTATGAAAAATAAAGAGAAATTACAAAAACATCCAAAAACTTAAGTTGAAAGGGAAGTTCTATCGGACAGCAATTAGACCGGCGTTGTTATATGGTACGGAGTGTTGGGCGGTTAAGAGTCAACACGAGAAGCAAGTAAGTGTAGCAGAGATGAGGATGTTGCGCTGGATGAGTGGTAAGACTAGACATGATAGGATTAGGAATGACACCATTAGAGAGAGAGTGGGGGTAGCACCTATAGTAGAAAAGTTGGTAGAAAATAGGCTTAGATGGTTTGGGCATGTTGAGAGAAGACCCGTAGATGCCGTTGTAAGAAGAGTAGATCAAATGGAGGAGAATCATGTTAAAAGAGGTAGAGGAAGACCTAAGAAAACTATTAGAGAAACCATTAGGAAGGATTTAGAGGTCAATGAGTTGGACTCAAATTTGGTTTATGATAGAACACTATGGCGTAATTTGATCCATGTAGCTGACCCCACTTAGTGGGATAAGGCTTGGTTGTTGTTGGTTGTTGTTGTACAAAAACATCCCAAAAAAAAATGATTTGGGAAACTAAGAAAATTGGGGAAGGGTGGGTTTTTTCCATGCGTGCGTACCATTGGGGCCAGGATTTTCCATGATATTAACTGCAATCACTCAAAACTGTGACATGATGAAGACCATGTAGGCCGTAGCTGCCACCTGATAGTAATGTGACACCATAATGTTTCTAAAGCGTGTGATTGACTATCATTTCAGTGTGTAAATCAGTAAAAAATTCCTTGAACTGTTTCGTTATGCAACTAGTTTTACTTCCCATCAAATTGAAATTCTTGTGTCATTGTTTTTTTTAATTCCCTCCAAAAACAATTATATAAAACAAGGTTTGTTACGGAGAAAACAAATACTATTGACTTTTATCTTATCATGCTTCATTTTGGACTCAGATAAAGATTCATAATCAATTATCTAGATAAATCTATACAAACTTCAACGTTTGCGATTTTTTTCTTTCTTGTTGTTATGCAAAACACACTGGTTAAAATCAAATTTATAATGGATATCATGTGTGAAGTGTTTTTGTCATTAGTAAATGTTTGGGGGTGGGAGTAGGAGGGGGAGAATATGAAAGGATACTTAGGTTGATTACACTTCAATTAGTCAACCTTTTAGTTTGGTATTTATCCTAAAAAGTACTTGAATGAATTTTATTTGTTGTACATGAGTTGTAACAGAAGAGAGAAGAAAGTATCCATGTCAATCAATTGTGATATTATACAACAAAGCATAGGTTAAAAAATAAAGTTTTTTTTTTAATTTAATCTTGGTACTATAAATTTCAGTGATTGGAGTAGGGATATAGCAACTATAACCATATAGGTATAATAATGAAAATAAATCAGTTAACTTAAAGGAGACAGACAAAGTTTTATCAATTGATGTATTTTGGGGAAATAAATCAATCTAATATCTAGTTGCTAAGAATTACACCCTCTTTGTTCATCAAAGTGATAGATACATTGACACAAATTCATTTTCTAAAACTACAATATTGTAAACTAGAGGTGATAATAAATTTGCTTAATTGTGTTATAATTATAATTGTGTTATAATTATATTCTGCTATAAATGAACTGTCCATTTTTCAAATGTATTTTAAACATCCAGATAAGGAAAAGTGAACTCATTATTTAGTACCCTCGCTTAAAAAGGTCCTTTTTCTTTCCATCATTTTAGTTCCTAACTCCCAAACATGCACTTGGTTCTTTGGTCAGCATGCATTAACATATCTGCACAATGTTATATGCACCTTACTAAATGTTTCTAGCTAACTATTTATTTGATGTGATTTATTTTTTTATTTACCTTTTGATGAATGACATGATTCATTTTTTCTTGGGCAGGATAAGTCTTGGCGTGTGCGTTACATGGTTGCAAATCAATTGTATGAGCTCTGTGAAGCTGTAGGCCCCGAACCTACCAGGTATTATTTTTTCGCCTAATATTTCAATTACGGCATATCTTTCCATCACACTGCTACGTGATGTAACTTGTGAGCTGAGTTCACTAGTTGGGATCTTGATTTTCTCGTACATATAATACAGCCCAACCCTAAAGCCCGGTGAATATATCTTTCTTGAGATTTTAACATGTTGAAATACTTTTTTTTTTTTTTTTTGTGAAGAGCGGAATTGGTCCCTGCTTATGTTCGATTGCTTCGAGATAATGAGGCTGAGGTACGCATAGCAGCTGCTGGGAAAGTGACCAAGTTTTGTCGGATTTTAAGTCCAGATCTTGCGATTCAGCATATTCTTCCTTGTGTGAAGGTGTGCATCTTTGAGAAAGAAATTCGGATGCATGTTTAATATTACCATATATATGAAGGCTCTCTTTTGTTTTGGTTGTGTAATTTAGCATTCCAAATTGAACAACTTTTGCAGGAATTGTCATCAGACTCTTCACAGCATGTCCGTTCTGCCCTGGCTTCAGTAATAATGGGAATGGCTCCTGTGTTAGGAAAGGTATAAATGTCAGATAGAAGTTTCTGCAGTAATTTTGCTCTAGACAGTGTTTGCAGTATCCATACGAGGAAGGTGAAATCTGTTGTTGGGGGTCCTTCATAAAAATTTATATTGCCTTTCACTATGTAGCTCAGTAACTCGTAAACTGAGCTGAGTTTTGAACATCATTTAGTGTTTTGGTTGTCTTTGTATATTTCACAGTTTTCATAAATGCCATATGCTTGTGTTGTGTAGACCATTGAAACTCTATACAACTAGCTACTGAAATATGTCTTTCGCAAGTCAGAAGGGCATATGTCATGCTGCGGTCTCGATTGACCTGTACAGTATTTAATCAGATTAACCTTTAAAGTCCTCACATTCCACTGTCCTCCCAGCCTGCAACAAGGGAAATATCTAAATGTTAAATCTTGGTTTAAATCAGTGCTTAGGCCTTCTAAATTAGCAAGGTCATAAATTAGATGAATGTTAGTAATGTATGGCATGACATTCCTTGTTTCACTCACATATCATGTGTCATTTCTAAAGGTTCCTTTGTTTCTTAGCAATCTGTGTATATTTATTGTTGACTGCTTAGTGTAGTTACTTTATGGTATCTTTTGCTTCTGGCTTTTGCTGGCATGAAAATTTATATTGAATTTACTGGATTTTGATAATTCAGTTCTGTAACTAATTTTGTGCCACTAGTTTTCCACGGATTTTTTATTTTCAATAAAGTGTTGTCCTCAAAAGCATCTTTTTTCTGATCATGGTAGTAGTAGCATTTTACTGCAATTGTTATTCTTAGTACTACCTTATCTTCAATGCAGGAAGCAACAATAGAGCAGCTTCTTCCTATTTTCCTATCCCTTCTGAAGGATGAATTTCCTGATGTGCGCCTAAACATCATCAGCAAGCTTGATCAAGTGAATCAGGTTGTTCTAGTTTTCTGGAGTTGTTTTAATTTTCAGAATTCTTTCAAACTCTTGAAAACCTTTTCCTTTCCTCTGATTAATTTAACACGCAGAACCTGTTTATTGATGTCCTTAAATATGCATGCCACACATATATATACTCAGCAAAGCAAATATTTCAAAGTCTTATTGATCAAACTATTCTTACAGGTTATTGGAATCGATCTGTTATCTCAATCTTTATTACCAGCCATTGTTGAGCTTGCAGAGGATAGGCATTGGAGAGTTCGGCTTGCAATTATAGAGTATATACCCTTATTGGCAAGTCAGTTAGGGGTTGGATTTTTTGACGACAAATTGGGTGCTCTTTGCATGCAGTGGTTACAGGATAAGGTTTGTGCTCTTCATTTTCTTGCTAGTAATGTAGATTTTGGGAACTGCATATTTTATATTACTATTTTTGTTTGTGTAGGTTCATTCAATTCGTGAAGCAGCTGCTAACAACTTGAAACGTCTAGCTGAAGAGTTTGGTCCTGAGTGGGCTATGCAGCACATCATTCCTCAGGTTCATCTATTAGCTTAATATATTATTTACACGTGGTACACTACCTTGTATCTCAATATTAATGTCTGTGTGTGTATGCTTTTATCTTCCATCGGAAGGGCACTTCTAATCTGTTCTTCTGTATCATCATTGTTTTTTTTAGATACAGTTCTTTGCTTACACCATACTATAATTTAGAGATCAATAAACCGTATTTTAAATGAATTGATGAACCTGCTGGTTTTCAACTGAAATAGTGAAAGAAAGTTGTTGCTCATGAGCAATCATGGGAAGTGGAGTAGGGGACTATTGAAAATCTTCCACTTTTTTCTGCTGTCTTTATTGAGATCAAAGAAGCCTGCACTCCTCTTGGTTTGTTTCAGTTTAAGCACAGTAGCTCCTATTCCAAAATATTGAAATAATAAAAATTATGTGCTTTCGTGGTACTGCTGTTTGAATAAAGTTGAAGTCATGTACAAAAAGGTCTCCTGACATGAATATAACATTGAATTTTGGACTGCAGCTAAATTAGGAAATACTGGTTTTATGTTTTTATGTTCAGCCTGGGACCAAAATATGGTTTATGATAGAACATTCTGGCGTACTTTGATCCATGTAGCCGACCCCACTTAGTGGGATAAAGCTAGGTTGTTATATCTCAGCCATGCCCCCCTTGGCTCTGGCCTCTCTATGGCCCTTCAAGGAGTCACTATATGATTATCCTTGAAATATGTGCTTTGTATCTGCTATTACTTGTTTTGTTGTCCTAAATGCAACTTCACATGTGTCATTTATTTCGAACTGTATGGAACAGGTTCTGGAGATGATTACCAATCCACACTATTTGTATCGGATGACCATTCTTCGTGCTATCTCGCTGCTAGCCCCTGTAATGGGCTCTGAAGTCACTTGTTCAAAATTGTTGCCTGCTGTTGTTGCAGCATCAAAAGACAGGTATTTTATTTTAATTTTTTTAAAATTTGCCCTATGTCATAGCACCATAGGGAAAGGATTAATATAGTTGTCCAAGCTTCTAACTCATGGCTTTTTGATCACATGTAGAGTGCCCAACATAAAGTTCAATGTGGCAAAGGTATTAGAGTCCATCTTCCCCATCGTCGACCAATCTGTAAGTATCTTGATTTCTTGTGTTTTTTATCGACGTATCCTTTTTTCTTTCTATGCCACTACTCTTATCCCGTGAACACCATTGCCATTCAGGTGGTAGAAAAGACAATCCGACCATGTCTGGTTGAGCTCGGTGAGGATCCTGATGTTGACGTGCGATTTTTTTCCAACCAAGCCTTGCAGGCAATTGATCATGTCATGATGTCTAGCTAGACTAGAATGTAAATGTTTCCGTGTCACATTTAGATCGATGACCTCGGCAAGGATGCTAATTTTCACACTATTATAAACAATGCTGTTAGTTATGTTTAATGCTGTCCAGTTATAGCTAAATGGTTTTTTGCGAGTAACTAGTCATTGACAAATGATGTGATTTAGTTCTGGTTATGTACCATTTTTACCATTTTCTCTATAATTCTTTTCTTGATTGTATTTTGCATAGGTTCTTTATTATTATGATCATTTTTGTTCCTTGTCCTTCCTTGTTCTAGGAATGCATTGCATTTGCTTAATTCAATTATTATTAAGTTTGATTACTTTCAGCTAAAATTGTTGTTGAATTAAAACAAATTAATTACTAAAATTTCATTCAGATATATTTAAGCGTCAAGCCCTCTTTTCCATTTTGAAAAAGATTATTTTTGAAGTTTTGCTTAAAAAATAGGAAATTGCCATGATAAATTTATTAAAATAAACATCTTTTGGTTAAATTTTACCTTAACAATTTAAAATAAATTAATTATGACTAATTTACCCATTAACCAATTTTACCTTAGAAAATTCTTAAACTCATTTTTTTATGGTTAACGTTTAAGAATTGTGACTAATTTACCCATTAACCAACTAAAATCAGCCACATACGTAAATTTGGAACTAAAATGGAAGTTAATTTGTGGGTGTCACTTACTTTTTGACTCATTTGATTAATTTTAATTGATTGATGGGTAAATTTCTTGCAATTTTTCAATTCAGTCTAGACCTCACCTTTTTATATAAACAAAACTTTACATGAGTTTTTGCCAACTCCCAACCAAATCAACATGTGTTGGTATTACAATTCCATACATACGTGAATTTATTGACGATCGTATCAATATCAACCATGATTTGTACTTCTTCCAACCTTGCGACTATGACAGAAGGGGGAAATAAATATGTTATGATAACAAATGTGCAGTTAATATTGCATAGACAGTAAATATGTATATTCATCTTTTTCCCTCGAGTTGGGGAAAAAATAAGTCATGTGGCTACTTGATCTTCAACGTGAAACAGGAGATAGGGGCCTCAACTTCCACCAGTTTGTTCCCAACATAATTGAAATTTAAATAGAAATAGTTTGAAATGTGGGGGTTGAGGTTCAGTCATCATTCTTACAGGACTGGTTGCTGTTTTTCATTGTTCCACCAACCCCCAATTCACCTATTTTCACTCTTCAGCCTTCACCTTAGTTGTAAAAATATTCATTTAAGTTTTTAGTCCTTCTAATAAATCTTTTGTTTTAGTTGTACCAATTTTTTTTTTGTTGCTGATTTCTGTTCAAAAAAAGGTTTGTTGATTAATATCAGAAAAGTCGAAATATTTGCTTTTAGTCCTCGTTATTTTGGTGTTAACTCCTTAATATGTAAGTTTCTGATATATATGAGTTCTTGTAATAAGTACCAAGCTGAAATATTACTTCAGTTTTTTTTTTTCAAGAACTAATTGAACATGAACCAAATATTAAAATAACAAGCAAAACTACTTATTTCTTGAAATTAAAACCGACAAAAAATATAAAGATTAAAATAAAATAAAAATTATTTTACATATATTAGAGGACTAAAAATTCGTTTAAACCAAAAAAGTTAAACAAAATTACATACATTTCTAATTAAGTTAAAAAACTTACCTTCATGTAACATGTTAATGTATTGTATACATAGTAAACTTATTTTAGAGGATATATATTGCTTTGTACTTTAGTCATATTTATTTATTTTTTTTGACAAGTTCCACCTTTGTCATTGTCATATACGGTATTGGCTTATAAATAGCATCCTAAGCTAAGATCTGTCATTGCATTCGATCTCCTCTCCTTCCTAGTTAGTTTCATTTAATAAACTATGAAGCAAGAAAATGACCACATATCATCATTTCCTTTGCTACGTACCCAGGTATTTCAGTACACCACCTTTTTAATATATTCAAGCTGGAATCATTTTAAATGATCAACATATAAACTTCCAAATTTTGATTCCATAACAAAAACAGATTATATTATCATTTCTCCACAAAAGACAACACACATATATAAATTGTTTTTTGTCTTCTGATATTAGTCTTTTTTTTTTTTTAAAAGATATAAGAAAGTAATCAATTCCATTTTTGTATATATAAGGAAGGATTCCCGTTTATAAGCAAAATTAAATAAAATACTAGCATATATGAAAAGATCAAATTATTACATCTATGTAACACTTAATTAATATATGTATCTGGATATATCTGGTTTTTCTTTCGTATTTTCTGTCATTGTTTTATTCGTAGCATATATTGGTACAATATTGTCTGGTTTCTATCTTTGTTGCGTTGTTCGTTCGGTTTAAATTGACAAATTATCATTAATTTATTACAGATTTGACGTCAATATTATAAATCCAGAAACATTAACAATAATAATATAAAGAAATATTATCTCATTCTGAAGCATTCATACAAATGACAGGATTTATTATGATTTGGATTCATGTAAAATTCATCATGTGTTCCAAACCTTAAATTTGGATCTTGAAGGACATATTGGTCTGTATATTTGATTTATCATGTATATACTTTAATTGTGTAGGAACAACGACCGAAAGTTATTATGAGTTGGCCTGGAACACTCATTTGAGCAAGAAAAAACAAGCAACTTAAGCAGATTAAAGGTTGTGGTTGTAAACTGTTTACAAACCTCAACCTCGAACTTTCAGCTAGATCAAGGGTTTAAGCTGAAGCCTTCAAGACGTGCTGCTTCAACGCATATGTGACACTGACCACGTGATCCACATAAAACTACAATTATTTATTTATAGTAAACATAAGATAGATTACATGACCAAATAGTGCCATTTGAACACTTTATTTGATTGTTATATAAAGTGTATATGAAATATATTGATGGGTTATTTTATTTCAAAAAACCTAGCAACTCATACACACTAAGTGCAAAAAAAAATTGTAGGTTCGAACTTACTGTCCAACATATAAATCTCTCTACAACTTTTTACCATGATTGTACATAATTTATTTACTTTACACATACTAACAAAGAAGTTCTCAATTTAAACTCACCACAGCTAGTAGCGGAAGTCCAATCATCTAAGCTAATGTCCATTGGCAGTTTTATTTACTATTGAGTTATGTTCAAAAGGTATGATCACATATATCGTAAGCAGAGCTGTATCTGAGGTAGGGCGAAGAGGGCGATTGTCCTAAACCCCAAAAATAAGTCTAAAATATGGGACCCAAAATTTTGAAAAAAGTGTAAGGTATAATATTATACTTTGGAAAATATAGAAATAAAACCTAGTATGATTGTTGTCAAAAGACTTGCATTTGATATGAGTATAGAGCCGACACTTTTAACAAAGTGTCGTAGATTTAGAAAAAGACAATATGATGAGAATGATAATGATGAGCAAATACAATCATCAGATGAATCTTTTAGAGTCAATAATTTTTTTGTGGTTGTTGATAATAGATTTGAACAGTTTGAAATATTTGAAAGTATTGTTGAATTTTTATTTGATGTAAGAACCTTAAAATCATTAGATAATGATGAATTAAAAAAATCTTAAACAAATTTTGAGGCTGCATTTTCTCATAAAGATTTGTCGAATGTTTACACAAATGATCTTTTTTATGTATTAAAAGTGTTACAAATATCTTTGTTAAATGAGTTGATGTCACCATTTGAAATTCATTAGTTTATCAAATGTTTCAATTGCTTATCAAATTCTCTAAACTATATCGATGATTGTTGCGCGTGTAGAAAGAAGTTTAAAATATTGCAACGTCGTGTCATTGCTCGCTGATATATATTTTAAAATATTTTATTTATATGGAAAATGTTATTTTTCTAGAAAAATAGCATCAAGAATTTTTTAAGACATAGTTGGTAAGTTTTAATTGCATGATTTATTTGTTCACTTCCTATTTTTCCGCCACACCTCTTTGAATTGTGACAAATAGTGCATTGTGATTGGCTACTCTTTATTTTTGAAAAATTCTTGATTTTTTTTTTGAGATATAACATTGCTCTATTTATATACATTGTTAGATTAGAAACTATCGTAAAACATATGCATTATAAGAAGAAAGTTAATCCACGTAACTTCAGTTTAGACCGTATCTCAAATCAATTCGTGACTTTGGTTTTTGAAACAGTACTCTTTCACTATTGCTAATGATTTATTACTTTCTCACCGCCTTAGCAAGGTTTTTTCTTTTGTGGAATTCGAATCTTATACTTTGGAAATAAGTTCACAGATTCATGGAATCCTATCAAGTATATTTTACACACCCCTAAAAAAAGTACATATTTATTTACGAATAAGAGACCAAATAACTAAATGATATGTATTTTTATTTGTGTGATCAAATTTTGTGTCTAAAATCCTGTGTTTATTCAATTTTTCAATATTCAGAAGTTGGGAATCTTTAGCTTGTGGTCAGTTTCATTTCCCTAAAACTTGTGTGCCTAAAATCCTGTTTTGCTAGCTTACATAATTGAGTTTCTAGAAGAAAAAAATTTGTTATGCAATTGTAACATAAATTTATATTGAAACTTATCATTTGCCATAATGTTATGCACACAATTTTCTTCAATAATTACAAATTAAGCAAGAGTCCAATATGTACAAATACACACAAATTTAAGCATTAAGCAAGAACCAAAAAAACATAATCAAAGTCCCATGAAGGATTTGATAAGATCCATCATTTGAATAACTTTTGTTTTAGACACCTGAGATTTACTTAGAATCTGAAAAGCATGTCCAACACCTTTGAAGACTTCATATTCAACCCTTTTACCAATTCTTTCCAAAGCATCACAAAACTCCAAATTCCTATCCTTCAATATATCCATCTCAGATATACACACCAACATAGGCATCATCAGGAGCTTCAACTCCTCCATTTTCACCAATGGATTACACCATGGATGATCACGATCTTCGCCATATGGTAACGCCAATCGCCAATAAGTATCTGAAGCTGCTATGTTCAAAGCAGAACCAGCCATGCATTTCTCTGATAATGTTCTTTCTTTTCCACCAAAAAATGGTTGTATCAAAATAAGACCATTTAAATTTAAAGGCCTTAAAAATGTACCTTCACATGAATCTACCCTTTTGGCAACATTATAAGCTATGTTACCACCTGCACTATCACCTCCTAAGAAGACATTATAAAAGTTGCATTTTTTAGTCCACCATTCAAATTCACTACTCTCATTTTGATATAAAAATTGTTTTTTCAACCATATTAGTGCATTTAAACCATCATCATAAGGTGCTGGTAGAGGATTTTCTGGTGCTAACCTATAGTTAACTGACATAATCAAGCAACCAACTTTTGAAGATAGCATAGCAAGAAATTCATGGTAGCAACTCCAAGCTGCAGAACCAACACAGAAACCACCACCATGAAAATACACCAACAAAGGTAGTTTTTTTGTGTTGGAATTTGGAACATAGAAACGTGCCCAAATGTTTGTAACACTGTCAATGATAATGTCTCTTGAAGTCACATTTATTTTTGGACTTAAATCAGAAGTGACACATGGAACAATGTTGGGTCGTTCTATATATCCATCTTTGTGTACTTTAATTAGCCCTTTAATTTCCTCAACAACAGAAGAACCTTGGTTTTGTTGATGGTTTTTACCATGTTGTGGGATAAGGTTTAGGTTTGAGGTAAGAGCAGTCATAGGTTTTGGTGATTGAAACAAGAAACAAAGGAATGAATTGAAACAAAGGTTTGTACTTTGTAGGCATTGCATTTATTGATTGCTTTATATACACAACACAAGGAGTGGGGCAAAAGTGATCAATGGATCTTTACCTACCAAAGTGGGATATTGTAAATGTCTCCCGTGAATTCACAAGTGGTGGGTCATTATAATTCTCTAATGTGCCTCCAATTTATTGAGAGTTCACATTCATCTAAGTGGAAAATGTATTGTAGACACCTTGTTATATATAGCATATTCTTATATTTAGAGTGAGATTAATCACAAATTTTTCTTATAGGATACAAACTCACATTGAGTATCATAGACACCTTTTTATATATATCATTGAGTATATTCTTATATTTAGAGTTTGATTATTGGTTGATACTTGAATTTCAACAATCTATAATTCATGCGTGAGTAAAGCCATCACACCTATATCAACTCTTATTCTCCTGTTAAATTGAACAAGACTCTATAATAATACTACTTGTTGGGTTACGAGTAGAGTCTAAAACGTTAGAAAAGTGTTTTCATATTATACTACGAACAACTGAGCGGCTTAAACATTATATTTTGACTCAAAATATTAAAATATCGAATATAAAATCATATCTTTTGTTTAACTCATTCTAATAATCTTATTCAATGTGCAACTAATCATTCCTATATCACACTTTTAGGTGTGTCGCTGTTAAGTTACTCAAATAGAAACAAAATGAACATAATGAATGTGTGCATTTGATGAGCCACGTTACTACATGTCATTCGCCAGCTGCTTATGTTTTATTTTTTACTTTTGGCTTTTTTAAGGTACTTGAATCTTGATTCTTGGGGCATGTTTTTTCAACTATGCTTGAGTTCATTAAGGGTAACGATAACAAGTGTTTTAAAAGCATTTGTTAATGATTCAAAAGAGTAAATAATTTATAAATACGTATAAAAAGTTTATTTTTTGAAGTTTCGGTCTGTTGAATAGACAATTTTTAAGAAATTTTTTTATTTTGATTTTTAAACAAGTGTCTCAATGGTACTTGTTAGCATTTCTCTTTCATTAATATGCTTGAAAAAAATCATAAACTAAGTTTTTTTTTTACCTCTTTTATAAAAATAATTTTTCCAAAGTTAAAATCTAAATAACTACTTCATTTTCAACCTGAAAAGCATTTTAATGTTCTTTTTAAAGAAAAAATAACTTACACACAAACATAACTAAAAAAATCTTAAACAAAGGAATTCATAATCATATTAGGCAATTAAAAAGGAAAAGAGGAAAAGCCATAAAAGCATTGTTGACATTTTGAGAAACAATTGAGGTCAGTGGAGTGCAAACACTACGGGCTAACATTAGGCTGTCTCCCATTAGCAACATTTCAGGAACACAGTATGAGACAACAATAGCAATTGAGTTGTTGAATTAACAAATTATTCTACATATTTCTTTGGAAGTGATATGTAATTTGTGGCCATGGAGGTGGCATGTCATATTGTTGCGTTTTGAGGCCCTCATAGGTCAGAATACATCTAAATATAGAAGCTTTCTTTGGTCTTAGTTGCTTTTTGATGTCCATTGAACTTGCTCCTCTCAGTAAACATTTGGGACTTCAAAATAAAGAATGAGAGCTTGGTGGTCAAAGCTTATTGTTTGTCGTTTTCATGAGAAATAGTCAACGGTGTTTAATCTTGAGTTAGATTCATGCATCTTTTAAACTACATTTCTATCTAAGTACTCACATTGACGAAGCTAGAAAAAAATATTCGGGTCAGCCACAAAAATAAACTAAACTATATATATATATATATATATATATATATATATATATATATATATATATATATATATATATATATATAGTTTTATTAAGCATTAAACATAAAATTGACTATAAAAAATCCTTCAAAAAAAAATTGACTATAAAAAAGATTACATACTTTAAAAATCAAAATAATTATCTAAACATTTAGAGTAACTTAAAGTGTGACAGAAATATGAACTGTGATGGAGAAGATGATGAGCCACAAAATAATTTTATTTAAAAGTCAATGATATTTCAATAATTTTTCCAATAATAAAATTTAAAAAATTTTGGGGTTGGATGGGTCATGGTCAACCCAAGCCCTAATAGAGCTCCACCACAAAGTACTCACATCATATAAAATACAACTTAGATGTGTTTGGTGTCTGAAATAATAGAGTAGAAACAATCTGGAAGTATGATTTTGTATTTGAGAAACTTGTATGTTCTATATGGTAGTAACCAGCAAATCCTTATCTTAATGCAAGTGATATTTCAAAGGCTTAATTGTTTTTTTATCCTTTATTTTTCAATGCTCGCAAAAATAGTCCTTGTTTAAAAAAATTTGAATATGTTGATCTTTCAAGTATCATATCACATTTGTTCTAATTTTGGAATAGACCCGAGGTTTTTTCCCCCAAAACATGGTGACTTTCAGCCTCAAACATGCTAACTAACTGTCCTAATTTTGATTCCGAAAAGAAAACACCAATTGAGGCCAATAATCGCCATTTTTGTCACAAAAATAACTATTTCTAGAGTAAAAATCCGAGTTAGACCAAAATTGCAACAAATGTAATACCTGAAGATTCAAAAAAATCAAATTTAAGAAAAATGATCAAACGCACACTTGTTAATAATATTAATGTCCTTAAAAATAGAAGGTTAGAATTAGACACGTTTATATATACAAGTGACATGTAGCAAAAATCACCTTCATAGTGACTTTCATTACTCCAGCAGTCAAAGCCCAATAAAACGACTCTTCAATGGCCCAAATACGGTTTTCTCCCTAAACACTCCCTCATTTGAGTTTTTATTTTACAAAATATATAAAATTTCTTCTTTTGAGTCTATGAGTCCAAGCTCAACTTGTAAAAATGTCAAAATTATTAGGCAAGACGCCGTTATCGGGGTTCAAACACCAGTCTCTCAACTTGTGTGTAATAGTTATTTGTCATTTTGTCGATCTATTAAAAAAAATCTACTTGCAAGTTTCTTAATATGTGTCTCTGAGATACAAGTCACTAAAGTTTTTTTCTTAGCACAATTATAATACATTAATAAACAAATATTTGATTATTCAAATTATCTGTAAATCTCAGCCAAGTTCATTATTATTATTCTTTTTGGTCAAGCCAAGTTCATTATTTTTAACACCGTTGCTTCTAAAATAACATTCAATCAATGTAAATTTTCTTTTTGATAGTTTATTTATTCTTCCTTAAAAAAAAATGTTTATCCTAATACAACAAAATTCCATGAAATGTTCCCTAAAAAAAATAGATTCCATAAAATGCATTTTTGAAAATATCATTATTAATATATAAATCATAGTTCAACTGACAAAAATATCGAAATTGTTAGGTCGCCATGATCAGAGTTTGAATCTCGACTCCTCTAATAGATATAAGTTTTAATAACTATTGTCATTCGTGTGAGATATTATTCAATTACTAATCAATAAAAAACACTTACAACGATACTAGTTTAATTTTTTTGTCAAAAATATACTAGTTTCATTTATTACGAGTATTTTGGCCTCGATTAAAAAAGAAACTTTTTAATGTTTTTGTGTGGACTCAAGGATTAGTCAAACAACAGTCCAAAATGTGCTTAAACTATAAAGATCCATCGAGATACTTATTGGGGTCTAAGATGCTAATTTTTTTAATTATGGTCGATCAGAAAAAATATGGTCACTCCGCTCCTCCGTATTTTATTGTAAATCGTTTAGACGTTTTTAAACATTAAAATATGTAGCTAATTTGGTATTTGAAAGAAAAAATATGTGTGATTTTATAAAAGAAGTTAAAGTAACAAATAGTAAATGGTTGCTTTATCCGGCTCATGGTTACACGGTGCAGGAAGCATAGTGCTTTCTTACTAATAATGGGAACTTTGTGGATAGGACGTTTGTCGATGACATCTTGCATAAGCAGATTCCCTCAAAGGCAATTTTGTTTGTGTCGCGCCTTCTTTGCAATAGACTTCCTACTAAAGACAATCTGGTGCGGCGGCGTGTTATTCAGGTTCATGACTCAGACTGTGTGGCTGGTTGCGGTGCTCTTGAGACTGCAAATCATTTATTTATTGACTGAGACATATTCAGTTCGCTTTGGGCTCATGTGTTACATTGGTTGGGTATATCTTCGGTCCTCTCAGGTGACATTCGACAATATTTTATTCAATTTTCTAACATGGCAGGATTGCCTAGAGCCACTCACTCGTTTTTGAAAACAATTTGGTTTGCTTCTGTTCTATTTGGAAGGAAAGAAATAACCGTGTTTTCCAAAACATGGCATGTGATTCTTCTATTATAGTTGAGAAAGTTAAACTAAATTCTTTTATGTGGCTGAAATCATCACATGTGTTGTTTAGCTATAGTTATCACGAATGGTGGAAACACATGCTTCCTTGTATGGGAGTCCAGGTTTAATTTGTTTTCTTTTTGACTAGTGTCCTTTTCTGTTAGCACCTTTTTGTTGTAAATACTGCTGGTTGTTTTTCCTTTGCATGTCTTGTGCAGGGTAAATCAACATTATCTATAATATATATCATTATATATATCATTTTAGTTTGTTTAAAAAACAAATAGTAAATGGTATAATAAAAAAAGAAACACTACTAACGATATTAGCCATTAGGGGGATGATTCTCTCCAAAACAAAAACAAAAAAATCACTGTTGTTTCGATTGGATGCATTGGTACCAAAGTGATATATTATAATAAATGCAAAGTGATATATTATACAATAAAAGATGGAGGAGTATGTATTGGCATCTTGACTACTTGCATGAGTCACGTATTTGAACCATGCCTTGCTATGTTTCAGAAAGAAAGTGCCATAAAAAAATCATACCTATATCGAGTTAAAATTAGTTCCAACAATCCAAATATTAGCATGTAAGTTTGACCTTTATATTGTTCTTTATGAGAATTGAGAAGTGATCCAACACCAATAAGATTCTCTTGATTGCACCCTTCCTATTAGTTAAAAAAATTAAAACACAATCATCCCAATTTTAGAAGCAATACCTACTAAATTGATTTTTAATGCTAACCCAAACCATAAGCATGCATGATGTAGACGTATGGTGAAGAATAATGACCATTTATGTCACTAAAAAGTAACCATCAAAACTCTTTCAAATTTTGATCCATTAGATTTGGCTTTAAAGATTCAATATGACAACATATCATACTAAAATTTAATAAAGTACTCAAAGAGCAGACACTTGCTAACGTACGAAATTGAAACATATTCTTCCAACTTGGACACTGTTGGATGTGATATACTCATACATAGATTGACCACTTTCATGTATCTCTTATGTTCCTCAATTATTATACATAAACCTCATGATCCATTTATTTTGATGTCACAATTCATCATAATTTCCTTATATCAACCCAAGCCTAAACTTAAAATTTCCTAGGAAAGCTTTATTAATCTTAAAGCTTGTCATGGAGATGAATTCAGATCCTAGTGTTTGGTTTGAGACAGAAAATGAAGATGATACTTTCTATGATGAGATTAAGAGGCAGATTCTGCTATTGACATCTGAAGACAATGAAGATTTAGTTGAAACCAATAGTTTCAAACACATTGATGTTACAAATGATGGTTCAAACAGGTCAATTTACAATTATAACAATGCAACAAAACCTACAAGAAAATTCTATTTGTGGGAAACAGATAGTTCTGGTTCGCCGCCTATTTGGTTAACAAATTTGTGGAAGAATGGTAAAGGTACTGGAGTGTTCATTCCTCAAGTTTCATGCAAGGAAAATCAAAGACCAGGTACAATTATGATCTCTTATTCATTAGTTTATTTTATTTTCATAGACAGATGTTGTAAATTAATGGTTATGTTGATTTTTGAGGGTTCGAATTCTTATTACTTTAGTAATTGTTACTTTGCTCACTGTTGTGATGCTTTTGATTCTTTTGCAGCAAGAATGAGCAATAGGAGGAGGAAAATCTATAGACCAGTGGTGAATAAGAAATGAAGAAGCTTATGCTGTGGAAATTTGTATTTAGTGAAATTTGAACACTGGAGTTTTATCATAATATAGCTTATTATGATTTATCCAAAGAAAAAGTACAGAAAAATAAGGGAGAATAGGTTGTGAAAAACTCTCGTGTTATCTATGTACAGATAATAATAATGTTATTATAAGAGAGAATAGAATGAACTTGTAAAATTTGTTTATGCGATTTTGTACATATTCTTGATTGAAAAAAAGAAAAGACACATGGAAGTACAAATAATAAAATTTCATGTGTCAATTTACCATATAAGAGTTGGAATGATATATCTATGGCAATTAGTTTCAAGCGTAGCTCTGTCACAACATAACATCCCCTTGAATGTGATGATATTAATAACACTTATCAATAGTACACTTAAAAACCTGTACTCGTACATATCAATATGTAGGTAGTTAGATCAGTAGTTAAGGAAAACAAGGTTTCTTGTCAATGAAGTCAATTATTCGCCTTACACACTAATTATGCACTATAGAATGTGTCAATTCCTTTAGTATTCTTTAGGACATGCTGACCATAATGAATTAAGAGCTCGAATTCGTGAAATGAAATCATTTATGACAAGGAGAGCACGAGCAGCTTGGTGCGAGGTCAAAATTCGACGCAGCTGTTGCAAAGTTTGTTGCCTCAAGATATCAGCCTAAGAAAAACAATGCTCAAAATGTTATCACTCTCAATTAAATGTGGAATAAGATAATGTTGAGTGATCAAGATCACATTGTCTTAAATTTAATTACCTGATGAATGAAAGTCTGCAGTGTGGCAAGCTTGGCCATTGCAAGAGCCATTTGGCCCATATACTCGGCAACATTTCCAGATCCAGTGGATGTGGAGGAAAGTGTCTCTGAAAGAGATTGTTGCAATGCTTCCATGCCTTGAGATAATGCATCTTCAGCCTGTTGACAAGAATGCTGCAGATTGAAGATCGCCATCAACTGCTGATCTGTTAACGCCTCGAGTTGGTTTCTAATTATCTGAATCTCGAGAGGAAAAGCAAATGCAAAGAAAGAAGAGTTAACAAAATGTATATATTTATTAGAGATATAGTTAGTTGGTTAGTTAGTTAATTACTAGTGGTAGTTAGTTTGTTAGCCTCTATAAAGGCTTTCTATTTTACTTTCTAAACTTTTCTCTTATCCATGGCTTTCATCTAGAATTGTAATAATATTTTCGAACAAAATCACCTTGAGAAGTTCGGATGAACGGAATCCACCAAGCCACATGAAACATCTTTCTGCAGGTGTCTTCCACAACCCAGAAAGTATGTGAAATACATCAGCCTTTGCACCTATGCTCTTCAACTTGTATAATTCATCATAATGTACCATAACACCATCAACAAGAAGATGCACTTCATTATCGCCCATTTGAGAATTTATAGCTGATCTTATGTCATTGATTAGTCGTTGATGCTCATCGACCCAACGAGCATAGTCCATATCAAATGCTACCGAACCTGAAGGTTTAAAATACTTCATCAGTCACATACTCACATCCCTCCATGATTAATTTGCAAAATGCCTTCTTAATTCTAATGATGCCACATGAATGTAATTATCCATTGATCATCTATTTTGCTGCTTACCAAGAATGATTAGTTCTAAAGAAATGCACATCATAAATTGCAGTTAAAATAACAAAAGTAATATAGTGTCTATTTGAAAACATATATTGGACACAAACACCATGTTTCTATCACTATGAACGAAATGAAGCTCAAGGTTGCATCGCTTCACCTGAATTACTGTTTCCAACAGTTGAATGACCATGATCCGCTGTAACTCCGGTTGCAACAAATGCACCCTAGAGGGGAAAAGCAATCCATGGAAAAAATTAGTAGAATGACAATAAAATTATATTGAACAAACCAATTTTACCAAATGGGAAATCTTTTAAGTTGTAGGACCTGTTGACGTACTTGTTGAAGCTCTTGTTCTATTTGAGCAAGCCTAAGTCGACTGTTCTCCAATTGTTGCACATAGGCCTATTCAAAACCAAAACATATAATTTAGTCCAGTAATGCTACATCGTACGAATTGTTTTCGTCACAAATGCTATATCTCGTACGAATTTTTTTGTCACAAATGCTGACATGTCTTCCTTTTAGAGCAAGGGACGACAAAAATGTTTTATCATGGGCTTCGGCCCTCTTTGTAATAAAAAAAAGAAAAGAGAATATGTTTTATCAGTATTTGTGAGTTACAGCGTCATGACGTAAAACAGTTCAGAAATTATTGAGTTATGTATCCATCTATAACATCGACATTATGCATTCCCTTTGATAGATTAAATATATACCAGAACAGGAAGAAAACCCAAAACTGTAGACAAATTCAATGCAACAGAATAGCTCTTCCAAGCCCAAAAGTTAAATTAGATGATCATTTACAAAATAAAAGAAAGTATTATAAGAATCCTACATCAACATTTGCATCTTAATTAGTTATAGAAACCTCTTACCGTCCACGTCTCAAATCTTTAGAAGGTTTCTTATTTAAGTACTTCGATACTACTTATTACTTAATAAATGCCTACAAGTTTTTAAGGACTTTTATGTTAACCCAAAAAAAAATATGAACAAGGAGCTGGATAATTAAGCTCTATTATACTAAAACCTCAAAGCAGAAACTAGTTTAACTATAACATACAAACAAGACACACACATCACAAGTTAGGATCAAAGCAACTACCTTTTTCCTTAACCGGCTTTTCCTTGCAGCCTCGCGATTTTGCATTAGCCTACGAAGAGTCTAGAAAAATGTGACCACATAAATAAATGTATCAGCAGAAAAAAAATGTAACATAATTTGAACTGAAGAGCACAAAGTCACAATAAAAGTGGTAGAAAAAAATCAATAACCTTGTGCTCTTCAGATTGATCCTTAGTCTTACATTGATCCTTGGAGTCAACAACTACAAGAGCCCCATTCCCAACACCATTGCACCAAGACACGGTCGATAAACACTGCAAAATTAGGACATTACCACTCTTCATACATCAAATATATACATAGATAGTGAAAAGAACAAAAGATGGTTAAAATATACTTGGTTGTTTTTATCATCAGTGTCAAAATCTTCTGTTGAAGTATCTTCTGTCTTTTGACTGTTATCTGCCATGCCTGAAGAAGAAGCTGAACCAATGTTCTATACAATACACAACATTGAATCAGATAAGGCTGTTAGTTTTACACAAAACTCTAGAGAGAGAGAGAGAGAGAGAGAGAGATTACAGTGTTGAATGTTCCATACTGCAAGTTACTTGCAACAACAGTGACATTGTTAGACTTTGCACCAAACACATAGTCTGAATATGAAAAAAATAAAGTGAAATTAAAATATTGACAAAGAAGGAACTGTTATATAATATATATATATATATATATATATATATATATATAGAGAGAGAGAGAGAGAGAGTGAGAGAGAGAGAGGGCAACTTGAGCTTAAATCAACAGCATGGTGATGTTGAGGATGGAAGAAACGCGTTGGATTTATGTTGAGTTCATCATTTCCCCTGTTTCAAAACAGAGAAACTCTGTTTTTCATTAACCATTTTACTACTACTGCTAAAAAATGGGAGAGGGGAGGTAAATAGTAAAAAAAGAGATAGTGAAACAACTTCGATTTTGAGCATTGTGTAATGTAACTTACCTAAGCAAGAAGGAAGAATGGGAAGAGAGTGGTGAGGTTGATTCAGTTGTGTTGAAGTTTTGCATATTTGTTTAGGAAAATCAGACACAAAGTATATATGTTTAGGAAAACATGGTCATGATGATGAGTTTTGTGATAAGCAAATTGATGCAGAAAATGGAAATTGCAGTTTGTATGCATAAAAGGGTTTGATGATGTAACTTGAACAAAGTGTTGCGTCTAAGTTCAGTAAATACTTGGTGCATTGACTGCATTCATTAATCATAAAAAAATAAAAAAAAATAATACTATTTGTAAAAAGAAAAAAAAACTAAAAAAGTATTAACAAAAAAATGTGTTATAAAACCCGAGTTTGATTTTTGGATGAAAAAATTATTAATGCATATTTGGATGAATTCTTATCGTCATAGTCCCTTTCTTGTAAGAAGTGGATTA
Organism: Medicago lupulina; assembly: GCA_958299785.1. Taxonomy (NCBI): domain Eukaryota; kingdom Viridiplantae; phylum Streptophyta; class Magnoliopsida; order Fabales; family Fabaceae; genus Medicago; species Medicago lupulina. Next base: position 2,419,246 of record OY283141.1, on the reverse strand, counting down.
TTAACAAAAAAAATAAATTTTATTTCTTTACTGATTTGGTTTATGTATCCATATCTATTTTTCATTGTAAATTTATAGTTCTATTTTCTAGTATCATATAAATAATTATTTAAATAACACACCTATAAAATAAATGTCATAATTTTGGAAACATGCATACATCTTCATAAAGGGCAAATCCGAGAGAAGATTGGTCGTTTGTATAGTTCTCTCTCCAGAATCCTAGGGCTATAGGTACTACTACTATTTGATAAAAATGGATACGAGGAAGGTTAAATAATCACTGCTATCATATAGCTGTCCGAAGTAGTAGTACTAGTATCATGGATAAAAATTACCATAAAAGATTTGGGTCTGTTTTTGACAGTTTTTAAAATACTTCATCTCTTTCCTTAAAAAAAATACTTCATCTTTGTTATATTATTTTAAAAAGAGAGTTTAAATAAAATTTGATCTAATGACCTGAATAGATTCTTGTAAAAAATCATTAAGTATTTCATCATTTTGCTACGATATTTTTTATAAAAAGATTTAAAAGAAAAAAACACCCTGTTTTTAATGGTTTATCATAAAAATCAATTTTAAAATATATATTTTTGAAAAAACAAATGACTTTTATCATGCCGAAATCATATCTGTGCCCCTGGATATCAAAAATACATGTGCTTAAACTAATTATCTACTTAAATCCCTCCAAAAAAAATTATCTACTTAAATGATAAGCTTAAAAAATAAAATCAATTGTTCACAATGAGTTTTATTAATAGTTGTTCATAAAAAATGGCGAACCAAGCCAATGATATCTTTTGTTCACAGATTCAATATATTCGGTGCGCATCATTTCACACGTAAAGACTTCATTGGTTCACCATTTTGCCCTCTTCAATTAATAGGCATGCGAGTAACGTAAAGCAAGTATCGGGGCATATGAGTAACAGTGAATATTGAGACTGCTATGATGTGTGATGAGATTGACGGGCAAGTAATAAGACCAATGATAAAAGTTTTCTTTTTCTTTTGGATAAACTTAGGTTAGATTGAAGAATAAATTTGAATGCTTTTGATAAAATAAATAAATTTAAATGTTAAAACCAATTTTATAATCAAAAACTCTAATTTATAATTTCAAATATAAACATTTTAAAGGAAAAATCAATTTAACTCGATTTCGTACTGCGTTTGTAAAACGGAGTTTGATGAAAATCACGGCAAAAACATAAACATGTTTTGTGTGTTGCAAACGGAAAACTAATCACACACGCTTAGTCTTTCATATGAATATTTTTGAGCATACTAATCTTTGATATTTTGTATCATGGATAAATTTGTTGATTTATTAAAATGATACAAAGATCAATTTGTTCTTAGAAAAATATCAACTATCAAGGATTCATATGAATTTTTTTTGTCGGATATTAAATTAGACTAGTAAAAATTGTGAGAGCTAAACTGAATCTTTCACTGTTAAAGTAAAAATCTTTGCTTGAAAGGCACTTCATGGCTCTTGACCTTGGGTTTGGATAAACCATAAGCAATAGCATTGTAATACAGTATGGTGTTTGTTTTGATTTGCATAGCAGCAGCATGTGTCAGAACTCAGAATCAGAAAAACTTTGTGTGTATCTTACGCTTATTCTGTACCGAAACGGCTCAAATTGGAAAACCGTTATAAATAGCTCAGATTGCATTTATCCTTCATACTGACTTCGTTTTTTCTAATTTTGATTTGATGTATCTTTAGGGTCAAGACTCGATTCTAATATCATCATTAAATTAAACTAAATAAGTATAATGAGACTTATCCATTCAATAGCAAAAATAAAACTTGGGTATAATGCAACGATATTTTATTTGTATACCCTTCAATTATCATTATAAAAAAAAGTAGATTTATTAAATATCTGAAAAAAATTCACACAAAATAACTTTGATCATACATTGGTTATTTAATAAATCTTAAAAATATTTTTTTTATTTATAGTAGTAACCAAAAAGAGTATGTTAGACAACTTAATTTTAATAATCTAATTTAATGGTTTGACAATAAACTAGATGATCTGACATGAAGTTCAAAAGTCTAATTGATATGAATGTTCAAAAATGAAATCTTGAACAAATATACAAAGTCAAAATAATATTAATTAAAATGATTCGAAAATAGGAGAAGTAAAATTGCATTAATCCTAGTTTTGAAATTCCATTATAATTGTGAAATGAGTTGTTAATTATAAACTGTTCTAGAAAAATATTCGATCAAGAAGTAGTAACCTACAAGCATCTATAATGGAGACACTCATTTTTTGCTATTTAAATGGGTCTCACATGTATACATCACTTATTTAAAAAAATTTAATAGTAGTACCTAATAAACATTCAATTTCTCCAACCCAGATCTCACACAAATTTCTTAAATGGTACCCACTACTCCACTATCGATAATTTTATATCATTACATTTCAATTTTTTAATATTAAAAGTGTAGATCTCGCTTAAGATTGGGGTCTTAAGTAATACCCCAGATCTTATAAAACCCTGGAAAAGTTTCTCCTCAATAGAGGTACCTAATAAGTACCGAGTCTTAAATATTTAAGACATTCCCATCGAAGATGATCTAATAATTAAGTTTGGAGTTGTTTTTCTTTAAAAAAAAAGTAAAAATAAACATTATATTCTTATATATCTTTAAGACTTATTTCATTTTATATTTCTTAAAATGTTATTTATAATTACTAGTGGAAAAAAAGTTATTTAGTCGGTAAGCCCTCAACCAATAATACTGATATTGATAGGATAAAGGTCTTCATTCGGGTTCGAACCTAAAATCTTACCATTGTGTGTGTGAACTGTGTGAATTATACTACCTTTATAGACTAAAAAAAGTTATTTATATGATGAGTTAATTAACATCCAATCCAATGTGGCATCTCCTACGCAACAAACTTCCCACAAAGGACAATTTGATGTAGCGGCATGTCCTTCATCAAACTCATATGGATTGCATTTCGGGGTGTGGTGCTTCGGAAACGGCAACACATCTGTTTTTATATTGTGACATTTTTGGTTCTCTTTGGTCTCATGTTTGGCGTTGGCTACAAATTTCGTTGGTTTTACCTGCTGACATCAGACAATTTTTCATTCAACTTACTTATATGACGGGTTTGCCAAGATTTACTCATTCTTTCTTGAAAATTATTTGGTTCGCCTCTGTTTGGGTGCCTTGGAAGGAAAGAAATAACCGAGTGTTCCAAAATTCGGTGTCTGATCCTTTGACTATCGTGGAAAAGGTTAAAATGCACTATTTCTTATGGTTGAAATCTAAAAATGCAAACTTTAGTTTTTGCTATCATGATGGGTGGAAGAGAAATGCTAGCAACACACATTTTTCAACACTCTTTGATTGGTTAAAATTCACATGGGTCTCGCCAAATTGATATAGGACCCACATGATTTGATGGGACCCATGTGAATTTTAACCAATCAAAGAGAGTGTGTTAAAAAGTGAGTGTTAGAAGGTGTGTTGCTAACATTTTTCTTAATGGAAACATCCGCTTTTGTGCATGGGTGTCCACTTGTAATTTTATTTTATTTTTGGTGGTGTTCCTTTGTTGAGGCCACCGTGATCTTGTAAATATTTATTGGTGTTTTGCCTCTTGCACACCTTATGCAGAGTAAATCATTGTGGTTTATATCATATCTCATTTTAGTTTGTTCAAAACAACAAACATCTAATGTGGCATTATATCCAATGTGGCAAGAGTCGTCCCGTATTTAGCACGGGTCACAATACTAATTAAATATAACACAACTTTTTAACGATAATTATTGCATCAAAATACATAATTTAGTTTAAAACGGAATGTTACTAATTGTGATACTTGAATTTAAATCCATCTTAATTATGTAACTGTGCTTTTATTTTTTGTCAAAAATAAAAGAAACTGTACAATTCTGAAGTTTAAATATATACCCACCCTACACACCAAGCCATGAGGTAACCATGACCTTTTCACTCATCCAATTCTACATTGCTGATTACACCACCACCAGAAACCTTCTCCTATTCCTATTAATTTAACACCAAATTTATATGAAAATATGCTATAGATACGATCTACACAATGGATAAATAAACTGTTGTAGAACAAAAGAAAACAACACATGTGAATCCTCAAATAGAGGCATTTTCTCGTATAGGGTCATCATGGAATCGATAGTCCCTTGCTCGAGCACTCCTATATTGAAGTCGGTGATGTAGTGTCTCAGACATCTGGTTGAAAAATTCAGCATCCCATCTCTGAATCAATAAAGGGTCTTCTGCATAGCAAATATATATCGATGTAACAGCACTCTCTACCACAACCATTGCCAATCCAACCTGAAAATAAAGTTACATATTTCATGTTCACACAAGAAAAATAAGTAACTTGATGCATGTTTGAAATCACAGAGAATTGAACAAAATCACCTTGACACTAATTTCGTTGAAGCTCTAAAGTATAATTTTACAAAAATCACGGTGGCATACCGTGATTCTATCAAACTAACAGTCAATCCAAACATGTTGTTAAAGATTTAAGGAGATTGGCACTTACCAAAACCATACCCATGAGCATGGATGTGGAGCCAATCATAATAACTCTATCACTCCATTTAACCCACGCCCAAACACCAGCGCAAGTTCCAGTTATCAATCCACCAAAAATGGTGCCCATTAGCAGAACAGCACCTGAACAATCATATGCCACAAGTGCCTCAACCCCAGTTGATTGGAATAACTCCCATGCATCTCTAGCCGAATTGTTAAAGCTTTTACCGTTAACAGCTATCTGTAAGTGACATCATATCACCATTAACCATGTCATTGTTAGTGTAAGTTTACCAATTACATGGATCATGCAATATTGGTGTCCTATTACAAATCATGTTTAATGACAGACCATTAAAATCTAAATTTTAATATTTTTGCCTATATATTCTTGATCTCCTTTTTAATTATTAGACTATTCACGGTCCGATCTACTCTCTTTATTAAGGCTTTTACAGGTATTTCCCACACAAGCCCAAATCACCTTAGGTCACCGTCTTTCCTACAACTGACTATACACACATTAATGTATTTGGTTTTGTATGATAATAAACCGATTAAAATAAAACAACTCATTTGCTTTCCTTAGGTAGCACTTGAGTCTTGAAGTCATTTTGATCCTCAATTAATCTCAACAACCACTTAACTCGTATTTTCCACAGACCACAGTACCTCCTTTAGAACTAAAAAAAGGCCACCTGCCTTTAAAGGATGGACAGCCAGTCTCACTCCTCATATCAAATATTAAATTCAAACTATTAAGGGAAGGAGGGACAGCTAAAGGTGCACCAGAAACCAAGGAAAAAGGCTATAGTAAGCAGTGAGGAATACACCCAAGTGAAAATGGCTGAAACCAAATATGATGCTGCCAAGAACCTCACTCTACAAATTCTTCCACATTTCTCAGTAATTATCAGTAGTTAGACTATATAAAAAAATCAACAATCTGGTACCTGAACATAGGCATATTTGTTAAAAAATCGAACAAGAGTCTCCACAAGATGAAAGAGGAAATCAACACAGCAAAGCAAACACTCATTGTTGCCAATCTTTGACCGAAGTCCACGTATCTGAAAGAAAAACGAATATGCTGATAAAAGAAAAGAAACAGAAAAGTCTCTACACATACAAAAAAATGACTTGAATTTGTCACAAAATAAATGATTTATTACCTCCCATCGCAGTGTCCTGATAGCCGCAGTGAATAATGAGCCATAACAAATGCTACCAAAAGATGTTGTTAAAGCATACTGCAAAGATTTCATTAAGGAGTTAGCAGGAATTGAAGTTGCCTCTCTACCACCATGAAGAAGAACAAGAAACACCATCCCAGACACTATAACATGCACAGTGTTACAGAGCACTGCACCTGTCCAAAATAGGCTTACAGAGAAAACCTGTAAGCATGAAACGTAATAACAGTGTCATCAGATGAGGAAAGCTCAAATAATCAATCTACTTCCATAACCGGTCCAAATAAGAACATACAGAATGAAGAGCAAAACTTGCCACCTCACCACAAGAAGCCACCAGCGTCCCCCATCACTCAAGTTTGAAGCCACAACACCTGCTGCTCCAAATGACCATAAGGCCATCCATAAAAGCACAGCAAACATGAATGCATACGACACTCTCATGACCTCAGGAAGATTCCAAACCATCTTTACAGCTTTTTGCAGAACCAGCATCGTAAATGGAAGTCTGGACAAGAAAAGAAGCCATGAGGATTGGAACCATCTTAGACTCGAAAAGAAAAGAAAAAAACGGCTCAAGAAACCAAGCTACAAAATTAGGTACCTACGACATTCATGTACAAACTACAATACATGAGAAAGTATGCATTGAGCGGGAAAAAAAACCTTAACAAACTGAACTAACGGCTGTTTATTTGCATTTCCATGGACAGAAGACTATTAAAACTTCAAGGATTTGAGAGGTTAAAAACGAAAGAATATATATTTGAACTACGGCATTTATAACTGTGACTCACAAATGTGAACCTGTGACGTTGTCATAAAATATATACATTACACCTTAGGACTTTGATGCAGTATACATAGGGAACCCCGCTTCATCATCTTGTATTAAACTAAACGGATATCAAGAGGTACATTATTGACTTTTATACATGTTTGGATTAGCGGTCAATTTGGCAAAATTGTGGTCACGCCGTTAACTTGGGAAAATCACAGTGACACCATGATTTTGTGAAGCTCCAAAGTGTGGCTTTATTAAAATCAAATGACTTGCCGCCATGATTCTATCAATCTTGCCGCCAATCCAAACATTGCAATCTAAAATTTATTGGCTAACTATGAAAAATAAAGATCTTGTGTTTTAAAAGAACATGGAAATGATGAATCATTGGGATATTTAATCAACACACCAACCAAATAATATTATTCACACTAAAACATTCAGGGCCCATCACTTAATGAAATAACTGCGTAATAGAAAAAGCAACTGCAATTCAACACAAACATATGATTTCAAGGCAATACCTGTCTATGACGGATATAACATACAAGAACTGAAGAGCAGCTCCAACAGCGAAAGCAACCCCCCAGAAAATCTGGTTAGTCCAGAAACACAAAACACTTATGACAGCCAGATAAGTGGTGAGGATGTGAACAGAAACTTTCATCATTTGAGTAGCCTGGGAACCCAATAACAACAACCAAGTCCATCCAAGAACAGTCCCAATTCCACCAGCAGCCGCATAAAGCGGCCAATAAGTTTCGGTTAACCCGGCATGATTCCCAGTAAGACCAGGAGTGTACTTATCAATGTTCAGTCTATTCTCTTTCTCAAACCTGTTGAGACCAAGAACCCCCAAAAGGAATCCCAGAGCAATCAAATGAATCACAAATATTCCTAACCAGAAAACATCATGCCACCGCCGCGATTGTTCTGCCGCCACCACCATTTCACTGCTTCCGCCGCCACTTCTCCTACTCCGGGATGCACTCTATCACCAAACAAAACAACCAAAATTAGAAACTTTGACTTCCATTTCGACTCTTCAACAAACCGGGTCAAACAAAGTCAATAACAAAAATGCAAAAAGATAACATTTTTGCTATTCAAGAGAAATTGGGTGACCCCAAATGAATAAAAATCTGTTTAAAATAAAATGATCACCAAAATTGATTGTATTTTTCCATATAAAGTATAAGAATGATACATGCAGTGAAGCGATAAGAAGGAAAAGCATTAACTAAATTTCCACATAAAAGTACTAACTTTACTAACATTTTTCATTCTAGGAAAAGAAAAAAAGGGTACCCAAACAGAGAAAAAGAGTAAAAATGATTAGTACTTGGGATTGGGATACCTGATTGGCGGAAGCGAAGTCAGAGGAAGAAGAGGAGAAGGAGGGAGAATCCATCATTAGGAATGAAGAAACATAGTGTGAATGTAGAATAATAATAATAGAGAGGAATGAATGGAATGAAAATGGAAAAAGGGTGGAAAATGAAGGAAAACGTAAGAACCAAGGCGAATAAAATATCAAAGAGGAGAAAGGTCAATGGGTTATGGTAGGGTGGTGGTGGATTAGTTTATTGTAATTAGTATAATAATTAGGGCTTTGAATCGAATATTAATTGAATTGAATGAATTAATTAAAGTGTGAAAGAGACATGAAAAATGGGAAGGTTGTGATAAACAAAGTGAAAGAGTTAACGGCTAACATAGATGAGATGGAAATAGTGATGAAGCAGACAAGAGACAAAAAAGATTTGGCGTGCGCGGTAATTTCCCTTACAAACCCGCCCTTATCGTTTGGACTTTGGCCTTCTCACATACTAGTACACTTTTATCTAATCAAGTTGTTTATATAGTATTCCGTGCATCCTAAGATATAAGTTAAAATTGATTACTAAAATTTAATGTATTTTGTTTAAAATTTATATTAAATATATTAACTTATCAATTTATGTTGATTTATTTTTACTTACATTTTAGGACGGAGGGAATAGGTTCTTAAGGTTGGCGTTGGTCTATCACCACATCTCATTTAAAGTGTTTTGTTTCATTCCAAACTATTTTGTCCTACCTTCTTTGGGATGGTCACTTTGTTTATATCTTGTGTCAATATAATACAATTAAATGTATACAAATCATATTTCAACGATAAAATATCAAAATTGTTAAGTTAGATTTCGTGATCGGAATTCGAATTTCAACATCTCCACTTATATGAATTTTAGTAATTATTTGTCGTTTTAATGATTACTTGTTTGAATTTTAAAAATACAGTTATCTTACACTCCCTTTGATCACTATTATAAACAAATGTTAATTTTTTAAGTTCATTCAATAAATGATGTGTGTCGTTTAAAAAGTGAATTTTTGTTTATAATAGTCATGGGATGTAGTATATAGATTTTATTTGTATACAACAAATATAAATGCATGGTTATTAAATTTTAAACATTTTCCGTACATACATACAAATATATATTTTAAGAAAAGGTAAAGTGATTAAAAGTTATGATAAAATATTTCTGTTATGAATATTATAAGTGGATAATGATGGATCATACTACTAGATTATTGGGTCTAGTTCATAAGCTACCCTATTTTCCTGTAAATAGAACTCATTTGTAGCATTATGAAGTACATCAGAGAATAATAATATTTCTCTCTGGTATCTCTTCCTCTCCTTCTATCTATTATTGTTTTTATTTACTTATTTTTATAATATGTTATCAGCGCGTTTTAATCAACTAAGAAGGTATATGAATCTTCTCAATCTATAGTAATATATAAAAAAAATAAGTTGTACTTTTGTATCGATGATTATAGGCTCCTGTTACAATTCCATCAAATTGAATCAGAGCCTTATAGATAAACATAATTGTTATGCAAATTATATAGTGTTTATTTATTTTAATTCAACATTCATTAATTCCTGAAGTGTTGCTTAAAAAGAAATAAATAAACTTTATTTTCTATGAACTCCTAAAGATTCAATACTAATGCATCTCTTAAGGATTGCACAAGCAAAATTTTCTTAAAGAATTCATGAAGAATTCAAAACTAGTGCATTTATGAACGATTGCTTAAAAGATTACAATTTTTTTAATGAATTTCTGACGAATTTAACATTGATTCATCCTTAAAAAATTGCACGAAAGATTTTTCAAATTTCGTATATAGTTCTTGCAACAAAAAGAATTTAATAAGTATACATCTATGAAGGATCGCAAAAGTACTATAATTTTCATTTTTTTTAAGGAAAGTACTATAATTTTCATTGTTATTTTTATCGTACGTTTGCCTTTTATGTTTATTCTTGTCTGTGATGAATAATATTTAAATATCCGTGAAGAAGTAGCTAATATTTTATTCATAATGTTAAATTTACAATTGCATGAAAAACATGAAATTGTCAACGTAATACGTTCAGAATTATGGGAAAAATATTCAAGAGTTTCGCAGTAATCTAATATTTCATTTATTAGAAAAATAATATATAATCTCAAGGATTATTTTTTTATTAATTATAGAATAAAATAAAAATATGCATGAGCACTATTCTAAATAACTTTCTATCCTAAAGTATGTTTATAAACTTTTATACCATTGCGTATTTAAGTATCAATTTGAATATAGGATAGCTTCTATTATTATTATTATTATGGACTAGTCGTTTAAATTAGGGTTAATAGTGTTTTTCATCCCTGTAATATATGCTATTTCCGGTTTTCATCTCTATAAAATTTTCGGTTTGATTTGCACCCTCGTAAAAAATTTATTTTCCGAAAAACACCCTTTATAGGCCATTTTCAGAAAAAAAAATTCAAGAAATTTTGGATTTTGAATGGCCTATAAAGGGTGTTTTTCGGAAAATAAATTTTTTACGAGGGTGCAAATCAAACCGAAAATTTTATAGGGGTAAAAACCGGAATGACATATATTACAGAGGTGAAAAACACTATTAACCCTTTAAATTAATCCTGTAAAATAAACGATGTCTAAAAAATGACCTTGTAAAATAAAAGATGATAAAAAAATTGAATTTTTTCCATAAATTTTTAGAATGTTAAAACATGGTTTTACACTAAAAAATAGTTTTTTCTGACTAGGGACAAATTTATTATGAATTTTTATTTTCCATAATTATGAATTTCTTAAACAATTTATAATTAATTCGTGTCTCATTTAAAAACTTCAAAATTTTATGGTGAAGGTTCTTATGATGTTCTAATCATGCCTACAAGATTAGAGAACTGAATTTGACCCGTGAGTATACGTTTACTCAGAACAAAATTGCAATTTCGCACGTTTTGGTTGAAAAATAAAAATAAATCGAAACGTCTTTGAAATGCTACGAAACTTTGCAGATTTTTTTTTATGTATTTCTATATATGTCTCTGCAAACAATAAGTTCAAAATTCAATTTTTAGGTTGGGGTTTTTGTTGTTTTGTTTTTTGAGTTTTTTAAAAATTCATAAATAATTTGTCCTTAGTTGAAAAATTCTTTCTTTTTGTGTAAAGTCGTGTTTTAATATCCTAAACATGCCTGGAAGAATCTTGAAAAAATTCAACCTCTAGGTAGTTTTTTGACGACAAGTATATTACAGGGTCAAAAATAATAAGAATTTCAAATTACATGATAGAATATGTGCTTTTTATTTTACACCGTTATTTTTTAAACTTCACATATATTACAGGGTCAATTTCAATAATTAACCCTATTATTATTGTTTATTGTTGTTAATTTGATAAATCCAAATAATTTTTTTAAAATTGTAACAAATAACAGCTTCCCTCAAAAAATAAAGGTTTTAAGGCTTCTTTCCTCACATCCATCCCTTAGTTTGTTTCCTTTCATTTCTCCAAAAATTACTATTACTTTTTCCCGCCATCACAAACAAGCACAAAAATAAAACCAAACACCTAAATCAAAGAAGCAGTTACTACTGATTTGTTCATTGCAAAACAATTAAAAAAAAAAAAAACCAAATTCTCAACCATAAACATAACCACTCTTTAACATTTCTTTATAAACTTCAATCCCAAGCTGCATTTCACAATCATCTCACCTCACCTCATCACACAACATTTTTACCACTTTTCTTATTGGGATAATTCATGGATAATAAAAGAGTAGATTGGACCGTCATTGTGACATTGCCTACTGTAACGCCCTCTTTAATTATTTAATTATTTTATTAGATGATATGGTATATGTTTATATATTATATGGATTTGATGGTTATGTGACGTAATTGTGACGTGTGACGTGTTATTATTTTATTGTTTAATAAAATAATATAAGTGATGTTTATATGAATATTTATTTGGTAAATAAATAGATTTGGTGGAAAAAGATAGAATTTTAAGAGATGGGGTTATATTTATAATTAAGAAGAGTTGTGTGGGTTAAGAGAGAATTAATTAAGTTGTGAGGGAGTATATAAGAGAAGTAGGTTAAGAGAGGAAAGTTTTGAGAACGCGTACAGGCAATTGAGAAAAGAGAAGAAGAACGGTCAAGAGAGAAGAGAAAGCTAGGTTCCAATTCTGCATAATTTTCCAGGTAAGGGTGAGCCTAACTTCAGTAATCTTAATGTTAAATCATCTGTTCTTGATTAGCTTAGAGATTGGGAAGAATTGAGAGAAGTTTTGAGAATTAGGGTTTGATGAATTTGATGGATTTGATGTGAGAACGTGTTGCATTGCTGTAGGAACTTGTTACAGAACCTAGATTATCCCCTAGGATGATATTGCTGATGAATTAGAGGCTTAACATGAGAGTTTTGGGATGAATTGGTGTGATTTAGGCTGAACCCGTAGTGATTCTGAGATCGCTCGCCTGTGGCGAGTGATCACTCGCCTGTGGCGAGTGATCACTCGCCGTGGCGAGTAACCCTTGGTTGCTCGCGAGGTGAGCAGTATAGCTCGCCGTGGCGAGCTTGACCCTTAAACTTAGGATTTTTGCCAAACTTTAGATGGTTTTGAGTGCCCCTATATTTATAGAGATGACCTGTGAAGTTGGTTTGGTCAAATTAGATTTAGAGAGCTTAGAAATGAGGATTTTTGGTGAAAATGTCAAAAAGGCCGAAGCACCCAGTATTTCTCGCCTCCAGCTCGCCCCCAACTCGCCTTTGGCGAGTGAGCTGATGTGAGTACTCGCCTGTGGCGAGCAGATGCACTCGCCGTGGCGAGTTAGATGGTTCAGGACTGTTTGTTGTTTTGCGATATGTTTCGCATGGGACTTTGAGAGGAGCCCTTGGGGTAGTGTTAGTGAGGTTTTATACCCTTTAATGTATTCTGTGAAGATGATTGCTGATGATTTACTTGAGCTGTTGATAGATGTTAAATGGTTGAATATAAGTGATGATTAAATATGATGATATGTGATTATGATGAAGATACGTGTTGCGATGTATATGATTAATGAGATGATTTTCTGCCATGTAACTATTATACCTGCATGTGTCAGTTTTGTATTATGAATGATGGTCTTGAGACGGTGTATTAAGTTGTTAAACGACGAGTCCATGCATTTGCATATATTTGAGACGGTGGAGCTTTATGCTCAAAGCGACGGTGGAGCATTTGCTCAAAGCGACGGTGAAGCATATTAATGCTATAATCATATGGTACCACATGCATGATGTTGAGACGTTAGGTGTTGCATTTAGTCGAGTCAATTGTGACATATATGAGATGATGCTTTGAGACGTTGATGTGTGATGTAATGTTGTGTACGATGATGCTTATGATGATGTTATGATGTGCTATAATGTATATGTTTATGAGTTGGATGTATGTCTGTTAATCTTGACATATGATTTATATATTAATATTATTGTTGTGAATCTCACCCCTTCTGCTGGAATTGCCGCCTTGTGGGCAAGTGCAGGTACCCAGTCTTAGATGCGTTGATGCGAGGATGTGTGAAGTAGGGTTGCTCTGATACGTAACGAGATGGGGTCTTTTGTAGAGTCTATTCCTTTATGTATCATGTTTGATTAAATGTTGACTTTCAGTAATGATGAAATGATAATGTTTTTGAGACGTTTGATGGCTTTTAAGCCAAGACTATTTATGAGATGAGACTATTTGAATTCCGCTGCTTATTTGAATGTTTTGTAATTTGATAAATTATTATCCAAGTTGATTTTTAAGAAGAAATGTGACACTCCTTTGAGAAGTACTCTGATTTTATATGATTTATTTAAAGAAATTTTTAAGACGGGAAATTGGGGTGTTACACCTACTCTATTCCAAGGAAACATGATACTTGTTAAGGGTCATTTTAATTACAAAGATGCTCTCACAAAATCTCTTATCTTCATAGAGGCACAAAGGTCAGGAAAACTCCCTCCGAATAGGTGGACTTATCTGGGGGATATTATGATGCTGGGAACAATGTGAAATATGGACTACCAATGGCATTCACAATTGCTACATTATCATGGGCTGCAATATTTTACAAAACAGAATTTGAAGCAACAAATGAAATAGGAAATATTCAAAATGCTATTAAATGGGGTACAAATTATTTTATGAAAACTAGTTCCGGAAGAAATAGATTATATGTTGAGGTAGGGGACCCAGTTGATGATCACCATTGTTGGGCACCACCAGAAAATATGAAGACAAAGAGAACGGTTAAATTAATTGACAGTAACACACCTGGTACCAAGATTGCAGCTGAAACTTCTGCTGCTATGGCTGCCTCTTCAATTGTTTTCAGACATGTTGATCGTAAATATGCTCGCCGTCTCCTTAATAAAGCAAAATCGGTATGAAACCTATGTACATTTTTTTCTTATATTTAAACCAAGATGATATACCATTTACATGCATAGAAGAATGTTTATTTTGTAACTTGTAGTGTTTTTTTATTTATTTAAATAACCTATAGTATTTGGTTACTTCAAAATATGAAAGCTTAATTTATTTCTTCCAATTTTCTGACAGCTTTTCGAATTGGCAAAATCTCATAAAGGAACCTATGATGGAGAATGTCCTTTCTACTGCTCGTATTCAGGCTATAATGTATTTAGTCACTTTTATAATCAACGGTTCTTAATTCAGCGAGTGTGTTTGAATGGGATAATGTTTTGAAGGAATGTAATGTTTTAAGAGAATTCAAATACTTTGAGGTGAATTTCATTGTTTGGATAATAATTTGAAGAATTTTCAAAATGATGGAAATTTATGAAGTATTTTGTTCAAGTTAAATTTAGAGAATTTCAAATGACACCTAAAAGTTAAGAATTTCAAAATTCTTCAGTGTTATAAATTTTCAAAATTTGCATTTTGGTCCTCAAATTTTCCAAAATTTTCAATTTGACCCCAATAAATTTATAAAAAATTGCAAATTGACCCCTCAAATTTTTCAAAAATTATAATTTGACCCCACAATTTTTTGAAAATTTCAAATTGACCCCTAATTTCATTTTTCAAATTTGGCCCAAATTTTTTTTTTACAAAAAGTTGCCCAAAAATGATGACAATATTTTTTTTTATTACTTCATTCAAACAATAACATTTAACAATGAAAGCAATTGAATTGAACCATTTGAATTTCTTAAAATTCTAAATTCTTTAAAAAAATTCAATTACCCCATCCAAACACACTCTAAGAGTGAATTGATGTGGGGATTGTAATAATATTATGTTAATATGATGTGTGTATATAGGATGAGCTAATGTGGGCTGCAACATGGCTATACATGGCAACAAGTAAATCTATGTACATGAAGTATATACAAGAAGAAGCAATTAGTGCAGTGTAGCATAATTCAGTTGGGACCTTAAATATGTTGGAGTTTAAGTTCTTCTCACTCGGTTATATTTTGAAGGTCAAAAAGGTCTTGAAACATTTAAAGCATACGGTAAAAGTTACATATGTGTAGTCCTTCCTGATAGTCCTTACCGTCAAATTCATCTGACTCATGGTAAATTATATGTACATTTTTTCTTATAATTAGTTGTCATCTTCACATGTATAAATATATTTATATATGATTATGTAGGTGGTTTTATTCATATGAGAGATGGAGCCAATACACAATATGCCACCAGCACATCTTTCTTGTTCACTGTATACAGTGATTTGCTTGCCAAATACAATCAGAAAGTCAAATGTGGAAACAAAGAATTTGACTCAGCCCATCTCCTTGATTTTGCCAAAAAACAAGTAAGTATATAATGCATTGTTTATATCCACATAATTATTTTATATTATCAAAACAAACTTGGAAAGTTAGAAAAGGAAATTAATCTCCAATTTTAACACCTCTATTATTCAGCGACGGTATTTGTTATACTTCTATTTTCCAATCATTGATTTTTTTTTAAAAAAAATTGATTACTACCTACATCGTATGATGTTGAAACACTAATGATAATTAGATTTAGAGTAATTTTTATCTCTAAATTCTCGAAACTACAACAACATTCTCAAACGTAAATGATCAAAAGTTGCTATAACATATGTTTTGAAGATGAACAATATTTACATATATAGAGTGATTGTCTGATATTTGGATGATAAATAGATGGATTATATATTGGGGAAAAATCCAGAAGGCAGATCATACATGGTTGGATTTGGAAAAAATCCACCAATACAAGCTCACCATAGAGGTGCTTCAATGTCAAAGTTGTCACCAAACGAAGAGATAGACTGTCCCACAAGCTTTGCAAAATGGCTACACATAGATGCACCAAATCCACATGAGCTAACTGGAGCCATTGTAGATGGACCTGACATCAACGACAACATCAATGATAACCGTACAGATTCACATAAGACAGAACCTTGCACATATGTTAATTCCCTTGCAGCTGGAGCTCTAGCAAAACTTGTTTCTTTGGGTTAACTTAGCTTAATTTCATGTTAATGTTAGTGTAGTTACCACAACATTGTTAAAAATGTGGTTGAGGGAAGACCCTGGTAATAATTTTGGTAGATTCTCCGACATAAACTTATCCGTAGTCAAAGTAAATTTCGCGTCAATAATGTGGTTACACAATAATTTAATCATGGTTTATAGTGCAATAGTAGATTAGATTATGGATCAAGACTTGTTTTTTGGTGGGTCGGTGTTTTTTTGAAGTATATAATCAGACATTAATCGTATCTTGTTTGATGCTCCTTGAAATAGATTATATATGAGTACATAAAACATACGAACATTTCACTTCAAAATTATTAATATACTCGATTCACTCATTATTTTCAACAAAAAAAAATTTCATTCCATTCATAATTTAATATTAATATCCTTAACTAAGTGTGGACTTGCTAAATATAGAACAAGGGTGATAACAAGTAACAGCACCACTTTATGTCGGACTTGCTTTAAATATAAAATCTCTATTAATAATTTCATTCAATAAAAAGAATATTGAAAATATATATTTCAAGTACTATATAGTTTCCATGGTAGGCACTTTGTATCGTTCAACATCAACAAAAAGAAAAGAATAATAGTAGCCTTTTAATTATACAATAATTAAATTACATTTATTCTCTTTTCCAATGAATGTTTCTTGTCCATTCACTCTTAATTTGTGTTCTTAAAAAAATTCATAACTTGTGATTTGTAATTTAGATTCTGTCCTTTTAATTTAAAGATTTTTGTTTTTAAACCTTCATAAATTTTGACTGTACAAAATCGATGATATGACAAAGGATAAAACTCAATAATTTGTAAAATATATTATAAGAAGGTAAAATACTGTTAACTCTTACTTTAAAAGGTCATTTTACTTAAAAAAAATAATTAAAAGAAACAAATCAAATTAACTTATCAACTTATTCGCGCAAGCATAACCAAAAAAATCTACCAAGCACATTAGTATTTCCGTGTCTAATGGGAGTGAAGCAGATGTTCTAAATTTTGAGTATTTTTTTAAATTTTTGAATGAATTGGGTCTTTTTCTTTTTTTTGAGGGATGGGTCTTTTGTTTTTGAAGAGGCAGAAAAAGAACTTTTTATTCAATTAAGAAAAGATACAAAAACCGACAACACAAATTATGCTAAAGTGAAATTCTTTCATGGACACAACTCCAAATAAATATTATATGGACACACTCGTATAAAATTAACAAAATTAAATAAAAATTAATTAATCACATCAATTGATATATTATCATTTTATCTTTCTTTAACTTTTTTTTGGTTTTGTGTGCATCCAAATATTTTGATTTGAGTTTTTGCCCAACCAAATGTTTCTCTATGCTAAAAGGGTACTACAAACACGTCATAGCAATACATAAAGCAAACATACGTTAGAAAATTTAAAATAGAAATAATTTTCTTAAAAGTTGTACATTTAACTTTATTCAACTTTTGAAAGTCAATTTTTTGTTATTTTATATAAAAAAAATTTTAATTTTGGATTCCTTAACTTGTGCGTTAAGGACACAAGATAACAAGACCCAATAATATACGGCTAATAAAGCAAACAAATCATCCAACCAAATCCTTTCTTCAAGACTCCACAACACCAGACAAAAAGCCAATTGTTTTGACTTGGTACAATTGTTTTGACCATATCATATCTTTGACTTAGTCTAATCACTCATTTTTTGTACTCTATTTACGTAACTACTCTTCCAAATAGTGAGACCCCTTTTTTAGAACTAAAAAAAAAAACATGTCTTTATCTTTTTATTCTATTTTTAGTTTTCTCATGATGAACTTCATATGCATACGGAACACGAGAAGAGTCTAATATATTATGAAAATTTGCTCATATGAGGCAGATAAACCCTGTAGTACAATAACTATACACATTAGGTATTGTACATTAACGTTTGTTATTTTCAAGTTTTAATCAAATGAAAAATGATAATTATATAATTATTTTGTAATAATATTTTAAAAACTTTTTTTCTCATACTAAAATATATTTATTTTCTCTCAAGTTATCACAAAAATTATAATCGAATAGTTGTATAAATATATTACTCTAATCGAATTGTGTCGGGGCCTGAGTTTTAAGACAGTAGACCACATAAACCCGCGTTCGGTTCCAGATGATTCTAATGCTTGTTTGTAAACTTTGGAGTTGTTAAATTAACATTGGAGTAGTAAATAACAAGATCAACACATTTTAAAAGAATATAACAGTCAGAGAAGGACTACAATGACAATGATAACCCAAAACAAAGAGCCACTTAATTTACTACTGCACCCTTGTTCACATGCAATGCTATGTTCCTAAAGGGTTAGGGATCCATTCAGCTGGTCCTGCTGCCAACATTGCAACCTTGTCCAAATGGACCCCTCATTTCATCACACTAACACGTGAAAAAGCATAATTAATAAACGTATCCTATGTAACGGTTACATTGTACTGTAACCTATCAAATCTTAAGCAATTAATTAGCAACTGTTAGGGGAAAATCCAACTAATGAATTTGCAAGGTCAAAACTGACACGTGTCCCTTGCTGTTGAATATTCCCGATTATTGACAAAGAAGACATCGTTGGAGCAAACGCAAAACAGAAAGTCCCTACCGAATCAACCGGTACCAGGTAATTCTTCGCCGGAAGCACCAAAACTTTCCCTTCTCCGAAATGAAACGCCACCGTCGGAACCTCCACGCTTGTCTTCGACGACAAATCATAACACGTATCAAACAACGACACGTCATCCGTCGCCGTCAAATCTTTCGTCCCCTTAACAAACGCATCACGAACCACGTCATAAACATCGCTCTGCAACCGTGTCACCGCCGTGCCGGAATCCACAATAATTCCCCCATTCCCGGCGGAATCCACCTCAAAACTTGCCTCCGGTATGGCAAGCAACTCGCCGCCGACGCTTATCCCTGCCAGTCCCACATAGTAATACGTGTCCAATTGCGGATTACGCCGTAACGGCGCGGTAACGGTATCACGAGAAAACGGTGAATCAAACTCTAACGTTGAAACCAAGTCAGAATCACGATCCACTAAGCAATACGAAAACGACGTCGAATTGAGCTGTGCCGGGAAAGAAAGTGGACCACCACCTAAGCCGATTAAGCCAGCTGCACCAACGAACAAGCCTTCGTTGTTATGACCACACCCTAGCGCTACATTCTTAACCTTAGTAACGCCGAGGGTAACTGTCTCGGTAACAAAGTCTCCTACAGTGTACGAGCCATCACCATAGGAGACTTGATAGAGACAGTTACCATTGCGACATTGAGATTGGTCAAGATATTTGCATTGAGCGGCTTCACAAGAGAGTGGTGTGTAGGAAGCCGATGCAGTTGGCTCGAAAATGGGATCGGCTTGGCGGTAGCAATCAGCGCAGGGTGCGCATTGTACCCAGCTTATGTCGCTGCCAGTGTCGAGAACCATGTATGCTTGACTCGGTGGCTCACCGATTCCGATTCTGGAGAAGTACTCGCCGCTTCCTTGACTCGTTCCGGAGATGATGGGTCCAGAGAGTTTCTCTGTGTTGAAGTTTTGATTTAACCGAGTTTGTATTGATTTGACTCGGGCTGAGTCGCGGTCGAGTCGGGATAATGTTAGTGACTTATAGTCAGCATGTGAAGAAAGGGATGCACGTGGATGGAGTTGCAAAGAGAGTGTTGATGTTGAAGATGTAAATGAACTCTTTTGTTGTTGTTGTTTAAGGTTTTGGTTAAAGTTGAGAACTTGATATGTTTTTTGAATGGAAGCAGAAACATCAAGTGGTGTGGTTTTGGCATTGTGGGGTATGTTCCGAGAATGTGTTAACGGGGAAACCCATAAGAAAATGAAGAGGATGAAGTTGAAAACTTTATGAGCCATTGAACTGAAATGAGGAACGAAGTGGAATGAGTGGATGTGAATGAATGTGAGTGTGAGTTAGGTTTTTATGTTAAGGAAAGTAAGGCATGGGGTGGTTCATGACAAGCTCGCTGGAGAAGATAACAAATGATTATTAAAGCAAAGGGAAAAAACAAAGTGAGGTTCTTTGGATTAGGAGAGATGTACTTTGGATATGTGAAGTTATGATTGGCTTAGTTTATAAGCATAACGTTTTAGAGCTCTTTACATTGTTGCTTTCTTGGGTGTCATAGCATTTGCATTTTGTTGTTGATAGCATATTATTGATTCCTTTGTAATTAAGTATTCAATGTCACACGATTCTTTCTCAAATTTTGCATCATTTTTTGTTTCTTTTTTGTCTGGCCACTACTCTCTAAGTGTTGGGAAAACTAAAAGAGCTTGTAATGATAACTCCACCTTTACTTTGGGAAGATAATTGCAAATTAATTAATGGCGGGAGTATACGGTTTAGGTGAATTTTTTGATTGATCAATTAGATAGAAGATTGATACTTAGACTCGTATATGTTATGATTTATGATGTACGGATAAGTAAGAGGAAAACATACATGTGTGGATTTTATCGAAGTTTTACCACTCATGGGTTTAGTTGTCGGGGTTTTTATTGTAGGACCTAAAAATTGCGTCAAACAAAGTGACCAAACATGAGAAAATGTGTTCAGACAATCAACATATTTATTATTTGTTTTTGACATTGTTTGTTTTCTAGCAAAAGTGGTTGTTGACCTTCTACATAGAATTCAAAGGTTACGCACAACAATATCATGACTCCTAGATCCATAAATTTTTTGTTTACGAAAACTTATTTTGTTATCCAAAAAGACTTGGTGGTGCTCTGTTTGTCGTTTATTCATGTGTAATTAATGATAAGTACTCCATCTGGTCCTTATTATAAGAAGAAAAACCAAAAAACATCAAAACCAATAGTATTATTAATTCTTGTAACTTTTTAAACATTTTTACAAACATGTCCTTATAGAATGTTGTGAAACATTAAATACATCCACTAATATTAAAAAGACAATCATTAAATAAGGGATATAAAAGTCTTTTAAACAATAACTACACCTTAAAAGTTGTGACTTTTTCTTATAAATAGGACCAAAACTTTTTTTAAATTTTTTCTTATATTAAGGACCGGAGAGAGTAGTAGTTTGATAAACTACGGTCTTTCTAATCTCTTCCTTATTGAAATTCATTAAGAAAGATATATGCAAGTTCATATATGATTCTTATACATAAATAAAGTCCAATAGTTCTTAATCCACTTGCAAATAAATGTCTGGACCGCCGTAATAATTTTAAGGACTTGAAGGACCTTTAGAAAAGATTTTAGGCCCTCTGAGGAAGCATTGGCGCCCTCCAAAAGGGCTCTAAGGCCTAGGGCGCCGCCTCAGTATTCTCTAGAATTCTCTAGAAACTGTCTAAAATACATAAATACCTCTATTGTTTGTAGACTAAGTAAACTATAACCCAAGTCCATAGAATGCTATAAATACAACCTTTAAGAACCTTCTCAAGACATCCAATAATCACTGAAAACTCTAAAATAGAATACAAACCATAGTATTCGTTACTCCTACCTTTTTGCAAGTAGAGTTGGCGCCGTCTGTAGAGAGAGGTAAAACTACCATCAACCACGTTTCTTTTCTGAATCACAAAATATATCAAAATTTATCGCTCATGGATTTCAGGGACAGACCCCAACGTATCAACACGCCATGCAAAGATTCGTCTAGTTCAAGTTCAACTTCGTCTAGTTTTACCATATCCACAAAGATATTATGAAACAAGCCCTGTGTAGTTAACATCCAACACCATTTATAATTGAATAAATAAAACGTAGCAACTGATACACCACCAACACAGCAATCATATGATAATCCCTAACATGTGACAGCAGAACATTTTTTTTTTTCATTTGTAATTTCTCTAAGTAAATTCAATACAATCCGTACAATTTTTCTCCAATTTATTGCTACTCACAAGGATCAAACCCTTGCACCAAACCTATTCAAACACAAGAAAAATTATTTGTCACATGGACCAACTTGCTTGATTTTTGTCAACTTCAAGGGGTATTTTGTACACTCATATGTGTGAAAAAAATAGATTTTTTTTTCAAAAGATAATAAAAAACAATTATCCCTATGACGTGACATAATATGTAGACATGGCAACGTAGCGGGGCGTAGGCGGGTTTTAACATACCCAACCCCGCTCCCGTTTCATGGTACCCAGCCCCGCCCTCGCTTTCAAACTCGGCGGAAATAAAAACTTTACCCCCAGACCTGCCTCCAGCGGGGACGGGTTTCTCGGCCCTGCCTCCACCCCACCCGCGAAAACTCTATTTTTTATAAAATATTTAAAAAATGCATTTTTTTTCATAGCAATAAAAACCAATAATTATATTAATAATTAAAGATCTAATAAACTTTTTTTAAAAGAGCAAAATAATTATAATAATTATGTTTCTAAAGAGTAATAATATATTAAAATAGGTAGGTGTTTATGGAAATAAGATTATAATTTATTTTTTTTGGTTTGGTAGCCTAGTTGTTAGAGCTCACACATTTTATTTAATGTGGAGAAGTGGGGTGTCTGGGGTTCGAACCCCGACCCCTGCATATATTATGCATTTGTCTCTATCAGCTGAGCTAAGCTCACGGGGACTAAGATTATAAAATTTAATAAAGTAATTTCAAAAAGCGGGTGTGGGGCGGGGGTGGGTGCGGGGAGGGTGTAAGCATCCCCATCCCCGTACTAAACACTCAGATTTCCTCACACCCGCACCCGAACCCAATAAATTCAGCTTTTCCCCGTTAAAAATCAGGGCGGGGGAGGGAAGATCCAGCGAGTGCGGGTTGTTTTGCCATGTCTAATAATATGTCCGACAATAGTATAACAATTACAACATTTTTTTTTGGTTGCCTTTTTCTCATTTCTGAATAGTAATTGCAAACCGAGAGATAATTGCCTATTTCCTCAAAATTTATTTAAATTTGAAATGCACAAAAACTATTTATAATTTGAGACTTTGTGAGCACAAGTGAGTTGGGAAATATTATTGACCCTTTTTTTCTTTCTTTCTGGGATCGGAGACGCAACACAGACACACCCTCGCTTTGTTTCTGTCTCTCGTCTCCTCGCAGGTAAGCCTTTCGATTCTCCTTCTTTCTCCAATTTTGTTGCTTGTTGTTAATAACTGGTTGAAGACAATAGTGATTTTCCCCAATTTGATAGGCTGATTTTTCATAGTATAAATTCGTAATACCAAAATTGTTGGACTGTGTTTGTTGATGTGCTTCAATCTGTGTGTTGGAAAAAGAAATATACTTTGAGTGTTGCAATGTACTAGTAATTAGTATGAAAAAATTATGAATTGAGAATTTGAGATAACTGGGGTGCATAATGAAGGTATTCTGAGAGGATAGGACATTGAACTAGTAGATGCACCTCTTTGTTTATCATAAGTGGTAACAGACCTGATCAACATTGTCATGTGGAATTATTTGCCGAATATGACTTAATTTCATGGATTAATTTGCATCAAGCAGGCTTTTCATCACTTCTAGCGTTTTCATTGGGCTATCGCGTATAAAAAAATTTATGCAATACAAATAAATGATAAACCAGTTAAAATGCCACATAGGATGAATAGTTGCCACTTTTTATAAGTAAAATAAGGTATCTTGATAATCGACTTCATCATCTTTTCTCAATGGTATTTTGATTGAATTGCAGAAGAGAAGTAACACGTGGTGTATAACTAATGAGTATGTTGGGGAAAGCAAGAGAAGGAGTAGCTGTTCCATTGATGAAACTTGTACGGTTAAAAGGGATGTCTATTTTGGAGCAATTGCATTTAGAAGAACGGTTGCTTCGAACGAGTTCCGATAATTGGTGTCTGATTAATGATGGTACCACTTCCCCTGCCATTGTTATGGGTTTGTCCGGGTGAGTGACTACTTCTTTTTAATCTTTCATAATGTTCTTCTGTTTTGGAATTATATATGATACAATATTATGATGTAGTTTAGTTCATGTAGCGGGCAGATCCTATTTAGTGAGGTAAGACTTGATTGTTGTTGTTGTTGTTTTGCTTTAGAATCACAATCTAGTTTTGTTTTTAGTCTCTGTTTTGATAAAAACTTAATTGAGTGCTTATAGTACAGACATTTATCATCTATGTGCTTATAAGCCTGTTTGATAGCTTATACAAGTTTACCGTGAGACTGTTTGAGGGAGTTTACAAAACAGCTTGACATGTACATCAATTATTTTCAGCTTATTTTTGTAAGTTTTTTCGGATAGCTTACGAGAACAACTTATAGCTTATATGAAAACGACTTGAATTTATTTTATTTTGTTATCGGAATAGCTTATAGATAAGCACTTATGCGATAAGTACTTATGCTATCGGTCCTTAATTAAGTTGTTTATCCAAATAGGGTCTATGTTTAAGCTACGTCTCTAACAAAAGATAAAATAAAGTCAAACTGTTTACATAGGAGCTATAAGTTGTTCTCTAAGATATCATGAAGAGCTCATGGAGATAGCTGTTGAAAATGGCTTATGGACATGTCATAAGCTGTCATAAGCTTTCTCGAATAGTCTTATAAGTGATTATGCTAGCTAGTGGACCCTATTTAGTGAGATAAGAGTTAGCTGTTGTTATTGTTGTTCTGCTTCCGAATCACAATCCAGTTCTTTTTTTAGGATCTGTTTAGATAAACAACTTATATAAGTGCTTAGAGTATAAACTTTTATTATGTAAGCACGTATAAGCCTGTTTGGATTAGTTTGTTTGAGTTTATCTACCGACATAAACACTCTTGAGACTGTTGAGTGTTGAGAGAGCTTATGGAAACACATGTCCATAAACTGTTTCCAGTTTATTTCTATAACCTCTTTAGGATAACTTATGAGAACAGTTTATAGCTTATATGAGAATAGTTTGGATTTACTATATTTTATGTTATTGAAATAGCTTATAGAAATATGATACTTCCATATGCTATAAGTGCTTAATTTACTTATAGGACTGTTTTGATTAGCTTATGTAAGTTTATTTACTGACATACACACTTGTAAGACTGTTTCTGTCTGGGAGAGCTTACGGAAACATCTTATGACATGTATATAAGTTGTTTTCAGCTTATTTTTATTAGCTCTTTATGATAACTTATGAGAATAGTGTACAGCAGTGGATAAATTCTCTCAAAACAGTCTCACAAATGTTTATAACAGTGGATAAACTCAACCCAAATAAGCCCTATGTTTTTATATCTTCGGAATGCTGTTCTATTTTAGAATCACAGTCTAGTTTTGCTTTAGTAATATTCCCTTATCACTTGTTTTTCATCCAATTCATTTGGTATGACTCCATGCAGTAGTCCTCTTATTTATAGTTTGGAAACAAGTCATACATGTAGTCTAAGAATCTGGTGTGTACTTGTGAAAACTGAAAATAAGAAGTGTTTACTTTTATCCTATAGCCTAATCTTTTTCCTGATTTTGTACCACATTAGTGTTTATTAAACTTAAAAATGGGTGCATGAATCACAAAAATGAGAGATGAGTTTGTGGATTGGGGAATGCCCAAGTGTTTGTCTTGCTTAGGAGTTAGAATCTACGAAACACTGACATGTATACACTAATTATAATTTCAAAAATGAAAGTGTTTGCATGTAATCACATTCATCCCACATGCGTAAGTGTCATCATGACTCATGAGTGTGTTAGGCACTGGGACACACCTTCAACTTAAGTGTATGTGCTAGATAGCTTTGAACACATTTCAAATAATTAATTTCTTTTTTTTTTTTGAAAGAAA
The DNA here is from genome assembly GCA_958299785.1 of Medicago lupulina. Classification (NCBI taxonomy): domain Eukaryota; kingdom Viridiplantae; phylum Streptophyta; class Magnoliopsida; order Fabales; family Fabaceae; genus Medicago; species Medicago lupulina. Next base: position 2,393,021 of record OY283141.1, on the reverse strand, counting down.
ATAATTAATATCTTATTAATGATGGGACTAGTAACCCTGCCATTAAATAGTCTCACAGTTGCTTATACCAGTATCCCCTTGCAACTTGTTTTTCTTCCAATTTATTTGACATGATTCCATGGGAATAGTCCTCTTATTTATACTTTGGAACAGTGTTATCGATGACGGAAAGCCAAAAATCCGCCATCCTTCACAATTTGGCCATGGCGGTTGTCAAAAAACCCGCCACGGTAATCTGTCATGGCTGATATCTGACAACCCTGCTATAGAAACAAGTCTTAGATGGAGGTTAAGAATCTGGGGTGCATGTGAAAACCTACAAGAATGAAGTGCTTTTATTTGATGGGTAGAGATGTCAGTGGTATTTCTTTATATCTTTGCAATGTTGTTCTGCTTTAGAATCGTAATCCAGTTTTTCTTTTACTAGTATTCCCTTGCCACTTGTTTTTCTTTCAATTTGTTTGACATGATTCCATTAAATAGCCCTCGTATGTGCTTTGCAAACATGTATTACATGGAGTCTAAGAATCTGGTACACATCTGAAAGCCAAACAGAATGAAGTATTGATTTTGTACCATATTGCTGTTTATTAAACTTGAAAATGGGTGCATAAATCACTGATGAGGTTTGAGTTTGTGGAATCATGTTTTTTTTTGCCGAATGCTCAACTGTTTGACTTTCCTAGAACACTTTTTTTTTTTAAATAAAATTCTTTAGTTAATAAGTTTGGTTCTTTGAACTTAAAGTCCCAATTATCTTGGTCATTTTCCTGAAATCACTTTTGGATGGAAGCTAAGTCAATGTAGTGGTGTCATGTTTTTATTTGTAAAAATAATCTCAACATCATATGAAAGATAACGAATCTATCTAGCAAATGAATGTTACATTCTATAGGCCACTTGTCGATTTGATTTATTTATGTGATACCTCCTTCATTCCCTCCCTCTGAATATTGGAAGTAGGATTTGATGTCAATGTGAAATATTTTACATAGGAAACTTTCAGAACTTGTTAACGTCAAGTCTGTGTTGCGAGATCATATACCTATCATCAGAAGGTTTACTGGGGGAGGAACTGTTATTGTTGACAATGGCACTATATTTATTACACTGATATGCAATAAAGATGCTGTTCCAAATGTTCAACCCTTTCCCCGTCCCATTATGTCGTGGAGTGGTCAATTGTATGGTAGAGTTTTTGAAGGGCTTGCTGATTTCCATCTCCGTGAAAATGGTATATTGATTGAGTCTCTTATCAAGACCTTTTTTACAATGTTTCTAGGACCATTCATTTTTTGTCTTAAACGAACACATGATTTGTAGTGCAGAGTTGTGTTTAATTCAATGTTTCTAGATCCAATTCTTTTTTTCTTCCTTTGTGTTCTAAGATTACGCGTTTGGTGATCGAAAGTTTGGTGGAAATGCTCAATCTATAACCAAGAACCGGTGGGTACATCACACATCTTTTCTATGGGATTACGAAGCCAAGAACATGTCTTATCTCAAGTTACCAACAAAGGCTCCTAAGTATCGATTAGTAAGTTTATATTTCACTATTTCTTTGCCCCCTGCTTGCGTTTTTGCGGGGGTGGTCTTGTTTTGTATGTCCCGTCCGACTCATCTCGAGTGGATTTGGGTTCTTTATAATAGTATTGGTTGTTCAAATATACTTTATACAGTTTAGAAGTGGGTTATTATCTCCACACAAACTCAAATAGTGTTAAGATTACTTGCTTCATTTGTTTATCGATTGATGCTTACATTTGATTGCTATGGTGCAGACAAGAGATCACATGGATTTTATATGTCGAATGAAGGAGCATATGCCAAGATCGGAATTTATAGAGAGAACTATAAAGGCAGTCGGAGCCGAGTTTTCTGTGAGTCCCGTTAGCTTGGAATCCTTAAACAGTGATTCTGTTTCTGAATATGTTCATACTACGAAGCTACTAACAGAGCAGGAAATTCGGGAAGCTTCTATTGTTTAAACTTGAAAGTATAGTTACAAAAGGACTGACAATAATTTATGAGTCGCATGCGAGATACAATTCGTCAATGTGGGAAGGAGGATGCTACTGAGGAACTTGCTCTCCCAAGTTGAGTGCTGATGAAATTTAAATGCTATGTATTTGAAATTGTTATCTGATCAATTTTTACTAAACAATTCTTTCTGACCAAATTTTGCTCAATTGTTCTTGGCAGTAGGTATCATTTTTATTTCATTCTGAATTCTCAACTATTATCTTCTTATTTATATGACTATTTTTTTCTGAATACTTTCCTTTGTTGTAGCTTGTAATATCGTTATCTATTAAAATAATAATAATTTTCTATCGTTGTTTATTTTTTTATATCGCTGTCTTGTTCAAAACCCGCACGCCATTTTTGAAAGTAAAGAGTAGTATATTATTCTCGTTAATAAAAATCATTGTTTGTCCATTTGCGATTGGAAATCTAACCCACCTGATTATTTATACAAGCTCTGACCTTTGCGAAACGACAAGCAAAAAGAAGCCTAACAATTCAACGCAAATCTTTGGTGTTGCGTATAATTTAAAGTGATTTGGTGATGTGGTATAACTTTTGTTTTGGTAGTGATGATATAGTATAACTAACTTTACATATATTGCAACCATTTTTTTTTTTTTTATCAATTGCGTAGCAGTGCTAAGTACAAAACAAACGAACTACTTTTAACAAACCAACTCGTGTTTTTTTTGTCTAGTGGTTAGAACTCACATATTTTAATGTGGAGAAGTGAAGTGTCCGGAGTTCAAATCCCGGCTCCCCTGCATATAATATGCAATATCTTTATCAACTGAGCTAAGCTTACAGGGATACCAACTCATATATTCTAATAAGTTAAAAATCAATATTAACCAACCACCCCGTGTATTGTGGAAAGTGGGACCGTTATACTAGTAATTTCTTCTTCTATTTTCAAACGAAGTGGTGAATACCGGTCGAACACGTGCTAAATCTCAAGTTTAAATTTGGATGAAGAGTTACATCTATCGATCCGTAGTCAAAATGACAAACACAGTCAAAAACTCATACAGGCAAAGGGGGAGCACTTCAGTGACTTTAAGGAGGGAAAGGCATGTGCCTTTGCCCCAATCATCAGCTGACATGTGGCAGTGCCTTATTTAATAAATAAAAAAAATAAAAAATGGGAACATGAACGAATCAGGAAGTGCCACGTAGCAAAGACTTTTGTTTTAATTTTTTATTAAAAAATGTTGATTAAATGAGAAACACGGTGCCTTCTTCTCTCTCTCTTTCCTCAACTCCAATTCAATTCACCATCCACCGTCTGCCGCTACCAATTTTGTGCCGTCGACCGTCTTTCTACCACTGGCAGCCGTCATTCCTACCCTGATTATAAGCAATCCAATTCATAATAAAAGTAAAAAAGGAAGAAACAGAAAATACCCCAAGAGAGAGGAAAGTAAGAATTCCCAATAAAACCCAGCGAAGAAACATTGAAATTGAGAAACAATTATTCTTAGGATAAGATTATATTAAGAGGAAAACTGAAATGGATCTGACAAAAATCTTGGAGAAGATGGTTACTAATATTCTTTGTGCATACCCATTTTTTTTTTCACTCTCCATCCATGCCATTTTTTCTTAAATCTTTTTATTATTCTGTTTTATTCTTGGTGTAATCATAGAGAAACAATGGCAGCCAGTGGTGAAAATATGGTTAGGGCGGCGGCTGTGGGTGGTGGATTAAACTGATGAAGTTGCAGATGAGAATAAGAGTGTGTACTTTCCCTTTGTTCCTGTTCATGTTCCCATTTTTTATTTTTTTTATTTATTAAATAAGGCACTGCCACATGTCAATTGATGATTGGGGCAAAGGCACATGCCTTTCCCTCTTTAAAGTCACTGAAGTGCCCCCCAGGCAAAGTGGAAATACTTCAAGTTTCAATTTAGGAGACTAATATCAGTATTTTTTTTTTCTATCACAAGTGAAAATAACAAATCAATTGTTTTCTTAAAATAACAAATTAACGAACTACGTAAGAGATCCCAAATTTATTCCTAGATATAACTATTCTTGATATATTTGTTTGAAAAAATTGAGTTACTGTTGAGAGTTAGTAGTTGATTCACTCAATTAACTTAAGTTTGATATTGAAGTAAAGAATTAATTATTTGAATATCTTATGAAAAGAGATGATGAATTTTGCGAAGAGGGTTAAATAGTTAATGAGAGCTATACGTGAAAATCAAATAAAAATATATTAGTGTTTCATTTCATTTCTTATTTACTGAGTTAATATTTGTTCGATTAAGATCACGTAAATTCTTTAATAACGAAGCTATAATGTTTTTTTTTCTTCTTTTGGTCAAGTAGTGTTTGAAGTTTACATATTTTAAATGTAGAGTACTGAAGTATCTAGGGTTCAAATCTAACTCCTACGTATATTATATAATGTCTCCAACTGAGTTAAACTCACATAGACAAACTATAATGTTTTTTTATTACGGGAAGTTAATGTAAAACGCATTAAAAAAAATATACATCATTCGTCGTTCATAATAGTAATATCTAACATTTATCCCTCCACCAGGAAGTTGCTTGATTTGTCATTTTTCCTAAACTCTAATAAAGAGAGGTTCATAATGTTAATTGATCAGCTTGAGGCAACTTCCCTAAATTCCAAACTAATAATTGATTCAATCTGATAGCTTGAAAATCACTACTCCTCACTCATCCACCCAAAAGGAATCAATTAAAGATGGTAGCAGTCTGAGTATATTATCCGATAATAGTGCCACTGAATTGATAAATGAAAACCAAACAGTTATTATTTTGGCCAACTATGGTCACTGTTGGTCTTTTCTATTTTTACATGTCAATGTTTAGATATATACTCCACCACCAATATGGCAATATCAATCCCAGCATCTGTCTTTTTCACCATATGTATCATGGTTGTTTAAATTTTATTCGTTTGTATAAAATATAAAAAGAAACATAAATTTATGGTTCTTTACTTTTATAAACGTTAAAAGGCGTTGCTTTTTGTTAAAAAAAAAAGTATTTACTATACTAAAACATGTTAATCAAATAAAAATGTCTTTTCATCCAAACTAGAGCTAAAAAGTTCCTTACAAACACTTGTAACCGATACAACAATCATTTTGTCACAGTCAAGTTAAGCTGAGTCTGTATAAACTTAACGATGCAGTTTTGTTTATGATAAAAAATGCGATATATAATGTTTTATTTTTGTTTTTTTTATAATGTTAAACTAAAGTAAAAGAACTAAAATGAATTATAATTAGTAAACCAAAACCTAACAAAATACCAACTTGATATTTCAAAAAAAAATATAAAATAAAATACCAACTTGTAGTTGGTTGAATGGTAGAGGACTAGGACAACTTAGGATATGTTTTGGAGTTTAGAGGGTATGTGAGAATTTTGGATGACTAATATAAATTCTTCAATTTTTTTTTTTTTTTATATTTTTGTAATCCTCTCAAAATTAAAAATAAATTACTTATAAATATTTTCATAAGATTCACCGCAAATACGCCATATTATTAAGGTGAAAGATATATTTATTTCTTCTTCATCTTCACCTCTTCTCTCTCCCCCTCCAAATGCTCAAAGAAAACTTTAAAGAAACAGTCGAAAGCTGTGGAGATAACTCATCTTTCATAGGAGATTAATCGTCACTAAACATCTAAATAGATGGATATAACAAAATACCCAAACAAACAAAAACATTGAAAGAAAATATGTAACAAATATTGTAAAAAACGTTTTTGTTAAAGAAAAAAGATTAGTTTGATAAGTACAATTTAAATAGTAAAACAGTATATTAAATCATAACAATGAAAATCAGTATTTTAAAATAATTAAATTATAACGTGTGATATCTATAGTGGATATATCTATTTTTGGATACGTATATGAGTTTTTCTTTTTTTGACAAAAACAAAAAACGATATTCATTCATTCAAATCGATAGAGTACATCAGATACAAACATCGCTAAAAACGTAAATAGTGAATCTGCGAACAAACTCACGGCACCCAAGTTAATAGCATACATCGACAAAATGCCTACAAATAATATGATAAAATCTAAGTCACCGAAATACTCATGCTTTCAGATCTGCAACGTTGACGTTCAAATCATTGGTTTATATATATGTACATATAACTTATTTATAATTTTTTAATAATAATATCAATTAAACATTCAATTCTTCCAATGCAGCATCTCACACAATTTTTTAAAACGAGACTCACTAATCAACTATAAATAATTTTATATCATTATACGTATCAATTTTTTAATATTAAAACAACATATGTTCCACTTAAGAACGAGAGTATCAATTGAGAATTTAAGTCTTATAAGACCCCAAATTTTTTCTCTCTAATAGGATATCTAATATGTATTTAATATGTATTTGATCTTAAAATGTTTAAGACTTTACCATTGAGGATGGTCTAAGACATTGATTTCGAAATTTGATTGTAAAATAAATAAACAAATACATAAAAAAGAAACACATATTTGTTTGATGCTAAAATTTATTTATCGATTAATTAATTGAGATTCGGTGAAACGGAATTGAATACTATACTGAGAATTGTGATCGGATCAATTAATATATAATTACTGGTACAGTGAAAAAAAGAATCACACACGCGCGCACCGTGTCTACCATTCATATTCATTCATTCATAATCATATCAATTCAGTGTTAGTTCGTTGAACCCTTAACTCAAACCGGTAGTGACAACGATTCACACTCAATCAAAACACAGAGAAGAAGAAGAAGGGAAGCAACAACAACACTCTCTCTCTCTTTTTCTCTGCAAATATGAGTTCAATTGTTCAGGTTTTTTCTCCTATCAATTATTTCACCTCAATTTTCCATTTTCTGTTTATATGTCAACGCTAATCTCATTTTTATATTCATTTTGATTAGGGTTTTACAAAGTCACTCGCCATGACCGTTCTCTCTGAGATCGGTGATAAGACTTTTTTTGCAGCTGCGGTTAGTTTCTTACTTACTTCATTCTACAAATTCCCTTTTTCATCATTATTATTTATTTTCTCACCTCAAGCTACCTCAGCTCATATATCACTCTTTATTTATTTAATTTAATTTCATTCATGTGTTTCAATTTCACCAATGAACTCAATAACTATTCAACTTTTTTTATTTTTAAATATTTTTATAGAGAATAAGTGTTCAAGTTAATTTATCATGAATATGGGAAACATTATTAAATCATGAATCCTTTCAATTCATTATAAAAACTACTCATGCCTCTAGCTGTTTTGGAAGAGTTGTTTCATGATCCAAATATTATGTGTGTTATCTTTTATTTCATTGCATAGTTCCTCAAAAAACAAGGGGTCTAATAATATTTGTTTTTCTTGTCTCGAGCACAAAAATTAAAACTTTCATATATTTGATACTTTTTTGAAGATAACAAATAGATCAAACAGGGAGGGCTGATAGTGTTTTTGTTGTCTTGAGAGTAAAATTAAATAATATTGACTGTTTGATATTTTGATGCTTATTTGAAGATACTGGCTATGCGACACCCACGGCGCCTTGTCTTAACAGGTTGCCTCGCAGCTTTGATAGTAAGAATTTTTTTCTCCTTTCCTTTTTTTCAGCTTTGTTATTTTTGTTTGTCATATTTTTGCTTATATTATTTGATTTTATTATTTTCCCTTTTGATTCTCATAGTTCCTTGTAAAATTTCGAGTAACAGGTGATGACAATTCTCTCTGTTCTTGTTGGTTGGGCTGCTCCAAATCTGGTGAGCATTCTTTTTTACTGGTTTAACCTCAGAGTCATCATCGTTGTTTGTTTATTTCTTGATCATTTAAAGGTGTTATCTTATCGTGGCACTAAAACTGACTGCATATATTTAGATAAGATGTTCAGCATGGACACATATAATAGGTTTTATCTAACTCTTGTTTGGCCGCATTATCCTTTTTCTTTGATTTCTTCTCTTATTGATTTTCGTGCTATTATGCAGATCTCTCGTAGTTGGGCTCATCACATTACGACGTTCTTATTCTTCGGGTTTGGACTTTGGTCCTTGAAAGAGGCTATATTTGGAGAAGGGTGATGATTTAATATCCCTCATATCAACCTGATTATACATTTCTAATGAATGCAAGTTATCATCTGAGTTGAGTTTTTTGTACTCATTCGTAATAAATTCATTTGATGAACAGGGAATCAGAGGAGTTGGCTGAAGTTGAAGCTGAATTGGTTGGTTTTTCAACTTGATTTGATTTCTTATGTTAAGTCAATTTTTATTATCTTGACAACTTGATTTGATTTGTTGGTTGTATTGTAATTAGGACAAAGATTGGACGGCTAAAAATGGAGCCACAAAAGATAGCAAAAAGGTAACATAATATCTGTCTAATTAAATTTGTACTGCATTCTTTCTGTCCGCCTCCATGTCTTACTCTTTTGCTCCGAGAATGCATTAAAAGTTTATATCAGTCCCTTAAGACCATGTGCGGTCATATTATGTAGTATTTAAACATTTTCATAGAAAAGATTTTGCTTACTTCATGTGATATTGATTACCAAATGGTTAAAATATCTTTGGAAAATCCTTAAAACTACTACAACAGAACAAACAGTGAGTTTCTTGAATATCTATGCTAGAATAAATTGCTTGGAACTTATTCATACTTTGAATAGGAACTTAAAATTTTACAAGGAAAGCTTTAATACAAAAATCTTCAATTGCAGTACTTCTGATTCATGAGCTTGAATAAGAATTTTCTACTTATTTCAAATAAATTGATTAAAATGAATAAAACAAAATTATTATATGCTTTATATTCATTTTCTAAGACTTAATACACATTATTTGTCTTTTTTTTTTCTTTTCAGGTTGATGATGCTACAAAAAAGCATAAAAGGCCATTTTTATCTCAGTTTTTCTCTCCCATCTTGTTACAGGTAATAAATTAACAGTATCTCCATACTATATTTAACTGAATTCAGAACTATGTCAAATTTGATTCCTTTTCATATCCATTCTGCAGGCATTTTCTATCACTTTTTTTGGTGAATGGGGTGACAAGAGCCAGGTAAGGATGGTTAGAAAACATGTTTATTTTCTTGTATATATTGGAGCGCATGTTTCATCAGTCGTTACTCATTAAGCATAACTTTTTTTGTTCAGTTGGCTACCATAGGTTTAGCTGCAGATGAAAACCCGTTTGGTGTGGTTCTTGGAGGGATTCTGTAAGTTTTGACTATTGATTTCTTTTTGTCTGCATTTTATAGAATAAGCTGATTTCCTTCAAGATTATGACTATTTTCCTTTGGTTGCCTGCATTTGTTTCTTCATTAATTCTTTGCTAGAATTATGCATACATGTTTGTGTACCTTGCAAATGTGAAAGAGTGTAGTGTTTGTTCAGAGGCCTAAATCTGTGACAGATATGTCCTATGCCAAAGGCGCTACAAGTTTCTTAGAAGAGGAATGTAATATTAGTTGTTTATTACAGGGGGCACGCGTTGTGTACTACTGCTGCTGTTATTGGAGGGAAGAGTTTAGCATCTCAGATTTCTGAAAAAGTGGTAATATTTTTATTTCTTTATATTTACATTACAACAAGTTGTCCATATGTTTTTGTCACCTTTTTTCCACCTTTTTTAATTCAAGTAATTTCAAAATTAGTTTAAACTAGCAGAAAGTAAATGACAAAGAAGTAATGGTAAACTTGATGGAATAATGAAGATGCAACAATTTCTAGGTCGTAGTGTGCAATTCTAATTTACCACACTACTGGGAAAGATTAAGCTAAGTATGTATGTCATCTAAATGCTGTATTCAACATTTGGCAGGTTGGACTCTCAGGTGGAATTCTTTTTATTGTTTTTGGTATCCAATCATTCCTTTCTTCAGTCGAATGATGAAGTCTATGCTATTGGTTAGTGATTATTCTCATGCTTTTCTTTGACAAGATATGTTTAGCAAACATGCTTGTTACAGTGGTTGAGATTGGCTGCCGAAAGAGCCTGCCTTTCCACCTTGGGTCAAAGCTTTCATTCTTTTCACCCTTTTAAAGAGTCTACGGTTTAAAATAAAGATACTATTGTAGAACAGAACAGACCCAAATTTAATTAATGTAGGAAGTTGATTGGATTATTCCTTTTCAACACGTACTTGCAGTAACGGATTCTCTCTGGGAGATTTTCACAAATTTGTAAATGTTTGAAGAGTTTTCCCTTGGCAGGGGTTGTGTGAAATTTGTCATGTGAAAGTTAGCATAAAAAGGATCCATTTCCATGTGCCTACACTTAACCTCTTTATCTTCCTCTCTCAATCTAGTGATGGATGTGTGAATTTCTAATGCTTATTGCTGGTGGAATAAATGATCATTTTGAAGAGTATCTTTAATTTTCAAGTTTTTTTAATTAATTATTCCGCCCCCTGGGTTGGCGTCTAAGTTGGTAACTGTGAGAATGACCCTGCCTGGGTTGTAGGAAGTAATAAAACAAGATTGGGGTGAGGTAGGAGGGGAGAAAAACCAAGCTTGTTTGTACGGGTTGTGCTTGAATGCTTGATTTTAGGACTGTTGACCCAATATCCTTGCACCGTGACCTTTCCGTCCATGACTGTATGTTGCGGCAGATCCAAAAAGTGTAAGTTGTGGTTGCAATACCTATACGGGGTTCCAACTCATCTAAAGTGAACAATTCACTTTAGAATGTAAAGTGTGTAATATAAACCATTAGTTAACAAATCAAATGTAGATATTGTACGTACATCATAACAAATCATGAGCTTGTTAAATGAATGATCCTTAATTTTCCCACTTTACACTTCCCTCGCTTAAGAGGATTCAAATCCCCTAAATCCCCTATATGATATATATGATATTCAATTTATGAAAATCTTAGTGGGGACAAATGCACCCGATGTCCCCAACATCAAGCCATCACTTGCTTGCATAAAAATGCCTTTCCTTCACTGGAGCTCAACATAAGTATCTATTTGATTTGAGAAAACTTTTCTAATGTATTCTCCCTTTTCTACTAATAACTACAAAATGCTATCTATGCCTTTCCAAAAAAATACTACAAAATGCTATGTTTGGTCACCTTGTTTTCTGCTTTAAAGATTTATACCGGAAATTTTGCAAACAATTAACTAGAGAAGCAAAGTAAAAGTAGTGTGGCATTTTATAGAAAATATTAGCGAAATTCAAAATGAATTAAAAAAATGTTAAACCAAGTAGTTCCTGCAAGTGAGATTGACGGAAGCCATAAGATGACATGTCACACAATGAATCATGCAAACCTGTTTTGGGTAGACTTAGTTTATACCATATCTTTTCCTTGCAAGGGAGATACTTAGATTGTGTTGAATAGAACTCTCTCAAGTGTTGTTAGTAACTTCATTGAGATCACAAAAGAATTTGTTGGTGACTCGGATGGATTTTTAGTTTAGAGTGGTTTCTAGCCAGTGTGAAAAATTATATTACCTTGATAATTTGAATTATCATTTCCTCAAAATCCAAGTGTTCACCACTTCACCTACCCTCAAGTAGCTTAGAAAACCTATCATAAATTTGCTTTGATTTTAAAAAATTACTAACTAGTAAGTATATCTTGGTCAGCAAATCCAAGTGGACACTTGTAAATGAAATAATGCAAGATATTAATATTTTTTAGCAAAAGATCTTTTTGATCTTAATATTAACTTGTATCACTAGATACCTTCCGTCAAGCAAAAGAGTTTGCTCACGTATTCTCATTTGTTTAATGTATGTAAGCCAGTTAGTCCAAAGAAGTTTGGTTGTGCAAATTCAAAACTGGTTTACGTCAGCTGTTTTTCAGTTTTTTAGTTTTGGCCCTACCCCAACACCAATTTTTAGAAAGTCAAAAACTATATTGTTTGCATTTTCTGATATCTGTGATTATTTTTTCCTGTTGCTTCTTTCTTTTCTTCAACTAAAGTCAAACTTTAATACTATTAGAGTTTCTTTTAAAGGAAATACTGTAGTTTTTTAACCCTCTAATTATCGACTATCAACGCTCCCACATTTTTTGGAGATATACTTCATGATGACGGCATGTTGTGTGTATGTCTCTTTTTGACGCAATTTTGTGTGTATGTCTGAACGTCATAAAATTCCCAACAATACCTGCATTCATTTTTTTGAGAGGGCACAATACCCTACATTCATATTCATTTTTGATTTTTTTTATTTTATGAATCAACAACATTCATATTCATTAAGTTTTCAACGAATCAATTTTTAACAAGAGTAATATATGGTTCCCTCAAAAAAAAAAAAAATGGTTAAATGAGTCACAGTGTATTTATTTTTACTCAAATCACGGTGTTAATTCTAAATATTTAACATCGTTAATTTTTTTTGGTACAAGAGAGGGCAAAGCCTAAAAAAAACAAAACTAACAAACTAATCGAACATTCATAGGCATGCAAGCTCCATATAAATCATCAGAAATGATTATTTGGACCTCACTAGGAGAAGACTCCAACACAAGAAAATTAAATGAACTATTGATTAATCAATAATTAACATCGCTATTGTTAAATGAGCTAATTGAATCTCAATTCAAAAACTAGTTAAAAGAATTTAACTTTGTAATTTTAAAAGATTGAATTTAAATCTTCTCAAAGAAAATTATAAAATATTTAGTAAATAATTTCCCATTCCTTGACATACATAGATCAACACATATTTTAAATCCGTACTTACTTTTGACAAAAACCATAAATAATGAACTTAGTAATGATAATTGATTAATCATAACGAAAAATATTTGAAGTAGTGATTGTGATAGAGCAGAATATAGAGCCAAAATAAGAAGAAAAAAAAGAAAAAAAAAAGAAAAGTCGATGGTAAGAAGATTTTTGCGTGACGGAAAACCATTGGCCAAAATGTGTACTTTTGTGTGGTGAGTAGAGTTGGTTGATTTGATTCTTTCTTTCTTCTTACCAATAATAATACCAACCAAACTCCTTTCACTACTTTTCATCTCACTCTCATGTTTGTTGCTTCCTTTTTCTTCCCATAAAATAGAACACAAAAATAGATACCAAAGAATCTTCCCTCTTCTCGTCATTTCATTCTCCCATTTTTCAATTATTACATCATTATTTTTTTATATTATAACTAGAACAAAAAACTCAAACATACAGAAACATAAAAAAATAACAAAACATTAACACATAGGAAGAGATAGAGAATGAGAGCAATAAACTCGCATGTTGTCTTAATTGATCTTCACTGCAACTCATGGCAAAGGAACAACAACCTTAACAACACTTACCTTAACAACAATAAATTGTTTTCTTCATTTCATCGTTCATCATCTTCATCAAGAAGACTCATTAAAGCGATTCAATCTTCCAAATCATCTTCTTCAGCTTCGTCTCCTCAAATCCGACGACCCTCTGATCGATACCCAATCAGAAATGGATCCTCACCGTCGAAACCACAACCCGAAACCACACCGGAGCTTGATATGTTTCTGGAACTTCTTCCTTTGGAGATGAGGATGGAATTGTATCGCCATCAAGAGATTGGTGGACTCATTGAAGTTGTTATGGATTTAGGTAGAAAACCTCTTGCTAGATTCCCTTCTGGTGATTGGGTCATTTCTCAACGACCCATTAACCATGATGATTTACGTCACGCCATTTCTAAGGTACTACTCTACCTCTATTTTTCGATAAACAATTTAATTAAGCACTTTATAGCATAACCACTCATTCATAATAATCTAACTTAATTTGCTAGCTAAGTGACTTGTTTATTTGGAAATTGTTTTGACTTGTCATTATTAAACTCAGTTTCTAGTATTTTTAATGTGGGGTCCAATGTTCTTTTTTAACTTTACATTAATTAATTGGATTAAATTAGTCTTTTACGTGTGATGCATGGTTAAATAAAATTTATACTTTTGCATTCAATTTATTAGTTTATTTTTATCCACTATCTTGCTACTAGCTAGCTTATGCCGGTTAATTGACTATAACCAAGTAAATGTGGAAAGGTTTTTTTTTGTTTTTTTGTTGAAGAGTAATGGATATAATGGTTGTTTGGTTTATTGTTACAGGTTGGTGACTTTTCAGATGACAACCGATCTGGTATTGATAGCTCATTGCATCGTATAAGTGCAATTCGGAACCGTCAGATGCAAATCATTGGCCTTACTTGTCGTGTTGGTCGAGCGGTGAGTGGCAGTGCTAAAATTATACATGATCTGGTTGAGGAAGGAGGTTCTATATTGGTCATTGGACCTCCTGGTGTTGGTAAAACTACCTTAATCAGGTCAACATTTTAATTTTGTTTTTTACTATGTATATATGTGGAACTGGTTTACTATTTAACTGATTTTCGTTTTCATTTTCTGTTTTATTTCATGTTTGTTTCTTTGAAAATGCTACTGGACCGTGTTTGTTTCTGTTTTCCTATCAGTTTCCTTTTTTATTTTATCTAGTTTGAATGTCTGAAGAAGCTTTGACTGTGCAGAGAGACTGCTAGGATGCTGGCAGATGAGTTCCTGAAGCGTGTAGTAATAGTAGATACATCCAATGAAATTGGAGGTGATGGAGATGTTCCTCATGCAGGCATAGGCAGGGCGAGGAGGATGCAAGTTCCAAATGTGAATATGCAGCATAGTGTTAGTACTAATCTCAGTCATTTGGCTTAATTGATACTGCTTCATCTTTATGGAAATTGTTTTGATAATTTGCAATCTAATTTTCTGTGGTTCTGTTCTGTTTTGTTTTGTTTTGTTCATTTGTACAGATTATGATTGAAGCAGTTGAAAATCATATGCCTGAAACCATTATAATTGATGAAATTGGAACAGAACTTGAAGCATTAGCAGCAAGTACCATTGCTCAAAGAGGAGTTCAATTGGTTGGAACAGCGCATGGAACAACCATTGAAAGCATCATGAAGAATCCTTATCTTCAGATCCTTGTTGGTGGTATAGAGGTGCAAAAGCCACTCTTATTTATTTTCCTTCAAATTTATGATTTATAATTAAGAATTGTTAGTTAAATAGATCCATCCATTCCAACCCCATCCTTCTTTAAAGATTGAGTCAATCTAATTTTTTTTTTGTGGTATATCCTAATGAAATATGTGTAGTGTGTGTCCACATTAATGATGTTTATTGATCATTTATTTGAATAGAGTGTAACTCTCGGGGATGAGGAAGCCAGGAAAAGGAAAGTGCAAAAGACAATTCTAGAAAGGAAAGGACCACCTACATTTACGTGTGCTGTTGAGATGATATCCAAAACTCAATGTCGTGTTCATCATAGGTTAGATGCAACTGTGGATGCCATTTTGGCAGGTATTCCTCATCTTCTATAATGGAATATCTTACTTCATATCTAACTGACTGATGCAGTTTTGCAGTATTTATTTAGTTATTTGGATGAGAATTTAACTAGAAAATCTTCTCTGTTACAGGAAAACCTCCAGTATTTGAAGTCCGTCATTGGGATGATTTTTCCAATGATTTGGTGAAGCATGCTCCAATACCTGAAATAAGCCATGAAGAAGCATTGGATTTAAATTTAACTAACACTAATATCACAAGTTCTGACATAGAGTATGACGAGGATGATACATACTACTATCCCACTCGATCCATGAAATGGAGTGATAATAGTGGATCTGTGATCAAGAGGAGTTCACCAATGCAAGTGTACACCTGCAAGGTAAATTATTTTAGGGTTTGCATTTGCTGGTAGAGAATATAATCAGGATTCAGGAGCTTCGGTAACTGTCTCATTTTCATGTTCCATTAAAGGAACAAATTTCTTAAAACTTATCTTATTTTATTTCTTAATAACGGGCACTGTTTTCTTGTTGGATGAATTTAGATTCTTGAAGCTGATCTAGTACAAGTAGCAAAAGTGATGGGGTTTGAAGATTTAATAGAAGTAACTGATGACATTGGAACTGCTGATGCAATTCTTGCATCCGGTTCTGAGTTACGACAGAATTCATGGATCCGTGGTGTTGCGAAATTCCACCAGTTACCTGTATTTGTTCTCAAGGTGCCCTTTTGCTATTGCTACCTCTTTCAGCACTTGCTTCAATGTGGTCTCCTTTTGCCTTATAATGAATTTTTGTTCCTTCATTGCAGTCCAATACCATGGCAAAAATGGTAAAGGCAGTAAAAATGATCCTCGGGCTAGAACCCTTTGGTCCCACGACAAAGAAGCCATCAAATGACTCTCCAGATATTGAAATTGATGATGACGAACCAAAGCGCAAACCATCGCTGGAAGAGATTGACGCCTTGGAGGTACAACCCTTTTCTGTCCACTCAATTAGTATCTAATTTCTCTTCTTGAAGTCCCATCTTCTGTGCGAAATATATATCTATGCTGTGTACTAGAAGTCTAGCAATTGCTTCAAGTGCTTAGTTGTTTGGGTCTTATAGAATGATTGGCCTTTTCTTTTTAGCACATTTATTGATCGAATTCTTTTTGTGTATACTCATTTGTGTTGTTTATAAGTATTCTAGTTTACCACTCGCAGTTCTTAGATTTGGGTTGAATCTAACTTACCCTACAAAATTGGCTTTAAAAGTAAAAAATGTCTTTTGCTTATAGATACTTTTTAATACTATACCACATTTAAGGTGTAACTTTCAACACAAGCTCCTAACACCTAAGACTTGACATTATAGAGCGTGACCCAAGTGACCTATTTTTTTGACACAGACCACCCAAGTGGTCTGATAACACGTAGCACAACAGATCTTTGACAGACTAATCTTAGAATTTGAATTATCTAACCTCCCTAAACCGACTTGTAAAATTTGAGTTATCCAACCTCTCTAAACCAAATTGTAAGTTGAAGGATGTCTCACAGTTATAAACATTTTTTGATATCATATCACATTTAGTCTAGGACTCTCAACAATAATCTCAGTTTCTGATTTTTTAACTCGAGGGCTATTTTTTGGATAAATTGCTTTCGTGTTAAACAATTGTGTTTGAATTGGAAAAGTCTACATTGCCTAGATTATCTTTGTCTTATCTATGTAATATTGACATTATGATAAATTTTATTGTATTCAAATGGCAGGAGGTCCGGCTAGCGATAGAGTACATAGTGATTCCTGGTGGAGAGGCTGTGGAACTTCTTCCAAGACGTTCTGAAATCATTGACCGGCAGATTGAACTTGTGCAAAGCTATCAGTTGGCTGCTGAAAAGTCAGGTACGGATCAAAACACCAGGTTGCAGATTCTTCCCTTGAGGCTAAGTACCAAAAGATCCTCCAAGTCTAGTTCTGTTTCCCGCAAGAAAAGAAGTTCTACCTCAGAAAAGTCTGCTGGTAGTGGTGGCGGCAATGGTACCACTGTCACCAAGCTTCCTATTTTACCTGAATGATTCAAAATTTTCTGCCATTCTAACATATTTCCCTTCATTGGTTTGTACATGTATGTATGTAATAACATGTACAGTCGTGTATGTGGTGTAAAACTGTAAATAATTTATTTATAGTATTTTGTTCATCCACAGAAAATACAAAGATTTCACTCCTGAAATGTAGTTCGATTTTTAATTTTTAATAAATTTATTAAATATTGTTGACTCATATTAGTAATTAACGAAAACCAAGCTAGCATTAGCGTTAAAAATGTACGTATAGAAAAGACTAAAGACAGATGAAGATCCTTCCAGGCTAATTGTTGAAGTTGAGAAAATATAGTGTTTTTGTGTTAAGTTTTTTGTGCTTAGATTGATTGCTATTGAGAGACATTGAACCTGAACCACAAGACAAGCAGAAAAACGTCACATGGATCAACCTTCGAGTCATTGGACAACTCGGGAAATACTTGGGTGCCATTGGCCTTTGGTGCCATTGGTTCGTTTTAGATGAGAGATAATGATGATTGAATGAATCATTAAAATAAATTATTTAGATGAAAGAGAATGAATGGTTAAGAGAGAGATAAGAACAATGGTATTAATGGCACCAAAAACCAAAAACGCCAAGTGCTACCCGGACAATTCTTGGAGACTTTGTCATTCGAATATTTGTGTATGTGTGTGTTATGGTTTGTAGTTTGATGATAATAGCTGCTTACATAACAAAAGGAAGCGCATATTAGAAGAACTAAAATGATATTAGTAAAATATTTTCATGATTTTTGTATCGAAAAAGAATATATTTTCATGAGTTTTGTACCCATAAAAGAATATATTTTCATAAGTTCTTCTTATCGGAGGTAATTTTATTTGAGATGTTAAATATTTGCGGGGTTTAATGGGGTGTTTGGACTTTAATTGTGCAATGCACAATAATAGCTTGTTGATCCTATCAAGTTTATCGGGTTGGTTCCTCGTGGTAAACAAATGATCGACAATATTCATACTATTCACGACACTTGTTATGTTCTAAGTAATTTATTTTTAATATATTATTTTTCGTTTAAAAAGAAGAATTATATTTGAGATACTGTCAAATACTACTATAACAGATTCACCAAGCCAACACATTTGTCGCGCTAAAACAAATTTTAAATGTGTCTTTTTTAAGGGTTAAATGTGTCTTTTTCAAGTGTGTTTTTCTTCTTTCTAATGACGAGCATTGGGTTGCTTCAAACCCTTAAATTTTCACAATCACTCTTTTGTAAGTATCTCTCTCGATTTTCAAGTTCAACAACATTGCTCTCTTGAAGGATTCAGCTTCTGTTTGGGAGTAATGTCTGGAAGAGAAGAAAATCGAATATTTGTTGGTGGATTGGGTTCAGATGTTACTGAACGTCAGCTTGAAAAAGCCTTCGAGTGTTATGGCGAAATTCTTGAATGCCAGGTACCTTTTTATTCTCATTGGTTTAGTTAATTGTCCTATTAAACATGTTTTATATGTTCAAATTTAGGGGTGGGAATAGGAGTTAAGATCCTCTCCATTTAAATTTTTCTTAATTTCTACTATTTGGAAATATTTAGACACATAAAATAGGTAGTGGGTCATATCATTAAATAGGTCTCACTATCATTTCAAGAATTTTTGTGTTTATATCTTTCCAAATGGTAGAAATGAAGAAAAATTTAAATGGAGAAGATCTTAACTCTGGGAATAGAGCGGGTCAGACCTAGTTGAAAAAACGAAAGCTAAAGCCTGACCTATTAGTCTGTCAAAGACTTTCTAAAAACCCGCCCTTGACCTATTAGCCTTTCTGAAAGCCTAATTTGTAGTAACAATTTTAAATATAACATTTGACATATTTATAAAAAGGCTAATAAACATACATTTTAAATGACTAATAGGTCAATAAAATCCCCCCTCCCCCAACACACACACTTTATTAGCATATCCATTTTGTATAGGCTAATACGTGTATTATATAATGCATTATATATAATTACACATACATGGTCCCGCCTGATAGGTTTTTCTACAAGCCTTAGCCTGGCCTATCCTTTAAATTAATGAGCTTTTTAAAACGCTTGAGCCTAACCTATTTAATAAACAAGCTAGGCTAAGCCGGGTTTTAAGTAGGCCGGGCCATAGGCCCCTGACGGGCGGCCTGGCCTATTCCCACTCGTATGTTCAATACAATTTATCTTGTTTTGCAAGTGTTACAATAATGGCCGTGCAATGGCCATTTGCTTCAAAAGTGACATTCATAATTGTTTTCATTGTTATAAATGCCATTAAAAATTGTCAACGTTAATTGTACATATTGCTATTATTTGGTATGAATTTTCAAGTGTTCTTCTTGTAGCTCGTGATGGACAGAGATACAGGACGTTCGCGTGGATTTGGGTTTATTATATTTGCAGATTGTCAGGGAATGGAGGATGCAATCAAACACATCGATGGACTCGAAATTTGTGATCGCATCCTCTCTGTCGAAAAGGCACATGCCAGGATGGGGGGTGATGATGCAGACCAACATCACAAAGAAGATAGGGCAGGGAAGAATGACTGTGTTCAGATGTGGGCGTCCAGGGCATTGGGCTCGAGAATGTCCTTTCACAAGAGGTGATGTTGAGGCTGGAGATAGGGTAGGGCGAGATGACTGTTTCAGATGTGGGCGTCCAGGGCACTGGGCCCGAGAATGTCCTTTCCCAGGAGCTGAGCCATCATCTCCACTGAAGATTTCTGAAGAGGAACTGAGCAAATATTTCTCTGATGCTGATTTTCCTTCCACAGTCTCCCTATCTACTCAAGAAGATCTAGACATGGTAGCTGCAGCACTGCAAAAGGAAATTCCCACCAAGACTGAAGACGTTGATACTCTGCGAACAATGTTGTTTCGGTTGGGATCAGCCAATGGAGTACCTTCCTCTCAACAAGAGATTTTCAACAAGATAGCCCTTCAGTTGAGTGATATCTCAAGGGATTATCTTGGTTTGCAGGACCAGTACGCACACGCTGCTCGTAGTCTCAACAAGATGGAGACGTTGCAGTCGAGCAAGTCAGTCTTCAAAAAAGCATATTCGTAGCTTGATGAGGAAAGAAAAGTGACTCTTCAAAGACAAAAGGAGATGGAAGAAAGAATGGTCTTCCTAAAGGCAGAGCAGAAGCGCATCAAAAAGGAAATAATGGAGCTAACACCAGAAGCTTCACAGTTAGCCGAGAAGTTGAAGTCGACCAACAGTCAAAGGGTCAAACTATACACTGATTCGACTCGTATCGACAGTGAATTGAAGCCCTTGCTAGATCAGAGACTAGGCTTACAAATGGACTTTCAAAATAGCCAAACAGGTTTGAAGCTGAAACGACAAACCTGGGAACATTTCAGAGTATCCTTGGAGGAAGCTAGAGTGCCACCCTCCATATATACCTTCAGCCGCATCGTCTCCTCCCCGTGTAGCCGAGCAAAAGGTAGCTCCTAGGACTGAGGATCAAGGGATTGTTGGGATTGAACAACCAGCAGCCTCTCAAAATGGAGTGACAACCATAGAGAATCTGCACGAAGAAGCTCCAACTGCCACGAGTCCTCTTCCTATCCAAAAAGTTGTAGAACCAGGCAAGGAGGCAAACCAAGGCCCAACTTCTTATGTTTTCTTTATGTATTTTTTGCTTTTTAAAATCCACTAGATTGTCGACCTGTGACTATCAATATTTAAAACATCAATGGAATTTTCATTTTGTTCTTCAATACTTTTTCAAATGTTTTCCAATTATGCTTCTGTTTAATTTCTCGCATTCCATATTAAGTAGCAGACAGACTCCTTCTCTAAAAGCCTTACTAGTTTGGCAACCATTTCCCAAGTTTAAGATCTTTAATCCCTATTGGTAAAAATCGTTTTCAAAACTAATCCGTCGTCAATGACTGCTTTAAGTTTGACTCATTTGTTGCAGGCTTTAGCCATTTTGTTTTAAAATCTCAATTTTGGTTAAGGCCATCAACTAATATTCATCCAAAGAGTCCAACTCCATTAACATAGCTTACTGATACTCATCAATGTTGATTGATTCTTCTTGACAACTCTAAGTGAAGTTACATTAATTTCCAAACCTAGCACTGCATCTTGACCATAGATGAGTCGATATGGAGTGAGATGTGGCAGTTGTTTTGGAGCTCCTTATTGCCTTTAATACTTTCTGTAAGGTTTCATGTCATTTTCTCGGCTTCTTGTCAATGTTCTTTTTGATTATATCAATGATACAATTCGTGACCTCAACTTGCCCATTAGCTTCAACATAGTATGAAGAGGAGTGTATTAATTTCATTTCAAACCTTTGCATGAGGCCACCACCATGTCATCAGTGAACATTGTCCCCTGATTAGTTGTAATAGTTCCAGGGAGACTAAACTTGTAGATGATTCGACATTGTATGAAGTTGATAATGTCATCCTCCCCTACATTTATCATCTGCTGAGCCTCTACCTATTTAGTGAAGCTGTCATAAGCCATTATGATAAAAATGTGTCTCTTAGAGGAGGCAGAATATATCTTTTCAATCAGGTTCTGAGTTTGGATGAATTTATATTATTGAAGCTGATCTAGTACAACTACAAGTATCAAAAGTGACGGGGTTTAAAGATTTAATGGAAGCAGCTGATGACATTGGAACTGCTGATGCAATTCTTGCACCCAGTTCTGAATTATGACAGAATCCACGGATCCCAGTTGTGGCGAAATTCCACCAGTTATATGTATTTGTTCACAAGGTGCTCTTTTCATATTGCTACCTCTTTCAGCCATTGCTTCGATGTTGTCTCCTTTTTCCTTATTGTGATTTTTTTTTCCTTGAAGACCAATACCATAGCACGACTGGCAAAGGCAGTAAGAATGATTATTGTGCTAGAATCCTTTGACCCCTCGACAAAGAAGCCATCAAATGGATCTCTGGATATTGAAATTAAGGATGATGAACCAAAACAAAAACCATCTTGGGAAGAGACTGGTGCGTTGGAGGTACAACCCATTTATGTTTATTTAATTGGTATTAAATTTCTCGTCTTGAATTTTTATATATCTAGTTGTGTTTCCCGCAAGAAAATAAGTTCTTACCTCACAAGAGTCTGCTGCTGCTGCTGGTGGCAATGGTGCCACTGTCACTAGGCTTCCTATTTTACCAGAATAATTCAAAATTTTCTCCCATTCTAGCATGTTTCCCTTCATTGGTTTGCATGTGTATGCATTATGCAATAACATGTACAGTCATGCAAATGATGTAAAAATGTAAATGATTTATTTATATGTTCATCCAAAGAAAGTATAATGATTTCACTCCTGAAATGTAGTTCCATTTTATAAATATATTAAATGTTGATTCATAAGCTGGCATAATCATTAAAAAATGAGAAATATTTAGTTGACACAAAAGTTGACATTAACACCATAATCATACGATGTCGACATATGGTCTTGATATGTTTTGTATCTGAACAACACTCCTCTTAAAGTCTTGCGTATAGAAAAGACTAAAAGACACAAACATGAAGATACATGCTAATTGTTGAAGTTGAGAAAATATCCTGTCTGTGTCAAATTTTTCATAGGAAGCAAAATGATTTCCTATCATCATTAATCCAATGGAAAAGGGAATTTTGGAATTGTGAACATATAAAGGTGTTAGAAGTAATACAATTACAAATACTCTGCTAAGAGATAGTCTAGCTTGCTAATGTGTAAACTAGTGTTCGTTAGAAGGTTAGTTAGAACGTTAATAACTAACAATTATAGTACTATAAATAAGGCTAAATTACACCATATGTTTTTAAGTTTTTCGTACGTCTTAAATCTTTTAAGTTATTTAATGGTAACAAATTAATCCTTTGAGTTTTTTGGTATCACTTAAATCATTTAACCATAACAATTTTAGAGATTTCAGATCTTAGAAATTTAAGTTATTTGGTGTTTAAAAGTTACAATCAAATAATTTAAAGGAACTAAGTGGTACGAAAAATACTTGGGAGACTAACTTGTTATGATTAAATAAGTTAAACAACGTAAGTGGTACGAAAATCCTTAAAAGATCAACATGTTATAATTAAATAACTTTAAGTGCATCTGGTATAATTTAACCTATAAATAGATACTAGTTTGTGAAATAATAAGAGTGTGCATCATGTATTATTCATTCAATTATAGTTTTTTGGGTTTCATTTGAATTACTTTAGTGTCTTGTGCATATCACTCTCTTAACATTTCATTCTCTCTCATATAAATAATATTTGAGTTTGATTACTAATTCATTCGGT
This sequence comes from Medicago lupulina, assembly GCA_958299785.1. NCBI lineage: Eukaryota > Viridiplantae > Streptophyta > Magnoliopsida > Fabales > Fabaceae > Medicago > Medicago lupulina. Next base: position 2,369,307 of record OY283141.1, on the reverse strand, counting down.
TGGGTTAAATTTCGTAACAATATCATGGTAAACCAAAAAATTAACCAACACTTTAAAAAATATAAAATATTATTATTTTTCCCATAGTGATAAATCACTTGGAATTCATATACAAATTTTGAACACGGATAAAAATGTTTTGGTCTAATAATAACATTATCAATTGAGATAAAACCTACCAACTTTTTTTTTGACAAAAACAAAATGATATTCATTCATTCAAATCGATAGATTACATCATTCAACATCGCTAAAAAATCTACCAACTTTTATCGACTCAATTTAAGAGATGAAAGTACTCCTTGCCTATAGTGTGATTAAAAATTTCACCTACCCACCACATTTCTAAAACGTTACACATGATTAGAAGAAGAAAGAAGAAGAAAAAAGTGTTTTTGTTTAAAATATTTTTTTTTTTGAAAGAAAAATAATTTTTTTAGGGTAGAAGATTTTTTTTTGGATGTATATTTTTGAAGTAACTTTGAGAGTGGAAAATGGTTGTTCCTTATTTTTCGGTGTAACAAAATATCTTTTCCGTGCATTTATATAGATTAACCTTTAGTTAAATAGAAAGAGATCTCTTACGTGAGTGTTCTTATGTAAAAAAAATTTGCTTCTTAAATTGTTCTTTAATGTCATTCTAAACAAAATAAAATATTGTGTTCATTATTCTTTGAGTAAATTAGACAATTTGGTCTTTAACAATTTTGTTGTTACTCAATTTAGTCACCGACAAAAAATAATATTCAAACTAATCTCTACATTTTTTATACTAAAAACTGATTAATTCTTCCGTTATTATGAGTCGAGACTTCCTTTTTATATGAAAGTATTGAATACATTATTTTAAAAATATTAAACTCAAGTGTCATTTATAATAAACTTACTCTTTTTATACCCACAGACGAATTGATGAAACATCATTTAAAATTCACAGATAATTTTTAAGGTTCTAAGTTCTATCATAAATAAAGAATGATGTTAATTCAAATACGGATATTGTGAGTTAAATCTTACAAACTATAATAATTTTACTCTAATATTAAATAAAATAATTTAGTAATTTTATTACTTTCTTAATAGAAATACTATGTTACGTCACGTCATGTTTTTTATTTTTTACCTTAAGACGACAAGTAACGTGAGTCAGAAATACGAGCGTTGGTTTTGGAATCTTTGACACTGTTCCAACCTTCAACCTCAAGGGTTTCCTTCAAAACCCTAAATTTCCAAAATTACTCTTTTTTGTAAGTATCTTCTTCTTCATTTTCAAATTCTACAACATTTCTTTCTTCAATTCTCGATTCATTGATTCATACCCAAAACTATGGTTTCAGGATTTGCGAAATTGGAAGCAATGTCTGGAAAAGAAGAAAATCGAATATTTGTTGGTGGATTGGGTTGGGACGTTACGGAACGTCAGCTTGAACATGCTTTTGATCGTTACGGCAAAATTCTCGAATGTCAGGTACCTCTTTCTCTTCCAACCCTTTATTTTCCCCCAATTTGTTTCATTTCTCAGCAAAATATACGATTTTTTTTTTCTTTCAAAAAATAAATTTTTTTAGTTGTAGTAATTTTCCTGAATGGGTTGGTGTTAGATTGACAGTTTATTTTAATTTTAGAAATTTAAAGTTGAATTTTTTATGCCATTTATGAAGTTTTCATGTAATCTAGCTTTGTTTTATTATATTTTTATTGAAGAATTAATCTTCATAATTATTGTAGTTTTTGGCATGATTTTGATTCTTGACATTGCGTAGAATTGCGGTCAAATTCAGCTTTTATCACGATCGTGGAGACATAAAAATCACCATGATTTCGTGACCTAGATTGCAGTCATGGACCTTTTCTTAAAACTGTTAAGGTCTATCGGTTGTTTTTGTTAGGGAAGTTGCGAGTTTTGGTTAGGATGCACTCTATTTTTTGAGTGTGTTTGTTTACTAATTGAAGAATTTATTATGTTTAGATTCTTCACTAATTTTTTTTCTTTGTTTTTCTGGAATGCTGTTGTGAACCTTGTGATCTTTGAGATGCGGTAGGTGGGTTTTTTGAGTGATGTTATAGCAGAGTGATTTCCTCGTGTTTGAAGCTCGTTTTCAATTTTCTGATAAAATAGTAGTTTGTGGTAAAGGTAGAGCTCAAGTGGAGATTAGTATGGTTGAGATATGTTGAATTCAGTGATATGAAAGTAGCCAAGGGAATATCAGTCTGATCTGTTTGCTATTTTCCGAGAGACAAGGTTCATTAGTAATAATTTTATATAATTTGGAAGGAATATTTGGCAGTAAGATTGGGCTGAAAACTGGACAAAGTTGATACCATATTGAAATATGCTTTCCTGTATTTGTTTGTTGAATTGAACGAATACGTGCCGTGTCTGTTCATCCGCCTCCTTCCTCTTCTAGTAGTAAATCTGTTATGCGATGATGATACTGATGACTACTAGTGGGATGCGTGAAAAACTTTTTGTGCTGGACATTCCTTGTTTTGCTTCGGGTTCTAGATCAATTAGCTGATATAATTGTAGTGAGTTATAATGAGGTATACCCATAGCAGATGGGTATTAAAGGCTTCTGTCCCGTATGCTGCCTTTGCTTCTGCCTTTTTTGTACTTCCTGCAACCCATAACAGGTGTGTATGACCAACCACCATACACCGCTGACAGGTCCTGTGAGTACGGCTGCTGAGCTTAAAGTTTTCAAATCCAAAGCATTGGGATCATAGGCAATTGCTGCTCAGATAGTGGGGGTTCCTCTCTTCATTCTGAGATACTGTATCTCACACCATTTGGTCTACCTATTATAGCTAATTTTGAAGGCCGAATGATTTTTTTTTGAATTACTTGCCACTTTTTACATCAGAATAGAATTGATTAGTTGGAAAGTTTTGCATTAGTTTTGAATGGTTTTGCTTTTGTCGGTGTAGTTTTATAGAAAGAATCCATATCTGCACGAGAATTATTTTCTGCTAAAATGTCGAGGTGTTCACCAAGTCAGTTAAGGGGTGGCAGAATTACATGAAATGCTAGGCATATAATTGCAGTAGAATCAATGTTATGCATTTGTCTTGCATATGACGAGCATATTGCTGCCTAAGATTGATTATAATTTGCACCTGGGGAGGAGAATACTCACAGAAGGTGCTGGTGTGCGTAAGAAGTGAAAGCATGATCTCCACGAGGAACGATGTCAATGCAATGGAAACCATGCCTGTAACTTGCGTGTTGTCTTTGAGAATTTCGAAAAAAAATATACGCTGGTGAGGAGCAGTCCTCTGTGTTATTTGTCATAAAATTGGAGCTGCAACATAGTGGTTTGGCGACTGCAGAAGTGAAATCAATACTTGGTTTTTTTCCTTATATGCTGTTCATTTGTGGCTGCAATTTGGTTTAATGTTAGTTCTACTGATTGAGAAAATAGTGGTATTCGACATAATACAGTGCTTTTTAACCAAGTAAGTCAGATGCTAAGATTATATTTGTTGGATTCGATTGTTTAAATTTATATCATGAAGTCATGAACCAGAATGGAACACGTTGAAATTCTTGCTCAGATTGTGGAAATGATTTTTGTAAGAGATAATTGTTGTCAAATATGGGCTTGGGATTCATCTGAATACTTAGCTGTATGAAAACCATTCTGGTGCTTTGTCATCAGAACACAGAAGTAAGTTGTCTGGTTATAAATTTGCTTTATAGTGAATGCTGTCTGCATTTTTCACATAAATAAAATACTGAAACTCTTTATTCAATGCACAAGTATCTATTGGTCACACATTTTTTTTGTTTATAAATTTAATGTCGCGGTATTTTTTTATGCTTGTTTATGTAAGCGTCATTCTTTGGACCTATAGAAATTTTGAGTAGTTTTGCTTGCAGCAATTGCATTGCTATTTTAGTGGCTAATTTAAGCTATGCTTAGTTGATGTTAAATCTGTCAGTGTCTGAGAAAATTATATGTATATTTAGGAACTGGTTCTGCTTGGTAACTTAAATTGTATCTATAATTGATGGGGATGGGAAAAGAGCTGGTATTTGAATAGAGAGAACTTCTGTAAAGAACTGATAATGAAATCGATCTTTGAAGATGATTTATTATATTTTTTTGCTCTTTTGTGACATGAACTACTTTGTCCTACCTTCTGCTTATATGTTGTCTTGTTTTTTACCATTGTATCCCCATCTTGTGTGTATGGATCTTATCTGTTGTCTTGTTTTTTTCACCATTTTATCCATCTTGCTTGTATGATCTTATCTGGTGTCTTGTTTTCACCATTGTATCCTCATCTTGTTTGTATGATGTGGTTCTATTTTGCTGGTTTTGTAAAGAATTTAGTTTTTTTTATGAGAATGGCTTCATATGCATGGCACTTTGTATAATTACTGAGTAACTTGACATTTCTTATTAACTCTGTCTGGTTTAGCTAATTGTTCTATTAAACATGTTTTATATGTTCAGTACAATTTATCTTGTTTTGCAATAGTTACAATAATGGCGTCTCAACGGCCGTTTGCATCAAAAGCAACATTGATATTAGTTTTCATAATCATAACTGCCGGTAAAAATGGTTGACATTAATTAATCATATTTCCGTTGTAGATCATGATGGAAAGGGATACAGGACGTCCACGTGGATTTGGTTTTATTACATTTTCAGACCGTCGGGGAATGGAGGATGCAATCAAAGAAATGGATGGACGGGAAATTGGTGATCGCATCATCTCAGTCAACAAGGCACAGCCCAGGATGGGAGGTGATGATGCAGACCAACGTTACAGAGGCGGTTTTTCTTCTGGTGGTAGGGGAAGCTTTGGGGCTGGAGATAGGGTAGGACAGGATGACTGTTTCAAATGTGGGCGTCCAGGGCACTGGGCCCGAGATTGTCCTTTGGCAGGAGGTGATGGTGGTCGTGGTCGAGGTGGTGGTTCATTTTCTTCACGTCCTAGGTTTGGAGGGGATCGCCTTGGCGAACGTGAGCGATACATTGATGATCGTTATGACGGAGGACGTTATGGGGATAGGGATCGTTTAGACAACCGAGACTACAAGTATAGTGGCCGTGATCGCTATGCTAGTGACAGGTATAAACAGTTAATTGTTATTACCAAATTACACCACTCTTGGTTCTTTTGCCATAGCTATAAAATAATTATAAATAATTATACATTTAGAGTATAAAACAATTATAATAATTATACTTTTATTTTTGTCTAATTATATTTATTGGTTTATAACTTGTTTACATGGATATTAACAAATGATTGAATGTTTATCTAAAACTTATTTAAACTGGGAGTGCACAGTTATTAAATTTATTAGATTTTTAAAAAAAGTTGAATGATTTCCATTTAAAATATTATTTTTCTTATTTTGTTTAATTGATAATGTGGGCAATTGGGAAGGCTTTGATTGAATAAAGATTTGATTAGGCACTGCACTGGTCTCGTTTCCCTTTTTAGTAGTATTTATTCATTTATCATGGATAAAAAGGATCGGTAACCTCTGGTTTCCATTTGTCATTCCTTTTGGTCTATGTATTTGTTACTTCATTGGTTTGCTGAAAATTGTGTAGGTATACAACTAGTGGAGATCGATCTGCAAGTGATCGATATGGCAGTGGCTCGGACTACCCGCAAAATGGTTATGGGAAGGAAAGAGGCTATGACCGAAACGGTGGTGCGCGTGGAGGTGCTGATAGATATGGAAGCGGAATGCCAGCTCGTGATGAAGGAAGGAGTTATAGGGGTAGACCTGGTCCTTATGATCGCCCAAGCAGGGCTGCTCGTCCACCATCATTTGACCGCTACTGATTGCTACTGTTGCATGTTGGTTTTTCCAGCGAGAGATTCTAACGCAGGAGCAAACATTAGGGACGTAGTTATTGGTTATTTAGGCACTCACAGTTTCAGACAACCGCAGGATTCTATTATAGTTTTATAGATTGTGGATTTTATATTTTATTTCTTTATTCAGATCATGTTAATTACTTCCTAGTTAGTTCCCCTCGTTTGTTTGACGCTAGTCATGAGTTTCCTTTCAAATGCAATTGAACATGGTTTTATGGTTGTTTTGCTGAATTTTAAAATTGGTGGTGTTGCGGCTGGTACTGATATGTCTTTATGTTGCTTAGTTTACTTGAAACTTATTATTCCATTGTCTTTCAAAGCATATTTAAAGCTAAACCAACTTGGCTGAAGGCATCGAGCACTTTGTTCGAATGCAACAAAACTGGGTACTATATCTTTTAACTTTATGAATATCTGAAATAAGGGAAGAAAAAAAAAAGCGAAGGTGAGTGCGATCAGCCATTTTGTATTTTTTGAGAGGACATTACGTAGAAACTTGAATATACCATTTCTTATAAGTGAAATAAGAAAGAAAATAACATCAGAAAAGGAGAGAGAAAAGGTAATCAAGTTGAAGTACATTGTCAAAAAATAAAAAAATTGAATTGGGAGGCATATCAAATTTTGCTGTTAAATAAAATTAAAACACTGGTAAATAAAATTAAAACAAGCTCTCTTTTAAGTGTCTAATATTGCTTGTTGTTGATATTTTAATGAGATTTAACTATTTTTAAAATAAAATTTCTATTGTAGTTATGTTCCTATTATAATGTATTTTTTTTGTCAAGTATTATAATGTATTTTTTAATTAATATTTTAAATAATATTATAAAATGGTAAATAAAATTGTTTAAATGAAATTTAAAATAAAAAGTCAACTCCAAAAAGAGATATCCCTTTATATATTGTTATGGAATGAAAATATTTGAACAATGTGTTACCAGACTTTTTACTCGGCCGAATTCTGGATTACTAGTCTTTCCCTTATAAATTGGAGAGTTTAAAAATAAAAATATATAAAACTATTCTAATTTTGGTGGTATTAATTTTAAACGGTTCAATACAACCGTGACTTCTATCATTTAATTTTTATCTATCTATAATTTGCTAGCAAATGAAAGATACCATCTAAAACAGTATTATAATATCTCATTATCTAAAACAGTACTTATTTTAATATGATTCAACTTTCTTCTTAGATTCAACTTTCTTCTTAGAATTTTTTCCACGATATTTGTTTTCTGTAGAAACATGTTTATCCTTCAACATGATTTTCTTTGATGTTGAACTGTTTCTTCTTCAACAGATTGAAACTCCTATTGGATTTTCTCATATTTCCTACATGAGCTTCTGTTTGGGGCCAATTATATTGAGGCTCATTTAATATTTCATTGGCTTCGTTCTAGACCTTTCTAGTAACCTATATTGGAGGTTTTGTCCAGTTTAAGCATTACCTTTGTTAGTGGCAGGACCAAGGTCTCTAATTTGAAGAATTTTCAGTCTCCAAGCTCGATATGGCATGACAGTATACTTCAAAACAGCAGTTCTTGATGGTGTCCTCCCAAATGACCCAATTCCTTGGCACCATCTAACTTCTAACCTCTAAATAAAAAAAGGTTTGATGGTTTTCCATAATCCAACTCTTTCCAAGCCTCATTTGCCGCATTACACATGAAAACATGTGCTGCTCTTTCTCCCCCAAGGAAATACTTTTGCGACAATCTTACTCGAGTAAGGTAACACTCCATAGAAATACTTTCACCTTGTTTAGAACTGAGTTTCTATAAGATATTCCAAGCTCCAACTATACTAAGAGAAGAGTTATATACAATGTACGACGTGATAATATGCAAACATGATTGTGTATCCAAACAATTTCATCTGAAACTTGCTATGTTTTGCCACAATGGAATCTTTAAAATCATCTCAACTTCTCTGGTGTGAAAAATAATAGATATTACGCCATGCTTCCGATGAGCAGTGATGGGATCAAGAAGTTGCACTACTACCATAACATATAGCAGTAAAAAATTTAAAATAGAAAAATGCTACTGTCAAATTCTCTGACACACTCTTTTCGACAATTTCTCAATCGTGAAGCCACGTCCCCCAATTTCTTATACATTGATCTTGGCAACAGCTCTGCTGTTTTACAACCCCCCTCCCTTTTCCCCTCATCTCATTCTATCTCTTCTCTCAATTTGCAAGTGCAAACAACTCTTCCCCTGCATAGTGGATCTCTAAATGAAACCTAGGCTTTACACTAAATTTTCTCATTTAATATCGAAATTGGATTTTGCAATAGAAAAATTTCTTATAACATGCGTTTTCTAGTTTCATAACAAGAAAGGAGGCAAGGGAATAGTGACCTTTTGGATTTAAACGACTATTGTTAACTAGTGTCGCTAAGAAAAATGTTAGAGTTCGACTGTAACATTCCTCAATAAACTATAGTAGATTGGCGAAGGAGAAACTCTTAATTAGTCTCCTTATAAAATTGAATTATTTTCTTTCCAATTCAGTCGTAAAAACTAGAGATCTTACGGAGTGAATCAAGTCTATATGTTTTGTAAAATTATTCAACACAACACCAACTTAATTTGATGTTTAAAATTAGGTGACAACTAGAGTACCCATGAAAAATGGTGGGTAGTTTACCTCAACCAATGAACATTCACCTTTTTAGATGGTATTCATAAACTATCTTGACCCCACCAATAAATTACTCATTTTCATTGGTTGGTGGGTAAATTACCCACCATTTTTCAAAGGTAATTTAGAAAAAACCTTAAAAGTATTCTTTACAAGATGTTCGGTATTTTCTTAAACACATAAATGTTCCTTACAAGATGTTCAGTATTTTCTTAAACACATAAATATCAAGCAAATTATTATGTAATATTGACAAATGCACAATTATCCGAAGGTTTTTTTACAATAAAACAAACTCCGTTCAAATGCGTCCAACCAATTTGGTTGTGGACAGTCCCCATCTATATTTTACAACCAATTTGGTTGTGGACATTCTCCCCATCCATATTTTGAGAGCCAAATAATGAGTACAATCAATTATTTGAAGTTTGGTGTGCATTACTTAGAGTAACATGACAACATTCAAAGATAATATACATCGATGAAGCCAACGCCACATTTAGAGATGACAAAAATATTTGTACCTGTAGGTATCTGGCGAAACACCTCAATGGATATCCATGTTTATTGAAATTTGCATATAAAAAAGGGTCTTGTTTAAAAAAAAATATTGTCAACAATACTTACTACATAGATATCCAAATTAGAAATCATCTCTCAAGTCTCAACCACCATTAAAATGTTAGAAGAAACGATCAGAGATAGACGTCACAACAGAGAAAATACGAAATAATGGAGAAGTTAGAAAAAGTAGATAAAACGCACATGAAAGCAGAATTATACTGCTAACGCACATGTAACAATTAACTCTCCCTCTAATCTATATCTATTACCATCATATTCATCGGATCCATCTATTTTTGGCCATCTAGTTGATCATAACGTTATTTTTACTAAATATATTTTGCTTTGGTGTTGAGTTACGTTTTTTTTTCCAATGATTTTTTTGTTGTTGATGGCAACTTTCATATATATCCAACTTCTTCAAACAAAAGAAATTTGACAAAATAATAAAGGTAGAACTATCTGGCTAGCAATTTTAATTCATTTTAATTCCAGCTGCTTTCTCACACACACACCCACCGGCTTCAAGCATTAAAAATCAGCATCACGGTCATACATATCAAGCATGCTCACCAATTCTTATCTGTTTTTTCATATAAGCAGATTTGACTTTTTAGGTTCATTCATTTAATGATGAATGTGATTTATAATATAGACTATATTCATCATTAAATGAATGAACCTAAAAAGTCAACTTTGTTTATATTTCGACACGGAGGGAGTACCATTTAATTCAGTCATTTCTGATCACCTTGATACTATCTCACACTCTCCCCGTTAATTAATTACTTCCTCCGTCCCAAATTGTATAACGTTTTGGACATTTACATATTAAAAAATGCAATTAATATTGTATGGAAAAGAGATATTATGAGTTGTTTTACAAAATTATCCTTAATAAATAATATGGAAAAAATAAATGAAGTAATTGAAAGAAGAGAGAGTAATAAATAGTTAAAGTTATAATAGAAAAAATAACATTAATGTTGCATTGATATTGTAAAGCGACAAATAATTTAAGACAAATATTTTTTCCTAAAACAACGTACAATTTGAGACGGAAGGAGTAATTAATTAATTAATTGAATGCCTATGTTGATAAGAAAAATAATAATTAAATGCATATATATATATATATATATATATATATATAGGAAGTCAAGCATTAAAAAAAAAGTATAGTATACCTTTGACTTTTCAGTACGACTGAATTACTACGTTATTTCTGCGTGCGTGGAATTCTGTCTCTTCTCTTTAATTTCCATGTGCAACTTGGAACGAAACTCTGAGAGCTAGACTGTCAACTCATACTTCAGTCCCTTTCATATTTGATAACAAGTTTTTTGAGCTTTTACGTCTTTCGTTTGTATGTCTTTTTCCATTATTTAGTTGACGATGTACTCCTTTTTTCAACTTTTTGACAAAAATACTTAGTCGATGTTATTAATAGTCAAAAGTGCAATCAAAATAAAAATGGTGATAACTTCTTAAATTTCAAAGATAAGTAGCAATCACTCTTAGCAAAGATTTAGAAAAACATATTTGAATATTTGCCAATCCAAAATGTATTCAAAATAAGTATTATTTTATTTTATTGTTTTGCACGTAAAACAATTTTTTTTATCAAGTAACATAGTAATTAAAAATTTACTGTTTTTAAAATGAATAAGTGAATATTTGGAGTTCGAACTTCATCCTATATATCATGCGATGTTTATGTCAATTGAATTAACTTCACAAGAACCCGCATAAAACAATTTTAATAGCAACTTTTTTCAAAATAGAATCCATGTTGATAACTTCCCAAACGAATTCAGGTGAAAACACACTATTTTTGGGCTTTATCAGTTTGTGTAAACTATTCTTAGCCATGGCCCCACTTATCAGCCACATAAGCATTTGAACGACATATACAACAAAAGTAAATAGTCAATTACCCTCTCTGAAATTATGAGTTTCGTCAATTACTCTCCTGAAATTAACAAAACTTCAATTACCTCCTTGAAATTGCATAACGTTAATCAATTTACTCCCTTCGTCAAATTTTTCTGTTAGTCAACATGACGTTTTGCAAATACCCCCTGAAGTTTTGCACTTATGTGCAAAATGCCCCATAAACTTGAAAATTTATATTTTTTTTCTTATCCTTAAAAGTGATTGCATTATCACTGAATTGTGGAGCATATTTACCTAAGTTTTGATGATATACAACCATATATTGGCAGTATGGTTGAACATAATATTATTACCATTCCTTTGAAAACGGAGGAAAGAAGATCATGATTCCTTCGAGATCCTTTATAAAGTGAGAGAAGTAACAAGTTTATGTATTTTTTCTTGAAAGTGAGAGAAGTGTGTTGGTGGTGTGCACCGCTCACAATATAAAGGAAATGGAAATTTTTGGTGTGGTTAAAATTAGCAATAGCAAAGTCATATATTTTGACATCTTGGTAATTCTTGGTTATGTCAATCATATATTATTTATGTGTTTCATTATGTATGACATGTATTAGTTTTTCATCTGACAAATGTGACTGTACTTTACTATGCTGACTTTCATATCATTAGACTCTAATACACGGTTAATGTTTGATCGTTTAAAGGAACATATATGGTTTTATACCATCAAAACTTAGCTAATATGATCCACAATTCAATGATAATGCAGACACTTTTAAGGATAAAAAATATATATAAATTTTCAAGTTCAAGGGGCATTTTGCACATAAGTGTAAAACTTCAGGGGGGTATTTGCAAAACGTCATGTTGACTAACAGAAAAATTTAACAGAGGGGGTAAATTGATTAACGTTGTGCAATTTCAAGGGGTAATTGAAGTTTGTTAATTTTAGAGGGGTAATTGACGAAATTTATAATTTCAGGAGGGTAATTGACTATTTAGTCATACAACAAATGTTAATCACATAAATGATAAGAGATCAAAATAAAACTTTTAATGAGAGACTAAACTTATAAAAAACACATAATGGATTGAAATTAGATGGAAATTGAATAGTTAACTGGTTTAAGTTAAAATCTGAAAGAGATATAGTTTTTGAGTTCAACCCTGACAAGTTTTTATTTTATAAAAATAATAGTTGCTTTATTAATTTAAAATTCAAAATAGTTTTGTCAACAATACCATACGTGTACTACTACTAGCAATAAACTACGTATTTGGTAAAGGTATTACTCAACATTAAATTTGTTTGAACACACATGACATTGTCGTAACTAATTGAGTAAATTACACTCCCCTCCCCTCAAAGATGCTTGAAATACACTTCCCTTTTCTCTTATGTTAAAATATACAATTTCCTCCCTTAAAAAATAAAATTTACACTCCCCTCCCTTATAAGATGCTTGAATTACAACCCCCTCCCTTGATAATTAAATATGCACTACACTTTAATCTATTTTAACATAAATAAATATTTTTATGATATATATTAATTTTAAACCACCCTTTAAGAAAAATTAATTCATTTCTTTATAATTTAAATGTTAATGATAATTAAATTTAAATATTTTTCTATTAATTTTATAATTTAGAGTTTAAAATTAACTTTTAAATAACCAAGGTTTATTGTCGTTAGTAATTTTTCACATATTTTAATTTTATTTTGGCTTGTTTCATATTTTATAATAGGGTTTAAAACTACATGTTAATGAAATTGTGAATAAAAAATAGCAAAAAAATATGTATTCAATTTTTTATTATGTTAGAATAGACCTGCAATACTGTTTTTTTCCGAAGTGTATTAGATTATTATTTTTTTGCTAGATTATTAAAAGTAAAAAAATATATATTGAGGGAGTAAAGTGTAGATTTTATCATAAGAGGGGAGGGGAATGTAATTCAAGCTTTTCTTAGGGGAGGGGAATGATTTTTTTCTAATATGTTTTGAATAAGAGGGGAGGGGAATGTATATTTTAACATAAGAGGGGAGGGGAGTGTAATTCAAGCATCTTTGAAGGGAGGAGAGTGTAATTTACTCTAACTAATTTCATGGCAAACTTAAATCAAGCTGAAAAACCTAATCAATTCCCTCTGTTTATCGAATAATTCTTCTATGGACTCGAAAATTTGGACACTCTATTTGATCACACAAAAAAAATACATATGTTATAATTGTTTAAAAATTAATAATTATTTAATTATTATTATTTTTTACCTTTTCTCTTTAAGTGTGTGACTAAATAGTGTTTAAATCTTTGTGTCGATCCAAAAATTGCTCTGGTTTAGCACCTAATCAATTTTTTTTTAGTTAAATCTACACTTTTTTTTATTTAAGGAAAAAGTTAAATTTACACATGTATAAACAATGGAAAATACTAACGAGTGTTCTCGTGACATTGTATAAGAGGATAGAAAAAAATTGTATTAAAAAATAGTAAAAAATGATGAATTTAAATTTTTAAATATTAAAATATTATTGAATTCAATACAAACATACTATCTTTTGTTTTCTTAATTATTGCAATGAGGACATTGGTTAATCAGATATTATGATTTATATACTCATAGTTTATCTTTTAGTCGACTCGTGCTTGGTCACGCGTCCAGTAACAAGTAGTACATTAATACTTTTCCTTTTCGTTGATACGCAAATTTTGAACAAATTCACGATCAAGCTGACATATGAATGAAGAAGTTTGACAAGGTTCGAGCAAAATGATCATGTATGGAGCCACGTGCGTGCTATAAAAATTTGTTCTATACGTGGATCCGCTTTTTTTTTTTTTGTTGAGCAAATATGTGGATCCGCCTATATAATAAATAATATTAAATATTAATTAACGAATTAAAGATGGGAACTTGTACGGTACATCTGTTAATTAAGGTGTACTGGTACTCTAGTTTTAAAAATTTATATATTAATTATCATTTTTTTTGAATAAAAGAGCTATTTGTTGATATTTAAATTTAGAAAGAATCATTTCATTGTTTATAAAAATCATACTAATTTTTTTTTATATATTTTATTGTAAAAAATAATCAAAATTCTCTATTATGAGTAATAAAAATTCAGAAAATTTAAATTTTATTGCGTTGACAGTTTTGGTAAATAAGATTTAGTTATTACAATTATAGGTGATAGAAAATAATTTTTTCCTACAAAAAATAACTCATTTAACTATTATTTTAAGGATTTGGTGTACCAATACACTCAAATTTTTGGGTGTACCATAGAATTTGTCATTAAAGATATATATTATACGTACTTTTAACACGTCATCGTGATCTTAATTCTTAACTCAATTGATATAAATAATGCATAATATATGTAAGGTTTAAAGTTCAAACATCGGTCACCACCAAAAAGATACGTACTCATAACATATTACATATGTATTATTTTTTTTTTAATAACACATCATAATTTTATTAAGGCTAGAATATGGTTTTGGTCTCTCCAAACATGCTTCATTTTGGTTTTAGTCCATATAAAAAAATTGTAAAAAAAAACCCTGCAAAATATTTTATTTTTAAAATAGTCAGAAGAACTAAATCTGAGTTGTATCCTCTTTATTTATAGTGAATAAAATATTAAAAATGATGGTGTCCTTCTTTGAGATGTTAACGAAAACAAACTGGTAAGTGCATTAGAGTCTAAGCAAAAAGAGACCGAAAAGTATTTTTTTTTTTTTAGTGTATAACATTGAGGCCTGAACCGTCCATATTTTAAGATTAAATATGTTTTTGATCTTTATAAATACATCAGCTTTTCGTTTTAGTTCTTTTAAAAAAATTCTTTAATTTTTAGTCTTTAAAAAAATTTCAATCTTCACTCTTGGTCCCTCCTTTAAAGTAAACTCATATGTAGTATTTATATTTTTTTAAATAAAAATTCATAATATTATAAGAATCTCTCAAAAAAAAAAATAGAAATTTTTTAACAAAATATGAATTTGTATATTTTTACGGTTAAAAAATTCATATTTAATTTTGTTTTGTTAAAAAAAAATTAATTTTTTTGAGAATTTTTTTTTACAATATTCTACATATTTCTGCACAATTTCATTAAAAAAAAATACAAAAATTAACTTCAAAATAAAAATCAAAGGTAATGATTGAAAATTTTATAGGGACTAAAAGTTGAAGGAAAATTTTAGAGAAACAAATACAAAAAGTTAGTATATTTATAGGGACCAAAATCATATTTAACCTAAAAAAATATACTATAGTGAAAATCTTTAACTATTTTTCTTTTACAAGGCATACGTGGTTTTTTAGAAATTAATAATAATACTTCTATACATGTAAGAGTTTACAAACTAAATTTGTAAAATCTCTTAATTAATAGTCCAGATAATTAATGATATTTTAATTGTTGATCTAAAATAAAATATAAAAATGACAATTATTATCATTGATTCTGTAATCTTTATACTAAGACCATCTATAATGTAGCACATCGTTTGAGTGCTTAAATGGGTCCAGATTATACACGTCACTTATTTCATAATTAATATATAATAAGCACCCAATCTTTTCAATACAACACCCATAATACATTATTAAATAGGTCCCAGTATAATTATATATCATTAAATTTTAACAATAATTTATCTATTCATTCATAATTATATAACTTTGAAATATTGAATCAATTTCATTATAAACTATAAAAAAAAGTGAACAATTTTTTAATTTTATTAATAATTAAAAAAAAACATACACATTCAGATGATGCACTTTCAGAGACGGTGATCATTTATAAAAAAATACGTGGAATTAGAACATGTGTATTCTTGAGCTGGGACGACAAGTTTATCTGCACAACTTACTTCGTGGTGAATTTGATGTAGTTCTTATCACCTGAATTGCCGAACCAGTGCTAAATGAAGATGAATTGGGCTGACGTAACTTTCAAACCAGTGTTGAATGAAGACGGGCTGAGTTGGCATGACTTGAACAGTCAAAGCAGCGTTGAGTGGAGATGAACTGAGCTGACATTACTTAAACAGTCAAACTAGCGTTGAGTGGAAATGAGCTGAGCTGACATAACTTGAACAATCTAACCAATTTTGAGTGGAGACAAATTGAGCTGACATTACTTGAACAATCAAACCAGTGTTGAGTGCAGACGAACTGAGCTGTCATTATTTAAACAATCAAACCAGCGTTAAGTGGAGATGAGTTGAGCTAACATGACTTGAACAGTAAAAAAAATATATTGAGTGGAGATCTTACCAACTAATGAAGTAAAATATTACAAGTCACATGATATGGTTTGTCCATGCCAGTCCATATGTTATCCCTTGTTTTTAATCGTTGTTGCTCACAATTTCACAAACGGCCAAAACAACAACACTATATCACTATTTTATCTAAATTGAAAAAATGACATTTTTTTTTGTGAATAAGCAAAATGACATATGCTAGGATCATATGATTTTTTTTTTTGAGAGAAGGATCATATGATTATATTTTGTCTAATGTTACCAATTTTTAATGGTCTGCGCATGTGACTACATACGTATAGATATTTGAAAAAATTTATGATGATAATTTGATTATTTTTCAAGTAACTAACTACTAGTTGACCATTCAATATAAGGATGCAATATGTGACTACGGATGCTCATATAGGACTGATAATTTAATTTCAAGAGTCTTGCGGTGGTCCCATTGATGATTCTTCAAGACTTTTCAATTGAACTTTGTTTTTTCGAAAAATGATTTCCATTAGAGCCAGATCGATGACGGGGAAATGGTACCATTGACCCAAAATTAGAATCAAATTAAGCAAAGTTCTAAGTTCTAACAACCTTTTTCGTTCTAACAAATTTTTTTTTTGGACAAAATGTTCTAACAAACATAATTAAAGGATCGGTTGTTTTGATACCCTATATTTTTCCTTTCATATTTCCATGTCAAATCACTGTTTTGATACGTTGCAAATGAAATTTGATCATTTCTAAAATTTGGTCAATATCCCGAATATAAATTAAATCTTAAAATGAAATTGTCATTCCTTTTCCCTTGGAGAATTATATATCCATCTAGAATTCAGTTTATCTTACAGGATTCATAGGCTACAACCTCAGAAGTAAAAAATATAGTTTGAAATAAAATAGTTTCGTTGAATATCTCCTTGTTTGCTTGAAAATGGTTGAACAAAAGCCGAAAACATAGTATATAACATAGTTTTGTCAAAATAAAATAAAATAGTATATTCTTTGAATGTTCTATTTTTAGTTGTATTTGAATGTTAATCTTGAAGTGGCTGGACATCTCGTGCGCTTTATCAAATATAACTAGTGATCATGATTCATGTCCAATTGTTTTGTTGTCTTTATTCGGGAAATTGCTTAATATCGTGAGACATTACATCGCGAATGTCTCACGAAGCAATTTCATTGGCTACCCATCCTTGTATTTCACTGATATGTGTACTTTGCCATGCTCGTGATTGCTTTTTAGCGGGACATATAACAGTGCTCATTTATTTGTCATCAAAGACATCAATTTCAAAAAATAAAGAAAGGCTTCATGTAGTTTGGGTAACATGCATTTTGTAAATTTGGAAGGAAGATAAAAATAGATCTTTTTGTCAAAAAGAGTAATCGGTTGCAGATATTAATTGTTGATAGGGTGAAACTCCATCGTGGTGGCGGCATAAAGCAAAATTTCAAGAAATTTGTTATGATCTAGATCATTGTTGGTCGAACCCAGTTGAGTGCTTTCAAGTGAAATAATTATTTTGTCTTCAATGCAATTGTTGTTTTTGTTTTGCGTTCAGGATTTTACACTTGTACTCTTTATCTTAGATTATTCCCATGAGACGTTTTAGTGATTTGTAATCTTTGTGGTTATTCCTTGCAAGTCTTGTGCTTGGATAGAGGTTTTTTTATGCATATGAAGTTGAAAAGAGTTTTAAATCAATTTTAGTTTCTTTTTTAAAATATAACCATCTAGATTGATGGAGAAAACATACATAATAATAATAATAATAATAATAATAATAATAATAATAATAATAATAATAATAATAATAATAATAATAATAATAATAATAATAATAATAATAATAATATCACTGAATGTGAAAGGTTGGCCACATCTTTTTTCTCCATATGCAAAGTAGTCAACATTAGCAACAAATAAGAGCGCCAACATTTGTTTTTCTAAATCTATAAATATTCAATTCAGCAAGTTGCTCCATCGCATTTATACATACCTCACTACTTCAATAACCATAAGTGGCAATAAGTGCAAGAAAATTCGTGCAATCCACAAAAATATGGCAGTAGGAAATTCCATTGGTGTTCATGGTTTGGGAGACATGAAGAGTCTCACTGTCCAATTCATCACCGGACGGTGGTTCGTCATTTTTGCCTCCTTTCTAATCATGGCAGCCGCCGGAGCCACTTACATGTTCGGTCTATACTCCCCAGACATAAAGTCAACACTTGGCTATGACCAAAGCACACTAAACCTCCTTAGTTTTTTCAAAGACTTTGGTAGCAACGTTGGTGTCCTTTCGGGACTAATCAACGAAATCTCTCCACCTTGGGTAGTTTTGACAATAGGTGCTATTCTCAATTTCTTTGGTTACTTCATGATTTGGTTATCAGTAACAAAAAAAATAGCAAGACCACACGTTTGGCAAATGTGTCTTTACATTTGTATAGGTGCTAATTCTCAGTCTTTTGCGAACACTGGTTCACTTGTTACTTGTGTTAAGAATTTCCCTGAATCTCGTGGCGCGGTTTTGGGAATTCTTAAAGGCTATGTCGGTCTTAGTGGTGCAATCATCACACAGCTTTACTCAGCTATTTACTATGATGACACAAAGGCTTTGATTTTGTTTATAGGTTGGCTTCCTGCTGCTATTTCTTTTGCTTTTCTTCGAACCATTCGATATATGAAACCTGTTCGACAAGTTAATGAGCTTAAGGTTTTTTATAATTTCTTGTATATTTCACTTGGTCTTGCTGGATTCTTGTTGGTTATGATCATAATTCAAAAGAAGGTTAATTTTTCACAAAGTGAGTTTGGTTTAAGTGCTGCTGTGGTTATTTTTTTGCTTTTTCTTCCACTTGCCGTTGTTTTCATTGAAGAGAACAAGATTTGGCAGAGTAAAAAACTTGCTTTGGTTGATCCTTCACCAGTGAAAATAGTAACAGAAGGTGAAACTGTAACTGAAACAGAAAAGGTCAACTCTGTTGTTTCAGTTTCAGCTCCAAAAAAAGATCCAAAATGGTGGGAAGATGTGTTCAATCCACCAGCAAGAGGTGATGATTATACAATACTTCAAGCACTTTTCAGCATAGACATGTTGATACTATTTGTGGCATGTATATGTGGTGTTGGTGGAACTTTGACAGCAATTGATAATCTTGGTCAGATAGGAACATCACTTAGATATCCAAAGAAAAGCATAAGCACTTTTGTGTCTTTAGTAAGTATTTGGAATTATCTAGGACGTGTTTTCTCCGGATTTGTTTCTGAACATTTTCTAACAAAGTACAGATTTCCTCGTCCTCTTATGCTTACTTTGACTCTCTTTGTCTCTTGTGTGGGACATCTTTTGATAGCATTTGATGTGCCAGAGGGTCTCTACGTAGCTTCGGTGATTATTGGATTTTGTTTTGGTGCTCAATGGCCATTACTTTTTGCAATTATATCAGAACTTTTTGGACTTAAATACTATGCAACTTTGTATAATTTTGGAAGTGTAGCAAGTCCACTTGGGTTATATGTACTTAATGTGAAGATCACTGGTCATTTGTATGACAAAGAGGCTAAGAAACAATTGGAAGCAATTGGAAAGCACAGAATAGAAGGGCAAGAATTGAATTGTGTTGGTGTTGATTGTTTCAAGTTATCTTTCATTATTATTACAGCTGCAACATTTTTTGGTGCTGTTGTTTCACTTATTTTGGTGGCTAGGACTAGAAAGTTTTACAAAGGTGACATATACAAGAGGTACAGAGAAGAAGCTGAAATGGTGGAAGTAAAGAATGTGGAAAAGACAGAGGAAGATGACAAAGTTGGTCAACAGCAGCATGTTGCGACAACTTAGAATTAGGACAAATGGTTAAGGATAATATTATAAGATCATAGATACATATAAGTGTAAACATGAGATTTAAAATTTGTCATACATATTATAAAGTATAATTGCAGCTTTATGTGTGTTTATTTTTCTTTGCCGTGATGTTTACTTGTCTTTTTCTTTTGTCACACATTCAAAGAAAAGAAACTTGATTGCATTGTTAGACTATAGTTTAATGTAGAATCCCCGGTTGGCATTTGTCACAAATTATGGCTTGATGCCTTTCCCATTGTTATTCCTTGTGTATATATAGAGGCTACAAGGCTATACATATAATTACACTAAATAATATATAATTACACTAAATAATTACAATTATTAGAAACAAATCAATTTCTGATTTATCTAATAAATATAATAAGGAGAACAAGTGAACTCCTTATTCACAGACATGATTGTGTAGGTTTGAGACTTCGAAGTATACTCATTTTAAGGTCTCGGATTTGATTCTCTCGTGTGCTAACAATTATTCTGTTGTATCAGTCTATACAGAGTTGTGCAGCGCTTACTTCAATCGGGATGATCTCGCTAAAGGATGGTGAAATTGGTTCGTCAGATTAATGGGTGCTTAGCCGGACACTGATTTTTTTTTTTTTAAAATACTATAGTTTAATGAAGATTTGCTCCTTTACTTACATGCACGTTGACGGTTTGAGGTTGTGTGTTCCAAACATGTTTGAACGAATCCATATTAATTAATGTATTGGTACTGTCAGTAAACCAAGACCTCTGTGGAATCGAAATCATTTCCAATATTTCAACTCTGAATTTAAGTCTTATTTAGATCAGAACGATGAATCTGTTCATTTTTAATAGGCAAACCAGGAAAATATACTTGCTCCCACACAACTTATGATATATTCAATCATCAACCAAATTTACCTTAAAACAAAACAAGATGATCACTTGATAAAAATTGGAATACCATTGTCGAAATGCTTGCTTGATCCCATAGATGAATTTCTGAAGTTTGCAAATCATATCCTTTGGATTTTCTGAAACAAAGTTTTTTGGCTGCACCATATAAATTGTCTCCGTAATGTCACCATTTAGAAACACAATCTTTACATCCATCAGATATAACTGAAGATCAAAATGCTCCATCAATGCCATTGTAGTCCTAAAAGAGTCTACAAAAAAAAACCGGAGAGAAAGTCTCTTTATATTCAATGCCTTTTTTCTATGTAAATCCTTTTGCGACAACACGAGCTTTGTACCTCTCCACACCACCTTTTGGTTCCCTCTTGACCTTAAATATTGAGTTTCACACTTTGTGGCAATAGGATAAGATCTCAACGTCATTGTCCTTCATGGCATTGATCCACCTTTTAGAATTTGAATTTTCCATGACCGCATCATCATCAATATTCCAATGTTAACCTCATGTTCAAAGAGAAATAAAAAACCAAAAAAGAAAAGAGTGCAAAAAATACTTTTCAACTTAACTTTGTTTTTTCGAAAAATGATTTCCATTAGAGCCGGATTTTGATGCCGGGGAAATGATGCCATTGTCCCCATATATATTAGTCTAAAAATAAAAATCAAATCCATCTGTTGGTACACAAGCAAATGTAAATAGAGGAAAACTTCATTTTCGTTCTGACAAATATAAAGGATCAGTTGTATAGATACTCTACAAAAAAATCATATTTACGTTCTTATTAAATCTTTGTTTTGATACTATGTAAATGAAAATTGATCGTTTTTAAAATTTGGTCAACATCCCGAATATAAATTAAATCTCAAAATGAAATTGTAATTCATTTTCACTTGAAGTATAATATAACCATCTAGAATTCAGTTTCTCTCACATGATTCATCTGCTAGAGCCTCAGAAATCAAAGATATAATTTAGAATAATTAAAATTGTTTCTTTGAATAAAAGATAATTTGGCTAGGCGAGGTGTTTTAAATTTTGGATTCTCTTGCTTGTGTGGGAGGTTGTGGTTGTGACGAAAACATCTATTTTTCTAATATCCTATTTTTAGATGTATTTGGAAGTTAATCTTAAAGTGGTTGAGCATCTCATGCGCTTTATCAAATATAACTAGTGACCATGCTCCACAGTTGTGTGGCTTTTGTTTGTCATCAAAGGTATCAATGGAAAGGCTTCAAGTAGGTTGGCTAGCGTGCATTTGACAAATTTGGAAGAAACACAATAATAGATTTTGTCAAAAAGGATCACGTGTAGCGGATATTGTGGATAGAGGAAACTACATTTGTGGTGGTTGCATTAAACAAAGTTTCAAGACATTGGTTATGGTCTAAATCATTCGTGTTTGAACCCAATTGAGTGTTTTCATGTGTGTAATAGTTATTTTTTCTCTGTTGTAATTGTCGTTGTTTGGTTTTGAATTTGAGATTTTACTCTTGCACTCTTTTTTCTTGGGATTATTCTCAATTGAGGTTTTGGTGATTTTTATCTTAGGTTGTTGATGTTATTCTTTGCACCTCTTGTGCTTGAATAGTTTTAAATATATTTTAACTTTTGTTTAGAAAAATTATAACCAACTAGGTTGATGGAGGAAACATAGGTTGGCCATATCGTTTTCTTCATACGCAATAAGTCAACATTAGAAACGAATAAGGGCGCCAATATTGGTTTTAAGCAACTTGCTCCATCTCATTTATACAATAGCACTTCTACTTCTATAAGTGCCAACAAAAGTGCTAGCTATTGCAAATTTGCTTGCAATCCAAGTAAATATGGCAATTGGTGTTCATGATTGGGGAGACATGAAGAGTCTCACCGTCCAAGTCATCACCGGACGGTGGTTTGTCGTTTTTGCCTCCTTTCTAATCATGTCGGCTGCCGGAGCCACCTACATGTTCGGTCTATACTCCAGTGACATAAAAGAAACACTTGGCTATGACCAAAGCACACTAGACCTCCTTAGTTTTTTCAAAGATTTTGGTAGCAATGTTGGTGTCCTTGCAGGACTTATCAACGAAATCTCTCCACCTTGGGTAGTTTTAGCAATAGGTGCTATACTTAATTTCTTTGGTTATTTCATGATTTGGTTATCCATAACAAAAAAAATTGCAAGACCACATGTTTGGCAAATGTGTCTTTACATTTGCATAGGTGCAAATTCTTAGTCTTTTGCAAACACCGGTTCACTTGTGTTAAGAATTTCCCTGAATCTCGCGGAGCTGTTTTGGGAATTCTGAAAGGATATCTTGGTCTTAGTGGTGCTATCATCACACAACTTTACTCTGCTATTTATTAAGATGACTCAAAGGCTTTGATTTTGCTTATAGGTTGGCTTCCTGCTGCTATTTCATTCGCTTCTCTTAGAACCATTCGGTATATGAAACCTGTTCGACAAGTAAATGAGCTTAAGGTTTTTAATAATTTCTTGTACATCTCACTTGCTCTTGCTGGTTTCTTGTTGGTTATAATTATTATAGAGAAGAGTAGTAGTTTTTCACAGGGTGAGTTTGGTTTAAGTGCTGCTGTGGTGATTTTCTTGCTTTTTCTCCCACTTGCTGTTGTTTTTATTGAAGAGAACAAGATTTGGCAGAGTAAAAAGCTTGCTTTGGTTGATCCTTCACCAGTGCAAATAGTAACAGAAGGTGAAACTGTAACTGAAACAGAAAAAGTCAACTCTGCTGTTTCAGTTTCAGCTCCAAAAAAGGATCCAAAATGGTGGGAAGATGTGTTCAATCCACCAGCAAGAGGTGAGGATTATACAATACTTCAATCACTTTTCAGCATAGACATGTTGATACTATTTGTGGCATGTATCTGAGGTATTGGTGGATCATTGACAGCAGTTGATAATCTTGGTCAGATAGGAACATCACTTAGATATCCAAAGAAAAGCATAAGCACTTTTGTGTCTTTAGTAAGTATTTGGAATTATCTAGGACGTGTTTTCTCAGGATTTGTTTCTGAACATTTTCTAACAAAGTACAGATTTCCTCGTCCTCTTATGCTTTCTTTGACTCTCTTAGTCTCATGTGTGGGACACCTTTTGATAGCATTTGATGTGCCAAAGGGTCTCTATGTAGCTTCCGTGATTATTGGATTTTGTTTTGGTGCTCAATGGCCATTACTTTTTGCCATTATATCTGAACTTTTTGGACTTAAATATTATGCAACGTTGTATAATTTAGGAAGTATAACAAGTCCACTTGGCTTATATGTGCTTAATCTGGCGATCACTGGTCATTTGTATGACAAAGAAGCTAAGAAACAATTGGAAGCACTTGGAAAGCAAAGAATAGAAGGGCAGGAATTGAATTGCGTTGGTGTTGATTGTTTCAAGTTATCTTTCATTATTATTGCAGCTGCAACTTTCTTTGGTGCTGTAGTTAACCTTATTTTGGTGGCTAGGACTAGAAAGTTTTACAAAGGTGACATATACAAGAGATATAGGGAAGAAGCTGAACTAGTGGAGGTAAAGAACGCGGGAAAGATAGAAGAAGATGACAAAGTTGGCAGCAGCAGCATGTTGCGACAACTTAGAAATTGGGTTAATGGTTTAGGATCATATTATAGATCATAGATCCATTAAGTGTAAGTATGAAGTTTATAATGTTGTCATGCATATTATCTTTACCTGTCTAAAAAGGCCGACATGATCTTGAGATGACTATTTCACTTCCAATTTTATTCTTCATTTAAACTAATATGTTTAAAAGTGTATCCTTTTTAATATATTATTTTAATTAATAATTAAAAACTATGAAATCTCATTAAAATTGGAAGAACACTACTACAATAGAAATTTAAATCATTACTTAAAATTTAGTTAAATCAATTATAATAAAAACAATAGTAACAATATTTGACACTATTAAAAGAGAGTGTTTTAATCTTATTTGGCAAAAATATTTGATCATACTATATGCAAAAATTAATATATAGCGTAGTAAAAACAACGGATACATTTGTACCCAAAAAAAAAAAAAGCGGATAGACCAACACAACATAGCAAGATCAATGAAATTGAGAGGTGGAAGAGGTGGGGAACTCACACATAAGAGGGGGAGATTGTCTAATTTCAAATGTGAGTGGTTAGTGCCGCATTGCCTATGAATAACTAACCACTTACACTTGAAAACCAATAATCTCCCCCTCAAATGTAAGTTTCCACCTCTTAAAACTTTTTCATTCTCCATATGCTTTAATCATATGGTTGTTTAGCCGTTTTTATTCTATATATGCTTCTATCCTATAGTAAGGAGTTTCAATTCTTTATATGCTTCTATCCTATGGTAGTTTCACATTTTTAATTCTCATTATGCTTCTATCATATTGTAGTTAAACACTTAATTCTCTTTGTGCTTCTATTAAAATGAGTGTTGTAGAGACGCCATAAACAGTTCAGACTTCAGAGTGACCTATAAATTGGTTGAATAATTTTATGAGCTATACACTTTGGCCGCTACATCTTCTGTTTCAACTTGACCTTTTGTATAAATGTGATGCTGAAGGTATTCCTCCTTAGCAGTTGAGTTAATTAATAAATGAGTCGTTACTCTTTTCTATTAAAAAAATTATTAATTAAATTATTTATTTATCAAATTTTGTTGGTTTCAAACACAACTTGTATCCATGGCAATCTTCTTGACTAAAAGATATAATATATATAAAGGATAGGAACTCATGATTAATTTATCCTATTGTAGTCAAAATTTGTTCCCAAAATAAAACAAATTTTACTAATTAATATTGATAGAGCAATTTTAATTTCTGTCTCCCTCTCTCTCTATTTAATTGAACATATCTCATTTATAACAGCAGTTCACAGCTGCAGAGCTACTGCTAAAACTAAAACCAAGTAAGCAGTAAGCACTACAAAAATATGGCGGTTGGTAATTCCATTGGTGTTCATGGTTTGGGAGACATGAAGAGTCTCGCCGTCCAATTCATCACCGGACGGTGGTTCGTCATTTTTGCCTCTTTCCTAATCATGGCAGCTGCCGGAGCCACTTACATGTTCGGTCTATACTCCGGTGACATAAAAACAACACTTGGCTATGACCAAAGCACCCTAAACCTCCTTAGTTTTTTCAAAGATTTTGGTAGCAACGTTGGTGTCCTTGCAGGACTAGTCAACGAGCTCTATCCACCTTGGGTAGTTTTAACAATAGGTGCTATACTAAACTTTTTTGGTTACTTTATGATTTGGTTATCAGTCACCAAAAAAATAGCAAGACCAAAAGTTTGGCAAATGTGTCTTTACATTTGTATAGGTGCTAATTCTCAGTCTTTTGCAAACACTGGTTCACTTGTTACTTGTGTTAAGAATTTCCCTGAATCTCGTGGCGCGGTTTTGGGAATTCTTAAAGGCTATGTTGGTCTTAGTGGTGCAATTATCACACAGCTTTACTCTGCTATTTATTATGATGACACAAAGGCTTTGATTTTGTTTATAGGTTGGCTTCCTGCTGCTATTTCTTTTGCTTTTCTTAGAACCATTCGGTATATGAAACCTGTTCGACAAGTCAATGAGCTTAAGGTTTTTTATAATTTCTTGTATGTTTCACTTGGTCTTGCTGGATTCTTGTTGGTTATGATTATAATCCAGAAGAATAGTAGTTTCACACAGGCTGAGTTTGGTTTAAGTGCTGCTGTGGTTATTTTCTTGCTTTTTCTTCCACTTGTTGTTGTTTTCATTGAAGAGAACAAGATTTGGAAGAGTAAAAAACTTGCTTTAGTTGATCCTTCACCAGTGAAAATAGTTACAGAAGGTGAAAATGTAACTGAAACAGAAAAAGTCAACTCTGCTGTTTCAGTTTCAGCTCCAAAAAAAGATCCAAAATGGTGGGAAGATGTGTTCAATCCACCAGCAAGAGGTGAGGATTATACAATACTTCAAGCACTTTTCAGCATAGACATGTTGATACTATTTGTGGCATGTATATGTGGTGTTGGTGGAACTTTGACAGCAATTGATAATCTTGGTCAGATAGGAACATCACTTAGATATCCAAAGAAAAGCATAAGCACTTTTGTGTCTTTAGTAAGTATTTGGAATTATCTAGGACGTGTTTTCTCCGGATTTGTTTCTGAACATTTTCTAACAAAGTACAGATTTCCTCGTCCTCTTATGCTTACTTTGACTCTCTTTGTCTCTTGTGTGGGACATCTTTTGATAGCATTTGATGTGCCAGAGGGTCTCTACGTAGCTTCGGTGATTATTGGATTTTGTTTTGGTGCTCAATGGCCATTACTTTTTGCAATTATATCAGAACTTTTTGGACTTAAATACTATGCAACTTTGTATAATTTTGGAAGTGTAGCAAGTCCACTTGGGTTATATGTACTTAATGTGAAGATCACTGGTCATTTGTATGACAAAGAAGCTAAGAAACAATTGGAAGCAATTGGAAAGCATAGAATAGAAGGGCAGGAATTGAATTGTGTTGGTGTTGATTGTTTCAAGTTATCTTTCATTATTATTACAGCTGCAACATTTTTTGGTGCTGTTGTTTCACTTATTTTGGTTGCTAGGACTAGAAAGTTTTACAAAGGTGACATATACAAGAGGTACAGAGAAGAAGCTGAAATGGTGGAGGTAAAGAACGTGGAAAAGACAGAAGATGATAAAGTTGGTCAGCAGCAGCATGTGGTGACAACTTAGAATTAAGACAAGTGGATAAGGATGATATTAATTATAGATCATAGATTCATAATTAAGTGTAAACATGAAATTTAATATGCTGTCATACATATTATACAGTATAATATGTAACATTATGTGTGCTAATTTTTCTTTGCCGTGATGTATAATTCTCATTTTCTTTTGTTACACATTCAAAGAGAAGAAAATTGATTCTAATGTTATACTATAGTTTAATGCAGATCTGTTCCTTTACTTACATACACGTCGTTGGTCAATGCCAAGTTCAAGTCTTTGTTTTAATTTATAATATTCATTTTCATTTAGCTTTTAATTAAAAATAAGCTTTGGTCAATGCTAGCAGTGAACATGACATATTTGTTTAAGATTGTTTAAGGCTGTGTTCCAAACATGTTTGAAAGAATCCATGTAAATTGTAAAGTAATGTATTGGTTCCGTAAATAAAACAAGACATCTATCTTTGAAATCGTGATATACTGCAATATTTCAACTCTTGTGATTTATTGAGATTGAAACAACAACTCTGTTCATTTTTAATAGGAATCGTGGTTATATTAAAATTTGGATACAACCAAAAGGGGACCAAAATTATAAGATAATGAAAAATTAAACATTTTAACTTATTAAATTAAATCAAGTAGACAACTTGCAATAGGAGGGCATTCCAAGCATATATGATTCTCAGATAGTAGTACAATACCTCAGACCAACGAAGACAGGGCAACAACAGCTACACTAATTTAGGTACTACGATTTTATTCGGTATAAAATAGTGGATAGTTATAAGCTAGTGTATAACCGATCCGATAATTGACAAGTTAGCTTATAAATTATAAACTATCTAGTTGAGTTTGTAGTATTTGTTAAAGTTGACGGTTGAAGTAGCTTAAAAATATAAAATGATATAAAAGAGATTTGTTTAATTAATATTTAATTTTTCCAATTGAGATGAAATGTGTAAAATTGAGAGAAAATATGATAAACTGTAAGCTAGCTATCAGGATCGGCTTATGAAAAAACATTAACCTAGTGAAAACAAGTTATAAACTAATGAAAATAATAGCTACCCAAACTTGTATTTTGTAGTTGTACGAACTACATAGCTTACCAATCCAGAATCAACTGCCACTAGTAAATGCACCCAGAAAATGCAGCCTCAGATGTGATACAAAGGGTTCAAAAATAGGAATTCGATTGTGAGATGTGATAGCAACATTAACTCTAACCCTCTCTTTTCAAGGATTTTAATCATCTTCATTCCAATTTCTCTACATCTCTATCCTCTCTAGTTCTTCTCTATCTCTTCACCTCTTAATTCCACTCATTTTTTCTTATATTCCATATGAGTACGGGCAAGATTTACTCTAATAATTTTTTAACATTATTTGTACCTAACTTTTTATACTTATTTTGGGTTGTGTAGCCATCATCAAGTCAAGTAGTGTCCACTATGCCATTGCCGCATGGCATATACTTAAACAACTTATCTATATATATTTTGTTCCAAATACTTGGACTTTTAAGCAAGACAGTTTTTTTTTTTTTTTTTCGAATACTTGGACTTTTAAGCAACACAATTTTTTTTTCACTTAACCTTTAATCTGCTACCAAATGGCCCGACTATATTAATTACAACAAAATTATTTTTTATGTACGATCCCGCACCTTATTATATATAGTACCTAAAAAAAAACTTTTTGGAACTCTAATTACCAATAAGAAAAACCTAAAAATAGTTATATTTGCTACGAAAACCACTATATAACTCCAAATATTGCATCATACTGTTAGCCTCCAACATCAGAGTGACTCATGTGATTCTTTCTTATAACTCAAACTTAGGATTACATATTCCAATCTGGGATTGAATATCACTTTCATGTTCTCAAATTTACTTCAAAATCTACCGCACTTGCTTTGCTGCACTTTCCATTTATGAGTAAATACGAGTAACGTTGGACACAAAGTGTGTAATATCATGTCGGTGAAAGAAATATATATGCTCACGGGCGTCTGGACTGAAAAAGACAAACACTATTAGCATTTAGCAGGCTAAGAAAATTGTGTAAGCAATGATTTTTCAGGATTCTAGTATATCTGTTATTTTCTGCCTCATCAAGCAGACAAAAATATCGTGCAAGGAGTGGTTTCATATCTACATATTATATTCTAGATTTCTTCATGCAATATAAAGTTGATTTTTTTACTCAAAAATATATTCTTTTTTGTTTGCCGCAAAGCTTCTTAAGACTAAGCAAGTCTTCAAAAAAATTTAAAGCAAATGAAAATATATTATTATCTTATTTGGTTTATTCTGTACAAATTATCATCTCATTTGTTTTTTATTTTTACTTTTTTTTGTACAATCTCATTTTTTTTATTTAACTCTCTACAGCATTATTAATCCACTTGAGTTAATATGATGTATTGACTTGAGACTTTAAATTGTTGTCTCTAGGTCTTAAATTTTCGCTTATGTTAATTTGATGGGTTAATTTGACTTACTAAAAAAGCTCACTAACATTATTTTTCTTGATATCGGAATATGTATTCTTAGTGTCATACTTGCAATATTTCTCAAAAAGTGATTTTACCTTCTTTTCTTTTTTAACAAGTTATTTGCTATAATAAGAAAATAACAATTACTTGAGAATGGCTTAATTTAGGCTGATTTATCAAAGATTTGGTTTAAATACATACAATAGTTATAATGATCATTTGATAATTTGATGATTAACATCAATGTCGATTACTTTTTAACTCATTCCATTTTGATGATAAATCCTTTTCTTTTACCAAATTTTGATGATAAATTTTGACCAAAACAAAGCTAGCTAATAAATTTTGTCCCTGCCAGATTGCAGGAAAGATTTTTCTTCCTCCAATAGCATCACCCACCGATGTGTCTGTGTATGGTTTTAAAACAGTGTGGTCCCAGGCGCTCCCATGACTTAGAAGTTAGAATTTAGATCAAGCTGAAGCTGAAGCCGAAAAGGTAGTCCCACTAAGATAAGTCAACTATAGAGTCTCTATATATGGCTTTCGCTATGCTCATGGATTGGTGGAGTTTCCTCTTACTTCCGGATATGCTAAGAAAACTTATTTTTGTCCACATTAGATGTTAGTATTCAATTCAAAAATTCAATGAATATATACTTTTCGAAACAATACAACACATTCTATTTAATATTATTTATTAAATGAATCTAAATTATTAAAAAAAATTATAAAACTAATGGAAGGATGAACTCGTCTCTCTGCTTTTATATTGTGTTAATTAGTATATGTTTATTTTTTTACTATTTGGTTATAAATTTAATTTTTTTGGAACATACCACAATCAAATAAGAATTTATCAATCAATTTAATAACCCACTTAAGTTAATCGGATGATACTGACTTAAAACCTAATGGTATTTACATCTAGTTAAAAAAATTAAAGTGTAAATTAGCTAATGCACACATTTTCATTGGCTAAAACTTTTACTAATCTTCCCTCATATTTTTCTTGATCATCATCATCATCTTCTTAAACTATCAAAAGAAAACCCAGAAAAATCAATTTTAATCACCTACAACACAACATTCTCATTTATTAACCAATCTCAAAAACTTCAATTAAACCAAACCTTGAAAAACAAAACTCCGAAGTTCCAGTATGTCATTACAACAAATCTCCAAATTTTACAGTATCCTCAGTAATAACATCTTCAAATTGATCTAAACTCTCATTTTAGTTGGGTTTTAGAGAGAAATAAGAGATGAGCTGCTGCAATTTGTGTATAAAATTGCAATTGGGTTTGAATTTTCATTAAAATTCAATAAGTAGATACTACTTTTTTTTCTTCTTCTTTTCTAATGTATATACCACTTTTCAAAACAATATTAAATACTAAAACAAAATGCAATATTGAATTGAAAAATATTCAAGCATCGTTTTCTTCAGGGGATTCAAGTATCACTATTTATTTAGTTTAAATTGTGGTAACAAATTAAAAAAATAAATGGCATTTTTTATTTTGTTGTTGAAAAAAGTCAGGGTGGAAAGTAGAAACTTGGTTGAATTGAAACTCGTACGTAACTACGTATGTGGGAAAAATTCTGCTGGTTATCTTTTGTTCCACAAATTCTTAATTTCGTATCACCGTGCGAAATTCCTTTCTTCGTCGTATTTATACAATCGATGCATTTTCTTGTATTACTCTTCGTACGTGTTCAATAAAAATTCATTGTGTATTTCAGAAAAAATAATAATTCCTTTCCTAAAAAATAAATGATAATTCCTTGTGAGCAGGTAAAGCAATTTTTTTTTTTAACAAAAAAAGTAAAGTAAAGCAAGGTTTTAATTAAACCTATCAATATTTTAGTGAACTAGTTAGGGTTACCATTAAGGATATCAACTTACATCTATAAATGTAAATTTTTGTGGGGATCGTCTCATTTAAAGATTTTTTGATAGAGATGAAATGTATGAATGTCGTTATCTTTTGATTAAAAGATGGAAATGAACTAACACCACAAAAAATAAATGAATGTGATGAACTTTTGTGGTTAAATACTGAGTGAATTGAATATGATGAACTTTTGTTGTTAAATTTTAAATAATTAAAAAAAAACTTAAAAAATACATTTTTTAAAAAATATAGATATCCAAAAATACATGTTAAAATTCATGGATTACTTGTTTAGCAGATATCCATACAAATATAAGGCGCACATAAATACCATACTAATTTAATGGAGCAACACAAATATCTACTATTTGTGTGCATTCTATATCATTTACATCTCTTAGACGGAAACATTAGTCTCATAGCGAGTCCAAAGTAACAGAGATAACACATATACAACTTAAAACTCTTGTTTTAATAATTTTTATAGATTCCCGTAAAAAACATTATAATAATTTTTTTTTAAATCTCTATATTCTTTTAATACAAATTCTACTTTAAGCCGAAACAAACTAACCATATTAATGACAGGGTGAAATTTTGACACGAGAAAATTCAAATGCACATGTACACATATGATACCATTACTACCAAAGAATTAATTGAAGTGTGCAGTTTCCAGTTAGTAAAGTGTGGAAAATATATTTGTAAAAAAAATAAAAAATAGACAGTACAAAGTCTCGGACTGCGATTGCAGTCAAAACAATAACACATTCACACAGTCATATTAATTGCAGCCATTGGACCAAAGCAACGCTATTCACTTTCATTAAAATCCACGACACAACACAACACAGAAAATTCAATCTGTCTCTTCTCCCTTTCTCCTCCACCTCTCCAACCCAACAAGCTGCGATGGTGAATAATAACAAACTCTAATTTTTGAAACAAACATATTGAAAATTGAAAGAATCATCATGTTATTTATGACGTTGTTTACTGATCTGCTAGAGGTAAGTTTGGTCTTGCCACAACGGATACAATGGAGAACAGAAATCGAATTTCTTCATGATTCATTCTTTATTTCTTTTTAATTACAAGATTTTGATTATGAGAGGAATTGAACCGTGAGCATGCTTCTTTATCGTTTTTAATTTCAAGCTTTTGATTACGAGAAGAATTGAATCGTGAACATGCTTTTTATATGCTTTTTCTGATATAAACCAAACTTACACGAGAATCATCATATTGAAACAAATTGAAAGAATCATCTGCGATGGTTACGAATCTGCCAACATCACAGCTTGTTGGGTTGGAGAGGTGGAGGAGAAGGGAGAAGATGCAGATTTGATTTGTTGTGTTGTGTTGTGGATTTTAACTGAAAGTGAATCTGAAGCGTTGCTTTTATCCAATGGCTGCAATTAATATGACTGTGTGACTGTGTTATTGTTTTGACTTCAGTCAATCACTGTCCCAAAGTCTCATCTACTCCCTCCGTCCCAAATTATAAAATAAAAAAAATCACACTTATTAAGAAAACTAAAACATAAGAATTTGGAATATAGTTTTTTGTATTTTCTTTGAAAAAAGTTACATAGGAAGATGTAAAAACAATTTTCATTGGCTATTGGTTATGGAAAAATTGAAAGAGAGAGAAAATTGAATGCAATTTGCATTTAATTTTATGAGAATAAACAAAAGTTTTTCTTGAAAAATAGATTTTTTAAAAAAACAAGACTAAATAAGATAAAAGATTGTCTTTTTTGCTTATATTTTGGGACAAAGAAAATGAGTTTTTTTTGCTTATATTATAGACAGAGGTAGTATATGATTGGCAACACTACCTAGCCAACATCTTCAACTTCTGTTACTATTAGTGACACAAAAATGGCGGTTGAAGGTGTAAACTCATTGAGGTTATCTCAAACAAAAAACCTCACAATCCAAGTTATCACAGGACGGTGGTTCGTGGTGTTTGCTTCTTTTCTAATCATGTCAGCTTCAGGAGCCACTTACATGTTTGGTCTTTACTCCGGTACCATAAAAACATCCTTAGCCTATGACCAAACAACTCTTAACCTCCTTAGTTTCTTCAAAGACTTAGGTGGCAACCTTGGTGTTTTCTCTGGCTTAATCAATGAAATCACACCACCTTACGTTGTTCTTGCAATCGGTTCCCTTCTTAATTTCTTTGGTTACTTCATGATATGGTTAGCAGTGACCAAAAAAATACCAAAACCAAAAGTCTGGCTAATGTGTCTTTACATTTGTATAGGTGCTAATTCTCAGTCTTTTTCAAACACTGGTTCACTTGTTACTTGTGTTAAGAATTTCCCCGAAACTCGTGGTGTTGTGTTGGGGATTTTAAAAGGTTATGTTGGTCTTAGTGGTGCTATTATCACACAACTTTATTCTGCTATTTATTTTGATGACCCAAAAGCTTTGATTTTGCTTATTGCTTGGCTTCCAGCTGCAATTTCCTTTCTTTTTCTTCGAACCATTCGATACATGAAACCCGTTAAACAGAACAACGAACTTGGTGTTTTTTACAAGTTTTTGTATATTTCACTTGGTCTAGCTGGTTTTTTAATGATTATGATCATATTACAGAAAAAAGTGTCTTTTAAACAGAGTGAGTATATTGGAAGTGCTTCAGTTGTTCTAATTTTGCTGTTCCTACCTCTTGCTGTTGTTTTTGTTGAACAAAAAAAGAGTCAAATGAGTCAAAAGCTTGCATTTGTTGATCCATTTTCTGTTAAAATAGTAACTGATCAAGAAGTGAAAGAGTCTGCAGCAAAAAAATGTGATCCTAATAGAATGGTTTGTGTTGTTGAAGAAAAAGAAACTAGATGGTGGCAAAATATTTTTAGTCCACCTGAACAAGGTGAAGATTTTACAATACTTCAAGCCCTTTTCAGCATAGATATGTTATTGCTATTCTTTGCAGGTACATGTGGTGTTGGTGGAACTTTAACAGCAATTGATAATTTAGGTCAAATTGGAACCTCACTTGGATACCCAAAAACAAGCATAAGCACGTTTGTTTCATTAGTGAGTATTTGGAATTACCTAGGAAGAGTTTTTTCTGGTTTTGTTTCTGAACATGTTTTAACAAAGTACAAATTTCCACGACCACTCATGTTCACATTGATTATGTTTTTATCCTGTGTCGGTCACTTATTGATAGCCTTTGATGTGCAAAATGGCCTCTATTTTGCTTCAGTAATCATTGGATTTTGTTTTGGTGCACAATGGCCATTGGTTTTTGCCATAATTTCGGAGTTGTTTGGGTTGAAATATTATTCAACTTTGATGAACTTTGGTGGGGTAGCTAGTCCAATTGGATTATATTTTCTTAATGTAAGGGTCGCTGGTCATTTATATGACAAAGAAGCTAGGAGGCAATTGATTGAAAAAGGAGTTCAAAGAAAATTGGGTCAGGAATTGAATTGTGTAGGAGCAAGTTGTTTCAAATTGTCTTTCATTATTATCACTGCAGCTACTTTATTTGGTGCCATTATTTCACTTATTTTAGTGACTAGAACAATTAAGTTTTATAAAAGTGATATATACAAGAGGTACCGATCAGAGCAGGTTGAAGTTGAAGGAGCAACGGCTGAGATGACGGTGGTCCAAAATGACGGCAAGAGAGGACAAGAAGCAAAAGCTACAGGGATGTGATAAATTGATGTAAGCTTAATTATGCTACTAGGGTTGATTTTTATTTTTTTTAGGAACAAAAAAAGTATATGATTGGTGTTGAATGTTGATTTATAAGCAAATTTCACAACCACTGGGACGACAATGACTAGGAACCGAAAAAAAATTCAATACATTTTTGTGTCTATAGGACCGCTTTCTTTTTCAATACCCATCTTTCACTGTACTCATGTGATGAATATAGGGAATCAATTATAATATCTAATTTTGGCTATACATGAATTTTGTGTATTCAACTTTGGCATTTTCTTAGTGCAACATTTTCCTTCTCAGCTACGTGCTTGGTTTGGCACCATATGCCAAATTGTTGGTTACTTGTTTGAATTAAATTAACAATGATGATTACTTGTAAAAAAATAAAAAATCACAATATGATGAATCCAATTCGATGGGAGATACGATAGTAAAAAGAGAGGTGTCAACTTTTAACGATATAAATGATAATATCTTTCAGAGAGCAAAATAAGATTCTATGCTTTTTATTATATTACTTTTAAGGAGCACATGTGAGCACTATAAAGTAAGCCAATTATACTCAATTAAGTAAATTATACACTCTCCGGTCATTATTATAAGCAAAAATTTACTTTTTAGATTCATTCAATAAATGATGTATGTGGTTCATTAAATAGACCACATATATCATTTATTGAATGAACCTAAGAAAATGCATTTTTGCTTATAATAGTGACCGGCGAATATAGGTATCCTATAGCCATGTAAAGATTTTGTGTAAACAAAATGGGTACAGTTTTATTTTATTTTATTGTAAATTTCTTTGTTTACCTAGGCAATGTTCACTCATGTGAAGGAGTACCAATTACTCAATTTGCAATTGTAAAATATCAAGAAGACAACGAATTTAAAGCTCTCTTTGTGGAAAACTATCTATACCCCTCATGTCCCTAAGAACATCATTAACTTTCCAAAATATATATCCTTTATTCTGACAAATTAAAAACATTTTTTTTCTTTCTCAAATCCCACATACTTATCAAAGATTTGGATGGAACACAAGTGAGATAGATATTTCAATTTTTTTAAAACTTATCGAATGTTTCATTTTTAAAAGATTTTGTATGAAATCATATCAGATGTTTTAAAAAAGTGAAATGATATATGTTCAACTAATTCAGTGCATTTGGACAATTTTTTCATACTTTTATCATGTTCTTACTCTTTCTTTCTTCCGTTTTCTCTCTTTATTGTTTATTAACAATTGGAAAAGATAAAAAGAAGGTCTTCCCAAAAGCTGTCATAAAATGGTTCTACAAATAACATTACTCTTTTAAAAAATGTTGGGAAAAAATCTTGTTATTGGGAAAATGAAGGGAGGTAAGAGTTTGATTGATAGGGTATAAGGTATGATTTTTCTGTGTGTTAGGCAAAGATATCCAGGCTTCATTTGCAGAGCGTTGTTGTTTTGACATCTATTGTTTCTTACAAATACATGGAAATGATCAAAAAATCCCCAGAGATAGTTAACTACCGCTGACTTCAAAGCAGAAAAGTGACGGTAGTTAACTATCGTTGGGTCTTTTGGCTATTTCCTTATGTTTCTAAGAAACAATGGATGTCGAAACAGCAATTTCCTCGTTTGCAGCACAACTTACTCTTAGGCCCAACTTATTCTATGGGTCAGGCCTAACTTTTAAAGCCCACAAGGGCCACTCCACTGCCACTGTAGTTACAAATCCACGTTGACCACTTTTTTCTAACAAATAAATTTCCTTTTCAATACATAAAAATTTCATTTCTGATTTTTTGTTGTCTTTCCCAAAATTCGCACTCACTCCCTCACTCCCTCTCTCTGCATGCAATTCGCATTGGTTTCAATCCACCGGAAATGACGAACAAGGGCAAAGCTCCCGCCGGCAAGGGTAAAGCTCCTGCCGGAAAAGGTTCCTCCGGCAAACGGAAGAACAACTTCGATGACGACAAGACCGGCAAACGGAAGAATCGAGGAGTCGTTCAGTTCTTCGAAGACGAAGCCGCTGACGTCGATAGCGATGACAGTGAGTTCAGCGATTTCAGCGACGGTACATTCTCTCTATTCCTTCATTTGTTGATCTCGCTAGAAATGTTAGGGTTTCGTACACATTTCGTTCAATTTTTCGTGTCATTTTCGAATTTCGTTTTTTCATCGATATAGTTTCTAATGATTTTAATCCTTTTGATTTTCGTGTTTAGAATCTTATGAAGATGAATTTGAGACATTGTCAACTACTAGGAACGAGTCAGCTAAGGGTTCGAGTAGCGTCCCACGTGTTCCCAAACAGGAGCTTGTGGATGAAGAAGAATTTGATAGATTGATGGAAGAACGTGTTAATTCTAGGTTTTTCCGTTTCGCTGAAGATGGAGATGAGTTTGAGGATAAACCAATGGAGGATAATTCTTCTTTACATCATGCTCTTAAGGAATCAATTCCAACCATATGGAGAGTTAAATGCACTGTATGTCACCTGTAACACATACTTTTAGTGATTTTGTTAACCCTAGTTTCAATCATTGCATTTATAAAATTTTTGGGGCTTTCTATACCATGAAGCACATACACGGACACCTTACATGACACTGACATGTCAGCATTGGTAATAATGAGAAAACTACATAAGTGTCGGTGTCATGTTAGTGTCGGATACACCTTCGATCAGAAGTTTCGGTGCTCCGGGTCTTCTATATTACTTTGCTAAGCTTTGTTTGCCACAGGTTGGGCGCGAAAGGCTTTCAGCTATCTGTCTGATGCAGAAGTTTGTTCACCTCAAAACACTGGATACTAAACTGCAGTTAATATCTGCCTTTGCTGTTGATCATGTCAAAGGATTTATATACGTTGAAGCTGAAAGGCAAAATGATATAAATCAGGTAGCTTTAGTAACAGGATTTTGATAAGTTTATAGATAGATATCAATTATTACTAGAGAAGTGTTTCTGCCGCTGGCTAAATATGTTTTCATTTGTTACTCATGTATAATTTCAGGCATGTTACGGGATTACTGGTATTTATGCTACTCGAGTGCAACCTGTTCCGAGAAATGAAGTTTTTCATCTGTTCTCTGTTAAAATTAAAAAACCTGAAATTTCTGAGGGCATGTGGGGTCGCGTAAAAGGTGGTAATTACAAGGGGGATTTAGCACAGGTATTGCATGAGTAAAGATATTGAGTTTTCATTTGCTATTCAACTTTTTAAATACTTATTCCCTTTATCTATTTTTTATATTGTCAGGTTGTGGCAGTGAATAATACGCACAAAAAAGTTACTGTGAAGCTTGTTCCAAGAGTCGATCTATTTGCTCTGGCTGCCAAATTTGTAATCTACGTTCCCATGATTTTCTCTGCTTTTTCCTTTCTATTGAAGTTCAACTGTTAGTTTTGATTATGCCTGTTTTCATTCAGTTTTTATTTGGACAAATAGATGCTAAACAACTAAAGTGTATTCACATTTTTTGTTTCCATTCTTGGAAAATAAGATTAGAGACTAGTACAATTTTTTGAATTTAGCAACGATAAAAAATTATACCTGCAGTTGATAGGTCATGATGGTTTGTTTCAAATTCCACATTTACACAAGAGTTTTGCAACTCGTACCTTTTTCCAACCCTTTGAATATTTATTTTGACTTTGACCTTTCCATCTGATATGTCATGGAAACTATTGTACACATTAAAGTAGATTGAGAAAACTACAATTAGGTTTGGAGTTGAAACTAGACTCGATGGAAAATGTATTCTTTGGTTTTCACTTTAATTACATCTAGATATTGTAAGGTAAACCTTACCATGTCTCCGTGAAATTGAGGCAGACTTGTATTACTGGTTTTGTCTCAGAGTGATGTGAATTCCTATTTCTACAGACTGGTCTTTTTACTTCATCGTTCTTATCCTATTGTTGTGTACTGTACATGTAGACAAAAAATCATTGATGCATTTTTATCATTGTTGCAGGGTGGAGGATGTCGCCAAAAAGCTGCGGTACCAGCACCGAGATTAATTAGCTCCACTGAACTTGAGTAATATTGCATATTCTCCTATTTTCCTTTTTTTTTTTTTTAACTTAGTTTTTGGATAGTTTGTCTAATGAGATTGTTTTTCAATGATTCTGCAGGGAGTTCCGACCTCTGATCCAAATTAAACATGACCGGGAAACTGGCAAGGTTTTTCAGGTTCTTGATGGCATGCTGCTCAAGGATGGATTTCTATATAAGAAAGTATCTCCAGATTCATTAAGTTTTTGGGGTGTTGTTCCCACTGAAGAGGAGCTATCGAAGTTTGGGTCTTCCGAAAACAATGAATCAAATGATATGGAGTGGCTTTCTAATATTTATGGTGACACAAAGAAAAAACGGGTTACTATAGCTGACAAGGGTGATGGCAAAGGAGAGGGCTCATCAGCTTCGGGC
The DNA here is from genome assembly GCA_958299785.1 of Medicago lupulina. NCBI lineage: Eukaryota > Viridiplantae > Streptophyta > Magnoliopsida > Fabales > Fabaceae > Medicago > Medicago lupulina. The sequence continues at coordinate 2,329,070 of OY283141.1, read as the reverse complement.
GCAGGAAATGATTTTGAATTATATGCTCTTGTGCGTTTTCGGTAAGGTTTTGTTAAGCTTAGCATTCATTATTTCATACAAATTCGCTCCTCTCTCTCTCTCTCTCTCACATGAACATGCAGACGTGCACACATGCACATCCTGCAGATCGATGATTTTCATATCTGACAGCTTTGCCATTGCAGCAAAAAGGACTTTGGTGTGATAACAAGCACAGATAAAGACGGTACTTACAAGGTACCATATTCAGCTTATGCATTGCCCTTTGTATAAGCCTTTGATTTTGAGTGTCTAGTGCATTTTTAGTTATATTATAGTTTTCCTGTCTGTTGTAGATTCTAAAAGAGAGTTCAGAAGGACCTGTTGCTGTAACTGTGCAACGAAACGAAATAAAAAGTGCTCTGTGCGATCTGAAACTTAGTGCCCAGGACCTGCACCGTAAGACTATAGTTGTTAATGACAATGTTAAGGTTCTGGAGGGTCCATCTCAGGTCCGATGCTTATTTCTGAATGGATTTTTGTCTGTATGTTTGAATCTCTTCTCACCCTTGATATTTTTAAAAATATTGTGTCATTTTGCAGGGTAAACAAGGCATTGTTAGACATATCTATCAAGGGATTGTCTTTCTATATGATGGAAATGAGGAAGAAAATGGTGGTTATGTCACAGCTAAAGCTATTATGTGTGAGAAAGTCAAGCTTGCCTTTAGTGATTTCAGCGTAACTGGAAAGGTTTAACATCTTATCTAGTACCCTCCTTGGTTACAAACACTGAGAACTTGTGCTTATTTTTGATATTTTTACTCATTGATCTATACTCAGGATAGTGAACCAGGTCCTTTAGTTTTTGACGACCAACCATCATCACCAAGATCACCACTCTCACCAAAAAAGCCATGGCAAGCAAAAGAAAATGATTGTATGTGAAGATGCCCTACTCCGAGACACGTCTTTTAACTGTGGATACTGTATGCATGTTACTAATTTTCCTCAATTCAATAATTGTGTATGCAGTTAACCGTGGGGACAGTGATAGCTTATTTGCTATTGGCCAGACCTTGAGAATTAGGATAGGTCCATTGAAGGGATACCTCTGCCGTGTCACTGGCATACGTCGCTCTGATGTTACTGTGAAACTAGATTCTCAGCAAAAGTTTCTTACAGGTATGTTTATGGCGGTCTTGCACTTGATTCTTCAAATATCATATCATCATCATTTTTGACAATTTCCATGAACTTGCTATCATTCAGTTAAATCTGAGCACCTTTCTGTGGTTCAAGGGAAGAGTACCGCTGTGTCAGCAAGGTATTTCTGAGATTCACATTAACTGTGATTGCCGCAACTACCTATTGTTACTACTTGTTTTGTCTCTTTGTGAACATTGTTATGAGTTGCTATTATGTTTCTTATTTCAGTGGTGATCCAGATTCGAGTTCATTAAATCCATTTGATTTGCTGGGCGCTGAAGGCAGCTCTGGAGGTGGGAATCCTTTATTCTCAAATTTATTGGCATCTCCTTATCCTTGAACTGGGAATAAAAAAAATTCATATAAAATGTGGTCCTTAATTAACATGCATGATAGTTTCCTTTGCTGTACTCTGTTTTCCATCATGTTTTGCTGAGATTTACATCTTTTCAAATGGAAAGGTTGGTTGAATAATAGTGCGGGAACGTCCACCGGAGGCGGTGGATGGAATGCTGGAGAAGCGTCAGGTGAAAGGTATAATATATTTCATAGTGATAGTTTATCTCTATGATTTAATAAGCTCTATATATAAGTAACTGGATTTATTTCAAAAAAAATAAATATATAAGTAACTGAATTATTCTTGGTGGCTTCAATCGTCAAAAGGAAGGTTCACATAATATTCAGATATTGTTCAGTAATCTTGAAAGCAATGTTGTATATGGTGGATGGTAGTATAGAGTCGATGGCCAAATCTCTACCATATTAACCCTACGGGGCCACCATTGTAGATGGTGTTTAATCTGCCTTAATGTTCCACCATAGCAGCTATTTAACAACAACCCTTAAAAATCATAAAATAAAATAACGGTAAGCTCATGTCTATGAAGAATGGAAGCAGACAAGGTAAGTATTCCGCAAAATGGCACAAATGGAACACACAGCAGAGGCAGAGACATCTATATGTCAAACATTCATAAATAAATGCATCTTATTTTGAAATTTTGAAATATACAAATATGGTTACTAAATATTACTAATACCAAGAAAGCATAACTAAATTATTTTAGATGTAGGAGCACCGTCCTTCTGATACAGAACAGTCTCTTTTTAGAAGAGTCTCTAATCGATATATGAAGCTTCTGTTACAGAACAGTCTCTTTTAGAAGAGTCTCTAATCAATATATGAAGAGATTAGAATGCATATTTTTGGTGTTATAGGGGAAAGGGGCCCTGGTAATCCGTAGTTTGGCCAGGAGGTAAGTAAATTCTGGCCAAGAATTGTTCCACCTAGGGATCGAACTCTGGTTCTCCTTAACAATTCGTCCTTGGTGAAGCTCATTAACCACTTGAGCCCAATTGTTTGGTTTATTAGAGCGCATGGTTGTATAATTGTATTATTGTTTATAAAACAGTCGTGATAATTATTATTTATTTTCTTATTTTACTTTCTAGCTTGCAGTTTATTGCTCCTTTTATTTTTTGTTTCCTCTCGTCTTATGGTAAATATTTTGCAGGAGTGCATGGGGCAACCCTTCGGCTCCAAGTTCTGTGGTATGTCTCGCATTGTAGCCGCGAAATACTGTTCACCCTTATATTCCCCCTTCGACTCTTTCCTATCTCTCTCAAGGGTTTTAGTTGTTATTGTACTGCTTTTTTAATCGTTATGTAAATACATTTTTGTTGTTGCTGCAGCCAGGGTCTTCTGAGGGTAATGCAGAAGATAATGCATGGGGCACTAAAAGTAGTTCAACTCCAACAGCCGCATGGGGTGCTGCAGTGAACACCGGAACCACATCTGAGCCAGATCAGTCTGGTGGCTGGGGCACTAAAAGTACTTCAACTGCGACGCCCGCATGGGGTGCTGCAATGAACACCGGAACTACATCTGAGCCAGATCAGTCTGGTGGCTGGGGCACTAAAAGTACTTCAACTCCGACGCCTGCATGGGGTGCTGCAGTGAACACCGGAACCACATCTGAGCCAGATCAGTCTGGTGGCTGGGGCACTAAAAGTACTTCAACTGCGACGCCTGCATGGGGTGCTACAGTGAACACAGGAACCACATCTGAGCCAGATCAATCTGGTAGCTGGGGCACTAAAACTACTTCAACTCCGACACCTGCATGGGGTGCTGCAGTGAACACCGGAACCACATCTGAGCCAGATCAGTCTGGTGGCTGGGGCACTAAAAGTACTTCAACTCCGACACCCGCTTTGGGTGCTGCAGTGAACACCATAACCACATCTGAGCCAGATCAGTCTGGTGGCTGGGGCACTAAAAGTACTTCAACTTCGACGCCCGCATGGGGTGCTGCAGTGAACACCGGAACCACATCTGAGCCAGATCAGTCAGGTGGCTGGGGAAAAGGTGGAGGCAGCTCGGGTCAGTCAAAGCCTAATGATAATCAGAATGCTGCTTGGGGCACTAAAAGTACTTCAACTCCGAAGCCCTCGTGGGGTGCTGCAGTGAACACTGAAATCACATCTGAGCCAGATCAGTCTGGTGGATGGGGAAAAGGTGGCGGCAGCTCGGGTCAGGCAGAGCTTAATGACAATCAGAATACTGCTTGGGGCACTAAAAGTACTTCAACTCCAAAGCCCTCATGGGGTGCTGCAGTGAACACTAGAATCACATCTAAGCCAGATCAGTCTGGTGAATGGGGAAAAGTTGGAGGCAGCTCGGGCCAGACAGAGCTTAATGACAATCAGAATACTGCTTGGGGCACTAAAAGTTCTTCAACTCCGACGCCTGCATGGGGTGCTGCAGTGAACACTGGAACCACATCTGAGCCAGATCAGTCCGGCGGCTGGGGCACTAAAAATACTTCAACTCCGAAGCCCTCATGGGGTGCTGCGGTGAACACCAGAACCACATCTGAGCCAGATCAGTCCGGCGGCTGGGGCGCTAAAAGTACTTCTGATGTAAACAATAGCAATTGGAATTCTGGTGATTCTAATAAAACATCAAACTCAGGAAAGAATAGTAACTGGAACAATTCCTCTGGGGGTGCTTGGAATGAAAACAAGACTTCCAACTGGAGTTCTGGTGGTGCAAGTGAAGGCACTAACTGGAGAAGCAATGAAGGTCCAAATGAAACTTCTGATGACGGAGGTGGTGGGAGGGGAGGTTACCGAGGTAGAGGTGGCTCAGACAGCGGTGGGTTTAGAGGTAGAGGTTTTCGGGGCAGAGGAGAACGTGGGGGGTTTGGTGGCAGAGGTAGATCAGATGGGGAAGGTTTTGGTGGTAGATGGGGATCAGACAGAGGATCCGGAGGAGGCAGAGGCCGTGGAAGGAATGACCGACCTGGTGGTTGGAGCAACAGTCGTGATTCTGGTGAGGATGGATCCTCTGACTGGAAGAAGGGGTCGGATAATGTTGAAGGGTGGAAGAGTAATAATGGGTCTGGGTCTTGGAACCAGAATAGTGGTGACAAGAAGGATGGAGGGAGCTGGACTTCAGCAAGTGGTGGAGCTAGTGGTAGTTGGAACAGTGATAAGCCAGGACAGGTGGCAGAGGCTAAAGACGGTGCTGGCTGGGCCAAGCGAACGGATTCTGCTCCAGATAAGGGTCAATCTTCTAGTTGGAATGGATCAGCAGCAGATGGTAAGGAATTTATCCAGTTGTCCACTCGATTATATAACCGTTTTTATAACCTTGAGATATTTTAAAATGAAAAAAAGCTAGCATCTAATTTTTTGTATAAACCCTAATTCTTAAACTTGTAACTGATTTATTATGTAGGTGCTGCAGGCTCTTGGGGCAAGAAAAATGATGGGGGTAGCAAAGGTGGATGGTAACTACTTTCTAGAACGTGCTAAATGAACCAAAGTAAATCAAGCTGTCATTTCTACTTGCTGATTTCTATCGTTTTTTGTAAATTTTCACCTATCTTTCTGCTGGAACATTATGTCTATTATGTTAACTTTTATTGTAAACAGATCTGATGAATGACTAACCCATTCTGCTGTGTTATTGCAAGGAATGTTCCATGAAATTCAGTGTTCAGTTGTTTGTTACCGTGTCTGTTTCTTTTTTAGGGGTGAATTACTGTGTTGTGTTTCTTTTCTGGTAAATGATGTTGAGGCGTGTTTCAAATGTATATTGTTGCTTATTTGTGACGGTTGCTAATATTCATTTTCACTTGTGATGAAGTTGTCATGATATTACGGAACGAGTCCGATTAAGGCTGCTTTGTTAATTATAGGATAGGATTTTTGAATAAATTAGTTGAGCTGTTAAAGTAGTACATAAAAAAAATGTCAAATGCGATAGGGACGCGTTTAAAACCTTTTTTTTTTTTCTAAATTAAATTTAGTATTTCATAATGGGTTTGAATTTGAAAACTTTTTTAATGAATAAAATTGTAGGGCATGACCATTTCATGTTAAATAGACTTGGTAAAGGTTGGTAGCTGGCTAGATAAAAACATCGTAAGATATGAATTAAATCAGTTTTTAAGCTAAAAAGGGTGAGGAAGATGAAGTTAGTCACGTCAGGTCGACAAAACACTGTTTTGAAAGCGTTCATTCCATATCACACATTTAACCGCCGACTCATCATTTTTGTAACATGTGTTTAACTAGAGGGTAACTTTACACACATTTGTAAACTTAAATGATTAATATGGGACAAAAATAATTTAAAGAACGAATATGTCACAAACGTGAAACTTAAAGAACTCTTATATAATTTAGCTTAGTTTTTAATTGTTTTATCCATTTATCGAATTGTTTATTCAACAAAATGACCTAATAGCCAAAAGAAGTTTAAATCCACACCAAAAAGATGTATGGTTTTTTTAATGACAAAGGTTAATTATTAGTTGTTAGATTAATATTTAATCTTTTCTCTGAACTTGAACCTAAAATCTTTAACTTTTTTCCTTTTAACTCAAATAAGTTGAGTTACCTATTACTCGGAAAAAAGTTAGACGTGATGAATCAATAACATATTCTAATAAAAAGTATGAGCATAATCAACTATTCTATATAATTTACATTTCAATATTTTCATGTAGAAGTGGGTTGATAATGAACATTCAAGCAAAAAATCAATTACACGGGTAAAATGTCCTAATTTTAGCTTCAAGTTTAAATTAATTATAGATTCAAAATTAATTTCAATCAAGGATAACATTTTTTTTTTGAAGGGATCGAGGATAACATTTCAAAATCAACTATAGACTTATGATAAACTAAAATTTGAGATGAGGAAATAAGAGTTAATTAAAGGTAAACAAATCTTTGGGTTAGAAAGATAATAACATTTATCTCACTCAAGAATTAGTGTATGTATTTTTCAGTAACAAAATTAAATTTTAAATGAATTGATTAAGTAAAATTGAGCATAATTAAAAATGGGTTGAATAATAAATTTAACTGTGAAAATTATGTCAAAAACTGCAAATCGTACCTTCATATAATCTACCCCAATCCTATAAGCAAAATAAATTTCAATAAAAATAATCTAAACATGTCCAAATTAATTATGTCTACAATCACTTTTAACTCTTCTTGAAACCAAACACACGCTTAAACTACAAACTTCATATTTATGCATAATTTAAATATGATTTTATGTAGCATAATTTTTTTTTTCTCCAATAAGAATACGCTTCTAGTCTTTTTTTTTTTTTTTATGGCGATTGAGGCTCTCAATTCTTGCTCTTAATTTTTTTTTTGTTGAATTCTTGCTTTTATGTTTTGATTGATAAAGTTGAGCCATAATGCTTTTTTTAAAAAAACAAATAAATAGATAAAATGACAATAATTATAAAAACTCACGCACATAAACAGATTAGCTAAGTTTTTTTTTTTAAGGAAGATTAGCCAAGTTTTAAAATCACATCAGTCAAATTATCTTTACTTCCATTATTATTCCCAAAATAATATCTTTGATTAATTTTCCATCTGTCATAGGTTTTGCTTACATCCCAACACAGCTAAACATCATTTTTGATCAATACAAACAGCTAAACATCTAATTATTTCCCTTTTCACAAACAATTTTCCACTTTCTTATTTATCCATTTTTATTTTAATAATAATAATTGATAATTGATGTAGTCACTGAAGAAAGAAAGAACGAACAATCAGAACAAAACAAAACGCAACTCAATTTCCGCATCTTCGTTTCCATGCTTCATCTTCATTCATCGTTTTCCCCCAAATTCAATTTCTAGGGTTTCTTCAATTCCAAGAAATTCCTCCAAAATGTTCAACAAGATCATAAAACGTGCACACAGGAAATCAGGGAAATTAACATTCCCTGAAGATTCAACAAACAACAGTGTCCAATTTTACGAAGTAGTTGTTAAACACGCATCACGTAGCTCCACCTTCAATTCGGAACCACCAAACCTACCACCGAACACGGCGGCGCCGGCGAATCAAATCGTAATTGAACCACTTCCGCCACTCAAAGAAGTCCCAGTTTCAGAACGCGAAGCACTTTTCCTTCGTAAAATCCAACTCTGTTGTTATATATGTGATTTCTCAAACACACTCAAGTTCATCGTTGAAAAAGAAATCAAACGTCACACACTTTACGAGCTAGTTGAAATTATTCAATCTTCTTCGTTTCAATTTAGCGAATTTCAAGAAGAATTGATTTCAATGGTTTCTGTTAACATTTTCCGTTGTTTACCACCAGCTTCTCATGAAAATACAGGTACCGAAACCGTTGATCCAGAAGAAGATGATACGTATACGGATCCATCATGGAATCATTTACAATTGGTGTATGAGATTTTATTGCGTTACATTGTTGCACCCGAGACGGATATTAAAATCGCGAAGCGTTATGTAGATCATGTGTTTGTTTTAAAGCTTCTTGACTTGTTTGATTCGGAGGATCAACGCGAGCGCGAGTATTTGAAGACGATTGTTCATAGGATTTATGGGAAGTTTATGGTTCATAGACCATTTATAAGAAAGGCTATTAACAATATCTTTTATCGTTTTATATTTGAAACGCAGAGGCATAATGGTATTTGTGAATTGCTTGAGATTATGGCTAGTATTATAAATGGTTTTGCTTTGCCTATGAAAGAGGAACATAAGCTTTTTTTGATTAGGGCTCTTATTCCACTTCATAAACCGAAATGTATTTCGTCGTATCATCAGAATTTGTCTTACTGTGTTGTTCAGTTTGTTGAGAAAGATGGAAGGTTGGCTGATCCTGTGATAAAAGGGTTGGTGAAGTATTGGCCTGTTACGAATTGTCATAAGGAAGTTCTTTTTCTTAATGAGTTAGAAGAGGTTCTTGAGTGTACTCAACCTCCTGAGTTTGTGAGATGCATGGTTTCTCTTTTCAGACAGATTGGTCGGTGCCTTAACAGCCCTCACTTTCAGGTCTGTTGTCGCTGCCACATTCACTTTTGCTTTAATTACCTTAAACTTTGCATGTGTAGATTCAAGTATTGCTTTTTGTTGTTATTGTGAATATTGCAAAAAATACAAGTATGTGATGATATTCTTTGCTTTTAGAGGGATGTTTGCTTTTGACCAGATTACTTGTAACTTGTAGTGTAAATAATCGTATATTCTATTTTATCCATCTTTTCTACTTTTGTTGGATAACATACTTGAAGGGAGAGCTTTTGTATGGGTTGCTTGGATGTTGGAATGATATACTTGGCTACTGTTATTTCCTTATGTTGGTCGGGAAATTTCCATGTATTTTGTTCTCTTACCTTAGCTATTCTATCATAGGGAGAATAATCAAAATTGAGATTGTTCTTTTTCGTTAATTTCAGGTTACTGGTATATATATTTTTGGGTTAGGAAAGTTGAACTTTATTTGATTTAGTGACATGTTAATGACATGAAGAGTGGTAGAGGAAGAAGGAGGCAGCTGAGGGATATTATTGGAATGGTATATAGAGTAGAGGGAGGGAGAGAGAACACTCCTAACATAGAAAAAGAGTGTGTTAAGTTCAGTTGTACTCCAAGAGCATTCACAATGCAAGGAGATAAAAAAATGTTTGATGATCTTCAGTTATTTTTAATTGGCCCCAAGTTGCTAAATGTGATCAATTCATCTATTTTTACTTCGATGGCAGAATAATAGTTGTATAGTTGTGTTCTCAGTTTACTTACTTACATATTATTGCCATGCCACTCAACTCCAATGCTAGAACAAATCAAAAACTCCTTTTAGTTGTTTGTAAACTTTTAGATTATTGCATTAGAGATGATCTAAACCATAGGATGGGGTGATACTAAAGTATGTTACACCTATATTTCTGAGGGTTATATGCTGTTATAAATCACTTGAGCAGGCAAAACAAAAATATATTATTATTGTTGTTGTTATTATTATTATTATTATTAATTCATGAAAGTGATTAAGAAAAAACTACAATCATTCGTTTTCTTTTTGTTCTGTTGGTTCATGGACTGTAGGATACCAGGATGAACATTTTTAGCAAATATGTGGCATGCGCTTCGTTGTTGATTAGCTTGTTTTTATTTATCTCTAGGGATATATTAAGCTATAAAGTTTAAATGGCTTAGTCGGGGTTTAGTTGACTTCTATTTCCTGCTTCAATTAATCTGTTGTATACGTCTGTTTGTAAAATGATCAGACGCCTGTCTGTGATTTGCAGGCCTTGGGAATCCGTGTTGGGTTCAGGGCCCAATTAGGACACTAGCTATGCATAATGCTCATCAGATTTTATTATAGTACCTGTTTTTGATAAATGATAAATCATGTCCTTTCACAGTAGTGAGTAGTAAAGGAAAAGTATTTCTTTATTTTCTTTTGACTGCTCTCTGTCAATTGAATCTATGACAGGTTGCTGAACGGGCACTCTATTTGTGGAACAATGAGCACATTATAAGCTTAGTTGCTCAGAATCGGAATGTTATACTGCCAATAATCTTTGATGCTTTGGAAAGTAATACAAAAAACCATTGGAACCGAGCAGTGCATGGACTAACAGCCAATTTGAGGAAGATGTTTCAGGAGATGGATGCCGAACTGTTTGAAGAGTGTCATAAACAGTACTTGGAGAAGGAAGCCATGGCTAAAGAACTAGAAGAGAAGCGGGAGTTAACATGGAAGAAATTAGAAGCAGTGGCTGCAGAGGCTGTTGTGAGGGATGAAATGGTTTTGGTTAACTGATGTGTTGTGCTACAACTCTTCTTTCCACATTGGTGATTTTGCTGAAATTTCATTCCAGTGCTGGATTACTGCAAAATGTATGTTGTAAAGGAATTATTTTAGCTACAGGTGTGATGAACAAGAGGAGCAAATTAATGAGCTCGCCGATCATGTTTTTGCTAAACGAGGAATATATAGGTGCCATTCGTCATACAGATAAAATAGAACAGAATTAGTACTTTTTGATTTTATTTTTGGTTCCATCCTTTTTAGTGGAACCAAAATTTACTACATTACTTTACATTCTGTTTTGTTATAATTTCAAATCAATATGCATAAAATATAGAACAGAACTCATATGTTCGATTCTATTCTATTCTAATATCAAAGGCTATTGTGTTGCTTTTGATTTACCCTTTATATATATATATATATATATATATATATATATATATATATATATATATATATATATTCATTCCTTATATCCTCCAGTATCTTGTGTTAATTAACTGTAAATACACCCTTCTATTTCCCTTTGATAAAGTTGTCATTTAGCATTCCTAGTTTTTTTCAATGAATGGTGAAGTTGACTTGATCCTATCCGAGGAAGAATATCTTCCATGGTTAGAGGGCATAACAATAGCCTTAGGGAGAGGTTGCAATTTTACATGAATCAAATCTTAGTGAATAATATAAGCACACAAAGGAGAAACCAACTACACAATTGTAGACTTATATAATAATATAATTAAAAAAATAACATCCAAAAGGAGCCAAGAGGGGCTCGTGAATGGTTCAATGTGATGCCGGTGTTGGCGAAAGAGAACACCATAGTGGGTCAGATGACATCTGTGATGTTTTTCGGCAAACAAAGGCAGCGTTGCCAGTCTAATACAAGCACTCATGACAATTGCGCACACGGCTGTTTCGACCGCGTCTGCACTAACCAAAAAATCCACTTTTAGGTGAAGCTTCACTGCTATATCACCTGTTCTGTGTCACATTCTCTGTTTCTTGGCGCGCAGGTTTAGCACTCTAGCAATCGCTTGCCCAAAAAGGCTTTGTTAAGGTAAATTACTTCAAAAACTCAAAAATGATGATTTTTATGTTTGTGATTCATAAATTTCTGAATACATTCTGCTTAGATCAAACATATCAATTGTGGTGGACTCACTTGATATCATCGATCTAGGCTGACCATGATTGACTTCATATAATTGATTGTCTGTCGATTTCAACAACAGAAACCTAAATATATTTCGAATGTTAACAGCCTCTAACAGAAAAAGTTAATAGAAGTTGTTGCTTTTTTCTGTTGGGTTGGATTATGAGACATTGGACATTTCCCAGCCAATTCTACAAAGAAGATTGGTTCTAAAAAGAAAATGTTAGTTTTCTTTTTGTCAGGACATGAACTCTGAACTTTAACTCTTTAACGTCTTTGATCCCTTAGTTCACAGTGGTTGAACTATCCAACCCCTACAAAGGCAGCGTTGCCAGTCTCCTACGTGCAGTTTCTATTAAATATAAGAGATACAGCTTGCACGCGTTCATCGAAATTCGTATGGACAAATGGCGTACCATTTAAATATAAGAGAAAAAAATAAAAAAAAATACTACCACCATTTATAGAAAATTCATCTTCTATTGTACCAAAAAAATAAAATCCATCTCTTTCTCTTAAATTACACCAAGCTGGGATTATCATTTGGAGAAATATTCTACTAGGCCTTTTTTTTCACTTAAATCATCATGAGATAGAGATAATTGGTATCACTCTTCAAGTTTCAAATTAATGTGATGGGATAAGTTGTGACCAGAAGCAAGTGACCTCCACCTTAATGAAACCTCTGTAAGCATATCACAAACGTTTGTTGAGTTACACAGGGTGTAGAGGTGCGTACAGGTTGAACTTTGTAGAAGTGAGTCCAACACACGATGCAAGGAAATAAATTGAAGAGGCGATGTAATGTGTGCTTGCTCCAAGAAATATCAACTCTATTTAAGACTTAATTAATGCCCGCCACATCATCCGTGAAATTTCGTTTATCATGGATCCGTACTATTAAGCATTTTCCATTATTAAATTTAGGTGTAACTGAATTTTTCGGCTGTGTTTAGAAAAATCCTTGCATTATTATTAGTGTTTTTAGGCATGCATATTATTATTAGTTAGATATATATATATATATATATATATATATATATATATATATATATATATATATATAGATGGTGATGTTTGACGAGAATGACCATTGAAGATGTGGCAAATAAATCGTTTCATTTATGAGGTTAAGTTATATTATTTCCCAAAGATATGCACATGGAAATGGGATAATAATTCTTTAGAACTGGACGGTTTGACAAATTCTTTTTGATATGGAGACAGTCCATGTTAGCACTTCACTATTAGTCTATTATTACGTAGAAAAAGTACTAAAATTAAATAAAGGGAACCGAAGATGACATGGCATCTGAACTGCCACTTCATCCACTCATATCCTATCTTCATGTTTTTCTCTTCCCGTATATTGAACCTTAAAAGATGAACTCTAGCATAGTAGAAGCAAGCAACAGTCATACAACCAACTAAAACTCACCACTTTCATAACTAACAACAATAATGTCAAACGTAGCTCGGATTGCAACTTAAGAGATGTCGAAAGAGTTTTATAAACGAGTTTCAAGATTCAAGTCTTTAAACCTAACATAATCACTAACTTAAGAATGTTTGTTTATAAAAAATTGTTGGTAAATACGATATGAGTTAGAAGTTTAACATTGTTTAAAAAGATGAAGGTTGAATGACGTATAAAAGTTAAAAGTTTTTGGTTAAGATGTGATTTTCATCTAACTTGTGTGATTGTCCTTGACTCAATGTGGACGATCCCTCGAACTTTCCTTCATGACCTAATAATGATATCAAAGTTGATGGTTCAACTAAAGGGATCGACTCCTTATATTGAAAGTTTTCCTAACCAATAATGTTCAGTTGGTGTGTATCATCGATGTGTAAGTGTACGAGATGAAAATCCATCCGCTTGAGAAAAAATATACATTCATGTGAATGACTTGCACTTGAAGGAGAGATTGTCGTGACAAATGTAAAATGAGTACTTAGAAGTCGTACATTGAATAGAAAAGTGAATGTTGAGCAATGTATAAATGAAATGACCAATAAACCTAATGTCTTAATATTTAAGATTAAGATGTGATATCGTATTCACTTGTGTGATTGTTTTGACTCAATATAAATAATCTTTGAGACTTCCCACCACCCTGGGAATAAAAAAAATGCTCTTCTAATTTGACAAAAACAAATGGTGTCTCCTAATTTGAAAAAAAAAAAAAAAAACGATCTTCTATTCTTTTTTGTTATTCGCTGTGACCCCATTAGGATCGGTGACAACATGTTCAACAAGTTTCTTTTTAGTCTTTTTCAACTCTTTTGCTAAGGTTGTTCAAATAATATTAAATTTATCATATACATGATAATATATACTTTTTTAATAGTATAAATGTATTAATAATTCAAAATTTTAACTTAATTATAAAACAAAATATACTAAGTCATCGTAATAAAGTGTTATGTTCATAAACTTGTCTCAAACCACATGTACTCCACCAAATCATAAATACTATCTAAAAAAAGATTTTGATAAGTTTCTAAATCAATTTGATATATATTTTTCAAATTATGGTACCTTAGTATTTTTTTTTTCTTCAGAAAGAGGTAATTTAATAAAATTCCAAACTTTAAGTGTACCAAGAAAAAGCGTTCGACCTTTATATGTTTTTGTTATGACAATTTATCCACAACAATCTTCGTGGTGAATTGAAAATATGACGTTCAAAACATAAAAAAAACATTCGAAGAACCAAATTTATTATGAAACTTTTATTTCAGTTTGTATGAGTCTTCTATCATTTTCTATCAGCTCTTTTTTATAGTTTTTATAGGAAGAAAGTCCATATAATTACCAAGGGTATTTGTAATGCGTTCAGTTTTGAGACAAAAAATAAAACCAATTCAATTCAAACATAAAATCACATACGGGTCTGATTTTTTATTTAAAAAAATCGATCTAATCTAATTAATTATATACAGTTTGATTTGGATATATTCAAATTATCAGAACAGAAAGAGTTGTGCATAATGAAATATGATTTCTAATTTCTAAATTCTAAAATAAATTACTGTAACTTTGATTTTTTTTTTCCTTTGATAACTTTTTTGGTATCAAAGGAATTGTTTTCCCACCCCAATTGTGAGATCATCATAGTAATGATAATAGAATATCATAGTTGGTGATAATGTCCAAATTGAAAATAATTAAAAGAGACAAAAAAGTTGAAACAAATACAATTGATGAGTAGGAGGGTGCTAGCGGTGCTGCTTGGCTGCTGGTACCTTTGAATATCATACCAAAGAAGTCCCCATCGTCATTGCTGGACCCCCCATTCCCATTGTAACCCTTGCTGTTGGCTCCTGTCGTGGTCCCACCACCGTTGAAACCGGGATATATATCCCCATTATCTCTGCTCAATAATTCAGTCATTAGACTCTAATAAAAGTACTTTCTTTTTGTTTGGTAGACATGGGAAATCTATTCTATAAACACTAATAATGATGATGAAAACATTGAGAAAACAATAGAAAGAAAAAATGGACATTTGCTTCAAATTGAAGGAAAAACAATGACAAACATTTTGTTTTAGAGTACATCAATTATAGTGCACAACTTGTTTTTAGACCCTTCAAAACATCAAAGAATCATAGTTAATAGTTCATTCACCCTACTTTATTCTTTATACACAATAAATTTACATTAGGGAGCTACGCCCTCATGCAAGATCAGAAAGAACCATCAACTTCAACGAGGACTTGCAATAGAATTTGCATATAGTGATATAACCAACCAATTGCAAAATTCCGAACTTTAACCCAAGTCACAGCGGGTTGAACAGAAGGTCCAACCATCTGTGTCAACGAAATTCATTCATTCATACTAGCTTCAAATTGAAGAAAAGCCAAATACTTTAGTAGCTAAATTTTTTGACTAGTATCAAACTACCAATAGCAACATTAATTGGTTGAGAGCTTTAATTGCATTTTCTATTTAAAGGTGTGTGTGTATAACGACGAGAGTAGGAAAAAGTGAGTGGATCTCATACGTAAGAAAGACAAGCCTTTTAGCATGCAAACCTGGTATGAGTCAGAACATAAATGGAAAACAACACTAGATAAGATGCAGTTGTGTTAAAGCTACATGCGTGACTAGATTCAATAAATTTAGGCAAAGAAGTCAAATACGAAATAAATTAAATTTAGTTGTAGTTTTAAATTTTATAGAGGGGAGTCACTCAATAGAGTAGGACTTAAATTATTTGCAGCCAATGTAGAGGTACTCTAAAATGGACACCACTCAATAGGGTTGAAACTTCATACATACATAATCACATAAATGAGGAACCAAATTTCATAGGGAAAATGGAGAAGGTCTCCACTCTTCAGACCAATAGGTACTATAGAATTGTACTAAACAAAAGTCTTAATTCAAATCTTAATTCAAATTTGATTTAAGGCCATTGTGATCCAATAATGTCCCAGTACTAGAGAATGGTTGTTACGCACACAATTGGATAATGAAATAATAGACTAATCGGTTGCTAGAGAATTATGTAAAGACAGTAAAGTAATCAGGCACTAAATGAAGGTTAAGGGTTGGAGACAGTGTGAGCAAGTAACAAGGGGGAGTCCCTTTCCAAATTCTGATCCAATAGCAACTTGGTGAGCTGTGTGACTAGTTTGGGTCGAATCATATATGGGCCCAAGAGGAAAAAGGGTACTTAAAATATGAATAATTGCTCTTCTCCCATCTGTTTTTGCTCGTTCCCATCAAAATAGCTCAGCGTGAGTTAACTCATGCAGTTATATTTTCAACGTGAGTTAACTTATGTAGGTGTATTTTTCAACGTGAATTAAGTCACGTGGGATGGAAATGAGAAAAACAGATGGAGAAGTGCAATTCTCTAAAATATGTTTATATTATTATGAAAGGTCCCACGTTTACTTGCTGGAAAGCATGTAAAAAGGGAATATAGTTTCAGTCATCTACCCATAACACCCTCCCAAAACATCTGATCTGACTTAAGGGCAGGTCCTTGTCACTCTACCCTGGAAACGTAGTCTTTTTCTATCTATACAACAACCCTGTTTACACACATTCAGATCTTCTGTTAGAGCTCATTCGAAAATTTGGATTTTCTCTAACTTTTGAGTGATGAGAATATTTTTTATAACCATATGTTATAAATTATAGATACTTTGGAGTGATGAGATTTTTTTTTATAACCATATGTTATAGATTATAGATTACAGATACTATAGTCGATAAATCTGTTGGGTACACGAGGTAGGTCCCTCCCCGTTCAATTGGGTTTTTTCATACTATCAGTAAGAGATCAAACTCATGACCACTTACTTAAGATATCTAAATCTCTAACACTCAAACTAACCACATATTGATGAATGAATATGATTCAAGACTGTGTATCTTTTGTATCATGATAGGTTTGTCGAAATCACGGTAGCTCGGAATGATTTCATCATACTCAGCGTCATACCAACATGCATAGTATAGAATTGGCGAATAAAATCTTGATGAAAGAGTATTTAGTAGAGAGAAAATCTCTCCCCCCCTCTATGGCCCCTCCAATCTCTCTCCTGATTTATCTTCAGCATTTCTAGAACCTCTTTAATCTTCTTATTTTTGTGAATACTTCTATATCTCTTCTAATTCCTCTTTTTCTATATTGTCTATAGATATCCACTCCTCTCTCTACTCCGCTCCCCAGACCTCTATGTCTCCTAATTTATCCCTACACACTCATGTCTAGACAAGCCAAATCTTTTTTAAAGATTATATTAAGCATAACATAACTCTCCAAAATTAATTTGTAACGCGATGAGTTAGGATCATCTCCATTTCTAAAAAAAATGGAGGACTCCATTTCGAAAGAGATAGGATACAAAAAGTTAAAAGTGGATTCCACCGTTATTAATATCTTTTAAAAAAAATCAACTTTTTTTGTGTTCATTTCTCTCCAAAAGGAATCCTCTATTTCTTTTGAAAAATGAAGATAGAGATAAATTCCACACTTAAAAACAGATCTTAGACCATAGTTCGGTTTGTCAAAATAATTTTCAAGCTAATAACGAATAATTTATAGCTTATAAGTTCATATCATCAAAATCAACATTTTTAGTAACAATTTTTTCTCATAAATTTATAGCATATTATACTAGGTTATATCGCTTTTTAATAAACTACTTCAAGTAGCGTTTAAACCTATAGTTTTTCATAAAACCGATTCAATTTTATCATTGATATCTTAACAGTTAGCTCTCAATTGCTAATTTTACAAAGCACTACAATCCGTTAGCTCATCTGTTATACGCTCAAACAAAACTCATACCAATTCAACTTCTTACAAGTTGCCCCACCCAATATAGCACTCCTTTTTGGCCATTCCTTCTCACATTAAGCATCACCAACCCTAAACCTCGACTTCTTTAAAAAAAAACTTCACACTCATTTCTACTTTTATAACTGTTTGCTAATGAGTGATGTAAGAACATTGGTTAAAGAGGCAGTAATAAAAAAAAAAACTTGCCTTGAAAATGTAATGATTATAAATTTTCCTATAAAAATTTACCACTTTGTCTTTTAACTGTCACTGGATTATCTTTCAATCCTAAACTGCTAAGATTGAGTTGCTTATTTAAGAACCCTTCAATTAAAATGCTATAAATGTAGCTCAACTCATAATGGAGTAGTGAATTTACTCATCCTAACCATTTGCTTTATTGGGCATGAATGTAGCTCAATAACAGTTTTCACTTCCAAGTACACTATCCAAAGGGGATCTAAACGAAGTTTTCACCTTTCAAAATCAGGTCACTCCCCACATAAAAAAAGGGTTTTATCTCGTTCCACACTCAACTTTTTATAAGAAAAAGACGAATGCAAACAAAAAAAGTGCCCGTTGGGCCATGAGCAAGAGATTCCCAATGACCTCACAATCACGTGCATAAGCTAAAAAAAAGCCCCACTTTCCCCTGATTCACTACTAAATTACTTAAAAATTGGTAGTTCCAATTTCCAACCTTGTTTTACTCCATCATTACAATAATTTTACCATAAAAAGTTAGATTTAGCACTAACCCAAGTTTAGGAAACACCAAGACGGTGAAAGTGGGAGCATGTTAAAATAACAAACAATATTCCCTACACCTTTTCACAGTAGAGTACTATACTATATTGCTCATAAACAACTTGTGTTTAGTTGTTCTCGTGCTGTACCGCGTCCTTCAACTCAACAACAACAACACCAACACCATGTGTATTTTTCATTTTATTAAAGAGAAAAAAAGTGTAGGACACTAGGACCATGTGATACCAAAAAGACTATAGTAACCATTTCTATCATAAGATATTATTATATGAAAAGACGAGATTAGCCTTTCTAATGCCAGTTAATAAGACAGGTAATGTCCGTTGTTAGGACATCCTATTCCTCCTGGATTATTAATTTGAAACTTTTTACCAATTAAATAATGCAAGTGTTCAAGAAGTAAGGTGGTGGTGATTTTAATATTGAAAAATATAGTACCTGGGATCACCGAATACACCAGAGTACATGGTAAGCTGGTTAATTTGCTCCACGGATTTTGGTTGTACACTTGACGCCTCCGCATACTGAGCACTCATCCCCACCCCTGACGGTACAAAGAATGCTCCATTTACCATTATATCCCCCTCCGTCCTCCAATTCCAACCACTCCATTCATTATCATTTGTATCCACGCGCTTTGTCACCTGAAAAGAAAAATCCATCATCAGCATTTCATCTCCACGCGCCACCATTGCGAGTACAAAAGCATATATTCGTTCCAAAAACATGAGTCAAAGAAAGTTCCAACTTGCATTTCCATTTCCAATAAAGTAAGATGAAAAGGGTAAAACAGTAAAATTAAAATTAAAAAACCAACCTCTTTGGCATTTGGATCGGAAGGAGCGGTGTAACGGTTACCCTGACTGTTAATAGTAGGATTAGCACTACCTCCGATGGCATACATTTCCCACTGTGTAAAATCATTGTTAACAACATGAATATAACCAAGTCTACAACGTGGCATTCTTTGAACAAGTCCTTCACCAAAGTGATTAAACGCAATCGTTACTTGCATTCCTCTATCTGGTGTATATTTATCATTATGACCTAAAAGCATAACTTCATCGTGATGACCAAAATGGTTATTCGAAATTGTTATTGCAGTGGACCCCATTATAGCATCTATTAAACCGTCGGTGCAATAAGATAACGAGCAATGATCGATCCAGATATTACGTGAACCGAAGATTGATATTCCGTCACCGTCCGATATGCCTCTGAATCCTACATGCGTTGGACTCGCGCGTATGTTAGTGTTTCCGGAGGGTTTACAGTGATGAACATGGATATTGTGGATTATCACGTTTGAGATGTATTGTAGTGTGATGCAACCGTGACCAGTGATTTGAACATTTGCGCCACGACCGTCCACGGTTTTGTAAGAATTGAAGATGAGTTCATGACGGAGGTTTATTGTCATGGAAGAGGAGAAGATTATCCAGAGTGGTTCGTCTTGAATCACGGCGTGACGGAGTGTTCCTGGAACTGGATTTGCTGGGTCGTTGTCGGAGGAATCTGTTACTATGTAGATCTGACCTCCTTTACCTCCCATGGCGGCGCGACCGAAACCAATTCCGCAATCCGCTAATTTCTGACGGTTTGCGGACCAGTTTGGATCGCACCGCCAGCAATCGTCTACCGGGTTTCCGGTTAGACAATTGCCTTGGTCTTTTGAGAGTAGTTCCCTTCTTGAAAATGACACATTGATTTTCCTGCATTAACAGAAAAAGAAAAAAGTTCAATATTTGATGTCTATTTTTGTTGTTGAGTGAAATAAAGAAGAATGTAGATATTTTTTGCTTACTGATGAAGTTCGTGAACCACAGCTTCAGGGTAAGGATGTTGGTGGGGTAAGGTGAGGTTGGAGAAAGCTTTGATTTGGGGTAAGAAAGAACATAAGAGGGACATTAAAAGAATGCAGCTCATAGGAAGCATTCTTTGTTTCAATGAATGAATGAATCAGCAATAATAATGACTTGTGTAAGAGGTGTTGTTGTTGTTGGGGGTATAGTAAGTAAGCAAGTTAAGGAAGAAGGGCTTGGAAGGGTTTTGTTTTGGTTTTGTCTGTTTTTTTGTTAGATAAAAATTCTTTTTTTGCTTCAGATGTCTTCCTCTTCAATGCACAACAACTTAGGAAGCTGGAATTTTTGGGAATTGGGTTGGGCTTTTATATTAAAAATACTAGGTTTCTTTCCATATAAAAATAATTAGTAGGTTTATTTTTATAATAATGGTTGCGGTAATTATTCTTAAATTATTAAAAAAAATGGAGTTGCTTTATTGGTGGGGTTTTGAGGGTGTTGTTTATTTGAGAGATTAGAGAGGTTGTGTTAAGGACAAAAAATAGAGGGAAAGAAAAAAACCATTCCCTACCTTGCCTCTTGGTTTTTCTAATTCCTACCCTTTGCAAAAGACTCTCAATTACTCACATTCTTTGCCTTGCTTGTTAATCCTTTCTAAGCATTGCGGCTAAAAGATCAATGGTTGGGAAACTGCATAGAATAGAAAGAGAAAGAGAAACAAAGAGGCTTATCCAAATAGGTAAATAAAAATTTTCTAATTTCTTTCTTCCGCATCAAATTTAGGTACTTTTCTTTTTTGGTATTGTATCTTTGTGTAGATTTAAGATTCTTTTATTCCCAATAATCCCCCACCTCCACTTTCTTAAAAGGCTTTTTATCTCTTTATTTACTCTTTTTTTTTTTTTTGCGAGAATATGTTTATTACTTTATGGATGAATTGGTGGGAAAGAGATTTGGGGTTAGATACTAATGAAAACAAAAATGCATCTTTGAGTCAATTTATTGCTCTAGGATTTGGAATGCAAGCACCGTTTCCTCACCAAAGATTTCCTTTTCATTGCTCACGAAGAAAAGTAGCAAAGATACAAGGGGGGAGGGGAAAAGACAAGTATCTTTGATACTCCATGTGTAATTTAGTGCAAAGTTTTCTTTCCGTAAAAATAGACTTAAAACCTAGAACGCGAAATTAGTATATGGTGTATAAATTAGTGCATGTAACTTTATTCGTTAAATCAAGTACTCATATTCTTTCTTTCTTTTTTTAATAATAATAATAAGAGGGATATATCCCTCTAAAAAAAATATATGAGGGATAAATTGATGAACTAAACAGGTGGTGCAAACACCCTTACCATCCAACATGAAAAGAGCATGAAAATTCATAAAAACCGAGAAGAAAGGACCATCAAATCTTTTTTTTAAGCAATTGTAAGAAGAACTGAAGAAGAAAAATCATTTTTAGCTAACAAGTCAGCAGGAATAGCCTCTTTGAAGCAATATTGAATGGTAGTCGTTCAATCAAAGAGGTGAAGGCAGGAATGGACCTGACCTCACAACATCAATGAGGCACAATTATTTGCAGGTCTACATGAATGTTCTGTTTTCAATATTTCAAAGTCAATAAATGTGTTACTTTCACTATTACTAGTTTTGTCTCCCGGAATCATGAGTAATTTTTTGAGGGAGCAATTTCTTAAGTGTATATATATTATTTCTCAAAATAATTATTCATAAAAAATTGTAGGTATAGTGGTACATACTATTGGATTTTTACGTTAGTAACCATGGTTCAACATTGAATTGTACATTTCTTTATGGTATTTTTATTTAAAATAATATAGTTGAAAAGCTAAAATGCACAAAACATGGATCAACCCCAAGTTCATCACTTGAATGGCGTGCACCTTAACCACTAGACTACACCATATACATGTGATTTATTTAGAAATATTGGTTTATATAATATAACATTTAGATAAAAATAAAATTGGACATGAACTGATGTGACACTTGTCACATCAGGCTTAATTCAGGTACGCTCCTAAGCGAAGGAGGTTAAGAACCTCTTTAAAGAGGAGGGGTTGAGATACGAGATTGAGGTTGATTGATTAAGAACAGTTGCAATTAGTGTAGAAGCTGTCTAAAAAACAACATAATCAAAGTGATGATTGCGAGCAATGCACATGGCATGAATAAACTCTACATCTCAGCATACTGAGAATGGTTTCGCGCAAGATTACAATAGAAACCTTGTATAAGACTACATTTTGAGTCTCTAAGCAAATCTCCACAAGCTGAAAACCATTCATTTTTCTATGAGCTTCATGTTGGTTTTTCATCTAGTTAATTTTTTTCTCGTATTGTCAATAAGAATGTTGAACGAATGTTTAGAAATTTTTTGGTGAAGCATATCCTAAATAACACCCAAGGTCATAAATTGACAAGAAGATCATAATTTGTATTTTTAAAGAAATCTTAGATCTATGAAAATTAAATTGACAACATAATATTACTTAAAAATAAAAGAAATTATGGTGCCATAGTTGATCTTTGGCAATTGGCAGTCGCACACCTCAATTGTACATAGGGCCACTTATTTACAAATGCTTACTCAAATACACCAAAATACATGTTGGCAACATACATTATAAAAAAAAGTTGGTCAATTCCATTTTTTTACATTTTTAAATTCTTATAAGTGGGAACAACTTGATAATTTAAAATCATATATACTTGCCGTAATTATTAAATGTGTATTTTCACACAACAAATTAAATAGGAGTTGTACTTAAGTGACTGTCGTTGGGGTTATATGTGTAATTTTCAAGTGTGTCATAGCAATTTTGTAGTGGGAAGAATAATTTTCACTTCAACAAATACCCAAGTTTGTAACGGTCTAGTCCATCTCATGAAAATGGGGCTTCTCTGTCAGAAAATTGCTCTTTGGGCATCTATGATTTGCTCACAAACACGCGGAACTACCCAAAAGATTCCCAACGACAAAGTTAGTACTTTTCTTTTCCCTCCTACTCCTAGTTTCATCTAATGAAATTTTCATTGAAAAGAATGAAACTTGTATCTTCTATGTGTCAATTTCTCTCTTTTGAAATTTCTTTTAAGTCTCCTTTTTTGGAGAGTAACTCTATCAAATCTTCATTCAAAGTGTCAAGCTCAGCATGTATGAATAGAATTAAAAAATTATCAATCAAATAAACTAAACCAAAATAGAATTAAATGTTATGAATAGAATCAAACTAAAACTAAAAAAATTGAAAATACTTATGAATTGAATCAAACTAAAACTAAAAAGAAAAAAGAGACAAAGGAGAAATTTTTTGGCCAACATTCAAAATAAAAACTCGACACTTTAAAAGTTAAAATGATATATGGAGTCTTTCAAAATTGAAATGGGTTTTAAGAAGTGCTTGAAACATTCACAAAGAAGATTTTGTTTTAAGAACGAGTTTGGTTTGCATAGAATACATCAGAGTATTTAAGAATGATTCATTCAAGACAATTTCAAGTATGGGATTAAATAACCATTTTTTATAGCTGGAGAAAAATAGCATGTGTTGAGCATGAGGGAACCACCACTATAACACACGTTTAAGCATTGAAAAATGTAACATGATCGGAATGAAACTCAATGAGACATTCAATCAAACATGTAAAAGTAGAAGTAGTTAAAGTTAAAAAAAAAAAAACTTAAACAAAAGGGGGTTAATATAAATAAATGCATAAGAAAAAGATGGAAACAGGTCACTCTAGATTAGAATTTGAGATATAATCACCACCGTCAAAATCGTCACCGCGAGTCGCTACATGAAATAGCCACCGCAAATTACTTATTTTGATAGTTCATTTATTTTGAAAATATAAAATAGACAATTTATTGGAACCATAAGTTAGAAATTTCAATAAATAAATTAAATTAAAAAAAAAAAAGTGTTTAAGCCGTCTAGAAAATAGATCATAGATTTGTAATTAAAAGGTCAAGTGGGATCCTCTTCATTATTTACCATTTTGTATTTCATTTACCTCATATAATAAATTTGTTGAGATAATATCCAATCCTAGTTGTCAAAAATAGAACTTCATATCATCGTTGTGTTCTTTTTCTATCTAGCCATTCATTTTCGTTGGGTCTTCTATCAACTTTCTGCATAATGAGAAACAATCATGTATCTTCCACTCAGAGACAAAGATTAAAGATAATATTATCGAATTTGTGGAAACTCATAATGTTGAGCATTTTGTTCTTCTACATTCCAATCTTTATAGGAACATTACAGTTGAATAACCTATGCTTATCCTGAGATGGTGAGCACTGAGCATTTTATTTTTCTTCCATGGAAACTCATAAAGGAGTGACTTAATTCAAATAATAATACAGGCAGTAAGCATGATGGATAAAATATTAGGAAATTAAAAGACAAACTAAAAATAGATACACAATATAATTACAAATGAAAAAAAAATGAATAAGAGACAAATAAGCTAAAATTAGAGACACAACATCCACGAATAAGAGATTATATAGAGGAGGCAATCATGACCTTACAAGCTGGTTTTGTGGAGTTGAGTTACGCCCAAATTTCAACATGGTACCATAGCTTGTCGGATTCAAGGGTCACCTACCTATTCACGCACCAAGCCCAAAGAGTGCTGGACGTGAGAGGGGTGTATTGGGAAAAACTCAAGTCTCACATCAGATAAATAAGACTCTTGATAAGAGTTTATATAGAAGGGACAATCCTTACCTTAGAAGCCGGTTTTGTGGGGTTGAGTTATGCCTCAAATTTCAAGAAGTGTCCCAAAAGACTTCAAATTCAAAATATTTCAACTCCATAAAAGTATAACCTTACTATTCAAAATAAAACAAAATCATAACCCTTGATTCTTTCCCTTTCATAACCCTTACTTGTACAGAAGTTGTTCGATTTAGAAAGTTTAGAAATTAATGTTAAAGGGTAAACAGTATAGCAGAACTTCATCTGCAACTTCTCCTAAGATTGACAAAAATCCCTTAAATATTTAGAAAGAAAACTCGTGAGAAATTCCCTTCATGAAGTCGATGGAGTTTGTGTTAATCTTAATGGTAAGTTTGTGTATACAAGCACTATTTGGTATTATTCTAACACCATCCATTTACTAATAAGAGTTGACTCTATAGTAACAATCCCTATGCATTTAAGCATTCTAGTTCATATTTTCATTCTCTGTTTTTGATTTCATGGTTATCATTTGGACCATCCTACGAATGGATGCCTATCTTCTTCTTTTTTTTTTTTGGATAATCTTAACAAACTACTTTTTTCTATGAAATACTTTTACTGGGATTATAAGTTTCTTCTTCGTTTTACATCTTCACATTGTAGTTATGGAAACTAAAAATCTTTGCTTATATATTTCATAATAAGATGGATTGCATTAGTCAGTTACCCGACTGCATTTTGTCTCATATCTCGACAAATGTTACCCATGAAAGATATGTTGAAAACCAATACACTGTCTAGAATGTGGTGCAGGCTATGGGATTCAAGGAGAGATCTCTACTTTGATATCCACAATGTTCTTGGAAGTGAGATGGAACTACTATAAACCGGGGATCTCATTGATCTCCCTAGAGGTTCTTCTGTGGTTTGTTTTGCCGATTTTGATATGAGTAGGGATGAATTTG
The DNA here is from genome assembly GCA_958299785.1 of Medicago lupulina. Classification (NCBI taxonomy): domain Eukaryota; kingdom Viridiplantae; phylum Streptophyta; class Magnoliopsida; order Fabales; family Fabaceae; genus Medicago; species Medicago lupulina. Next base: position 2,303,047 of record OY283141.1, on the reverse strand, counting down.
TAAATCAAGCAGACCAGTTTGTCAAGAATTTTGAAGGCACGAAGATCGATTCTTTCCTAGTGAACTTCTGTTTAGATTGCGAACAAAGTAACAATATTGATCAATGGATAAGTTTTGCGATTGCAAGGAGTTGAAAATATCGATCTACTTTTTTTAGGAAGGCCTTATGCACATCTCGGCCTTTCACACAAATGTTACAAGTTTTCCTTTGACTTATTTTAGAAGACTAATGCTTCAACCCTAAAGCATTTACAAGTTTAGTATCTAATTTAGGACTACTTAATGAGCTTTACTTAATATACTTTGAGTTCAAATCATCAATGCCAAAGATAGTGAGTTCATCCTTATGCCATCTTGAGGTTAAAAACTACTATGTCGTATCCAACAACATCAAGAAGGGTGTAAACCTTAGTTCGCTAGATTGTCTTAAACTCACTTCATTGGAGTACTTTGTTCCTGGTTTAGAGACCTTTTGCATTAATACCCCTATGTTAAAGAGAATTCGTATATCGGTTATATCTGATGAATATGTTAATGCATTTGCACTCTTGTCAACTCTTAGTGAACTTGATATTCTGCACTCTTGTAATGATATATTTTGAATCTTACCCATTTTTGTTCTTGTTCAGGTCAAACCTTTGTTAAAAATGACTCAACAACTCAAACATTTTAAACAGTTGAACTTCATCATGCGGTGGTCGTCCTAGGACATCTTAATTGGTTTGGAGTTTGATCTTTTGTGGATTCTCAACATCCTTCAAACTTTTCCAAATTTGCAAATACTTTCAGAGTTTCAGTCATGTGGGTAATCATGCTTAATACTCATGTTTTATCTATTTTTATGGTTATCATTTGATCTTGAGCCATAGCTTCATTCATGAATTAAGTTATTCTTTTGATCTGGTGAGTCATGAAATAAGATCATATATGTTTAAAACATCCTAATATGCTAACACCAATTGAGTTTAATGCACTTGCTTGTCCATTATTATCTTTCCAAATCTAACCTTTGATTTGATTCCTCTCAAGAGTTCAACTCTTCATTGGAAGTATTTGACATTTAGACTCGTGATAGGGATACTTATTTTAACAATCTCTTATTATTAGGTGAAATTATGCAGGTCCTACCATTTTATGTTTGACAAATTTTTAAAATGATGTGATCCACATGTATTTCATCCAACAAGAGATTAAGTGTTGGAAAGAGTGTGTTAAAGTGAGTGTTCTTAGCTCTTCTCTTAGACCATGTACAATGGTTTTCACATTCAACACCATTCAACACCCATTTTTTTAATTCCCAACACTCCACATCATTTTCTCTCTCTTATTCAACACTCATTCAACTTTTACCCTCTCCAATGGTTTTTCATTCAACACTCTACCCCACCACTTTTTATTTCTTATTCTTATTTAATTTTATATTTTTGATTTTATAATTACATAAAATTACAATTATCGATTATAATTAAATTAAAAAAAAAAAAACATAACAATTTTTTTTTGTTTTTTGTAAAAACAAAATTTATTTAAATAATTTATTTGTATTTTCTTAACTTAAAATGCAATTAGAATATTTTGAGGACGTTGATTGGAAAATTGATTTGGATTTTGATAATTGTTGAGATTTTTGTAGTTAAATGGGTAATTAGAATAATTTTGATTGTTGAAATGTTATTATTATGATCCATTTCACTAAAAACAAGATTAAAACTTCACTTAGCTTGCTAATAGAAAGATAATAATAAGATTAAGATAGTGAAAAACTTGATTTTTTTCTGTGTCCAAATCAAATGAACCAAGTCTCTATTTATAGACAAAAAAAATCATGAATTTTGGTAATTTTTTTAAAAAAATTAATTTATAATGAAATTATTGAGTTCAAATTATTAAGATGATAAAAATATGGACAGCCAATCAGAATCAGCCACATGTCCCGTAATTATCCACAACACAGATTCTCTCTCATGCTCCTGCTCTCTCACGCGCTGTTGTCTGCGCGTGGCTTGCACGCGCCAGTTTCAGCCATTCTTGGCTTGCCACGTGTGCACTCAAGACATGCTTTCAACATGTTGAATTTGTTCATCATCTCTTTCATCCACATCACCATTCAACACACCGTTGAAGCATAGACACATGTTGAAGCTTCCATTCAACACCCTCTGTCAACACCATTGGACATGGTCTTATATTTAGTTATAGTTATACAAAATTTTGTCGTCAGTTTAGAAATTTTCTGAGACATATTGATTTGCATTCATTGGTATAAGTTTGTGTTATGAACAATTTTTGATGTTGTTCATTAATGGATGAAAATTACTTAAAAAGAGTAAAAACTACCACTACACTATATATTCTAATAAATTCTCCATTCATTCATTTATTTTTTATAATGATTACAATGATCAACCTAATATTTATAGCATTAGCATTCCAATGACTCGTCACAAAAAAGATCTCTCTAGATCCTGGACTCGTTCCTATTTTGATTATCATTCCTATTTTAATTTCTCTTTTTGATAGCTCGCATATCCAAAGATCATTAAAAAGCAAAAAGTTGTCAAAGATGTTGAAATATGCTCTCATGATGAGATCAAATTTATCGAATTGAGAGGTTGTGTTGGCAATTGATATGAAATTGAGTTTGTAATGAATGCTCTGAAATATGCCAAGAAATTTGAGTGAATAGTTTTGAGTCCTTATCGAGGAGAACACGACTCGTGGATTGGAAATTTGATCCTCCCGTGTGGTCTCAAAATGGGTGTCAAAGGATTAGTGAAAAGCTTCAAGATGAAAATGTAGTTGGACGAGAAAAAGTTGTGATCATAGAAGAGTATATAATTTTTTTCCGTTGTTGGTTGAGGTGATTGATAGAATAATATTTATATTGCTCAGAATTTTATTACTTGTGATCGTTGCAATAATATGCATTTGACTACCATAATAATAGTGTTCTGCAATACAAAAACCTTATTCCCAAAATTTCAACTTTGAGAAGATAATATTGTATGATTTGCCTACCCCCGTGCTGTGCCAGTTTGTACTTCAGGCGATCTAAGTTCGCTTTTTTGAGTTTTTTTTCACATCCTTCGTACAAGCATAATGGTGATGCTTAATTTGTTTCTAGTTGTTATTTAATTTAGGATCTTTTTATAAAAAAAATTAAGAAAAAAAGACTTAACTCGTTTCATTAATTAAAATATGTTCAATACAGTTTGGTATACTAACTAAGATTTAGAAACTAGCCGATAATATAGTCGTATTTACTAAATTATAAGCAACCTCGTTTATTTGTTTTCGTACAAACTCAACACTAGAGTTTTCATAATATTGACTAAATAGAACTGTATTTAAGTGGTTCTTGTTTTCCTATTACCAGACACACTTGGGTTCATTTACTTTCCATATTTTATGTTTTCACTTTCAATTTCACTAATGAACATGAAAATATAAATTTGATACGTTTTTCGTCATTTTCTTTACAATTTATTAAAACAATTCTAGCATTTTTTTAGAAATTTTAAAAATATCAAAACATTATTTTTATTGTTTTCGAAAATGATATTCTTTCTTAGTTTTCCTTCAATATTCTCTTTAGTACAATTGTTTATTTCATAAGTTTTCCATTTTATTGTTTTGGAAAGTGATATTCTTCTTAGTTTTCCTTCAATATTCTCTTTACAACAATTGTTTGCTTCATAAGTTTTCCATTTTATTGTTGGAAATTGTAAAAAGACATACATTTTTCCCAATTCTTTTAATTTCTCTTTCTTATATCAATAATAAAAGATAATTTTATAAAATAATTTATATTTTCTTGATACAAAATTAACTATATTTCTTGATTTATGTGAAATTGTCAAAATAAAATATAATTTAGACTAGAAAGTAGTAAGGTTTGCGAATATGGATGGATGTTTGGTGTACCGCTTCATTTCCTTCCAAAAATTATATCAATGCTGTCGTAAAGATTACAAGGAATCGGTGGAAGCCAAAGACAATAGGAGAGTGCAACCTCCAAGAACAACATTGTAGATAATTTTTCATCAAATGCAGATTTTTTAAGTCTTTTAATTAAGTATTTAGTTCATTTCTATCATTTTAGTGTTGAATTTAGAGCCATTTTCAATTTATTTTTAAATTCTTTGGTCAATTAGATATCTTTGTTGTTATTTTCTCCCTAAACATGATTAAAGGAGACTAAAACTCATCTTCTTAAGTTGTGATTCAAGATGTCCTGCATCATAACTTAATTACCAACAAACCACAAAACAAGATCATTCTATAACTTAATTTTCATTAAATTTTCTTTCAATCTACAAAATGTACAACAACAAAAAAGGTTAAAACTAGCTACATCTAATTAATACTAAGAAGCTGTTACATTATTATTATTATCTTCAATCTCAGTAATCTCATTCTGTCCCTCACATAGATACAAAGGTGAAGAAGAGGCAAAAGAAGAAACAGCAGAAGAATATAACGTTAAATTAGAACAAGAGTTATTAGAATTATCAGAACCTGCTAAACTAATCAACAAATCAACAAAAGCACCAACAATAAAACCATGATTATTTTTACCATTCACTTTCAAATACCAGCTCAAAAGCTCTTCCAAACCTTCCCAATCTTTCACACCATGAGACTCAACCATCTCTTCCATTGATCTCTTAAAATCTTCATATGGATCCTCTGAATCCATAGCTAACACAACACTTTCTTTGAATGGAAAATCATTCGCCTTCGCCTTTTCTAAGATCGAACTCGTGTCTTCTGCTTCGAAAAACAATCTCTCCGATGACCTCTCCGACTTAACTCCTCGTACCAATGTCTCCAAAGATTCGCCGTCGTTGTAGCAATAGTACTCTTCTGATTCTGTTGAGAAACTTGCAGATTCAGATGATGTTGTGAACCATGATTTTGGTGTTTCTATAATGTTCTCTGTTTGGTCAAAAAACACAGAATTAACCGTTTTGAATATGTCATCATCAGCAGCACCACCAACTCGAAAAGAAAGAGTTTTTGGATGGCCACAAGAGGGTAAGAATTGCCATGGATGTTGTTTTCTTTGTGAAATTTCTTTGGTTTTGAAAAGAGAAGGTAGTTTCAAATTTTTCTTTCCCATATTGTGAGAGGGGTGAAGAGAGGGTTCTGTGATGAATTTCTATGAGTTGTTGTGTTAGGAGAGTTTTGGTGTTTGTAATAAATTTGATGAGAAATGAGTTATTTAAAGCACAGGATTGTGATATGAAGCAAAAGAATATGACAAGGAAATGGGGTCTGGTAGGTGCTTTCATGTGTGAATTTAATTTGTAGGTTAGTAAAATTCAATGTTATTCAATGCACGCATCAACAACTGAATGTAACAGCACTCTTTTCAGAAGTGTCAGTCTCATATCTTTCTAAAAAAAATGTTAGATATTTATAATTTATTTATAAAAAAAACATAATTATCATCAATGGATTGAGCCGAGTAGTAAGAGACTTAAAGACATCTCAAACATGTAGTTCTGATTTGAGTTTTGACTTCTGTGTATAGAGAAAATTTGTTAAAGAGGATAATCCATCTTGTATGTCAAATAAATCTCTATAACATGATCGTAAAAAAAAACATTCGGTAATTTTTTATAAAAATAAAAGGGTATGCAAGTTTGGTTCGCGATATCTCGGGGTTCATATAATGTTGACATAGATGTTTACATACTATTCGCCAACGATATTCATTGATGACAAAAGTTGGTCAGATTTTTAGTAACTCTTTGGTTTTTAAGAGAAAGATATCTTAGCAATCCAGATTTCGGTTGAGAAGTAAATAATGAATTTTCTCAAACAATTTGAGAAAAACTCGTTAACCATTTGAATGCAATACTTGTTTACCTGCTAGATCAGTCTGAATCAACTAGGTTAGCATGAAAAATAAAAAAACATAACCGGTAAAATGCATTTATTATTGTCATATGTGTTTGACCTCGTGAGGGCATATTTCTTTTTCATTTTTAAAGAACATAAAAGAAATTACTAACAGTAGACCAGGAAACAAATGTGTCCTTCATTGGCATTAAAATTAAACCATTACACATTTATGGCAAAAGTAGGCAATTTTCCCATAACCTTTTAGTAGGGTTGAGAGAGGCAAAAATATAGAAAACAAAGGGAAGTCAGTAAGATATAAAATTAGTGAAATTAGGTGAAAAAGACATTTATGGCATATTATAAGTGAAATATTTGTGGTTGGAATAGAGAGACTATGAAAAATTTGCTAGTAGAGCTAGTACTAGCTTATATGAACCGAAGAAAAGAAGGTGAATTCTTGTGATGTTTTTAAAGAGGGAACGGTTGCATCACGCATACTGTATCTATTTATTAGAAAAGGATGGTTTTGAGATCTAAAAAAACTAGGCTCTGTATTTATTAGGAACTTCTTTTTATTGTTTTTACCTCATATACTATATATCCCTGTCACATTCAATAAATAACCCGTCATTTGGATTTTGGATACAGGGAGAGATATTCTATGATATTTCTGCTTTTTACCCCATAATTTATATGTAAAGATTTTTTGTACGGTTAATTCATCAAACTCGTTAAATCATTAATCATGTTTGACTTTAATCATAATTATTTTTAAAAGTCTCGTATATGATCAATTGCGACAATGTAAATAATATAAGATACACATAGAAGAGGTAAAGGAAAGAAAGTGATATAAGAAGAAAAAAGAATAGATTTGATGTAGGAAAATAGAGAGTAAGAAAGTGCGGGAGAAAATGAGGTAAGAAAATCAAGATTACAATTGAAAATGTTGTAGAGTTAGTACTTGATCGTGCTAGTTGACTTGTTTGTGAATGGCTAAAAAGAATTAGAAATACACAGTGATATATGCATTCTTTTATGTACATGCATAGTGCATTACATTCTGTGATGTACATGAATGTTTGTTGGCCACTAATAAAATAGAAATTTCCCCACTTTGTTGCAGCATAGTGCTTTATAAATAATATATGTATACATTGTTTCTCAATTTCTGATCATCCATATATCCATTTCTCCGAGTTGACCAATCCTCTCGATAAGGCCTTGTGCTTACTTTTGTTGGAATGAATTGGATTGACTTTAAATTAAGCCGATGAATTTCAATTTTTTGAGTTGCTTAGATAGTACTTTCGAAGATTTGCTACAAAATGACAAAAACTGGTCTCATAAAAATAAAAATGGTTTAGAAATTCTACTGTTAAACGAATTTTACGTGCAAAATGCACACAAATTTAGGGTTGGATAACCCAACTAGTTTAAAGTGAGGATTAAGAAATTGGAGGTCAGAGTTCAAGTTCAAACTAGGTAAAAAAAACCAGCATTATAACAATTAACGTACTAGTAATATTTTGTGTAAAAAAAACGTACTAGTAATATTTACTATTAAAAAATGCACGCAAATTGTTTGACAATTGTGTTAAGAATATCTAGAACTACTTTACAATTAAGCAGACCTATTTTATGGTGTAATGATGGTAGGAGCCGTTAGATTTAGAGTGGTAAATTTAATGGTCCATACATCTAATGGAGCATAAAGAATCTAATTCTAAACACTAAATTGTCAACGTATGATTGATTCTATCTTTAGAGGAATTAAAATTGATTTTCATAAATAAAATTCTAAACACTTAGAATTAATTTATGTTACCGTAACATTTTATCCGAAGATCAATTTTGTTTCGTAAATTTTTTGTGAAGAAGTTAAATTAGTCCATTTAAATTGGCATCGTAGAGAATCGAACTTGAGACTTTCAAGAATAGCACACTCACAGACCTCAAGATTAATTTTGTTTTGTATATTGAATATCTTTAAAGACAAATTGTTTAATTAATTTATTTTTTAAAGAACTTAGAATTAATTTATGTCACCGTAACATTTTACTCGAAGATCAATTTTGTTTTGTATATTGAATATCCTTGATGACAAATTGTTTAATTATAATTTGCTGGCATTAATTGTTGCAACCACCTTTTGATCAATCCGATGGTATCTATAAACCATTAAAGTTGACTCCATCAAGCTTATTAGCAAGGGAGTTGGGATCTCTTATCTAAAGCCTCACACCTTATCCTATAGAGAAAACTCAGAAATAATAATGCACCTGTTTTTTCTGTGACTAAACAAATGCTTGTACACTAATCCATGTGATCATGGGTCCTAAAATAATGGCTTAGTTGTAGATAAAAGTAACACTTAGCAAACATGAAAATGAGGTTTGAGTAGAGGTCCCCAGCATCATTTCGTATCAAATTAAAGCCATGAAGCTTTTAATAGTAAACATGACAAAGAATAATTGTAACCTCATGTGATACATAAAAGGAATGATAACTATATTACACTAATGTTGATGAATCAATAAGTACTTTGGTAGTGATTACATCCAATGTATGCCTTCTACTTAAGGAGAAAACTCCACGTGAATTTTATACTGAATAACTGTCATTTAATTTTAGGCCCTTGTTTTCACAAGTCTGGTTTTACTATAGATCCTCGTGAATTTATATGGATATTTAATTTCCCACTTGCACCGTTTAGTTGTCCCATTGATCATATGAGAAAAATATTGTTTCTTTTTTGTTTTAACTCTTATATATTATTTTTTTTGGGACAAAGTTTTAACTCTTATATAGTTGGTTGTTTGAAGTTCAACAAAAAGATAAATAAAGTCCGATAAATAATTGTTTTAACAGAATTTGAACCCTATTTCTTTCAAATAAAAAATCATATGAAAAAATTATTGATGAAAATGTTTTTATATCATGTGCAAATTTACACATGTTTTTTTAAGAAGCTAAATTGAAATTTCATTAAACAAATCTCTTTACTTTCACCGCACAAGGTGTGCTGAAGAGATGCAAAGGGAAAAATCAAGTTACATCTTAAATAGGTAAGGGACACCTGAATGAAAGAAAGAAGAATCATTATAAGAAAATTAAAGGATTGACCCACCACGAATGGTAGTCAAAAGCAAATTTACACATGTTAAATTTAAAATGATAAGTTTGTATTGAAATTTGAGTATTTTATATTAATATGTAACTTTTTAATAAATAATCGTTGTTACTCAATTTTTTTTAATAAAAAATTATTAATTTTAGTTGCTTTACCCTCACATGTTAGACAAATTCTTGATGAAATACATTTTTAATTAGAACATCTAATCTTAACTTAGTTGATATAAGATGCTCTACTTACACATTATCTTAAAGGGTCGTGGGTTCAAGTCATGAAGGGGGAGAAGAGAACATAATTGGTATTCTTTTAGAAAAAGTAAAAAAAATAAAAAATAGGATTACAATTGTATTCTATATTTAAAAAATAGTTTTTGGGCAAAAATAATGGTTTTAACTAGATCCTTTTTCAAAATAATCACAACTGATCCTCTCGGATAAAAAACTAATAAAAAGAATTAAAGTCCAACCAATTAAATATTATAATTTTCATAATAGATGGCCAAAATTACATCTAAAAAACAGATGGCCAAATTTTGACGAAAATTCTACGAGGATCTAAAAACAATAACTATCCTCCGCTCGAGAAAAGAAAAAACAATAGTTATCCTATTTTAAGAATTTAAATATATTTAAGCATTTTTGTTTGTGGTAGGAATTTGCCTACGGTATTGGATGTTTCATATACTAGTGCCAGCTCCAAGTTTGATGACGATTGATTTTATTCAATACAAAATCGAATAAGCTTATTTTTATATCATAATATAACATATCCAATAATCAATATGAATAGTATAGTTTTGTCAAAAATAATAATATGAATAGTATAGTAGAAATGAGATCAATATGAATAATTTAATTTCTCCAATGTGTTTGAAATCTCTTTTTTAATTAGTAGTAGAACCATAGAAGTGATATCCATGTGTGGAATCTTTGTATCATTATGTCTTCCGAATCTTTGGTTCTTAAGAGAGAAAAATAGTTGGAAGTGAACTGTTATGTCTCCCAGCTACACTTATTGGCTATTGGTCATGCTCCAATGCATGGATGCACATGCTAATTTCAAGTCTATGGTTGTTCCCCATCCTCTCTGTTTTCAGAATTGTTTAATAGACTTCCGAACGAGTATAATGTTTTTTTATTTTACGAAGACCAAATGTGTATAAGCTGCTTCAATATATTATCATTGTTGATTATTAAGATTTTTTTTTAGGGGAATTATTAAGATTTTTACCATCAAGATTTTGTGGCAAATTACACCCACCCACTAAATGCTTTTTATTCACTTTTTTCCTTTTTATTTACTAAGTTCGCACGTTAGAAATTAAAGTCGGATTGCTTAGAAAAATCGCCATCCACCTAATTTCAAAGCTTCTCTTCAGACCAAAATAACGTTGCTGAAAATTAAATCATTTATTCGTGAGAACTTGAAACGCGCGAAGGTGAAAAAGAGTTTCGTGTTGTATGATCTACTACTAAATCTATAACAAACATTTAGCAACAAGAAAAAAAAAATGCATGACATGCAAATCTTTTGTGTGCATACACTATTAGTTTTTCCTATATCTACCGAGAAGGTAATCATTATGCAGATAAATTTGTTGATTATGTTTTTCGTGTTTATGCTTTTATATATTTTAATAGGGAGAACTTTTTCGGTTCTATATTATGCTTCCTAACTTTCGTTTTACTTAATGTTGTTTGTATGTCTTGATTATTTCCTTTTTGTTTTTATGATTCTTTTACTATGAGCTTAGTTGTTGCTCTTATATTTTCTTGCACTACACTCTCCTTTTCTAACCAAGGTTTTATTACCCACTGTTTAAAGTTTTTGATGAGGAAATTGATGTATTTTCACATGTTTATTTCCTTGGTTTTGATCTAGTCCCCCTCAAGATGTATTCTTCTTTATATTTTATAAATTATCAGGGTGCTGCAAATCATATATGATAGTCTTGGGTTTCAATATATAGAAAGAAACATGTCTTGAAAGACGCGAATCAAATTACAAATGTTTGGTGAAGCATTCATTATCGATAGATTCAACCTTTAGTAATTATGAGTTTTGAATTTAGTCCATCTTTTGTTTGTAATGCAAGCCTTAAGGGCATATGCTTCCTCAGTTAGTTTTCATAGAGGATTTTACATTGCTCTTTTTTGGGGCATGACCCTTTTATTCAACAAAAGAAATGTAGATAATAATATTATTTTATGTTGACAGATCAAGAATAATATTCCTTGCTTCTTCAAAAAACATTAATATTGTTTTTTTTAGGATGGCGATAACAATATATTATGTAGTCCTCAAAACATGTCGTTAGTGATAGAAATAAGTTTGATCAAGCAAGACTTTACAAGATCTAAGCCTTGAATGATAAACAAATTTTAGGTTTAAATCTATTATGTTACATGTCATAGACTCGTTTTTAAGTCAAAACCTAAACTTTTTAAATATTTGGTATAATCTATTACTCTTTCCTGTCTCATACATTAATTATTCAATGAATCTAAAAAAAATATTTTTTTCTTATTTATAAGACTGGAGGAAGTAATATATTCAAATACCTTTTTATATTCCCTAAAAAAATACCTTTTTATATTAACATCTCAAAACAAGTAATATGATATTTTTAAATATTAACTATATTACTTAAAAAAAAAATAACTATCTAATATGATAAAAAGATCGAGTTCTATTTTAAGATTTAATATCATGTTTTGAGAGATATCATATTTTGAGAGAATAACTTTACATGACAAAAATTTTCAATTATTTTTTATATTAATATTTTCAAATATGGAAAACTAATGTAAGCTAATACATTTGAATTAATGAAAACGTTTTCTGTCAAAATAAAAGAAAATGCTCTAATACAAAATATACTATAATAAAAAAATATTATTTTTCTTTAAAATATTTTTTTTGAAGAAGGTAAATTAGTCTATCGAAATTGATATAAAAAAAAAATCGAACTTCAAATTTTGAAAGGAATACACTACAAAGTTCAAAGTCAATATCTTCAAACCGACCCAATTGAATTATTTATATAATTAGATTGACCTTAAGATCCAAATGATTTTTTGTGTAGCGTGAAGTACGTTTCTAAAATGTCTTGGCCTTTTATTAAAAAAGAATGTCAAAACTTACAAAGAATACCATATGTATTGTTGTTAGTTCTATTGGCCACTAGTGATAATGACATAACAAGTGGATTCAATATAGTTCTTGTCGGTCTTGTACTCTTGTTGTTAGTCCTTGTATAGCTCAAACCCAATAGTTATTTGAAAGAAGAGAAAGAGAGGGGGAAGAAGTGGTGTAGAGTAGTTGGTTAGCTCGTTAGACTCATGATCTCATGATTGTTAGTTCGAATTCAGTCCCCGCCATATCTTAATTTCTAAAAATCTTTGAAGCATAGTTTCCATCAAGCAGAAACAAGACGGACCGAGGACACTAATATGGGGTGAATAGAAAATAGAAAAACATCTCTAAAAAAAAAAAAAAATAGAAAAACATTTCACATTTTTTTAGAGAATATTTTCGTCAAAGATGGTAAATGAATATTTATCATTAATATTTTTTTAAAATATTATAACAACATAAATTAATTTCTAAGAATTTATGTAAACCTTTCAAAACTATTTTTTTAGTATAATTTTTGACTTAATCTAATTTGGTTGGATTTTCTGTCACAAAGATAACAAACATCCATTTAAGTTTGAAGACCATCCTTCATTCTGTTTCCTTTCCTCCTTCCTCGCCATTCTCGAATCCTCGTAATTCTATGGATAACATAACAATCTAAGTAAAAATAAACATATTTCTTCTCTCTTTTTTTTCATGAAAAAAATAATATTTCTATAACCAATTTTATTTTTGTCAAAATTTATATAGCCATTTTTTCTATTTTTTTTTGTAAACAAAGTACTCCCACTGATCTTTAATACAAGAAAATTTTACACAAAGTATACTCCCTATGAACCTTAAAATAAGATTTTTTCTTTTTTGTCTTTTATAAAAAAATGTCATAACTTTCAAGATGCAGTTAGTGCTTAAAACTTTTCCACCTCAATTTAATGTTTGTTTACTTTAATATTATCAATTGTATTTAATGTATCATATAAGGGTATATATGTCTTAAAAAAGAGTATATTTGTAAAAATATTCTAAAAGTTACAATAATTAATGACTACATTAATTTTGATGTTTTTTAGTTTTTCTTTTTATATTAAAGATCAAAGGTGGTTGAAAATATCCATTCACATCCACCTAGTTTATGATGGATTCTGCTAAATACAGATGGAGCATCTAAGGGAGAAGATATTGCGGGGTGTGAAGGAGTTCTAAGGGAAGATAATGGTGAGTAGATTTGTGGCTTTTCAAAGGGTTTAGGAGCATATAGTGCATAAGTTTGGAGCTTTTGGGGTGTATTTGTAAGGTTTAAAGTTAGCTCATGTCTCATGGTGGAGCTTTATGTTGATTCTTAAGTAGTGGTTAACTTTATTTCTTTTGCAAAAGGTGGGTCACCTACCGGTGGACCTTGATTCAAAATATTAGAAGACTTTTGGAGTTGGATTGGGAGGTTAAAATTTAGGGTCTTGTTAGGGCACTTGTTAAGGATTCAAAAAATAGAAACAATTGATAACTTTTATGTAGCAAATGTTATTCAAGACAAAATTTCCATTTTAAACCTCATATCAAATGCCCTAAAGGCACTTGTTAACGTTTCCCTAAAATTTATCATTCATATAGAGAAGCAAACTCTTATGCATATGCTTTGGCGAATTTGGCGTGTGATGGTGGTTTTACCACAATTTTATATTAGCAATGTCCTACTCAAGTTGGTTCCATTTATTTAGTTGATTTTGTTGGAGCTTATACTCTACACTTAGTCGTTGGTTTCTCTCTTTTTGGACTTTAACCCTCTTGTATTCCAAAAAAAGAAGATCAAAGGTAGTATTAAACATCATTGAAATTCACAATAAAAATTTAATAAAACATCTCTCTCTCATTCTGAAACCATAGTCGTGTAAATCACACTTTCGAATTGGTTTACCTTCGTTATAGTTAAATAAATGATATTCACATATTTCCAATATATTTTTCATTCGCTTTACTGATTTTGTCATCTTTGCCAAACTTTATTTGTTTTGATTTTCCGTCTTTATGCGGTGTTTATTTGATTCATATTGAAATATTAACTTTGAGCATGTTGAGAATTCGTTAAAATCACATCAATAAGAACTTGATGTGTGAAACAAATTAATTAAGCAACCAATATCAATGTGGGTGACAATTATAACCCAAGCAAAAATTAAAGCAGCGAGAGAGAAGAGAAAAACACAACAAAATTTGTTTACCCAGTTCAGACCAATATTGCCTTACTATAAGGGAGATAACATTTATCCGTTCCACTATAATGATAAGTAATTCTACAAAAGATTCCAAAGGGTTTCCAAGAATTAGTCTTCAAACTTAATTCTACCCAAAATATTGAATCTCTTCATGTGACCAAGATAATCAATCATATCAGGCTTTGCTTGGGAGTTTGGAGGGGAAGGAAATGAAAGGCTTTGAAGGTTGCAAAATATGAGGAGAAATGGAGAAATCTTTCAAAAAAATTTAAAAAGTAGTTTTTTAGAGAATGATAAATTTGAAGAACTCACGTTAACTCCCCAAAATCCTCATCCGATACAATTTTCCAGTTCCCCAAAACAAGGAGGATTTTGTATTATGATGAAAAGTTAAACCCCTAAATCCCTCCCCTTCCATTTTCCTCGATTTCTTCCACTTGCTCATTCCTTTTTTACCAAGCCTTTAAAGTCTTAATGTTTGTTCAAGGTGAATCATTGATAATTCAATCCCAACCTAGTGTTTGTTGTCAAGAGAATTATTTACAAACCCTAGTTATATTGTAGGCTTCCAATCCTTGTTTTTTTACTTCTCATATTTCCTTTAATACAAGATATGTATTTATAGAGAAATATAACTCGTAAATTTGGAATAAATATCACGCTAAAGGTATGTTTCATTTTTTTTCTCCTTCGGCACAAAATATAGTTGCATCAAATCTTCATTTGTACGGTACAAAAATATATTTATTGTCCATAAATATATTTTCAGCAACAATCTTCTAGAAGCACAAAATATATTTGAAACAAATCTTTTATATTTTTAACAACAATCTTCTTCATCTATCGAAATTTGAGTCATTTTCAACAGAGCAAGTGCAAATTAATCAATGATTTTGACATCGTCAACGTTGCATATCCGGATACATGATTATTGCATAGATTTGAATATAATCATATTTGTAGGCATAAATATTTTGTCGTTTTATGCTATTAACATGGATGATGCGAGTTTGTTCGCATATTCGTTGCTTTTATTTTTAACGACTTTGAATTTGTATTATATCGATTTACTTTATCAATTTAAATGAATGAATATATTTATTTATGTCAAAAAAAAAGTATTACGGATATATAATGCACTTTTAAACCCAAATTATGATATGTAATTTAGCAATATTTTGATTTAGGTTATGACAAAATTTATGTAGTCAATTTTCAAAAACAACGATAACATTTTATCGTATACTCTAATCCAACGTTCCAAAAATTAAATTTCCCCAAATTTGAAATTCGAAATGCGCCAAACACATACCTATCTCTCTTCTTCTCACTTCACCCTCCGGTGCTGACATCATCGACGCTGTGAACAATGTCTGCGATCGAGAAACACTTCGTTCAGATCTTCGATCGGAAAAAGCGAATCATCGAGCATGCTCGTCAGGAATCTCGTCTATGGGAGCATCACCTTCTTCCTAAACTCATCCTCAACGGAATTCCTCCTCCTCCATGGCTCACTCACTCAGATCCCAAAGGTTCTCTCTCTCTCTCTCTCTCTCTCTCTCTCTCTCTCTCTCGATTTTCACTTGTTCGGATGAGTTAGGGTTTACAGTGAAATTATGAGTGAGAAATTGCAATTTTCATTTAGTTTTAGGTTTATAAGATTTTACATGCATTATAGTGATATTGGATAGTAATTAACTCTAATTGTTATTATTTTCTGGTAGATCCTTGATCCTCTTAAGTGGAGCATTTTAGATTTTGCTTAATTTTGAAAATCTGAAATCAGGTTGTTTAAATCTATGCACATTAATATGAATGATATTTTAATTTTCAGTTACGATATGGATTTTCTTTTCTGTTTTATATAGTTTTAATAGAAGGATCTGTCCAATACGATAGTGGCTAATTGTTATTATAACAACGATTAATCTGCACAATAAGGTTTAGTAAGGTCACTTATTTTGTTGTAACAAATTCTAAGCCGATTTGAAGTTGGGAAATTCGATCCTGATTTGTTATAAATCATTTTGCATCGTATACAGATTTAAACAGACATGAAGTTGTTTCTGAAGGTTTACTATCACGAACACAATTTGCGATTCCTTTCGCTGGTCAACAATGCAGTCTATACAGCAATCTGGATGCTGTTTTCAATGATGTTCAGTATCCTGTTGGTTTACGCAATGAAGTCTGTGCTTTTAAAAATGACGGTGATATGGGGCGCAGGCTTTCAAATTTGCCGGATTGCTCGGTCGACAATGCTGGATGTGCTTCAAGTGATCCTCCAGAATTGGATTCAGGTGCTATTTCACCTCAGAATCAGATTGAATCAAGAGTCTCCGAGAGTTTCCATGACCCAGCAGTGTCACTAGCAAAGTTGCAAAGGTCAAGGTCGAGGCAGAAGGCTCTCGAGGAACGTAACAGTGCAAAAGCATCCAAACGGTTGTCAGGAGATGGTGATAATGCTGGTGATTGTACTGCTGCAGCTACAGGTTCTGCACCACCGTCTCTACAAGAAGACCATATCAAGGATTTAAGCTTGGTCAATGAGTTTCACATATCTGCAGGTAGCCAAAAGGAACCTCACATATCTGCAGGTAAAACAAAAGAACAATTAAGTAGAAGTGGTTCTGGAAAGGCATACTTAACCAGAAATTCAAAGTTTTCAAAGCCTCCAAATTCAAGTGAGCGAAGTGCCATCCGTTCTGAAACCGCAGGTAAGAAGTCTCAAAATGTACAGCAGACCAAACTGGATCATAGAAGGTTATCTGCAAGTCCAAAGCATTCCAAATTAGATGTAGAAATTTCAGTCATTTGTGCAGAGAAGGAGAACATTGCTGAAGTTGGTGCTTCTAGTAATACAAGGGCTGTGACTAGTCACACAAAAGAAGGGCCGTTGAGCTCTTCCAGCACAGATGGTGGGTCTTTACTTGCAGAATCATTATACATTAAAGCAGCTGTTGCTGAAAAGAACTTGGATGTCCAAGAAAATATAGCATCTGATGTGAATTCCACTGATAATGCCGAGCACCGATCTGCAGCAACTAATGCCAAAGTTCATCTTGATTTTGATGGATTAGTTGATAATGAGCCTTCTTGTTTGGGGTCTAGACTCACTACTGCCAACCCTAAGGTTAGGGAGGATGTTTCCGTCTCAAGGCTTTCCCCTGATTTTGCTGTGTCTGTGATTCCTAAGCAACTTGTTTTTGATGATGGTGAAGAAACCAATAGGGATGGAATAACTAGCCTTGATTTGAAAGAAGGATGCCGGGGAATGTCACCAGATAATGAACCATCGGCTTTGTCGGAACCATTGAAGTTACTCGATGACATACAGGAAGTTCTGGCAGATTCTTTTTCTGAAGCAGTTACTGAAAATGGTTTGCTTAGACATTCAGACAAAAGTGTCACAAACATTAACGTTAGGTTCTCATCTGGTTCTCCTACTGATGACACAAATGTTGATTTGGCACAACAGGCCCCAAATACCATTTGCTTGGGTCAAAATGGTGACTTATTGCCGCAGGTGCTGCTCAGTAACAGAAAAGTTACCAGTTTTTCAACTGACTGCCATAATTTCAAAAGTTCCACAGATAGTTTTACCGATATTGTGGAGCATTCATGCTCTCAGAATAAGAGAAGGAAGGTTGAAATTGAAACAGAGAAATTTCTTCCCGACTCTACACTCTTGGCGGAAAAGCTTGTTGATTCCATTGACCAAATGCCTGCAAGTGGAACCTCAAGTATCAAAGAAGACAATCCTGAGGCTGTCATTGATGTTCAACATTTGGCATATGATCAGGTGGGTGGTATAGAAGATCAACATACCAGTAATAGCCCAACAGATGTGATGGAAGACAACAAGGGAAGTCAAAAAATGGAAGGGTCTTCAGTTAAAGTGAGAAAAGAAAAGGTAAATCTATTATGTTCTACATTATAAATAAAATATATTTCAATATTTTTTTTATGCACCCAAAGTAGATAGTAATAATAACTCTAGTAATCCGATCTCGGGGGAAACATCATTTTAGCTGTTGTTTCTCAATAACTTTGGTAAGCAAATTATCTACATTGAATTGAAAAAATCTTAATATATGTTCTTACATTGTTTTATTTTCCTTCCAACTTTTGGCATCTTCGTTGTTTGAAATTAGCTGAGAGTAAACGACGCATTTTAAAGCAATTGAGCTAGGGGAAAAGTTGAATTTGAGTTTTGATTGCCCTTTAGTATTGAAATATAGTAGTTCTATGCAATAATACTATAGAAATATATACTCAAAACTATAGTAATGGAACTCTTCATTTCTTTTGAGAAATGAAGAGGATCCTTACTGAGATTGGTGGAGAGGATGGGAGGGTACAAGGATAAAGGGAGAGGTTCAAGAGAGCATCCTCGGTTGGTTAATAGAAATAAATCTTATCAACTCTAACAGTAACTTTGATGCAAGCTGGTATTAATTTAGGAAAGAGAAATTGAAAACATGCAAGCTACTGATTTAACCTGACATTGGTTCTTAAGACTGGAATTTCATTGTGTAGATATATATCCTTTTCAATTTGTCTGTATTAAAAGGAATATCAATTAGTTTTTTATTGGTTTCCTTGTCATAAATTGTGACACTTCACAGCCTTATAGTATGAGCCATCTCTTCTAAAATCAGACAGTTCCATTATCAGGCTAGTTTCTAAAGTTATCGTTTGGGGATAACCAGTGAAAGACTATTTTCCATGAGCTGGATTGTGAATAATAAAAGTTGAGGCAAATGAGAATGAATTTTTCTATTGATTTATAAATATTACACTTCAAGATCTGCCAAGTTTTTCTGGCTCTCTATTTGTCATTTAGCTTGTTTTAAAATCATTATATTTAACTAGAACTGCACTGGCAACTGAACATTTATAGAATTCTGTAATCTCCTACTCTGCAATGAATACGTGCAGGTGTATAGTTGTAAAAGTTGCTTTTCCATTTTACTGATTTGTCTGACTAGATTGTGCTTCAATGATTTTCCTGTCAGCAGAAACTTATATTGGATGGAAGAGGCCGGAGCTCAGACACCCTTCTGTTGCCAGAAGCAAATCCGTTCAGTTTTAGTATTGACTCAATGAGGTTCAGCATGGACGAGAAGGCGGGGTCATGGCATTTTGAGGTTAATTCTGGACAAGATAGTGCAGAGCATCTGACTTGTGTTGAAAGAAGCACGTCAAGTAGAAGAATCAATCCCGGAGGTGATACTGAATTCTCAGATGGTTTGTCTGTTTCTCCAGGATTACGAGATTTGAATTTGATTGGTACAGGCGAAGCTTTACCAGAGTTCGAAGGATTCCTTATGCAGACAGATAATGAGCATTCATGCACTGCTCGAGACGATATGGAATTGGAAAGTATGAGTCTTCATAGTAACTCCGTAGATTATACATCGCTTGGTAGATCTAGATTCATACATTCTCCATCATGCTATTCTTCTACTCCATACAAGTTGCATGGCCTAGCAAACCTTCATCAGTCTTTACCTAATGGACTTCTGGAGGGATATGGTCTAAGGACTTCCCGTCCTGCGAACGATGGGAGTCCAAGGTCCCTTTCTGATTGCCGACCAAATTGTAACGGTCAGTTTACATCTTCGGTCCAAACTCTTTGGGATCGATTTAATTCAAATTTCGGCAGTTCAGGAAAGCGAAAGAGTTCAAAACCAGAGCTACCCTGCATTAGTGAAGAAAATGAAAATGTTGACGAGATTGCTGGTACATTCCAAAAAGGCATTGGTTCAGAAGGAATAACAAGGTCAATTACCAGGGGACTACTAGCTGATATTGTAGATAATGCCGAGTCAAAAATAAAGATTGTAGATAATGCAAACCCTTCAACATCAGTTTTACAAGATGCATTAGCTAGTGGGCGTAAGGATTCTCTGAGCTCAGAATTTAACTTCGGCGGGACTCCCAATAAAATAAAAAAGAAACCTGACATGCAGAATGGAAATGGGATAAGATTTGCAATTAAGGGGAAGGAAAACAAGAGTGTAGTAGATGGTGCCAAGAGGAACTCTGAATCAGTACGTAAAAGATCCAGTAGGTTAAAGTTATCTGGAAAAAATAGCATGAAAGATCCAGTAAATGGTACCAATAGGAACTCTGAATCAGTACGTAAAAGATCCAGTAGGTCAAATTTATCTGGAAAAAATAGTTTGAAACAACGATGTCCCACTTTTTCTGGAGGGAAGTCTACACGCAGTAATATTGTATCCAATCTTACTTCCTTTATTCCATTAGTGCAGCAAAAACAAGCGGCAGCGGTTTTTACAGGTAAATGGTAGTTATTTAAAAAATGAAATTTGTTTTTCTAATATATAGGTTGCCTCTTTTGGATTTTGCTCGCAATGTTGTCAATGGTGGATGGCCAAAATTCCACCAGATAAATGTGGGTTTGATCCCATGGCTTTAAAAAATTGCTTATGGCGGCTGGCACAAAATACGCCACCCTATTCCGCCAGGGTGCTGCCCTGACGTTTTATGTAACAACAATGAGTACAAAATTACCATCTTAACATAGAAATACAAATGATTGATCTTTCTTATAGTTATTTTAACCCTAACATGTGAACATGTAGGCAAGAGAAATATCAAAGTGCCTTCTCTGATTAAAGCTGAGGCTGCCAAGCGTAATGCTGACATTAAAGCGAATGAGCAAAAGAAGAGGAAAGAGTTCATGATGGAGCAGCAGAAGAAAAAGAAGGAGGAAGAAGAAATGGCAGCTAAAGAAAAAAAACAAAGGGAAATTGAAGAGAAAAAGGAGAAAGATAGAAAAAGGAAGCCTGTTAATGACATGAAGCACCAAGAGCATGGGAAGATACATGCTAAGAAAGCTAGAGCTGCAGTAAAATGCCTCTTTTGCCAATAAAATAGTTTTTATCTCTCTCTCTTTTGATTTTGTGAAAAGGCTAATATATAGATTTTCTGGTCTAGGGTGAAGAAGTCCGTGAAAGCAGGAAAATTATAGAAGAAAGAGACAATCGCAACAACTTGCCACTGCAAGAGAATAATAGACAAGGCAATGTGCAGAAAATTTCAGAAACTGAACCTTTGACCATCAGCGATTCAGCCAATAACAAAGCCAAAGAAAGCTGTTTTGATAAGTCAGAATCTGTGAGTGAATGTACCAATAAAGGAAAGGTAAAATAATTTTCTGATGCTCTATTCTATGTTATCTTTAACAATTATAGTTGGAAGGATTTCATAGCAGTTTGGTCCTGGCTAGGAAAAATCTTTTCCAGTTCTACACAAGAAGTTCTTTTCTTCTAACAATGCAGGCTGCTTATTTTTTAGTCAGTCAAATAATGCTTTTTGTTTTAATTGCTGTTAATATTAATGGTTTAAAGTCAACTGTTTCCTAGTATTTATAGTGCTCAACAATTATTTGAAGGGATATATGATTTATTTTATCCACTTGCTGTTAAACTGTTTAACCAAACATAATTCTCTCATGTAACGAGTTCAGCTTGTACGTGTGCTAAGCAGGGGTTGACTGAACACTAGTCTTTACAATGATCTTCTGAAGTCTTGTATTCTTTTATATGTGTCATTTGGTTCCTTTATAACCAGTGTGAGATTTAAATATCTTTATAGGCAAAAATGGTTGATTTGATCAAAGCTGTTGAAGACAATGACTCTATCATCGAAAACTCACTTCAAGAGCAATCATACGAGATGTCTCCATATAGATCAGATGATGATGAAGATGATGACGTACCAAATAATAAGTTTATGCCATCATGGGCAAGGTTTGTGACTGTTCAAGTTTTTGTAGCGTACCCACTTAATAATGTCAGTTATGGTGGCTTCTCTCAATGTGATTTTTGGGGTTTTCAACCTTTCATGGCGCATGTGCTCTTGTGGAGCATTTTTTTATTCAAACTCTAACAAGGAAAATAAATTAAACAAAAGTTTTAAAAGCAATATGTGGTTGGCACCAATAATATTAATTGCGCAAAACAGGTACCCCTGTTTAGGTTCTGGAAATAATGCAGAAGATAGATTTACTATTGCTTTATTACAAAATAATAAGGAAATTTCGGCTTATCCATTTACCTAAAAGCATTGAGTTTGGTTGCTTTCTGCAGTAAACATAGCCTGTCAATGATTATTTCTTCCCAGAAAATGGACCCGGAAACAATATTTCCTCGGCAAAGTTTTTGCGATATTGCAAAAGGTAACTTCAAATGTTGATTTTTTTTAATTATTTTTATATATATTAGTTGTCTACAAACTAAGCACCAATTGCATTCTTTTATAGTTCTCCTACCTCGGAGGCTTCTGTTATAGTACCAACTCAGGAATCAGGACGTAGTGATTCTCCCATTCATTTCACAATAAGGGATTTTGTGTTAAGGTATGCTGTCTCTTGACATCTTATACCTTGTTTGCATGGAAAACAGCATTGTATTCCCTTTTAATTCTTGGTATGCATTTGGTTATTTCTAAGGGTCAATACTTTGTTTTATTATTCTCAGTTTGGAGACTACTTGTAAATAATACTACCACCATTGCCATTGCCATTGCCATCTTCCTTAGAAGAATTGCATATTATGATGGTGTACACTTTCACTTTTCTATAGTATTTATTTACTGATGCAAGTCTACATCACTAAATAAGTTCAACTCTGAAAACTGATTATCACGATTAAACTAATTATGTCATCGTTTGTTTCCCTAACATCAGTTACATGTTTTTTTTAAAAGGACATTAATTGCATGCTGATGGTGTGTTTGAGTGTCTGACTGTTAGATGCCAACACTATATTCCAACGTAATAATATAATAAAACTAATTTTTTTGGTTTAGACACTTTGAAGACATGCTGTGGATATGGATTGATATTGGCTAACTTTGAAGACATGCTGTTAATATAAAACTTATATATATTATTGTTTCTCACCTTAACTACTCTCTATTTCATTTTTATCTCTCATGAAACACTTTAGTAAAATACACTATAGTCACCGTGACTAATCCCAATCCACGTGGATAGAGTTCCAACTCTTAGCCACCACTTCAATTTTGTTGGACGTTAAAAAGAGACATGGATGATACCAGAATTTTTTATTTTCTACACTCATCTCGCACAAGGAATTCGTGTGTGTATGTGTGTATATAGTGGAAGGTTTTTAAATTTGTCTATAGAAACCTTCCACTTCTTTCAAGGAATACTAAAATATGAATCACACGCTCATCTAAGATAATTCTAAATGTTTCTTTTTATAAATACTAGCTGAAGGATGGACGTCAATGTGTCTGTCTGACTGTTTTTCTACAGCACTAAATAATATGTAAGAGATATTAATTTTAACATTACCATGATAAGAGAACTAAAATATGAATCACATGATCAGCAGAAGATGATTCTTAATGTTTCTTTTATTATAAGACATACACTATTAATGATACAATAGTGTCTGTCTAACCACACTTAATCATGTATAGGAAGGAATATCAATTTTGACATATGTAATGATCAAATATTTTTAGCAATTAAGATTAAAATAAGCTATTTTATGGTGTTCAATATCTTTTCTATTGTCCACTCCAAAAATATTGTTTCTATTGTATTTAAATGAAGGGTAGATTTGAAAGGGGGAAAAGTCAGTCTAAACTTTTGTATTCTCGTATATATACAGAATAGCTACTCGATTATTATGATAAATGAACACAATTGATTGTGATTGTTGAATTCTAATTTTAATTAACTAAAAATAATGGCTTAATTTATTTTCAATTTTAAAAGAAGCCGAGTTACTCTTTACCCTACTGACCAACATGGCTGAAAAGAAAAACTTTTATTAAAATATACCTATTAATCAAACACCAATTAACATAAAAAAGTTTTTAAAAATATAAAAGAAAAATTTTTCCCACCTTTCAATTTATTTTTTTTGCCAAACGACTTTAACTTTATTTTTAAAGCTCTTACTTTTAACTTTAAGCTCAAAGCAGCTTCTACACATGTTTTATTATATTTATATTTATTTTATTAATTTTTTTAAAATAGTCACGGATGTTTATATGTTCATGTAGTGTCTGATATCTAATGTTAGTGTTTCATAGGATGCTACGCCGCTTGTATGTACAGGTTGAGGACTTGTGACTAAATAACTTGGCAAGGGTGTTTGCCTGTTTTATCCAATATAAAAAAACCTTCTAATGAATATGAAGAAACAACTTTATAATGTATAATTATCTAATCTAATAATAGACTTGGTCTGTTGTATACTTGTTGCAGTTTTTTTGTAGGGCGTCTTTACGGATTAAAGCGTAGCTGCAAAGATGATTAGAGGATCCTGCGCTATCTTTTCTGGAGTTGAGCAATGAGCTCCAATCAATATTTTGATGCACCCTCAAGTCTGCTAGTTCTAACGATTTTTTTTTTAATATGTGTCCATTTGTATAGTTAACTAGTTAATTGTAAAAGAAGTCAATATATATGTATGAAATTCATTGTTAAATTGTTAACACAAAGCGAAGCGAGGAGTTGTATCTTTCAAGGCCCTTGAACATGACAACTGTTACGTCAGAATATAAACGTTGGTTGGGAAAGCATAGAATGTACAAGCTCTTTGGTAGTAATGTTAATGTTGATTTATGATTCTTATATTAAAAAATTAAAAAATATGTTGATTTATGATCAACTAAGCTAGTAAAATGTTTCGGATTTTTTAAGCTGGATAATGATTTGTGTATATCCGTACACCAATTCAAGAGCTTGTAATAGATGTTAATGATAAAAAGAAAATAAGGTGCGTTTAGATGAGGTAATTGAGAAATTTTAAAGAATTTAAAATTCTAGTCAATTTAAATGATTCAATTAAATTTTTTTCATTTTTCAATACCTTTTGTTTAGATAGAGTAATAAAAAATTTCAATGGCATATTTTTTGGAAACTTTTATAAATTTTAATTTTTTGGGCCAAATTTGAAAATTTAAATTAGGGGTCAATTTGTAAATTTTAAAAATTTTGAAAGGTCAAATTATAATTTTTGAAAAACTTGAGGGGTCCATCTATAATTTTTAGGAAATTTATTGGGGTCAAATTAAAAAATTTAAAAAAATTGAGTGCCAAAATGCAAAATTTGAAAGATATTAACAATGAAGAATTTTGAAATTTTTACCTTTTATGTGTCATATGAAACTCTCTAAATTTAACTTGAATAAAATACTTCATAAATTTCCATCATTTTTGAAAATTTGTCAAACTATTATCCAAACAATGGAATTCATATTAAAGTATTTGACTTCCCTCGTAACCAGTGACGGAGCCAGACAAAAATTTATGGGGTGGCCGCAATCAAAAACTAAAATATATATATATCATATAATATACAATACATTTCTGTTTCGTTGATAAAAAATTAAATTAAATAATACTTAAAATCGATCGGCAAAACAATGACATTGAAAAAGATCTATGATATATGTACTGAAAGAATATTGAAAGTATAGAAAATTCTGAATCAGTCCCATGTTAATTATTTGAGTAAATTACATTCCCCTTCCTTCAAAGATACTTGAATTATACTCCTCATCCATCTTATGTTAAAATACACACTCTCCTCCCCTCTTATTCAAAATATATTAGAAAATATTTCACTCTCCTCCCCTAAGAGAAGCTTGAATTACATTCTCCTCCCCTCTTATGTTAAAATCTACACTTTAATTCCTCAATATTTTTTTTATTTCTAATAATCTACCAAAAAATAATAATCTAACACACTTTGGAAAACAAATAGTATTGCGGGTCTATTTTAATATGATCAAAATTTGAATACATGTTTTTCTTTATTTTTTATTCACAATTTCATTATCATATAGTTTTAAACCCTAATACAAAATATGAAACAATCCAAAATAAAATAAAAATATATGAAAAATTACTAAATACAATAAAGCATGGTTATTTAAAAGTTAGTTTTATACTATAAAATATGATATTAATAGAAAAATATTTAAATTTAATTATCATTGATATTTAAATTATAAAGAAATGAATTTATTTTTCTTAAATGGTGGTTCAAAATTACTATATATCATAAAAATATTTATTTAAGTTATAATAGATTAAAGTCTAGTGCATATTTAATTATTAAGGGAGAGGATTGTAATTCAAGCATCTTATAAGGGAGGGGAGTATACATTTTTCTTTTCAAGGGAGAGGATTGTATATTTAAACATAAAAGAGGAAGGAAGTGTAATTCAAACATCTTTTAAAAAAGGAGAGTGTAATTTACTATAATGATTTCTTTCTACCTCTTTAATATTTTCATCTAAACAATTTTGCTCTTCTGCCATTTTTTTTTCCACTTAAATCATCTTTGGATACTAAAATATAAGGTGGCTTTTAGGGTACACAAATATACACAAGTTCATTATCAACCATAGATTTATGAGTTACATTTTTTAATGGATATGATTTTACTAGAACGATATAGGATATAGTGTAAATTTGCTGGTTATGAAAGGAGTATCGATTTACACTATGTACCTAGAATTATAAATAAATCAAAATAAAACTTTTTTTTTGAAGGACAGAATAAAACGTTTTGTTAAAAGTGGATAATTTATCATTTCTTTAACATAGAAAAATTCAATGCCGAAGACAACATTAATAACTTATATCTTTCGTTTTTTTATTTTGTTATTTTTTATTTATATATATCCTTAACATATTTTGGTATTACAATGCAAATTAGTTTATAAAATTACTATATGTATGACGTCAAAATACTAATAATTTTTTTATAAACGGATATGTGTAATAATAAATTTATTTTTTGTCGAAAAAATATGTATAATAATAAATAACAAAATATAGTTAAGGATATAATATTTTTTTCTTTAAAAAAAAAAGGTTTTATTTCTTTTTTTTTTAAAAAAACACACTGGCACTGTAATTTTTATTTAGTTAATGATCCAAAAGAAAACCCTTAAAAGACATCCTTTATAAAAAAAAATCATATGAAAGTTTTTTACAGCATCTTCATAACAAAACTTCAATTATTACCGTAAAATAAATCACTAATTCTTTAAAATTAAATAAATAATTTTATTTGTACGAAAAAATCACTATCACTTTTTTATAGTTTAGTTATTTATAATGGCACATAGTGTTAATTGATATTTCATAACCAACAAAGATGTATCATATCCTATGTTGTCATTACAAAATTCTATCAATTAAAATTTAAATCCACATATCAATGGTTGCAAATGACTTGTGTATAGGTACACAAATTTAAGCCACCAAAATATAATGTCCAGCATCTGAAGTAGTATAAACCAAAACAGAAAACCATTTCATAAAACAGTTTGAAAACCGGTTTCCCTTCGAGAATGACAATTTAAAACAGTACTGTAATATTCAAATCTGATAACTAGTGGCAGCAGTAACATGTGAATAATTCACAGTGAATATGACAATGAATATTGAATTGTACATTAATTGTTGCTTCAAATAACTTATAAGTACTATGGAATCTTGCTAGCAACACTACGGGCTGCCAAACAGATTAGAAACTACTAAAAGTGGCCAGGATTTGAAATTTCAGTGGCATCAGAAACGTCCATATTCTTAAGCCATGGTATGAATGTTACTACTTTGAGTATCAAACCAAGCTTCATCATTATTCATTAATATGAGAAATGAAAGATACTAAAATTATACAATCTTTAGACTTAATCTATTTTCTATCAATATTTAATCAGTAAGTATTGTTAACAAAAGTCAAAAATCCCCTTTTGTATTGAATAGGTTATGGGAAAATTGAAATTGAAAACCAAATCAAAAATCAAATTCATTAACCAACAAAAAGAAATCAAAGAATCAGAGATACACAATACACCAACCACAATACATTTACAGTTTTTTAACAGTTAGGGTTTGTAAAAAGATTGAGACAAATGAAGAATTAAGAGATCGATGCTGAGAGAGGAGATGGAGGATTTGAGTTCGCCGGTCGCGGACAGATTGACGGTGGGTGAGTGATGTCGCTGGCATGGGTGAGTGGCATGGTTGTAATATTAAAATTAAGCCAAGGGTATTATAGTAATTTAACAGAATTAATGGGTAGGCCATACCCAGTCCACACGTGGCTCCGCCACTGCTCGTAAGATTCCCTCATTCAAACACACTCTTTTTTGAATAACCTCATCGTGAGTGAGTTCTTACACTCTAACGAGACATTTATCAGGTAAATGCTCTAAAATAAATTTGTTTCATTAGTAGTCGTCAAAATTCAAACACAAGAATTAGAGAGAGGAAATAGCTCATTCAAACATACATCCTCTTATCATTATTATAAGCAAAATAAATAAATAAATTAGATTCATAACATAATTATGTATCTATTATACAATTGTATAGAGTTGTTGTCATTAACTATTATACAAATGTATTGTTTTTGGACAATATTCTCAGGGGTACTAACTAATGTCAAAATTTGGACGAAACCCATGGCAAGTATAGCAAAAAATCATCCAAAACTACAATGTCAATGAAGGGACTTTTTTTTATGCAACAAAGCATACAGAAATCCATTCCCTTAGAATGTTATTCAGACCCATGATAAGCTCAAGAGTAAGATCATTAGTTTTGGAATCTTTAATACATTTTATCCTTTGCATGGACATTCTGCTTCCCACAAGATATCTAATAGCTTTCTCTGTCACATTGATACCCCAAATTTAATCCAAAGCTAACCCAGACTTCATCCTTCACACTTTGCAACAAACTGACAAACTCGAAGCAACCATTTGCGTCAAAATAAAATAAAAGGCTTGTGATATACAACAGATGAATTGATGATTATCAATGCTGAGCCTTCGTCTAAAAATCTCTTTGCTGTTGTTTAAGAAAGCAGGGATCAATGTGAAACTCCCTTTATTTGGAGTTAACTGAAAGAATTATACATATCAGAATCCACAAAGTTCACCAAAAATCTCCACAAGAACATAATCCATCCTTAAAGTGATGAAAACGGTTTGTATCTCGAATAATAATCTCTCGGCTTGTAGACTTACAAACAAATTTCATAAAATTATGGCAATCACCACAAATTCTAAGGTTTTTCATAATCCTTATTGGTATATTACTAGGCAAACACATCAATCCAAAGGTGATTGCAAGCTTCTCACTGTGATGCCTTAAAAGCATCTCTTTTTTGCTATCTTCTACATTGTGCAGGTCATTATTGGTATCAACCTTGTAATTCAGCTTTTCCAACTCTTCCACCAAACTATCCAACTTAGCATATATCTCATTGATTAGTGGATGATTTCTTTCACCGACAGTAAAAGAGTGAATCTTATTCTTAATTTCAATCCAACTTGTACCCCTATCCTTCTTCAATTCACTATCTCGAAGAAGCTTCCTTGTTTTCGCAACTTCCTCCCACTTTTCATTTGCTGCATATATGTTTGCTAGCAAGACGTGGTTACCGGCATTATCAGGTTCCATTTCAAACAAATGCTTGGCTGCAATCTCAGCAAACTCAATATTTCCATGAATTCTACAAGAAGCTAAAAGTGAACCCCATATAGAACTAGTTGCACTAAATGGCATTCTCTCTATCAAATCATAAGCTTTGTGAACAAGTCCCGCACGACCCAAAATGTCAACCATACACGAGTAGTGAAGAACACTCGGCCGAAGATTATGCTCTCTAACCATGAGGTCAAAATATTTGTGTCCTTTATCATGCAAACCCATATGACTGCATGCATTTAGTACAGATACATATGTTACATCATCAGGAATGAAGCCTCTCTGCTGCATTTTTTCAAATAAGATCATAGCCTCTAGTGCATAAGCATGTCTACCAAACCCAGAAATCATAGCATTCCATAAAACAATGCTTCTCAACTCCACACCTTGAAACACAATGTAAGCTTCTCTTATGCAACCACATTTTGCATACATGTCTATAAGGGAAGAAGTAACATATATGTTTGAACCAAATCCAGATTTACAAGAAATGGCATGCACTTGCCTCCCTTCAATCAAAGTTGCAAGGCCTGCACATGCACAAACAGCAGACGATATCATAAACGCGTCTTGCTCAAAACCCATCAATTGATAATCGCGAAAAAGGAACAAGGCCTCCTCGTGAAGCCCATTTTGCACATACCCCGCTAACATTGAACTCCATGTAACAGCATTTGTTTCAGGCATACTCTCGAACATCTTACTCGCATCTTTTATCGAAGAACATTTAGCATAAACATGAAGTAAAGCAGTTCCAACAAAACAATTTGAATCCACAGAAACCTTAATTGAAAAAGCATGTAACTGCATACACTCAAGTATAGCACATTTGAAGGCACATTCACACAGAACACTAGAAATGGTAAACTCATTAAACAATGTTCCCTCTCTTAACATTTGAATAAAAAGCATGAGTGCTTCTTGCTCCTCTGCAATCCTGGTAAGTGCTCCAATCATTGTGTTCCATGAAACTACACTTTTAACCGGCATTTCATCGAATACTATGCGAGCATCGTCAACTAAGGAACATTTAGAGTACATATTAATCAGCATATTAGATGTTAATATATCGGTTTCGAATCCAACACGAATAAATTGGGCATGACATGCCCTTCCACCCATGGAAGATCTTGTTTTAGCACATAACTGCAATGTGTTTTGCAAATTCGATACACGGGTAGATTCGGCATCAACATCAACAACATTAACTACCTTTAAGGGGTCTGATTTGGGCAGAGAAACAATAGACAAATTCCTCAAATGAACGGAAGAAGCACAATTACAGAGTCTGTGACAAATTCTGAAAGGATTCATGTGAGAAAGCATAGGAAAATAACATGCTTTTGGCATCCCTGGAACTGCTTTGGATCTTAAGTACTCCTCACGTCTTCAATGTAAGAAAAGAAAAAATCATACATATTAGGAAAGTAGATTGCCTGCATTTAAGTCATTGTAAAAAATACTATTTATTATGGTGATTGAAGAAAAAGATGTAGAATAAATATGAGCATGTATGTAAAGAAATAATTAATGTACTCAATTTCTATTCATTATTCTATTATGAGTGAAAATTGTGACTTTTTTATTTTATTAAGTGAATAGGTTTTTTCGTTTTCAATTTGTAAGTAGTGATCAATTTCATCCTCATATTATTTGAAATAGTTAAAATGTCTTTAAATTTTAAGAACGTTGTCAATTTCGTCCCTCTATTAAGTTTCACCATTCACAATGATAACGTGTGAAGTTAAGCACTGACGTGGATTGCTAACTTATATGTCACGTATTCACGGACGAAATTGATCGAAAATTTTGATTTTGATTTTGATTTTTTTGAAATGAAAGTCATTAGAAATTGTTACGTTATCAAGTCAATTATTGAATTATTCCTTAAAAATCAATATGATACATTAATTATGTCCCTCTTTATCAAATTCTGTGTTTTCTAAATTCACAAGCACATACTATTATAAATGTAATTTTGCATGTAGATTATTTTCTCTGTGCTACCACTCTCAACCACCAGGACTGGAGTTTGTTTATGGCTTTCTTATTCAAGTGATAATTTCAAGGGAGAAGCCCTCAAGAAGATTCAAGAAAACAGAGTCAAAATTCTACGCATAGCCCTCAAGTTTTGATAGGAGCATTGTCCCAAACCAATAATATATGCCTAGTGATCCAATAACATGAGGTAACATTACTCAATATTAAAAAAAAACAGTGATGATATTTAATGTGATTTCTAACTTTTTATCACACAAACATTCCACAATTTGAATTAGTGTCTCTGGCTTTTAAATAGGACTTGGTCGCTTTCCCCTCTCTTGAGTTCAGCCCTCTTGACATCTCATCTAAAAGACCATTTTGGTCGGGACGAAAAAACCTTGTTCTCTTCTTTTATAGGCTACACTAAAAAAATAAAAAATAAAAGTTTGAAACGTTGTTTCTAAATTGTAAAGACAAACCAGTTTGAAACTTGACAAGCACTTCCAAACACACAGAGACAAGTGAACAACATATACCAAATATATGAAAACAATACTGGTGGCGATGATGACATAGTAGCCTTGATAATTGAAATGTACAACCTAAATTTAAATCCATTGTTAACTTAGCCATTTGGCATTGGCCCTAAATTTCAAAGGAAATGTTAACAAGTGTCCTTAGGGTATTGTTTAATAACTTTAAATAGTAAGTTTTTGTTAAAGTTTATGAAATGAAATCAATGTATTAGAAATTGGAGTTCTGACTGTTTTAAAGAATAATTTCTTTATTAAGAATCCTTAAAGAGTGCCCTTATGACACTTGTTAACAAAACCCAAATTTCAATCCATAGTTATCTTGAAAGCCCTAAGTAAACTCCACTCCAAGTGGTTTTGGGGCGGTTAATGATTTGATAGAAAAAAAATTAATATAAAAAATTGCGTTTGTAATAGCATAAACTTAACGATGTAGAAAACAAAGGAATTTTGAAGTGGTTTTCAACATTTTGTTTAAAGACTTTTGAAGCTACGTTGAACATGGATGAAACTTCATTTCAAACATGTAAAAGGTAAAAAATAATAGTTCAACGCATTTCTTTTGATAGTTAAGATAAATAATTGAGGGATTGATTTAATAGAGAGTGACATAATTCAATGACCATCTTGATTATTAATGAATGATTCATAAGTCAATTTGACAATATAACAATATGTAATGACTTTCATAAAAAAAAAGTCCAAAAAAAAATTCAAGATTTTCAATCAATTTCATCCCTTAATATGTGGCATCTGAGTTGGCAATCCACGTCAGCGCTTAACATCAT
Organism: Medicago lupulina; assembly: GCA_958299785.1. NCBI lineage: Eukaryota > Viridiplantae > Streptophyta > Magnoliopsida > Fabales > Fabaceae > Medicago > Medicago lupulina. Next base: position 2,269,880 of record OY283141.1, on the reverse strand, counting down.
ACGTCATCACCGTTAACGATGAGACTTAATTGAAGGACAAAATTGATTGACATTTGTAAAATTCAAGAAAGTTTTAGCTATTTCGAATAATTTGAGGACGGAAATGACCGATGCATAAAAATAGAAGGACAAAAAAAAAACCTTTCACTCCTTTTTTTTTTTATATATTACTCTCACCTTGTATTTTAAGTGTCGATTGATTACATATTTAAGGTTCGATTTTAACCGTCGTTTTGATATTTAAAAGGTATAATTTGTCAATTATACTCTTTCTCAATCATTTTTTTCTTTTCAATAAAACTAATTAATGCTATAAATTTGAAAAATTAGATTTTTTTTGTAAACAAAGTTTTTTTTTTGTTATCTTCAATATTCAAATCTTTGTCACACAGGATGAATCTAGTACTAGTTGAAACCATAGTTAAAGTCTTAATTTCGATTAAAGGAATTAGAGTAAGGTTGAATTTTTCTTAACTTTTGATTAAATTGAAGTTGCAATAATTTTTATTTTCCTCTACAATTATTAAAAATATGTGAAGAAAGAGAGAGTAACTAACAATTGTTTATTAAGAGAGAAAGATAACACATTAAATTTATTGAAAAGAAAAAAATGTATGCAAAATAGGAATGTATTGGTGTATTAAAATTTAAGGTATAATAGAAAGAAAAAAAATTGCACAAATCCACTTCTTTAATTCAGGGTTATTATTCCAAAATAACACTTAAAAAAGAAACGGAGAGATTAATATGATAATATACTCTTAAAAAATGACCGGAGAGAGTAATATTCCAAAATAATATTTAAAGTGTAATATTTGCATTTAAAGTTGTGTAATCAATGCTTAAAAACTATCTTTTTATACTTAAAATTTTATTTTTTGACTTTCTTAACCAGTATCTGAGGGCACTAGTTAGCATTAGCCATGGTATCATATATACATATGAGTTTTATATTGTTGTAAGCAACTAAATTTTTTGACTATTTAAACTTTTATTGCGATGCTTTTGTTGTAATTTGAAGAATTTACCCCTCTCATGTTATATCGTATAACAAAAAATGGGATAAAAGGTTATTGATTTAACTAATTTTGTAAATAAAAAAAAAGATTCTCTAAAAATTTAAAAATAACTTCAAATGAGAAGTTGTTAAAAGTAGTTTCTCAAAAAATAGATTTTTTAAGAATTTTTAAAGAAGAGAGAGAAAACAAGGATAAAAAGATTTAACTAATTTTGTAAAAAAAAAATTATATTATATAGTTGTATATAAACAAACAATTTTTTTAAATAGTTATTTTAATTTTAACAAGGTAAACAAACACAATTTTTTTTTTTTTTATAAAATTGCTTAATCTAAAATATACCGAACTACATGAGGTGAGTCTAGAATATGTTTGGTTGGTGTATCTAATTCAACACATACAAGAGTGTTGTACTCTATCTACCAAAAGAATAAATGCAACAATTATTTACGAAGACAATATTTCATGCACCGTTCAATTGAAAGAGGTTAAGAAGATCAAACAAAATATATTTCTCTTAAATTATTTTTCACTCATGATCTTCAAAAGAATGTTGATATAAGCATTCAACAATATGATGATAAGACCTTTTTACAAAGTCATTCGCGATCGAATTTTTTTAACAACTGAGACAAAAGATTAATCTTTGTCGTCTCAAAGATGGTTATATGGTTGAGAGAGAGAATTAAATATACTATGTAAAATGATAATGGATTCTTTTTCCCTAACTAACATTTTTTCTATTATCTTTTTACTAATAAAGTTTTAACGAGATATATCCTCGATAGAGAGATATCCATCCTTGATCTTCCAAATTCTAATAACTTTCATTAATGAATGGATTGTTAGTAGTTTTTTTTTGTTTTGTTACAGTAGTCGTTAATTATACATAATTTTCTAGAATGTATCTTTGATCATCCATTTATTTTTTGTGTCATATGATTAGGACTTATGATTTAGTATAAAAATACAATTGTAAAGAGAGTATTACAATGAGAGTATTACAAAGACTCTTAACTGATTTTGTTATTTATATCTCATTTTATAACGAGATGAATGAAAAAAAGCTTAAATGGGTAGCCAGTTCACAAAAGCTTCGGACAATCTCATCACTTTTTCTTAAACTAAATTATTTTGATCTTCAAATTAATGATTAAAACGAGAGAAAAAAAAAAAAAACCAGATCCACGAAACTACATAGTTAAAACGAGTTGGTGTGATAAAATAATTTGAAACCGCATAACAAAGCCACTAATCCAATTGAACTTAACTTAGTTTTTTTTTTTAATAAGAACATAACTTAGTTGACAATTATTTCAAAAAAAAAAAAACTTAGTTGACAATCCTTAAAAAAAAAAAATGTTGACTAAGACATTGTGGTATAAAAAGATCAGGGTTCAAAATTCCAAATAACTCGTTTTTATTTAATTAAGGGTTGAATATTTAGATCAGACTATTTGAAAGAAAAAAAAAAAACCATAGATCATGTTGTCAAAATTAATTTGACATCAAATTCATACATTTGTTTCATTTAATCCATAAACTTAAAACTATCACCAAAATAATTACTTCTATATACCAAAATACTCTCTCTATCACCTTATTAAAAATAATATTTATTATCATAGTAATAAAAAAAGAATATTTATTATCATAAATTCACATTCAACTGTTCCCTTTTTGTTTCTTCCAATTCATTTCCTTCACTTATTTACATTTTTTTTAAGGATCTTCACCCATTTACAAGACAAGCTCGTTTTTTTTTGGGTGGTGTATAAAAACCGCAGTTCGAAATTCCAAATATATATCTCATTTGTTTATTTAGGGTTAAATTTTTAATAATAAGGATATTAAAAAAGTCTCAGAACAATGTATTATTATATGCAGGGGCCGAGGTTCGAACCCCGGACACCTCACTTATTTACTTTATAAAGTGAATTCTAGCCATTAGACTACCTGACAAAAAAAAAAGAAAAAAAAAATATCATCGATAAATTGACACCATAATGTCAAAATTAGTTTACACCAAATCTCATACATTTTGACATTAAATCTCATACATTCATGAACCCAAAAAAAAAAAAGATACATTCGTTTCATTTAATTCGTAGACTTAAAACTATAAGTAAATTATACTCCCCTCCCCTGAAAATGCTTGAAATACACTCTTCTCCTCTCTTATGTTAAAATATATAATTTCCTCTCTTGAAAGGTAAAATTTACACTCATATCCCTTATAAGATACTTGAATTACAACCCCTTCCCTTGATAATTAAATATGCACTACACTTTAATCTATTTTAACGTAAATAAATAATTTTATGATATATATTAATTTTAAAGCACCTTTTAAGAAAAATTCATTCATTTCTTTATAATTTAAATGTTAATGATAATTAAATTTAAATATTTTGCTATTGATTTTATAATTTACAGTTTAAAATTAACTTTTAAATAACCATGGTTTATTGTCTTTAGTAATTTTTCACATATTTTAATTTTTTTTTTGGCTTGTTTCATATTTTATAATAGGGTTTAAAACTACATATTAATGAAATTGTGAATAAAAAATAGCAAAAAAATATGTATTCAATTTTTTATTATGTTAAAATAGACCTGCAATACTATTTTTTTCGAAGTGTATTACATTATTATTTTTTTGTTAGATTATTAGAATTAAAAAAAATATTGAGGGAGTAAAATGTAGATTTTAACATAAGAGGGGAGGAGAATGTAATTAAAGCTTTTCTCAGGGGAGGGGAATGAAAAAATTTCTAATATGTTTTGAATAAGAGGAGAGAGGGATGTATATTTTAACATAAGAGGGGAGGTGAAGGAACGTGTAATTTACTCTAAAACTATTAGCAAAATAATTAATATATACCAAACACTCTTTTTTTTAATGGCAAAATATATTATCATTAATTCAAAAGAATATTTATTATCATTAATTCACAATCAATAGTTCCCCTTTTGTTTCTCTTATTTTTTTCCTCACTCGTTTACATTTTTTTAAGGATGTTTATCCATTCCCTAAAAAAAAAAAGATGTTTATCCATTTACACCTGATTACTATTATAAATAAAAATATACATATTATATTCATTCAATGAATGATGTATATAATCTTTATGGTAGATCACGTGCATTATTTAATAAATGAATCTAAAATGTTAATTTTTGCTTGTCATGTACACCACAAGCTCATATTTTACTCTTTTTTTTTTTATAAAAAGTATTCCTTCCGTTTCACAATAAGTGTCGTTTAAGGTTTTGACACATATTAAAAAATAAAATAAAATAATCATTAGACATAACACTTTTACTAAACTGCCTTTACTTTATAAAAAAAACACAAACTTAAAGTTGCATTGAAAATTGTGTGAGAGAAAAGTTGGAGAATTGATTGAAGGTAAAGTTGGAAGAAAAAAAATTAAGTTGTATAAAAATTCTAGAGTGACATTTATTTTAAAACAATTTTTTTAATTAAAATAACACTAATTATGAAACCGAAGGAGCATGATAAATGTTTGTACTTATGGTTGCCCGAGTCACTCACATTCATCACCATTGATATTTCTTTGCATTTTCTTGTCCATAATAGATTTTTGGGTCTTGCTAACCGGTGTCTTTGGGGCACTGATTAAGCATACCATAACAGAGATTTATTACCATAAAATATAGTTGTTTTTGACATTATTATCAATTAATTACACAATTTCAATGCATTAACTACTATATAAATTTATTTTTTATTCCGAGAGCACTGATTAACATTTCCCTAGATTTTTTTTATAATTAAAAATGGCAACAGCAAAAAAATATACAAATGATTTTTATATTGTTGCTGGTAATTATATTATTTCCTCCTCATCGCGTCTTAAGTTTAAGAGTATTTTTTTTTTGAAGGAAAGTTTAAGAGTATTTGTCTTGCTCTTTCTCTCAACAACAATATGTTTTGTTCCCTCAAAAAATAAAATAATATGTTTTGTTGTCTTCCGAAAAAATAAAAAGGTGTTATATCGTACTAAAAAAATTGCACCGTTTAAATCTAATTTATATATGATAGAAAAATCGTTTAAAAAAAATAATAACAACAACAATAATAATAATCTTGTCAAAAAAAACAATAATAATAATAATAAGAGTATGAGTTTATCATGTTGATGGGTGAATCATATAAACCGGGAGAAACAAAAGGGGGATAATCGTTTGACATTACTTTTCTTTTTAATTTGGTGATAGAAAGAATATTTGATGTATATTAATTATTTTGGTGATAGTTTTAAGTCTTTGGATTAAATAAAACAAATGAATGAGATTTGATGTCAAACTAATCTTGACACCGCAGTGTTAGTTGATCGCTGTAAGTATTAATTAAAAAAAAAATCTATTTTTACTGATGCTGTAATAAATATATAAGTTTGATCTTTCACCCTCAAACCCTATTTTTGTGTTACAAGTACGGGAGCAGTAGTCTATTCTTCGCCTTCTCCTTCACATCGTCTATTCTCCGCGGCTCACCACTTCGTTCGTTCCTTCCAATGGCGCCAAGACGACGTCCCGTAAAGGTTGTTTCACATTCAGATTCACCTTCATAGTTTTATACTATTCTCTTCTTTGTTCTCATGAGTTTAGTTCTAATTCTGATTGTTTGACAGAAAGGCGAGAGTAGAATGGACGCAGCTCTCGACGCCATGGCTCCTTTTGGTTTCGATAAAAAACTCGTTCATCAAACCGTTCACAAACTACTCAAGGTTTAGTTTCCTTTTATTTCTTCAATTAATCATCATTCTTATTAACTTCTAATTTCCTTTGATTTTTTTTTTTATATTAATTATTGCTTAACTTATGTTTAGGTTTATGACGGCAAAGAAGGCTGGGTTTTCATTGAAGACGGCGCTTACCGTCTTCTCATCGATCAGATTCTTGAAGCACAAAAACAAGATCAGGTAACTCACTATCTATCTTATCCTCCAAGCAACTCACACAACCTATGTTGTATAATTAAAACATTTATTATATTATTTAAACACGTTTTGATTTTAAAGCTCATGATATGTGGTTATTTAACCGGTGGTATAGTAGTCAGGCCCGACTCTTAGTAAGTGCAAGGCGAGCTAAATAGTTGGTTCACACAATTTTGGGACCTCAAATTTTTTATTTTGTTAATATAAAGACCAAAAGGATTAGTTATATATCGCAAAAGATTAAAAAAAACTAATAGGCATCTCACCATGGTTTAATGGTAAACCAGAATGCATTTAGGTATATGGCCCTAGGTTCAATGACTAGAATTTGTGTTTTTCTTGAGAATTCTAGTTTTAGCCCATTTAAAACAAAACATAGAAAAACATGGGATTTAACACAACTAAGAGGCCATTATAATTTGTAACAAAAAAAAAAAGCCATTATAATTCTTTTATAAAATTTACAATTAATATGCATTTCTTGTTCTCTATTGAATGTAAAAAACTACTTTTTTTCAATTGAAAACTATTACTATATGCATTGAATTTCTTGTCATTTGTTTGTATTAACAACACAAATTAAGTCCCTTAAATAAAAAGTATTTCTTTCATAAAATTTAATTTCAATCATGCATACTAGTACTTGTTATTACTATATTCCCTCGATAATAGTACTAATTTGTCACTAACTTATACATAACAAGGACAAATACACTTTTTTTAAGCAACAATGACCGATATACTTGAGATCTATTGCACACTAAATAAATCATATTGTTTTTAGTTTTTGGTGTTTTTCTTAGGGTTAATACTGTTTTTGGTCTCTGTAATATTATTGAATTTCGATTTTAATCCCTGTAAAAAAAAATTAGATTTTGTCCTTGTAATTTCATATTCCTCCATTTTTGGTCCTTGTTTAACCACGTCAGCATAATCTGCATAAATTACGTTCCTGTAATTTCATATTCCTCTACTTTTGGTCCCTCATTTCATGTGCCATGTATGCAGATTCTGCTGACGTGGTTAAATGAGATACCAAAAGTGAAGAAATCTAATTACAGGGACATAATCTAAATTTTCTTTTTTACATGGATTAAAACCGGAATTCGCTATTAACCCTTCTTTTTATTAAGAGCCCAATTTTTAATATATCACAACAATTAGCGGTTAATGATTGTTAGTTACTCTCATGCAAACATACTTTAAGATGACTATTTTTATGTTATTTACAATTTACATAAACGACGATTTATTAGGAATAAAGGCTAGTTAAAAAAGCAAGAGATTGTGCCGCAATTTCCTTTAAAATATTTGATTTGATAGCAGTTCTGAATAATGATCACAATTTACTACAGGAAGAGCATATCAACGACTTAAACTTGATAAATGAGTTTCATCCACAAATGAGAAGAGAGGACTTACCTCAAAAGGATTCCATGTATAACTACACGGGTCGTATAACACGATCTAAAGGTTCATGTTCATCCCAGAAGTTCAACTCTTTGAGTGTAGGTACTTCGTCTGGAGAGAAGGAAGATAAGGAAAACGATCCACTTAATTACACTGGTCGGATAACAAGATCGAAAAGTTCATCGGAGAAGTTTAACTATGTTGATGGATTAGTTGATAAGGATCCTTCTTGTTTGGTGTCTAGACTCACCACTGTTAACCCTAAGGTTCAGAAGAATCCTGACATGTCTGTGATGCCTAAGCAACTTGGTTTTGATGATGGTGAAAAGACCAGTAGGGATGAAATATCTACCACTGATTTGAAAGAAGGAAGCCAGGGAATGTCACCAGACAAAGAACCTCTGGCTTTGTCGGAACCATTGAAATTAGTCGATGATGACACACAGGAAGTTCTGGCTGATTCTTTTTCTGAAGCAGTTATTGACAATGGTCTGCATAATCCTACAGACAACAGTGTTACAAACTTTAAAGTTAGGTTCCCATTTGGTGCTCCTACCGACGAAGTGAATGTTGATTCGGAACAACAGGTCCCAAATACCGTTTCCTCGGGTCAAAATGGTGACTTAGTTAAGCAGCCACTGCTCGGTAACGGGGAAGTTACCGGTTTTTCAACTGACTTCAATAATTTCAAAAGTTCCACAGAAGGTTTCACTAATGATGTGGAGCATTCATGCTCTCAGCATAAAAGAAGGAAGATTGAAATTGAAACAGAGAAATTACTTCCTGACTCTACACACTTGGTGAGAAAAGAAGAGGTAAATCTATTTTGTTTTCATTCTAAAAATATTTCAATTGATGTGTTTTGAAAATATTTTTAAGCATTCAATAGTAGATACACATTTTTTTTTATATCTTGCCCTAATGGAATTGATTACGTAACCCACTTGGGTTGGCCTGGTGGTATTGACTTGGACTTGAGAGTGTGTTCCTCCTCAAGGTCTCATGATCGATTCTCCCGGTGTCATGGTTAACATCTTTACATGCAGCGTTGTTTTAGTAGAGACTTCGCCATTTTTACTTTATTGGATGATCACACAATCCTTTGAAAGCAATTTTAGATAAAATTTCTGTTCTGAAAATTAGGGTAAAATAAAAAGCATAATGATTTTAAGTTTATAATTCTATTTGAAATATTTGCAAGGATATAGTAATGAAACTGAAACAGAAGAATCCAAGACTAAAACTCAGTCTACATACATTGTGCCCTAGCCTTGTTTTATACAAGTTAAAGGATGTAGTACACTAGCAGCGTTTTTCATGTTATCCTTAATCAAATATAAATCATCTGAGCTATTTATGTATCTTTGGTATTTATGTAATAGAGGACATTGAAAATGAAATAAATCATCTGAGTTAAGTAAAGCCTATTCCTATAGAAATGAAGAATAAATCCTAAAAGCCAACAAAACCCTAAATAATAACTCTACTAACCTATCTAGGGGTAAACACCATTTTTAAATGTTGTTAATTTCTCAATAACTTTGGTAAGCAAATTCTCTACATTGAATTAAAAACATTTTAATATATGTTTTAACATTATGACGGTGTTTGATCATGTAGCCGATTCCGCTTAGTGGTATAGTAGTTACGACAATAATCACAATTTACTAATTTGAAATTCTCTTTTGTCTGCTGTGACACTTTGAATTTGCTCAGCTATAGTTATGAATCTTGTTGTGTCACAAAATCAATATTTAGTTTGTGTTATGGGATACAAATGCAATGAGATGGCTTCTATGTTTAATATTGTTTCAGGCTTCCATATCCGAAAAGAAAAAAGCTGCAAGTAATTATTATTCCACCACATATACTATAGACGAGCTTGTGCAATCAAAGAGTTGGAAGAAGGAATTATGCTCTCCGCTTGAGTGGGACTCAAGCACTAAACATTTTGTGGATACGCTAGTTGATGCTATCAAAAAAGATCAGGCAAACAAAATGAAGAAAGAAGAGGTAAATCTCTTTTGTTTTCATTCTAAAAATAATTCAATTCATATAGTATTTTGAAAATGTTTTTAAAAGATGTAGCAAACAAAATGTACCGTTAGTATTTATGTAATAAAGGATATTGAAAATGAAATAAATCATCTGAGTTAAGTAAAATAATTGAAAGACAAAATGTTGAATGAGTTAAATAATAAGCAAATTTAGTGACAACTTATTATTTCGACTTTACAACTTTTTAACATATAATTACAACCTTTTTAACGTGAATTGTCTTGTTTTTTTTTTTTTTTTAGGATACGGAGAACAAGAGGTCATGAGTCACAAATTTATGATAATTGTTTTTTTATATTTTCATACAAATTTTGAATGTGTTGATTTGACATATTTTGGATCATATTTAAATTTAGTTGTTATGTTTTTCTATTGTTTTTTCATTGTTAAAAGACATGTACCAACACTTCAATGTCCATAAGACATGAGGACGGATACTAAAATTGTTGTCTATGATGATATATGGATTTGGATCCATACATTTTTTACAAACCTGGATATGAGGCGGGTACTATAAGACCCTACCCATAGAGTGCCCATTGTCATTGATCAACTATATTTCATATATATGTTTGATTAATATTGTTCTATTTTGTGGTCTTCTATTGCTATATGTGAAGGATTGTTTGATAGAGGTAATCCAGGAAATGGTTCCAATGAGGCTTCACCTTCTGCTTGCTCAAACAGAACCCTCCTCCTACCTTGCTCTAACATCGAAGTGTCCGATGATGCACCATTACCTAGTTACGTCGTTGACACTAAACCTAGTAATCAACTTTCCATTATATATGGTTGTAGACACTGCAAAAATTGCAAGCAAAAATGTTAATGAACTTCCCTTCAAACCCATTGACACTTATGCCGCTACCAGCAGGGGCGGAGCCACCCCCAGCTAGCCTGGGCACTAGCCCAGGCTCAGCTCCAACTTTCTTTGTAGCAAGCTCAGCCATTACTATAATTTTTTAGTTTTTTCTGCGGATTTACCTGCGGAGTTTTGGGCAAATTCCGCAGGAAACACATTTCCTGCAGATTTTGCCATGGATTTAGGTTCCCAGGTGAGGTAATACTAGGATTTTAGGATCCGCAGGAAAGATATATCCGCAAAAAACGTGAAATTATCCGCAGAAAATGTGAAATTATCTGCAGAAATGTGAAATTATCCGCAGGAAAGAGGTAACGTTTTGCAATAATTTTTTTGCCCAGGCTCTATAAAATTTTTAGCTCCGCCACTGGCTACCAGCCAACCTAGTAATCCACCTTCTATTAAGCAGTAGGCCCAGTGAAATTAACAACCAAGTTCTCATCAAGGCTATTATAGAGACTATATCATAATGCAATGGATATATGGTAATAAACTTTCCATCCTTGTCAAATCAATTTATTTTGTTTTGAAGCATCACTTGAACATCTTGTATACTACTATCATCCCTCTTGTAGAAACTACTAAGACAAAGCTTTGTCACAAGAGGTGCAGACCACCTTGCCGTGGTTGGATTTATGATGATGAGAAGGAGGAGGATTGTATATCAGATTAGCTCCAAGTTTTGGAAAATGCGTTTAATAAGTGGCAAGATGTGCAGGTGCTCCATGTCCTAGTGTGTCTACGACTACAATACATGTCTTACTAATTCTAGACTGTTCATCAAACCCAAACGAATGAGTAAATTTAAGGGTGACATTCGTCATTAAAAAAAAACTACATTGTTCATCAGTTAAGGGTGACAAAATGAATCGAGATTAACCAACTATTTTAAACTGAAGAAATTAAGATTTTGAATTTGACTAAAGTTATTCCGCTCCGCCTAACATGCTAGAAAAAAGAAAAGCATGGGGTGCCCATTCAAAATGGTTCATAATGGTTCATAGCAATGAATTGAGTAACTAGGGTTTTTTTTTTTTAAGACATTTACTCTTTTTTGGATAACAAGAGGGCCGAAGGTCAAAAGAAAAAACAAAATTAGAACTTAATTATTGGAGTAGACACTCTTATAATGTCAACTAAGAATAAATGTCTAATTTTAGGTGGACATTGTTCATAAATGATCAAAGAATCACCTTTATCACATCCCAAATTTGTTAAAATATCCACACATTTATTTGTCTTGTGATGATACGAACGATAAATTTTAACCTCCCAATCCATTTCTAGTAACTGAAAAATAAGTTGCAATACTCTCAAACCTCCTAAATCTTGCTCGTGATAGACTTACTGAATAAAAAAAGTGCATAATGTAACGAATCGACAACGTATTACAGAATTAGGCTGAATTCAACTTTTATGTTCAGTTGTGCCTAACTTATTTTAAGCCATTATGACCTCTCCTCACCTCTTTGCTGGCATATCGTAGATTGAATTACACTAATCCATCTGAATGAGAGAATCTGTATCTTGATATAAATTTTAAGAAAGGGACCAAGACATGAATTGTCCCCATTTTGAGTGAAATTTTCACTTTAAATGGACCAAGACAATAAATTAAAGAATATTCTTGCATTTCTTGTAAGGCTGTTTTTTAACAATAAAAAATATTCTAGCGTATATAATCCTTTTTTTTACTGTACATCATGAATAGATCAATCTATGTTGAAAAAAATGATTGTTTAAAAATTTTCAAAATATGTGGAATACTTATTTGGCGTGAGTGAGGAGATACCTATAAAAATTATTATCAGTAATACAACATTTTTCTAGAATTTTGTTTCTTACCAACGTAAAATATAAATAAAAGTACAATGGCATGTAAAAGAAGAATACAAATTCATCATAAGCGACAAACTTTTTTTTCGTGAAATTTTTTAACTCCGATAAACTTGGGCAGTTGTCTTAGAAAATACGGAAATGCTTAATCCAGCGAAAAAATATTCACGACAAATACACGAATTGATATTTCTTAACCATTAGACACAACAAGATGCTCCAACCATTCTATGACAGTGAAAAAAAGGTTTGAGTAACAATCTCAACATGATTTGCCGTCAAAAAAAAGAAGCAATATAGATAGTTTCAAAAGTTAGGCATTTTTACATAGTAGGAGGTGGCATCATGGGCGGATCTAGTGTAAGGCATAGTGTGGCAGTTGCCACATCAAATTATTTCCTTTTTTTTTTTTTTTTCATATACTTGAGTTAAATACTTATATATATAATTTAAGTCATCTATGTATCACAATATCTTCGTTAGCCAAGTGGTATATGTTAGGTGGATGGTTTGTAGGACCTGTGTTTGACTCTCGGTGAGCTATAGTTTATAATTTTTTTTTAAAATTATTAATATTTGCTATATATAGCGAAAGCCAAGTTCAAGAATAACCACGAAAGAATTAGCACCGTTAGATCTACATTTTGGCACAATTCATGGGTGGTGGGAAAAATACATTGGTGTGTGAATAATAATATGGCTTGCATGCAGTACATGTCGTGGTGTTGTCGCGAGAAAACTTCTCGTTACAAATAGCTTTTTCCATATTAAAAAGGGTGTAGCATGGAATCGATCCTGTAACACTATGGTAAAATACTCTCACCCAAACCACTTTGCTGACTTAGTTACGTGTTCTACACATATGATTAAAATAAAAGTGGATAGTGTGGGAGAAGCTTACTTAGTTACGTGGTGATTAATTTTAAGTTCAATAGTAATTTAATAATCAAAGATTGTATGGTATTTGGTGATTCGGGAAATTTTCTTGAAGAATTTTGTCGTGATATATAGCAATGTTGTAGAAAATAAATGAATATCAAAAACTAATTTTTGGAATATGTTAAAATGATTTCCAAAAACCCTTTTCTAATTTTTTCTTAAGAATTTCATATACTAATTTTGAAAAGAAAAAAAAATCCCAATAGCTAATTTTTGGAAAATCCTTTAAAGTAAATTTGTAACATCATTTTTTTTAAAACAAGTGCCAAATGCAAAATAAAAAAAATAAAAAATGTGTTCCTTCAACAAAAAAAAAAAGTGAGTGTAGAAAAAAAGGGCCGTTCTCGCTTGAGGAAGAGGATTAGGGTTTCCAAAGAAAAAGAGTGTGTTAGGAAGAGGATGATCACATATTTATTTCACATAAATACCCACTCACTAGAGACCTGTTGGTTGGTGCTTCAGCTTCCACCATTAGGTACTTGGTTCAAAATGGGTTGGTATCGGAAATATATATGCATAAATAAAATTGAGAGCTAGGTGTGGTTAGGGTTGAAAGGGGGTGTCTCTCTAAACTAAAGAAGTGTTTTGGTATTATCTTCTAATCTGAAACAAGTTCAAGCCCATAGGTAGTATAATTCATTTGGCCCAAAGGATTTAATCAGTTTAGTCCCTTCTCCATCTTATCTTGGGTTTTTGCTTTTCTCACTTTTATTTTTGGTCCTAAATACCACAAAAATACCAAAATACTCTACGAACAAATATTGTTATAAACGAACGTCAATTTGATATTTTCGAGGCATTTGAAGAGAAAAACTGAAAGTGAGAAGAGTTGCTTACCTTGTCTTATCTTATCAATCACAAAACATATCACCAAAATGGCGGCTAAACAGTGTTAAGATATAAGTAATCTAGAGGAAAAAAGAAATTAAATTCAGACCAAAAACTATAATAAAATACGGGTGTACTTTATTTTTTTAGTGGAAATATGGGTGTACCTATGACCTGTATATAACTTTTTATCGAGCACATCATTGACATTCTTCAGTTTTTCTATTGGATATAAAAATATAGTATACGTTAAAACAATAACAAAGACCTATCATATACGGCACGAATACGATAGCTTAATAATTTCACGGCAAAAACTGACAAATGCAAAAGAGATGAAAAGATCAAAAGTTGCAATTTGAAATGTACAAAAAAACAAAAAAAGAAGTATATGGGTTATGGAACACATCACAATCAAAATCACATCCTTATCTTTTAAAAATGAGTAGACAAATGAACAACCAACCCAACTTCAACTCCCACTATACTCTACACTTACTTATTTTTGGTTGATTAATTTCATAAAGTCATACGCAAGTTGTTTTGAATTTATATATATTGAGGAAGTCTTTTCATATGATCAACAATATCTTAACAAACTAAAGGCTCAAACAAAGAAACAAATATGAGATACCCAACCCATCATTTACCCATAAAAATATGAGCTATCTTTATGCGATGTACATATTACTAAAATGCAAAAAATAACAAGACAGATAGGATGCAAGTTGCGTGAGAATGAATAATATTATTACTTTTTATCTCAACGGTGACTCGAATTTTTGTTTGCTTCTTGATAAGATATTTTCGGTTGGACCTACTACTTGATAACTTTTTGTGCACATTTTGCATGTGAAACCGGAAAGAAATCTTGCTCGATAGGGAAGTAAATTGAAAGAACTTAACGAGAGTGTAATTTTTGAAGATTCTAAATTCTTCAATGTAAATTTTATTGTTTAGATGGTAAGTTTAGAGAATTTCTTAATTGAATGGATTCATAAAGTGTTTTGTTAAAGACAAATTGAGTCTATTTGAATGATGTAATTGAAAATTGTAGAGAAATAAAAATTTTAAGCAATTAGAATGCTTCAATTATCTTATTTCTAACTTTCTAATATGTAATAAAAGTTTTCACTCTTAACTTTGCATGGGTATTTATTTTTTTATAAATGAGATAAAAGTGTGTGTATTATTTCAAAGTTATTATATATACACATTTTATTTTATTTTTAACTCGTTTTGGATAAATTTTTATTATTTTGAAATTTTCTATGAATCAATTTGCAAAATTTGAAAATGAATTGGAACAAATGTGTAAAAATATACATTAACCAATTTGTATAATTTTAATGAAATATAAAAACTAATTTGAGATTCACATTGACAATATTTTACTTTAATAATAAATTCTAAATGTGAGCGGTTAAAATTTTATTTGTGAGGAAATATTTTATAGAGACGGTGTACAAAAACTAGGTGAAGACAACAACGACATTTAAGTTGGATTGGATACTTATTCATCGTTTAATTATTCGATAATATATCATAATTTTGTATTAATTTATTTAAAAAAATAAAATAACTTTTCTACCTACAGATATCAATAACCAACCAAACTTGATGATACTTAAGAATTTTTCTAAAGTTGACATAAAAAAGTACAAGAGGAAAAACAAACTGCAATCAAAGTTGAAATACGATAGAATTGGATCTCTTTATACTATCTCTTAATTAATTTTTTTAAAAAAAAATCAATTAACCTATTAAAATTGATACCGAATAAATCGAATCTGCAATCTTAAGCAAATAAAACTTCAAAGTTGTAAAAGAGCTCCACCAAATCAATTTAAGTGGGTTTATCACATAATTAAATTCCTTATTATTTCTCTTAATACGTACTAGTATTAGGAAATCAAAAGCTAAATAAAACAGAGTATAAAACAGAGGAGTGCACTGATCATTTTGATTTTTCATATACCTGCTAAAAATAGAATGGGTGAGGCCGTCCGGAAATTGACTGATAATTTTATTTTTCTTGACTGGTTTTGACTTAGAATTGAATTTGGAGTGGAAAAAAACAAGAAAATGCAATGGGATTAGGACATTGGGAAATGGGAAGTGGGAATCCACCATGCCCGTTGACTGTGTTCTAGATGCAGTGAACACTGGTTATCCAAACTAATCCAAAAACTGAGAGCTCCACCGTGCAAATTGCAAAGCAGCCAGTAATTAGAAGAATTAACCACTTAATTGTAATATTATCTAATCCACACTCATAAAATATTTCAAAATAACATTTTTTAGTACATGTTTATATTATCTTTTTTGAACTTAGTTCAGTTGGTAGAGACAGTGTAAAATATATACAAGGTTAAAAGACAAGGCTACCAAATAAAAATTACATGTTTATATTTAATTTTGGACATAACAAATGTTTTCTTTTGTCAATAGACAAATTGAAAGTCACAGATTGAAACTCAGATACTAATGGTGATGTCCTTTATTCGAACTTATGTGAAGTTGTCCAACTCCAACATAGCAATGTGAATATTTGTCGGTTGAGTTAGATCTTACAACGAAAAACTTGATTTCGATATGTATAAGATTTATAGCTTTTGACTTTGCAATATGATTTTTGGACTCAATTTTATTGTTCAATTCACTCTTTTGTAAATGCATTCAAACATAAACTATTTTACCTTAAATTTAATTTTAATCAAAACCAATTTTTCAAAACCCATTCATGTTTAATTCCATTTTCGATGGAGGAAAAATTTATTCAATACATATATAATTGAAATTATATTTATACTCGCGGTGCACCGTGTGGCGAATAGAAGCATGGGTTTATGTCTTCACGAGCTTAGCTAGGTTGGAAGAGATAAGGCATAATATATATAGGGGTTGAGATTTGAACCTGGGATACCTCACTTATTCATCTTAAAGGTGATTTTTATTTTAAAAGGTTAAATGTGAATTTCTAGTCACTAGATTACTTGACAAAAAAAATATGGGTTTCTTATTTCTTAAACTTGCAATGATTTCCATATTAAAATGCGAGATATTGATTTCCATATTGAATATTCTCAAGTACAATTAATTTTGTCTCATAATTGATTTCAACTTGAAGTTAGGCTAGTGTGTTTGGTTTAGCCATGTCACAAATTAATTTTGAATATGTAAAATAAAGTTTGATTAGAGAGAGTACTAAAAACATTATTTTTTTTAATACCCACTCTAATATTTTTATTGAGTTAAATCAATGTGGTTCCTATGCTTTAAAAATTGTTCACATATAAAGTAGTGAGACTCACATTGACTTCATCCATCGAATGTTAAAAGTGAGTTTTGAAAAGAAAGTGCATCCTCTTAACTAAAAGTGAGTTTAATATAAACATTACTTTTGTTTGAATACATTCATGTAAGGGAAAAGATACGTGAACACCCTTTAAAGGGTGTACCATACACACACACAGTGACATGGCAAATAAATTATTAAAAATTATTTTGTTTTTTTTTAGGGAAATTTTTAAAAAATAATAAAACAAAAGAAAAAGAAATGATATCAGATCACAGAAGAAAGAAGAAGCTCCAATCTCTTTCCCACCTCCAACAACTCTCACATCCAAATCCTCTGACCACCACCACCACCACCGTCGCTGCTGTCATTCTTACCTCAGACCTTCTATGTCATCTCTGTAACACGCCGGCGACCTCATTTTTCCCACCGTCGTCGTCTAAAAAGAGTGGTGAGAGAAAGACAGAAACGGCGGAGAGAGAAGGAGAGAGATGGAAGAATGGTGTTGTGGACGGCGGAGAGAAGGATGAAGGAGCGGCGGTGGTGACGGTGGAGGAGAGTGAGACGGTGAGGTGA
This sequence comes from Medicago lupulina, assembly GCA_958299785.1. Lineage (NCBI taxonomy): Eukaryota > Viridiplantae > Streptophyta > Magnoliopsida > Fabales > Fabaceae > Medicago > Medicago lupulina. The sequence continues at coordinate 2,252,084 of OY283141.1, read as the reverse complement.
AGGCAGAGGAAGAGAAAACTTGATTTTGTCTTATCTGTTTCTATTTTTTTTTACAAGTTTTATATGAGCTTTGCCAAAACTGCCCTCAATTAAGTGTTGAAATATCAAAATTGCCATGCCACCTGGGGGTGTATAAGTGTGTGTTGCCAGCTATGTGTGTATACCTATCAGGACTCTTCATGTAAACATGAGTTGAAAAATAAATTTAAGGCTCAAAATTAATTGTAGAAGTCATAAGATACACATTCTAGCTTTAAATTAGAATCAATTAAGGAGACAAAACCATATTTACTTAAAATGATCCAAACATTTCAAAATTAATTTTATCCATCTAAAATCAATTTCGATTCTTCCAAATTTGAAACAAAACATACAGTTTAAACTTTTGTCTCTTCAAATGATTTTACAATATTACATAATTGTTCGACATACTTTTATATGAATGTCTTTAAATATAAACAATTTTACATTCAATTTAATTTTATTATGAATCAATTTGAAAGAATTAATTTATTTAATATTAATATTTGTCACTACAACCAAAAACAATCAAAATTCAATTTTCTAATTCTTGAACTAAACATACATACATACATACAGGGACGGATGCAGGCTTCAGCCTAGGTAGGCTTGTGTTTGCACTAAGTTCTTAATTTATTTTTTATAGTAGTATAATAATATAGTAAAATAATGATATTTTGATAATATACCCCACACATATTACAAATCCTTTCCCTCTTGGTCCACACATACAATCACTTAACACAACAAGTAACAACACAACCTTCATGTTTTTAAAATTAAAAAACAATTTTGTCAAAAAAAAAAAACAATAACTTGTTATTATGAAATAAAATTATCACAAATCATTCAATGATTTTGAGAATATCAACAATTATAAAGAACAATTATGATTTATGTTTCTCGTTCCAGTCAAGTAGTCTAGTGACGAAAAAATCATGTCACTATGTCCCTGCCAACTAAGATATATTCACGGGTGCTACAAATTTATATATAAGATACCCACATAAAGGGTCCCTACTATTCAAAATTCCTGGATCCGTCACTACATACATACGATATTGATTTCTAAGATTAAAAATGTCCATATGTTAAATGAATAAGAAAAAAGGAACAAACAAACAAATAGGGTTGGGAATAGGCCAGACCGGCCTACAGGGGCCTATGGCCTGGCCTGTTTAAGCTAGGGGTGTTCAAAATTGAACCAACCCAATAGAAAAACCGCAAACCAAACCAATCCAAACCAAAACCGCACTTGGTTCGGATGAATTCGGATGACTTTTGCACTGAACCGCGCAGTTCAGTTTGGTTTGCGGTTTGTATCTTAGGAACTGAACCAAACCGCAAGAATAATGAATATTACTTAAACATGTACTAACCCCAATTACATAGCCCAAGAATAATCTCTTTTGATTCTTTTCCATCGTTACACCATGAGGTTCGATTCTAATTCCTTTTCATATCTTTCAATTTATTTCCAGTGATGAATTTGTTTCTCTTTCTTCCCAATGATTTGTTTCATATTTATGTTTCTTCTTAATTTTACCTATTTTGATATAAGTTTTACCTAATATTTTATCATATAAACAGCATAATAAAATGTCCTATGTTTATTTTGTAACAAGTTAGCAATATGTTTATTTTGTAACAAGTTGACAATATTAGAGCTAATGTAATATTTTTTTATCATACAAACCGAACCAATCCAAACCACATTGGTTTGGTTTGGTTTGGTTTGGATGACTTTTTAAAAATCAACTAAACCAAACCAAACCGCATGTTTTTTTATCTCGCGGTTTGGATTACTTTTATGCTCAAAACCGAACCAAACCGCACCGCGAACACCCCTAGTTTAAGCCTGGCAAGGCCTGGTCTGTTTATTAAAAAGGCTAAGCTTAGGTATTTTAAAAAAGCCTATTTAAGTAAATAGGACATACTTAGGCTATAAAAAAAAGCCTATGAAGCCTAGTATGTCGGTCTGATTATGCATGTTAATAAAATTTATTTTTTATTTATAATAAAATATAATTTATATTAAACAAAAATAAAGAAACAACTCAAATAATGAACTTTCTAAATAGGCTTTAAAGCCTTATGGTGAAATAGGCTTTTAAGGCCTTATAGTGATAGACAAGTCTTACACTGAAATAGGCTTTGAGGCCTAGATATATTAAATTTTTAATGACTTTAATAATAAGTAGGCCTGTAAATAGGCTTTCATGTCAGACCAGACTTTTAAATAGGCCAGACCAAGCCAAAAAAATAGGTCTATGAAAGGCCATAAGTCAGGCTCAGGCTTGCAAAATTTTTTGTAGGCCAGGCTCAGACCTATCAAAGTCTGGCCTGGCTTATTCCCAACCCTACAAACAAAGATACTCAACAATTTCATATCAAAAAAATGATCATATAATTAATATTGCCTCTAAAATTGATTATAACTTGAAGTTAAGATTTATAAGTTTTATCTTCAAACATAATTTTTTTAATTAAATTTATCATTTAATTCTCATTTAGGAGAACAAATTTAAACATAATACATTTTACTTCATACTTTTGTTTGTACAACTTCAAAATCAATTTGAGTACATAGAACCAAACAAGCTCATAGGACCAATATTTAAATACAGGAAATATTACGAGTGTTTTCGGAGTTCTCTTTTTAGGGGTTTTACTAGTAAATGGTAACTTTTTTAAAAAAATTTATGTAAGTAACGCATTGGAAATTGAGAAAATTAATCTAAGTTACCACTTTTAATTAATGAAAAATGTCGACATGTCAATTGAAAAAGAAAAAGTAACAGAAACAAAGATGAGAGTCGTCCTTCCTTATATGTTCACAGACCCAAAATCTAATAGTTCTCAAATCAGCATAAAGACTCTTAGTCTCTTCCAATAGCCTCACAACATGAATGGAATATTGATGTGGATTACTCAATGAGTAATAGTTTTGTCCCTTATTGTTATTAATGTTGATTTTAATTCATCCTTAGTTGGAATTATCCCTATCTGTTACTTTTCATTGTTGGTTTAACAGTGAATAGCAGACATGAATGCGGCTTCAAAAATAAAAGATGCCACCGGCCAAGGTAGGGCCATGGACAGGGAAATCAAGGATGGAAAATGAAAAAGTAATTAGGATCAAAAAAGAACAAAACAAATGGTGCAGCAGACAAAGAGAGTTCACAATTAGTATACAAAAGAAAAACATGAGGCCAACATATTGGCCCATGTTATTTTGTCCTTATACCTAATTTGTCAGTTTGAGGACACTATCATCCAACTTACCAACTAGTAGTTAAATAAGGCCTGGTTGTGTTGTTGTGATCATTTTGAAGATTTTATGGTACACTAAATATTTGAACTTTGGGTTGGATATAAGTTAATCTTACAGAACTGATTTGTAAATACTAATTTTTCATTTTTCCCTCGTTTAAAAATTTATGTTAGTTTTTAAAATTGGACCTCAACCTATATCGTCGGCTCAATCCGTGGCAGCCCTTGTTAATCCATAACCCTCGCCACTATGTATAAGACTGGAGATTTCTTGTGCGCTTCATTGCAGAGTACGACTCATTCAATTTGAGTCATTCATCTAATCTCTAATGGCCTCTCACGTTTTGTGTCGTCGTGTCGGGTTCCACAGACTCACTGACTTGAACATCAGAACATTTACCCGTTTTGTAGGCTCCTTTTTTTTCATCGGATAATTTCTTCCTCTGTACTGGAGAACAAAGTCCCCCACATCTAAAGTCATCTTGCACGAGCACTTTTACCGATTACTTATTGTTATGGGCTACTCCGGATCAATTTTTTCATATAAAATTTTGGCAAACCGATCGACTTCAGAGATTAAATTCAAATTCTTTTTTAAAAGAGTATGTTAACGACTCTTCCGATATAATATTTATACTCATTTCTTCTTAGTTCTAATTCAAAAGTTATATTAAGTTTACAAATTTATTGTAGCTGTGAAACTTAATATTTAAATTGACCAAGGCTGGTTTGGAAAGAAGTAAGTACTTTAGTTAATGATAAATTCATTAGTATAAATTATTCTATGATCGGTGGAATAATTAGTGGATCGTTTGGTGAATAAAAGAAGGAGCTAGTTAGTGCCAATAGCTCATCTTGTTAATGATATGTATGCATCCCTCATTCAACTTCCTTCCTGTTCGTTCTGCAAGATTCTTGTTTACAGCACAAATTGATATAATTGAAAAATCTTGACACAAATGGAAGGAGTCACATCTCATTAGTGATTGAGAAAGTTCAAATACTAATTTATGTGACGAAAACAAAAGCTAAAAGCACCATCTTGGTAGTTGATTTTTCTTTTATTTTTTCTTACACTATATACACTTTTGATATTTTTTTCGATGCAGGAAAGTTTTGAGGGGTGCTACTTGCTAGTACTGATTCACGTGATTCCCATTTTTTCCTTTAATTTAGTATGCCAATTAATTACAATATTTTTTGTCTTTTGTCAATCAAAAACTACAATATTTTTTGTCTAAAATGAATACCCCATTTTTTCCCCTTTAATTTAGTATGCCAAATAATCACAATATTTTTTGTCTTGTGTCAATCAAAAACTGCAATATTTTTTGTCAAATATGAATGCCCTTTACTTTCATACTTTATAAATTGTTCTAGTAAGTTTAGTTCATTTAATAAAGGTAATATATAATATATGTAAAATTTGGGGTTTAAACTCCGATCACCACCAATAAAATTTTATAGACTAATCTATAAGCCGATTAGGACTATGGTATGCTCACCAGAATTATGAAAATACTTTATTGAAGACTCATATCGACGGAACCAAACAAAAATGCTAAATCCGTTGTGGATCTCTAAAAGGAAGGTGGATTTATGAATGCTTGCCATTACATACAAGATGTGACTACACAATATGTGATAAACGGAATTCGTGTTTATCAAATTAAGTCATGTTAATCCTTGGATTCTCATATTTTCTTCTTTCAATTTCAATTTTCACATTTTATGCTAATGATGAATGAATCAACATCAATTATTAAATAGCAGTATATGCATTAGATATCCCTTTAATATTTCTTCTTTTAAGAATGACATCAAGTCCACTTTGTGTTATATTAATTGCCTTGTTTTTCCACTTAAAGTAGACCGCATGGCCATAGCATAATGGTCCTTTCAGATAAATTCCAAATGCAATTATTATTAAGATTATTATGATATGATACCATTTACACCCTTAATCATGCTCACAAGGATCACATAAATCTAGCATGTCCCAACTTGAGTTCATGTGGCACAATTCTTGTTTTCTTATAAACTAGCTTTTTAGAGGGTGTACGAATTGCGAAACTAGCTTTTGAGGGTATGCATTGAAATACAAATTTGGATTATAACGTCTCTACAATGCTTACATTCAGGTAGTGTAACACATAGGTAACCATTAGATAGATAAAAATAAAAAATCTACATTGAAATATGAATCGTCGATCTTTTCTTCAAACATCCATCAATGTGTCGATTTTGTGAATGTAGTGGATTGTCGACGCAGACTACCCAAATTTATTAAGCACAAGATGTTGGTGACTAACATGAACTAGAGAATTTTCTTATGCAACCATCAAAGTTAACACGATCACGTAGTGATTATAGGTATGTATATTGCAGCGAGTTCAAGTCAAATACAACTTATGCAACTTTAATTACATTACAATAACATATAGGATTCAAAAACCTTGATGCCCCAGGCAAAATGAGGACCTTTGACAATTTTTTAGAACCTTAATTTGGAACCACATCAGTTATCTATCACCAAAACATGCGCTCATGTGGCTCAATTTTTTCATCCTATTCTTTACTATAAATAAATTTAGCTGTTGGAAGCCAGAGAGTTAATAAGATATGCAAAGATTTTTTATTTTTTTTTGGGATGATGACATGAACCAAAGAATTTACAAAAGGGGTTATCACCTAAGCTGCCTTTTAACTATACAATTCGCCACTTCTACAAAGGTTGCAGCCTATATTCTAATATTCTAATAAATTTAATATTCATGTCACATAATTCTTCCTCCCCACTTGTTTCTAGTGAACATTGACCATCCAAAAAAGTTGAAGTCATTTAGAATTGAAATTTGTAAGCATATAATAATTAAATTATATATGGATCTACTACACTTTGAAACTTTGGTCCACACTTTCTCTTGACTCCACATGGATTTCACCATCCTTTTGACCAAGAGAACCATCTCCTTCAGCATCAAAGCTAGCATGAACACTGTAGAAAATATAGAATAGGACTACAACAGCAGAAAAGACTCCAAATCTAACATAGGATGGCCCACCAAGTGATCCCAGCAAAAACAAATTCAAAAAGATTGAAATTGCTGGTATCCATGGCATAAGTGGTACACCCCAAAATTCTGGCTTCCTAGCTTGAGGGACAGTGAAATGAAAAAGTTGCAATATTACTACAGCAAGTACACCACAAGCACTTAACATCCCTGCTTTTGCAACTCCTGTTGGTACACATTTCCAAATAAGGGTGAACATGATGGAAGTGAAGGAAAATGAGAGGAGAAAAGACACTGTTGGCCATGGATTTGTTGTCCCTGCTACCACATAACGTCTATAGACCACAGCATTTGCCACCATGTAAAATACAAAGAGTGTGCCAATTGACACAAGATCGAGGAGAACATCAAGATCAGTAAAAAGTGCAATTGCTGCTGTGAAGATCCCTGAAATTGACATTATGTGCGGATATCAGAAAAATGTGACTATCCCTAAAAAGCAAATTAATGTCATCATGTTTATGCTACCACTCATCATATTAGTTAGATGAAAAAGAATTTTTGATAGTACAATGTAAGAGGTCAAAATAGACAATACACAACATAGAATAGCATCAAATCATTGAAATCCAATACATGATTGAGGCCAACTTTAAGTAGCCTACACAAAGAGCCAAGGTCATAATCATCCGTCAATGATTCTAATCAAGAGGAATAAATCAACTCATCCAATAGTGGAGGTATGGAATCAATTAAAAATTAAAAACTGCCAATATCTTCCACCTGAAATGGTCTATTATTCTCCTACTGAGTTGAAAAAGAAAATAAGGTGTCACAATCAAAAAATTATTAGATTTAACATAAGTGAATGATTCACATCTTTGCATCCTAAGCCACAGAACAACACACTTAACATACAGTTGCCTAATTGTCTTTGTCGTTACATTTATATAATCAGAAGATAGTATTTACCGAGGTGGGGAGGCTACCATAGTATAATACAAAATACACTAGAAAACATGTGACACCCATATGGGAATGATAACTTTTTCAACTCAGCACTGTTTTGAAGTGCGTTACCCAGTTTCACTTCCAATAAAAATAATTCTATACTAAGGCAACTACAGTTTTTCACAATCATCCATGTGAAAAGTAGTATATTTAACTGCTAAAACTTAAAAGCACTTCTCTTTTGGCCACTTTTTTTGATAAATGTTAAAGCCTCAATCTACCTATATAGTGGTTGAATCTAAAGATAGGGATTAGCCTATACTAAATCTCTATCAAAAGAGGTACCACATTTGGTGCCGCTACAACAGAATTGTCTAGGGTAAGTCTGGTATATGTTTGCATTCACCGGTGATTTTTTACAAGATTACACTGACACAATAATTTTGTTGAAGCTACAGATTATAGTTTTTGCTAAAATAACAGATGATTCTGTCAATGCAAAAGATACACTCAATCGGCTTCATAACGAAGGTGACAATGTGTGGAGCTACACTGAACCCATTCACATTAATGAGGAAACATAAAATCTTATCACAATCCAGCAGAATAACTACACAAATCCCCTGATAAAATCTCAGCCAGAGGTTATATTGTTGAAGTGGGTCCCTTTCCTTTGTGAAGGATTGTGAATACCATTCAGAAAACACTAATCCAACACAATATTCACACCATCCACACACGTTTGCCAAGGAATTAAAAACACAGCAATCAAACAACATATACTTAAACATGAAAAACCTTATACAATTAAGAGGAAGCAAGCACATTGGAACATACCAAGAAAAGCAGAGGCGTTGACAGGAGTGGATGTCTTTGGGTGGACCTTAGCAAACCAAGCAGGGACCACATTAGAACGTCCAATGACACACATATAACGAGCCTGACCCAACATAGCCACTATCAATGATGTCAATATTCCAAAACTGGCCCCCACTCCTATCACTCTTGACGCCCATCCCCAACCGTCCGATTTAAAAGCTGCTGAAAACGGTGCTTCAGGATCGATCTACATACATAGTATCAATATCAATACCCCATACATGATAATACCTTACACGTTATCATAAATTACATCATATAATTGAATACTAGACAAATTTTCAATTACCAAATCGTAAGGAAGAAGCATGCACATTGAAGTTGCCATAAGACAATAAAGAATGGTGACAATAATAACAGATCCAGTAACACCTATAGGAATATCTTTCACAGGCTCCTTCACTTCTTCCGCCATTGTTGAAACAGCATCATAACCAATGTAGCTTAAATAAACAGCTGCTGCACCGTTAAACACACCCGCAGCCCCGTGCGGGAAAAAACCAGATGGATTCTCCGGGTTAGCTGGTTGCGTAAAATTCTTCCAACACCCTTTCCAAAAACCTATCACTATCACAAATGCTATGAAGAGTATGTGCAACGCCGTCAATATCATATTCACCACTGAACTTTCCCTCGTACTGAAAAATTGAATCAAATAAAAAAGTAAATAAAATGTTAAGGAATTTTTAAAAAGAAAATTGAGCTCCATTGTAAATGATGAACTCAGTAGCACCGGCACCTCTGATCAAAGTGTGTCCGATGTCTGAGACACAACACTGACACACGTGAACTCGAACGCATTCAATTAACTCATTTTCTCAAATTATCAGACTGTATGATATTGTGTCTGTTGTCTGTGACTGTGCTTGCTTAGTGGTGGATAATGATCAAGAAGGATCAGTTACAAACCTGTAGCAGATAACGACTGTGATGAGTAAAACAACGACGACAGCAACCAAGTCGATTTGGTTAAACCCTTCCGGAAAAGAAGGAACTGTTATCCTCCATTTAGCAGAAGAGACACCTACTGTGGTGCCAACGTACGCAGTGAAACCTCTAGCAACGGCGGCATTTGACATAACGTAATCCATGATGAGATTTGCACCGGTTATAAAAGCCGCAAATTCACCAAATGTGACACGGAGGTAGCTAAAAGCGCCACCGGCGACCGGCATATCAACGGCAAACTCAGTGTAACAAAAGGCAGAGAGGAGAGCACAGAAACCGGCAATGGCGTAGGATAAAACAACGGCAGGGCCTGCGTGAACACGGCTAGCGTGGCCAGTGGTGACGAAGACTCCGGCACCGACCATTCCACCGATACCAAAGCCGACTAAGTCGAACCAACGGAGGGTTTTGCGCATGTTGGTGCCGGACCTAGCTCGAACGCGGCTCATTTCTTCGTAAGAAGTGGAGACGGAGAAGCCGCGACGAGCGAAGCGAGAGGGAGTTTTAGCGACGGCTTGTAGATAGGTTCGGAGGCTCGAAAACGATGAGCCATGGCTTGTCATTGCGTGCGCTCTTTGGTTTTGTTTTTCTGTGTGTGTGATGTGCGTTATGGATGGGTTTGAAAGACAGCTTTTATAACCTCTCTGCAAAAAGTGAGAACAGTTTCACTGTTTTAGTTCACTGAACTAGTAAAGCATCAAATCATAGGGAAGGATAATGCTATTTATTATTTTACCATACTGTTACGTTTATAAATATTCATTCCCCTGGTCAAAAAAATAATTTAAATATTCCCAGCATAATTCATTCATTTTATTTATTTTTTAATTAAGAAGTTTCTACCGTTCTTTATACATGACTAATCTACTAGCAAGATTGGTTGTACGTTGAAGCGTGAATCATAGTGTTTCGTTGCCATTCTAATGTGAAAATATAGAAATCATACAAATTGTGACATCTGATTAACATATGTTTAATAAACTCTCATCGCTAAAGCAAACATATACTATATCATTTTTTTTTTTAAAGATATACCACATCATTTGTGGGGTGCGTAAGTTAAATTTTGATGTCCACCTATCCCATTTACTTCATATGCAAATTTCTAATCAAATTTTCCCATTCGCAAGAGATATGAAATGAACCTTTAACCATCTTTTTATTTTTGTTAAAAAAACCATTTACTTAAAACACAAACCCTTACCACTTAGATTAACCCAATGTTGGTCTTGGTCACATAATTCATCCTTTTTATTGACCTTCGTTATATCTTTGTTTTTTCGCTTACTGCCTTAACCAGGAAATGAAATTTGAAGTCTATACCTTTTACGGCTCAAAACTTTTATTACAAGTCAAATTTCTGAGGACTTTCCTTAAATTTAATAAAATTGATTCCTTTAGCCATAATAGATTTCTGACCGTGCTTACCAAAGAAAAAAAATTCTAACCATGTTATGCATTAAGTGGATAACTTGATTCCAATTAATTTCAATGTATGTAAAAATCACTTTCATGTACGAAACATGTCCTTAATTAGATCGCTCTCAAACGTCACATAACAACATGTCTTTGTACACACACAAAAAATAAGCTAGTGTATATTCTCAACATTTTAAGCTTATTATAAAATAGCTTTCCAGATCCAGTAAAGTTCACGTAAAGTTACTCTTTACTCTTAAGAATAAAAGGAGATGAAACAATATATTTCTTAAAAAAGAAAAACTTATTACGCGTGAAATCCTGAATGGATGCAAAAAAAGATTGTGAAGTACAGAAATGCATATGATGATAAAGTAAAAGTATAAGAAAACGACAAAAATACGGAAGAGTATATTAATGATATGTAACGTCATGAAAAGGATGGCTAGGAGGAGAAGAGAAGAGGATATTGAATGAAGGGTATGAATAAAACCCAGGTGTTTAATTTCAATGGTTGGCTTCATGTGAAAATTCAAAGTTGAAACCGTAACCGACCGGAAACCATGGCAGAGATTGATTCAAGCAAGCCAACTGTGAATGGTGCCAAACCCTTACAACCTAAAAGTTGATGAATATCAGCACATAGTTTGTTATAAAAAGTTTACAAGCCTGGGTTTGTATTCACAAAGAATCTATCCCCTAACTTGTAGCCATGGGTTTATGTCCAAAATTATAGATATAATATATAAATAAATGTGTATAATATATGTGCAAAAATTGAATTTAATCGGATCGGATTGAAACTCCATTGAAAAAACAATCCAATCTTACCCAAATTGCAAGTTATTTAATTTTAGAACTGAATGATATTTTCTTTGAAATTCAATTCAAACCTTAACACGAACACCTATACTTTTGAAAATGTCTTTGAATCGACTCCGGATTTTAGAGTTGAAAATGGTTTGAAGGTAATTTGTTTTAAAGTTAAAGGGTTTAAATAGAAATGACGGTTGAATTTAAAGAAACATGAATGTAAAAGGGTTATGGTTAAAAGACAAGATCATAAATCTCTTCAAATTAAAATACATAATTGAAAATGAATCGAAACCTCAACTTGCAAGAAAGTAAAGGAATAAAAAGACGATGATGTGAATTGAAAATCGATGGGACGATAAATTGTTTTGAATTGAAATTACAAGATTCTAAAAGAATTTAGGTTTAATAACAGCTTTAGTCCTTTAACTTTTTTAAAGTTGTGATTTTGACCTCTTAAAAAAAAACTACAAATCGTCCCTTAAATTTTGCACTTGTGGCAATTTAAATTTTTTATTGAACAAATTAAAAAAACATCATTAACTTTTAATTGAAATTATCTTGTGGTCCACTCTATTCTCCATCTTAATATGTTTTACTATCAAATTTTATCGCTAACAATTTGCATGTAACTTCCTATTTTTGCTAAATACATCACCATATATACCTACCTCTCTTATAGACCTAATAAATATAGCATGATTCTTCCAAGAATGTCCATTTACATATTTTTATCTTTCTAAAACGTGAGGGAGGGGAAGAGAAAGACAGAGAGTCGTGTCTTGATTTGTAATCTGGTTGGTTTGGAGTAATTTATTTACATATTGCAATATACATATACCTAGACCTACCTTCTCTCAAAAAAAAAAAAATACCTAGACCTACCTATTAATAAAGTTAAGTGATTTAAAAGAAGATAAGTTAATTAATTAGAGGTCATACTTTAGGTAAGACTCTCTTTATATCAGGGCAGTGAGGAGAAGCAACGGCGTACTTCATTTGCTTGGATTCCAGCTCACAGTGGATTGGTAGTTTTTAATCATGTATTTTATATATATAAAATACATATATAAATTACCCATGTATGATGTTTTGTGTTTAGTTATCATTGCTTTATATATATAAATTAATCTTGTTTGCATTTTTTTTAGTCTTATTGTGATATCGGTTAAAAAATTAAACTTTTGTTTGGTATATTTTATTTTTCAATAAGCTACTTCAAATCATGAATTGATATTCGTTTTGATCTCAAATCTGCTGCACAATTTTTTTCTTTTCGAGATAGGTCTTGTGTGTGAAATCTCACAAGTTTATTATTTGTTAAAAGGCGTACCAATGGGTTAAATAGTGTTTGTTTATAAATTATTAGGTATATTTAGACTCGACTCGGGAGAAATGAGAGACTTTTAGTGTTTTAGAACAATTTTAGACAAGTGATTTGTTTAGTAACGAAAAAGTAAGTGATTTGTTTGAAGACTCTAGATACGTATTATGATGGGAAGATGTTATGCATGATTTTATTAGAATAGCATGATACGACTCTTTGATAACATTGTACTTCACTTTTGGTTAGGTTAAAAGTTGAAGATAATATCTTCTTGTGATATTAGCCTAGTTGGTAGAGACAACACATAATATATGTAAAGTTTGAGATTCAAACATAGACCACCACAAAAAAAAGTTGTAGATAGTATAATTTGTTATTTGTCCATAGTGTAAAAAAATTGCACGGATAGTACATCAAAATTAAACTTTTAAGTATATGAGATTTGTTGAAGTTCACTTATAATAAGATCTTTCAATTTGAATTATTTTCCTTATTAGTAGACTGCATAATCTAAATTAGTAGCTAATAGATTCCACAACATTAAAATTAGAATCATATTAATGCGAGAGGAGTCATCAGTGAATCATTAAGGATGAAAGAAAGGGTCTGAAACCTACCTTCTTACTACCATTTTTTCTTTACCATTGTGGCTTATCTTTTTTTATTTTTTGAAACAAAAAACTTTTATTAAGCAAAGCCAACGTAAGATGCAGTTAGCTCGCAAAGGAGGAAAAAAAACAAGTACAAAGAAGGCCTGAATATAAGCGAACACTTCAAAACCAAGCCATCCCAACAAAAACCTCCTATGGTCCTATTCCATTGTGGCTTATCTATAGCTATAAATACTATCATTGTCGTTAAGAAACTGTTTGATTGAAATTGGCCGTAGTTACATCTGATATTGCACTACTTCACCGGTACATAGGTGCAGTCAAGTTGAATGCACCAAGGTGTATTGAGCACTTTGAAACCCTTCAATCAAAATCAAACTGTTTAGAGAGAATTTTTTATTTGTTAGTCTAAAATTTCAAGATTGAAACCGTCCAATAAACTTGGCAGAGGTGCAATTGCTATTGCCGTGTGCCAGCATGTAATGTTTTAACTCTTTAATTAGTCACTATTATATAATTTTCGTTTCCGTATATCTTTTCGTTCCAAAAATCAACTGATTTCATGAGTTTTACTTTACTTCTACTTTTTGATGAAGTATTGTATTTGAAATTTGTTGCTCTTTCTTAACACATCTTATACTGAGAGATGTATCTTTTGTCGTTTAATATAAGTTTTATTTTAGTTTGTTAAAAAATCTGATTTTTTTTTATTTATCATTCTTGTTTAGTTTTAATGACTAAAGCCCGTTTAAATTTTAGTCCCAACTGCTCTACGGATCATCAATTATGTTACTTGTTCCTTCAAAAAAATTATGTTACTTGTTTTTATTTTTATGTACACAAAATCATTACAACAGATCAAACTAAGGCAAGGCAAAATATAAGCTCACAGAAACTATAGCAAAAGCTCGATTAGCTTATGACTTTAGTACAACAACTTATTTAAAGATATTTTGCTAAAGGCGTTATTGACAGTAGTTAATTCAAACACATCCTAAAGTGAAATGGGGTTTTGTATGGCTAGAAGAAGTATAAATTCAAAAGGTTGAAGTTCATGGCTCATGGTACACATATATTTTACTTCTCCACGTGCTTGTTTTGGAAATGGCCAAGTACAGTAATAACAATTTTTCTTGAAACCTATTTTGTGAGACAGCTCATTCAAGGACAAAATTATTGGAGAGTCTAGTCCTAAGTTTATACACTTCCACTCCACAAGGATGAGGTGAACATTTTGGAGAGTTTCAGCATTTCACACCATTTATTTGGCAAACAATATGGCATTTGCCTTTTAATTTCAGACTGGTAATTAAATATCATGGATATTACTTGTTTGCCTTTAAGTGCATATATATTTTAGGTAAAATGAAATTGTATTTCTAGACATTATCTGGATGCTATCATTGTTGATCAAAAGAAGACAACATAAAAGGATATAATTGAGACATTTTTTTAAACTTTTGAACATATTGCTAGTAACTGCTAACTAGTAATTGATATGGATGTTATTATTCTAGCAAAGTTATATCCTTATGAACTAAAGTAAAAATGCTGAACTAAAGTCTATGACAATAAGTATAAGATTTGATAAAGTATTATATATATATGGAGGGGTTTGTTAGAACACACCCACTAGTTTTTATGTGGGAATGTTTTAGCAAGTTATAACTAAAAAAGTTGATAATACGCCTTAAGGTGTATGTTGCTACAACACACCTTCTAGAAAAATAAGTGGGTGTGTTCTAGCAAATCCTATAAGCATTTGCTAGAATACACCTACTTATTTTTTAGGAGTGTTTAAACAAGTGGATGACTAAAAAGTGGTTAAATACACCCTAAGGTGTAGCCTTGTTAAAACACTCCCACATAAAAATTAGTGGGTGTGTTATAACAAACCTCATATATATATATATATATATATATATATATATATATATATATATATATATATATATATATATATATATATATATATATATATATATATATATAAATATAAGAGTGTTAATTATATATATTATCTTAGATCACGTTGAGTTAGTGAAAAGTAGTTTATGAATTTTAGAAAAACTTGGAGGCATACCACTAAAAGTTCAAATAAGAAAGACAAATTAGATGTACGAAGATTGTTGTTTTCACAAAAAGATTTGCTATCACACATCTGAAAATGATCAAAATATTTTCAATGGCAATTTACTTCCGTTCGCTACATAAGAAAAATTAAACAGCGAACGACATGTAACTATCGTTGGGGGTATTGAAGGTCATTTGACGGTCTGTGATAGCAATCTTTGAAGTCTAAAAAGCAATCTTCTAGATGCATCTGCTTGTTTAACATATTTATGGTCAGCCCACTCTAAGGCTTGTTGGCCTACAGCCCACTCTATAAGTCTTTTGGACATTTCTTTTTCCACCATACTAATTTCTTGCGTGCATTATTTGGATTCTAAAATTTAAAATATTTTAACGTGTTTTGGAGGCTTTTATGGGGTGTTTATGCCGTTCGGATTATGTAATCCGAAAAAATAAGGCGTACAAAAAATCGATAGGGTGGGAAAAGGAATCAATTTTTTTTTAATTTTAAAGCCTCTATCTTTTCGACAAAAAAAAAAAAAAGAAGCTCTCTTTCAAAGAAACAATCATTATATCATATAAGAATAGGAGCTTGATGCAAAATTGAAATTTAATTGAAAAAACATGGACAGTAAAATTCACTAGAAAGAAAATGATGTCGGATGTAAAAGAAGAGTGTAAACATAAAGCAGATAAAGAATGTGTATAGTGAATTACGAAATATTTCTTTCGTTTCACAACTTTACGTGATCATGTATGGAATTCAAATAACAGTTTTCAGCATAAATTCATAATTCAAGTTAACTATTATATATACAACACAAACACCTTGGCTGCCATTCAAAACAATAATTTTTCAACAGTAGTTTTTTTTATTTAAGGAACAACATAATAAAATATAGTAAGTGGTGAAAGCAAATAATAACAACAACAATGTCTATGGAAGGAATGAGAGAAAAATTATAAAACAATTGTGTTGATAAGAATGAATATTATTACAAATGAGAAAAGTTAGTTACATTGTGACACCTTAAACCTATATATAAGCATTAACTAACTAGTAATTAGAAAGAAAGAAAGAAAAAACATGAAGTGCAAGGAAGGCAATCCAAGTTGATGTCAAAAAGAGACATTGGAGCATCAACATAGCCATACACGTTATAAGAGTACCTTAAAATGGATTGCTCCTTACACAGATTGATGAGAGTCAATAGTTGGAGATTGAAACAAGGAAATTAGACGAAAGTGAGATTAAAAGCAAGAAATCCGATTCAGAATTGCAAAGAAGAAAACTCACAAAATGGATTTTCTCGAGAAAGTGAAGAGAGAAAAAATCTAGAATAAGAAAGAAAAGGAAAATAGAGAAAATTAGATTTTTTTTTAAAAAAAATGTAGCGGAAAATATCTTTTAAGGTGGATACCAGATTAACTCTAATGCCATGTTATGAGACATGACATCTATGAAAGGAATAAGAGAAAAGTTATGAAACTATCGTATTGATAAGAATGAATATTATTACAAATGAGAAAAGTTAGTTACAATGTGACACCTTAAGCCTATTTATAAACACTAACTAACTAGTAACTAGAAGACTAACCGACATCTACAATAAACAACAACGTCGTGGATTCACAAGTACTAGCTTAAGTGATAAAGGTTTAATTATTAGGTTGGATACCGTGATTCAAATTTAAATTCAAAACTCTCACTTGAGTTTTTTAATGGTTATTGATCTCTCATCTTTTTTTTTGTCTTAGATGAAGTGGTAATCCACTGAAAATAAATTCACACACAACTGTGAGGTTCCGGGTTTGAATCCGGGTCACGACGTCCAACCTTACAATTTCGGCATTTGTCAGTTCAGCTAAGACTTCTAGACTTGATCTCTCATCTATCTATAAGAAAAATGAATATCTAGCGTTGGAAATATGATGAAATTAGAGGTTGTAAATGGCCACACTCGCCTTACTCTAGCATTTGCTCATTAAAAAGGGCTGGCAAAAGCATGTTGAATTAAGAACAAAAATGTTATTCTAACACACATTTTAACACCAATACATTCTTTTGTTAAAGAGGAGTATTTTTTTTTAGCACAAATATTACATTGTATCATCAACTAATTTAACTACTTTATCAACCACAAAATTGATTATGTACAAAATAAAAATGAACATGACAGGCCAAACTGTCTTACTCCTGTCCTAATCAACTATTGAGACAGTTACACAAATGTAGGTTAAGGTCTCAATTTGTCACCTTGAAGTAAAAGTGAAAAGAAAGTAATCAATTAATAGTATATTAAGTAAAAAAGCAAGGATGATTGCTCATCAAGAAATTAAAATGTGGAATCTTATTGAAAGTTGTGTGTTTCATCTGAAAATACACTATAGGAAATTAGTTTTCGGTGGTGTAAATTAACAAATTTGACATATTCGTCATTAAATGGTTCTTCACCAAACTCATCAAAAAATTGGTTCCACTTTGTTTCCATTTTTCATTATTACTCATTCAATTATTCATTAAATACAAATACAACTTTACCACAAATAAGCATCGTTGCTTGTTAAATCTAGATGTTGTTTTAAAGAGTTTAAGTTTAGATGTTGTTTCCTCGAGTTTAAGGATTGGTGGAATCCAACTTACTTGTCCTTAACATGCCAGTTAGTATTCCTATATGTTAGAATGGTAGCACATCAAATGAAAGAGGATGTCTGAACTCTAAAAATGCATATTTTCACAGTGATGTCAATGATTGTTAATTATGGTTTGACCAACGATAATTAACTATTGTTTTAAACATGAATGTGTTCTAGGTTCCTGTATTACATGTCTAGAACGGCATTTAACTATCGTTCATCAGCGAACGGTAACTAAATGCCATTGAGGTAAAATAGTATGTTTGGGGTGCTTGAGAGTAAACCAAGCTAAATAAATAGTAATTTTCTCAAATTCTAGGGCTGGCCCTGTTCTAGCCTTGGCCCTAGCCCATGTGGTGTATGAATTAGAAGATTAAAGCCTCGAAAATTACTCTTCTAACTTCAAAAATTGCTCACAAACATACCCTAGGGGCAATTAACCGATTTTTTTTTAAGCTAAATTAGTCCACTTAAATTTGCACCGGGAAGAATCGAACATGAGACCTTAAAAATGAACACAGTTCAAAGTCTCAAACCAACACCACAAACAGATCTTAAAAGTAAAAAAAAAAAAACAATTTTGGAGCGATACCCATGGGTAAACCTAATAATGGGATCCCTTATCAAAGTGTACTAGATGCTAAAGAATAAAGCCTAATCTCCCTTGAAAATAAAGACAGGTCAAAAGATGCGTGATTCTTAAGTTATAATAAGGTGGCTGATTCAGCTGCAAGAATGAAAATACTCAAATGAATTTCGCGGGCACTCCGGGATTGAGAGAAAGGTCAAACACAAAGAGGCTGCTGATTCTGTTGTTACATCAAGAAATGCTTAAAAAATCATTTATTCTTCTTATTCTTTTCTCACATTTGTATGTGGACCCATAATTTAATCTATACTCTTCTTTGGGTTTACGTATATGAAAAATGGTTCGCACTCATTATCGCCCACCACCAAGGCCTACAATTTACAAACTATTATTTTCAAAGTCGAAAAGAAGCTCATTCATCTGGTAAAATGTCAAAGGCAAATATTTTGCACCGTACACTGCATTTTCATCTAAGCCTGAGATTGCAGCTAACCCAAAAACACTTATTTCACCAGCTTTTTTAATATATTAACCTCTTCTTTAATATATTTTAATCTCATTCCCAATATTCCAATCATCCTCAACAATATTTCTAAGTGATGCATTTTTGTACAATGGCAAAATAAATTGTTAGATTTTGAGCACCTACATTTGCACACATTATAATTTTCTACAACTCATTTTCTCTATATCATTTTCTTCTTATCACATCATCATTTTATCGCATCTATCACTTCATTATCTTTATTTCTCTCTTTAGTGGTAGATCAAGTATGAGCAATGCTTGTGTAGTCACAACCATAAATATAATTGTTTAGACACACAAATGGTTATAAGTAAAACGAGAAAAAATTTAATTTATTGTTATTATTATTAAAAACATTGGTTAATGTGTATTATTGTGTGTACCTAAATGATTTGAATTTGTGTTTGTAACTATATAGGAATTACCCATCAAGTATTTAGGTGACCAAGATTATTTTTCATTTTTTTTTAATATTCCAATAACATCGCTCCTTGAGATGAATGGAGTGAAAAATTACTTGAAAGAAGGTTAGAATTTTATTTGATTGTGTGAAAGGAAATTTTCATATATCGTCCAAAGTGTCTTGATTTCTAATAATTGCTCAAATTCTAACAATGGTAGTAAAAGTTCGGGATACTATTCATTTAAACAAATGACTCAATTGTTGTCAAATAACAAATCAAACTAAATATTGGTACCTCAAAATTCAACTTAAATCGGTTTATATTATTCTTGTGAAATCAATACTACCCCGTTTACTGCCTCAACTATAAAAATATAGAAAATCCTAGTTTTAGTTAAAGATAGTGATGTAAATTATGTCAAATTAAATTTAAATATCAATGTTCCATAAACCACGTATATAGTCATCATGCATGACACCACCCTAAGTCCTAACCCTAACAATCGCCCTTTGTCACTCATAAAATCACGTGTAAGCACGTACGTTATTTAATGTATTTCTTTGTGTGAATGAAAGGGTGTATATACATTACAGTGTATAACAGAACTTAGGTGCATTGCAGACACCATGCATGTATTTTGGCGACGCAATGCAAAGAAAAACGGCTTAACGAATGACGTGACAATTCGATCTTATCCAAAACGAGGCTAGAGACGCCCACGAGCATAATTCCAAGTGGGATCCACGTGGCACAAATTCCTACAGTTTTACTTTTTGTACTTTCGGTTCGGTTTATTATTTCTGACTTTCTATTCTAGACCCAATCAGATGTGGGACCTTTGCTCTCTCAGCAGGATGCTTTTATCAACTGACACGTGCTTACGATGACACGTCATTGTCCTACAGGTCTTCGCCGACATTTTCTCAGTGCTTCACGCCCCCACGGACGGCCTCACCAAACCCTTCTTCACTGGTTACTTTCCTTTTTCTGCTCATGCTTATTTATTTTTCTCTAAACAAGTCGGCAAGGAATTACCAATAAATCTTGCATTAAAAGGTTGCTTTATTATCTATAAGGAAAATACAAAAAGAAAAAATTATCATGAAAATATAAGTTAAATAGTTGTAAAAATCATAAGCAAATCATTTTTAACGTAAAAGTTACTATTTTTAAGTGGTCATAAATATTCTAAGACACTTGTTAGTATTTTTTTACATTAAATACTCTCTGCGTCTCGATAATAATCGTTTAAGATTTATGAATAGTCTTTAATTAAGATTTGTGCACGATCTTTGAATAAATGTTTAATTATGTCGATTTCAATTATAAAATTAACATCATTTATTAAAATTCTCTTATTAGTTGTTGTTACTGAAAAAGTTAAGTTGAATGAAATTCAATAAATAAAGACACAATAGTGAAAAAATAATAAATATTGCATTTGTATTTTAAAGTGACAATTATTTAAAGATATAAAAAAGTATTAAAAAGACAATTATTTTAAGACGGATAGAGTATCATTTAACTTTTTATCAAAGTGATGAATTGTCAAATTAATAAAAGAGTTAGCCTCTTCGATAAATAGATAGGGGTTCAATCTTCAACTTTTGCTTAATAAGAAATTGGTTGAAAAAAAGAAATTAACTTATATGCTCTACACATTCTCTACGGACGAAAAATAATAAACCTTAGACTTTGATGAAAAAATCGTACCTAAGAACCAAAATATTAGCTAATTGAATTAAAGCTAAAATATGATTTTGGTCTCTGCAAATATGTCTTGTTTAGGTTTTAGTTTCTGTAATTTTTTTGTTGATTTTGGTCCCTGCAAATATGTTTTATTTTGGTTTTGGTCTCTGACTCCACTTTTGTAATGGTTTGGACACATGACACATGATGACTGAATCCATTTTATAGAAAAATAGCCCTGCAAAATATTTTGTTTTTAGAAATAGTCCCTGAAGGGACTAATTTCAAAAACAAAACATTTTGCAAGGACCAAAAACAAAACAAAAATTACAGGAACTAAAACCAAAATGAGACGTATTTACAGGGACCAAAATCATATTTTAACCTTAAATTAAATATATTTTTAGCGGTACTCTCTATGTCCTCTCTTATCAAGCTTAATTATTACAAGAATAGTTGGATAATATCATAAAAATTACCAAATCGTAAGGATTAAGAGTGTATAGATTGCTTTTTTTTTTTTATATAAGAAATGTCAGAAAAAAATACTAATTGATCTTAAAAACACGACTCAATTGATAGCTACAATCATAATATTATACGAAGGTTGGCGTTCAAACCCCAAATTTTTTACTTCTCTATATTTAAAATTTGATCCAAACAAATACTAACTATGTTCACAAGGATGACACATGTGTCAATATTTTCAGAAAATGTCTCTTCTCTCTCATTACAAGAGAGAAATTTCTAGAAATCGACTCAACATTGCTTCACCATGACAATTGTTTTTAACATACTCTAGTTTTTCACATCTCAAAAGCATTATACCACTAAATAAATAAGTTGTTTATATACTTTCGATGTACCACTAATTTATAAATTCATTGCAATATACTTTGTGTGAACATACAAAATATATAAATTTGAGAATTTATAAAACAAACAAATAAAAAAAAAACGGAGGAAGTACTAAAACAAATTTGATACGAGGAAGATGGCATGCACCATTGAGTCTCAATGTTTTATTTGTATCATAAATCTCAACTGCATTGGTTTCTAATTGAAAGACAAATACCATATATGATTAGATACTTTCAAATTTTCATTTATGAGTAAGTTATACATGAAACTTCTTCTTCAACAACAATCAATTTGAGATACTCATTTACTTGATATAGATATTCAAGTTTCTCTCAAAGTTCAATGACTGACATATTTAAAACTCTTAAATCTAGTTCCTCCTACCAATACCTTGTTAATCATGTGTATCAATACATCTTCTACTTGCATTTTCAACATGTCAAGATTGATTCTTCCATTAAAATTCTCTATGTCACGTACTTCACAATAGACCACTTAAATATTAAACATTTCCAATAATCAGGACCTCTCTCAAACAACGACCCTACAATATCAAAACTCTTTTCTTACGTGAAAACTTCAAACCAAAGACAAAGAAAAAAAAAATCGTTTTCTAGTAACTATCAGAGAATTACACTGTTTAAAAAGTTAACAACACATGTATTTCTCTCAAACCCACAATCCCACGGTACATCCACAATCTTTCAAATAAATATCTAAAATACTCCTCATAAGTCATAAAACTAAAAAAATAATTAGAGGAAAAAAAGAGTTAGATTTAAATATAATTAAAGTGTTTATGACTGCTTGACCCAAAAAAAAAAGTTTTATAAGGAAGGAGCTTGTTCAAAAAAATATCTTATAAGGAAGGACTATAACCTACATAGATAGTCTTGGTACTCCTGTTCCTTTACGATACTGATATATTTTCCAAGTGTTTTAATTTCAAACAAGACCAACATAAATGAAAAATTAATATTCTCATCGTCCCTAATTTCGACGAGTCTCATGCATGTCATTTTATTCAATAGAGTTTGTTTTTTCTTTGCATATTTTACTTAAAGAATACTTGTACGGATGGAATAGGACGTGCTTACACTCGTTTGTCTGGCAGAACTCCGGTTGGCAACGAGAAAACGATTTTGTCCATAAAATAATATTTGTAGCACAAACAAACAATGCCTATGGCTATTTTAAATTATTGTTCAATCTCAAAACAAACAAACAAAATATAGGAAAACAAAAATATTTAAATCGTCAGTCAATAAGAGATATTTCATAGAAATAATATCAGAGTCAATATTAGACACGAAGTACCGACGTACGTTTTTTATTTTTTAATAATATAGGTACCGACGAACCGTTGGTTCTTAATAAAATGAACAAGATGGTATAAAAAACAAAATAATAAAATGAACAAGTTATTGCTAAGGAAAGATTATTTCAACTATATGTTTTATTGATATTTTAATATCAAAATTTTTAATTCCTTAACCCTCAAGCAAAATGAGTTGAGTTGCTCAAACACCCTAAATAAGCAAAATGATTAACTTTCCTAAAAAAAATATTAACCAGATGTATGTTAAAAATATAATTAATAGCGTATATTCTTTTTAGCTAACGAGGTAGTCAAATTAGATAATGACACAATTGTGTATTTGTGTTAAAAAATACTTTTCTATAGTTTTAAATGATAAAAAATAGTTTTGTTCATCGTATAATGGTGATAATTGTGTCGTATTTTGATGTCAAAAGTTGTCGCAACTATTTGCTAAATATGCTACTATTAAAAAACTGTAATTATGTCTTTGAAAGGAAAAAGTGGTCTTGTAACTTATTTGAACCAAATGTAGAATAGACTAGATCGTGTAGTCTCTGTTGGGCATCCAAACCTATTCTCATCTCCAATCCTTAGGCTTGAATTACTTCCTCCCCTTTGCTTTTTATATTTAAAAATTAAACTAAAGCATAAGATTCCGTAGATAATTGTGGATTATGCATTTCTATATGGATAAATTTACCGAGCAAGAATATTCTCTAGTTAATATGCTAAACGTAAAGACGGTTGGAGTAGGAATCTATTCGCCTAAGTACTAATTTATGGGTGTCGGTTTGACTAAGAACAATGGAATGAAAAGATGCAGTCCCACTAAAACAAATTCATCTTTTACAAATTTGCAAAGTTTACCGTTGTTATCCTAATCAGTTTTGTCTTCAAGCCAAACTCAGAAATTGGCAAAACTAAGTGTGTACATTATCTACGACCATAGCACTTGTAAGCACAATTAAGGTTAACTCCTCTCAAATAACAGTAAAGAAATTGAAAATTAATTGAAGTGTTTGTTATGTATCACAAGATCCGGTTGCGTACAAGATGTTTCTAAGTGAGGCTTGTTAAAAACATTGCTTCTAAGTGACTAGGTTTTTTTTGGAACAATTATGCCAACTTATTGAGATTTATAGCACATACAGCTTGCATTTGGATTTGACGACAATAAGGTCATTGTCTTGACGTATTGAAAGGGTAACTTCTTGAACTTTGACGCGTTATAGATTAACTTTGCCGATGTATGTTTATCTTAGTACATAATGTACATGTTGAGATTGTAATGACTCTTTACCGCATATTTTTGCTTTTTTTGTGTGTGATCTGAAGTGAAATTCATGTTACTTTGTGTGTTGATGAGACTTTTTGAAAAGTTTGTGTTTCAAAAAATTGATTGCATAAAATTCGACAACATTCTACTATTTTTTGAAAAAAATTATAAATTACATTATAACCACTTATAAAATCGCTATTGAAGTCACAGATTGAGTCAATGACAATGAAAAATCAAATGTAGAGTTTTACTTTAGAATTAACGAAATGAAGTAGTGTCATTTTTTTTTGTTCTCTTTTTATAAAAACATTTAAGTTTTGTTTAGGAGTTTGAAGAGGAAGGGAGTGGTGGGTTTTGAAAGGATGACGTTAGAGGAAAAAATAGAAAAATCTTACAAATTTTTTAGGAGGGTGTTTTTCTAATGAATAAAAAAAATACGTAAGATTAATGTCCTTTTAATTATTTTGCGAGTATTATAAAAATGTATATTAGATTTGGAAATTTTACTCAAACACTCCCTTAATACAATTTTTTTAGTTCTTCAAATTAGAAAAAATTTATATTATAAAAAAAAATTAAGCCTTAAAAAAAACAATGAAAATTGTTATTTTAATTTGGTTTGTTGACAATGTCCTACTCTAAGGCTTTGTTTGCACGTTTGAAAAGGAATGGATGAGAGGAGAGGGTTTTAGAAAAAATGAATAAGCAAGTGGAAAAAATAAAGGAAATTGGAAGAATAGAACGTTGAAGGGTTAATTTTTCTTCATAATACAAAACCTTCTTCATTTTAGGAACTAAAAAGTTGTACTAGATGAGAGTTTTAGAGTATATATAAATTCTTCAAATTAAATCTATGTTGTTGTAATATTTTTAATATTAAAAATATATGAATCATAACCATTAGTTTATTATTATCTAACAAAATTTCTTTCAAAAAAATGCGAAAGATTTATCAATTTTCCTCTATATTTTTCATCCCTAAAACTCTCACTTCCAAACTCTCAACTAAAGCGTAAGAACCTATTTTTCCACCAAAATAAAAAGTCTATTATTTTTCTTTATTAACAATTTAAACTATCACAAATTCTTAAAAATAAAATATTTTCAGAAAATAAACAAACTTTAAACCAAAAGTTTCACCCAGATTCTAAAAATATTTTAGTACAGTAATTGCATTGTCATCAAATTCTAGAAATAGAAAGAAAAGATACGAAATTTAGAAATGATTCATTTTCATCAATACTCAATCAATAAAACGATGATTCTGTCAAAGAAAAAAATAGAATGATGATTAATTGTGATTAATCACCAAAAACAGGGGAAACGGTGTCTTCCATGTCACTATGCACTGTACAACTTCATAGAGACACAAAGTAAAGAAAAAGGAAAAATCCAATTAAAGCAAAAACGTGTTGTTATTGAAAACCTGATTAGCTGGTCCCACCACAACAGATTTTCCCAAACTCCAACCTAAAAATTTAAATAGCTTTTTTCAATAATTAACAATTAAAAAAAAATCGTTATTTTTTGTTTCAATTTTCCCTCTTCTATATATATTAAACGCGTTAATCTGAAAATCTCTCAACAAACGCAGAAGCGAAATCTCGTAGAAAGCGATTAAGCGATTATTTCTCTCTCTCTCTCTAAAACAAAACCATCACACCTTTTGAATTCAACTAACAAAACGACAAAAAAGATGTATCGGGATACAGTTGCTATGGCTGCTACCACTGCCGCCACGACGCGGTGGCCGACTCAGCCAACTCAGTGGACTCGAGACCATGACAAGCTGTTCGAGCGAGCTCTGTTGATGGTGCCGGAGGATTTGCCGGACAGGTGGGAGAAGATCGCGGAACAAGTTCCAGGTAAGTCTGCTGCGGAAATTAGGGATCACTATGAAGCTTTGGTTCATGATATTCTTGAAATTGATTCGGGTCGGGTTGAGGTGCCGAGTTATTCTGATGAATCGGCTGTGAGTGGTGGTGGATTGGCTGAATGGGATTCTTCGAATCAAATTTCGTTTGGTTCGAAGCCGAGACATGGCGGTGATAACGAAAGAAAGAAAGGAACTCCATGGACTGAAGAAGAACATAGGTATCTCAATTCTCAAAATTTTACTTCAATTCAATTTAGGTTTTTTTTTTCTTTCGGGTTTAGGGGTTTTGATTTTAGGGTTTTCTATTTTTTTTTTCTCTTTAACTTTTTGGATTTAGATGCCATAATTTTAAGGAATGGGAATAAAGATTTAATTTTAATCTGTTTTGGGGGTTTCAGGGTTTATGTTATAATTTTTTAAAATATTAGTTTTTTAGCTGAAGATTTTGAAGTGGAAAATCATTCAAATGTTAGTTATTTTATAACTAATTCAAATTTAGTTCTAAGAAACTGAAATTAGAATCAAAAGCAACAAAATTTGGCAAAATTACATATCATCAAATATATGCATTGAAAGACATGCATTTGAAGATGGTTTAAACCCTAGAATTTTGTGGTTTGCTCATGCAAAAAAAAAAACGCTGTATTCATGTTAAACAATGATGTCAAATAGCGGTTATAGTATTTAGATAGCGTAGCAGAATTTGAACAAATCACTGCGTAGCAGAATTTGAGCAAATCACTTTTGATCCGCAATACACTTTTTAGTACAAAAAATGTCCTTGAATAGAGGCTATATCGACACTATAGCAATTTAACATAACGGAATTTGAAGCCACCACTATTTTATGTGATTATGCCCCCTCCCCAAAAAAAAAAGAGTTAGAGGGAACGGTGTATTCATGTTAAATTAGGACGTCAAGTTGCGGTTATAGTAGTTAGATAGCGTAGCAAAATTTGAACATATCCCTTTTGATCTTCAATACATTATTTAGTACAAAATGTAGTTCAATAGACGCTATATCGACACTATAGCAATGTAACATAGCGGAATTTAAACCCACCACTATTTTATGTTATCTGTGCAGGCTGTTTCTTATTGGGCTGAGCAAATTTGGGAAAGGAGATTGGAGAAGCATTTCAAGGAATGTTGTTGTGACAAGAACACCAACTCAGGTGGCTAGCCATGCTCAAAAGTACTTTCTTCGCCAGAATTCGGTGAAGAAAGAGAGGAAAAGATCAAGTATTCATGACATTACATCTGTGGACAGTAACTCAGCTCCTGTGCCTATTGATCAGAACTGGGTTCCTCCTCCTGGTGGTGGTTCAATGCAACAACAGACTCAAGAAATGCATCATTATCCATCAGACAATATGCAAGATCAAATGAGTGCATATGGGTATTCAAACTATGGCTTTCAAATGTAAAAAGTGCTAGAAGCCGTGTGATTTTGTACATAGTGCATTAGATTTTCATTTATCTGGTTTAATTTGTGAAGTTTATGGTGTTGCTAGTTGACCGAGGAACTAGGAGTATGTTGATAATTAAATCATTAGTGGTTATAGTTACTTAAGACAAATAGGGAACTTTTAGGAATGATTTCAACAGTAATGGAAAATTCTTTCTCTGCTCAATTCAATTGCTTCTTTGGAATTTGGATTCGATATAATATTTGAATAGGTTTGTTTTAATTTTAAGTATTGATCCATCGACTTTTCCATTTGTCAGTTCAAAAGAAAGTATGCCGCATAACATTCATCCGGAAGTCAAAAGTTGTTTCAGTTAAAGTTCTTCTGCTTGACTTGTCAAGGGAAAAAGCCTGAATTCTTGTTAAAGTTGTTAACTATAATGCAGAACTTTCTATGTAACTAATAATAACTGATGATTCCCCGTGTTTCCAAGGCGCCTATAGTTTCATGGATTTTGCCCATAGTGAATAAGTTTGAATTTGGGTCAATCTACCCTAAGGCACTTTAAGAAGAGTTAGAATTCTCTTCATTTTACACGATCATAATGTGATTATAATGTATGTCGAATGCAACCAATATAAACTAACAACTAATTAGTAATGACTAACTTAAAATATCAAACTAATTTTAGCAATTCTCCAGTTATATTTAACACACTGTTTATTTATTTATTTCTTCTGTTCTAAACGAGAGTCAATAGTATTCTTCATTGTCCTCATTTATTCTTCATCAAACATTATCCTTCATCTCTTTGCATTAGATATGTTCTTATATTTTACCAACTAAGTTGCACTTAGTTGTCAACAAACATTATTCTTCATCTCTTTGCATTAGATATGTTCTTATATTTCAGAAGACAATTGCATAACAAATTATTTCTTTAATAAAACGACATAATACTACATATAAATTTACCAGAATTCAGAGTGGCGTAGCTAAATCAAAACATAGAATTTACGAGACATTATATCAACTTGTGGAACAAAATGAAGTTATTGTCTCTCTTCCTATCAAACTTCAATTTGTGGAACAAAATGATGATATTGTCTCTCTTCCTATCGAACTAGGAGCTACTAATGATTGTTGTATGTAAGCTCGTTTTGACTATAATTGACAAAATATTGAAGTGGCATAGCTAAATCAGAACTTAGAATTTACTAGACAATCTACCAAATTATGGAACAAAATGAAGCTGTTGTCCCTCCCGAGCGACTAATGTTTCCTATATATAAGCTCGTTTTGACTATAGATGGTCTCAAATAATTTATCCATATAATTTACACGTTCAAAGATCAAATGATAGTTTGTCATTCCTTGCTCAACCTGATATAAAATATGGCCGAAGGTTCAAAACGTTTTTTGCATTCTCAAAATCGTTACTAAAACTCATTTGTATGGACTATGGAATATTTTTTCATACTAAAATTTTAAAAATATGTAAAATACATTCATTTCGAAAGTAATTTTACTTGGTTCCACTTCTAAAGGAACCAAAATTTACTCTGTAAATGAAGAATTGATTATAACATATTTGACTATTATCAAGTTGAATTCATTATGTCTCCATAATTGATTCTACTTGAAGTTATGATTTGTAGATTTTTATTTTAAAATTGATTTTCACATACAAAGTTATAGTTTAATTCATTATATCCAAACACAAATCGCTTTTGAAGAGTTCAGAGATGATAATGAAAATAGAGAAATATTTTTGTCACTTGTGAGAGACCGAAAATGAATATAGGTTGATAAGATAATAATGACTTGTCTTCTTATGGAGAAGAATAATTGTTGGTAGATGTGTATTATTTCATGAGCAAAGCCATACATGCACGAATTAATTTAGTCGAATGATGTTTTAATTACCTGTGTTATGTCTTCTAAATGTAAAAGATTATTTTGACAAATATTCAATTATAGCATTTTTGATGCGTTATAATTAGTGTTCACTCCATCACTCTAATGTAGGTATGAAAGTGTCCAGAAAACAAGTAGCAACTGAGGTTAACAAAAACGGTTAATCTCCCATTACACGACAAATCGAGGTTTAAACCTGACAGACACGCATTATATGTCCGACATTGTCTTGAATAAAATTAACCCTAGACTTCAGTAGGGAAAACTTATGACAGACTAAAAAATATACTAGAAGGCACAGGAATCGTAAATATAAACTAAACCCAACCAAAATTTACAACGTGAAACTAGATTGTGTAATTACTCCATGCTCATGAAAACAGTAGCTGCCTAGCTCTTCTATTTTGCAGGATCTTTAGATCAGAGCATTGACCAAATCGAACAATTCTACATGTATCACCTAGGTTGACCTTAGATTGGAGCTAACACTCCCTTTCATTACTATCTTAATCTTAAAACTGAATCCAACAATTTTATATGCATGTGATGTGAACATTAGGGGTTTCATAGAATTAAGAGTAGCTTCGATCTCTTCAGCCGAACTCACAATATCCAATATCCACAGTGAAACTCACATTACATTTCACATTTTTTAATTCTATAAGCATACTGATTGGTGATTACTAATTCGTTTACCACTGCCAGCCCAGTAAAATATCACATGGAAGGATTACATCATAACATAATGTACCAAACATGATGGATGCAACCAAATGGTCTTATTCATCACCATTGACGAAACTACAAATAAATGGAAACAGACAATCTATTGTTCTATACAAAGACAAAAGTTCACTGAGAGTCAATGTGTTTTATTCCTCATGATTACTTCCATTAAGTGACCTTGACGGCTAGCATGACCGATAAAATCAGTTCTTTTGAGTCCCATCAGGTTTCTACATTCAAATAAAGCGATAGAAAAGTGTTAAACTGATGATGAAGCAATACACAAATAACCAAAGTCACCACAGCAGTAATACTTAAATGTGACTAAATTGCTGTAAGACAAAAGCAATAAATAATTCTAGAACTTTCAATTTCAGTCAGATTATTGAATCCATATGACATATTAATAAAACGTGAACTTGATGGAAGATTCAACTACCCCTTAGATTAGTTATCTTTGGAAGATTCAGCTACCCCTTAGATTCGTTATCTTAAGTGCACAACTGCACACCATGGTAGGGGGCAACCATCCCCTGCATTGCTTGGAAGGCACATGCAACAAACAATTTGCAATGGACCCCTTGATTCAAAGCAACATGGAATTATAACCAAAAAATGTGCTAAAGCATACACAATATTTAGCAAGAAAAAATATGTGTCAAACATCAGCATTTTAAAAGTGAAGAATTTGGTTGCAGTCGTTTAAGGGTATATCATTTCATTAAACATAACATTTATTTGATAGCAAAATTGTGGAGAGATGAATGTAAGGGTTTGACTCATACTGTAAATATTCCAGTTGTTTATAGTGCAAAAGAGGTGGTAGACAACTTGCAATACACTCCCTAGAAAGAGAAAGAAACAAAAACAGGAAGGGTCTAGCTAGTTAGTACCGAGTCTAACATCCCTTCCTCTTTCCAAAAAGGGTACAGCATAAATTTCTAAAAAATGTGACAAATTACAAAATAACGTGTTCTGTTTTGAATAATGCTTATAATTATTACTACTCTTGCCTTACCATTCCAATTCCATTTCTAGTTTCACTCAATTTTTAAAGGATAATTCAATTTCATTGAAACTTGGGACAAATTCCCAGTTTCACCGAAAGCCAACTTCGCCTTCAAAAGAGTGTGTTCATAGCTAGGTGATGAATAAAAAATGAAGGCTTCCCCCTTTAAAAAGAGTGTGTTACTAGCTAGGTAATGTCTAAACAATAAATCCACCAAATGATGGTGATATCCAAATCCATGAAACACGACTACAGGTTCCAGAATCATGTCATCACCACGTGCAATACCACGTTAAGCGAAAATATGTTCAAACCTTGGTAAAAGAAACAAAATTCGATTTGTCCATGAATTTAAGAAAGCTAAAGGTGGTGAAACAATAACATCGATCATATTCATATTAAAGTTCCAGAATACTGGGAGCTACAAAACGGATTTGTCATTTAGCTAAACATATTCCTAAGCTTTAATGAGTGGAATAATCTTAAAAAAATTGAATAAATTTTAAAATACGAATCATAGGAACCATCATATGATACAACTTCAAATAGCTTCAAAACTAACAAAATTAAATTAAAATTTGCACTAAACAGAAAGTAACATATCCAATAATACACCAAATCAAAAGTTCATATCAGAAGTGGTAACTAACACAATAATAATAGATCACAAATCTAGTTTTAATCAGACCCAAAATATGCATAAAGAAATATTGAAATCAATAACCTAAAAACAAAATAATTTGGTACCTTGTTATCGGCATTTTCTGTAGGTTTCTCCGCCTTAGCCTTATCAGCCGCTAGCTTCTGTTTCTCCAACTTTTCCCTCTCCCATTTCTACACAAAAATCAACTGTTTCAGAAACAAAAATTGGATCTAAAAATGGATGAAGAAAAAGGGGGAAATGAAGTACCTGAATGTAGACGTTTTCTTTGGCTTGTTCTTCCTCGCTAAGAATCTTACCTTTGCCGCTGAAGAAGCGAGAAGAAGCTCCACGAGATGTTGAATCCATTGAACGAGTCACGATCCCTCGACTCAGTGCTGATCTCATTGCCATTTTGAACACAGAAAATGTGATTGCGATGAACCGTTGGTTACTTATTACTTCAACTTCTTCATGAGACAAAGTCAAAAACCCTAGAAGTTTCGTAAATCGGACCGGTCTAACCGGTTTATTTATTGATGGAATATTTTCTTTTGTATAAGACATCTATATCTATATTTATACTTATCCTTACCTTTTCAACACACTTTTGGTTTTCAATTTTCTTTTTAAAAATACTCATAATTTTAAATATATATAACAAATAGTTAATAATAAATTTAAATATTATAACAAACACAACATGAATACATGTATATCTATTTTTTCCTTTATCATTTCAAAAATATAACAAATTATATGAGTATATTTATACTTACTTTTTCATTATCTCAATTATACCCTTAAACAACTTTTTCAATAATAAAGATTGTTGTTATGTCATTAAAAAAAGCAACAAACATTTATATTTTTACTTTTAATCAAAACTAAAATTTCATAAAAAAAATATCGTTCATAATTTTCAAACGTTACCGCAATAAAAAAAACGGAAATACGGGTACAAAGTGCTTGTTTTCGCTAGTTATATATAAACAAAACAACCTCTTTCAACTCTTTTTTTGTCGAAAAACAAACTCTTTTGGTCTGTTTTTTTTTATATTTATACTTACTTTTTTATTATCTCAATTATATCCTTAAATAACTTTTTCTATAATAAAGATCATTGTTAGTGTCAGTAAAAAAATATTTAGATTATATATTTTTTGTTATATTGTTGGTGTCATTGAAATAAAATAAATAATCATGATTTGTTTGGTTTGTTATAACTTAAAAGCAATAAACATTTATATTTTTAGTTTCAATGCAAATCAAAATTTCATAAAAAAACACTGTTAATCTTTTCACTAGTCATCAATAACATTTTCTCATTGATTGGTCGCTTGATTCTTAATGTTATCTTCTTTTTTTAGGGAAATAGTTCTTAACGTTATCTTTTCTTCATTACTGTATTTTATTTTCTTCTTCAAAGCTCACATAAATATTTATCTCTCTTTGTAGAGGGATGATAGTAAATAAACATTTATAAGGACCAATGTATTTATGGTAATTATAATGTTGATTGATATGACAATATGTATATCAAGGGATTAATATGATAATATTAACGAAACATTTTAATCTCAATGAATATTTTGATTAAAAAGCAGACAATGAAATACTATTTTAAATTTTTTATACATTAAAGAACCGTTATAACTATTAATTACACATCAAAGGACCAAAATGAATATTACACCTTTATTATATTTTTTAAATTATCTTTATTTTTTAATTTAAATTTCCCAAGTTACCCTTATTTTAATATTTCGTGCAAACAAATAGTTTTGTTACAATCGTGTTTCACATAATCATGTAACTCACGTCATTTGTTGTTAAATTTTTTCGTTTAATCAATTTTTTTTTTGTCAAATAATTTAGTGGCTTAAATTGACCTCCATATGATGAATAAATGGAGTATACATGGTTCAAACCCCCTCCCCAAGTTATAATATGCGAGCAAAACTCACGAGTTCGAATATCAACCCCTACTTATAATATGTAGTGATGGGAATAGGCTAGGCTGAGCTAGGTTTTATAAGGCCTGAGCCTGACCTGCCAATTTTTTTGAAGGCCTAAGCCTGGCCTGCGGCCTGTCATAAACTTACTTTCTAGGCCTGAGTCTGACCTTCTGAAAGCCTGATACGACCTGATAGCCTGTTTAAAAGTTTATTTCATATGAACATCTTTATATCAGCAATGTGATCTAAGTTTAAATACACTAACAAACTAATATATCAATTAAATTAAACTTTCTTTTGATAATCAACATGATTTTTAGGAAATTTGATTGTATATTGTATCATATATCAATTATAGTTTATAATAATATATTTAAATATGCAAAAAATGAATATATACTAATAAGCTTAAATTACTGAATTAACACAATTTTATTTTAATTCAAAGTACAAAATATAATATAATAATAAATAATATTATTCATATTTACTTAAATATGCCAGCTTAATAGGTCTATGAGGCTTTTTGTATGACATGTGGTATGGTCTATTAAACTAAATAGACTTTTAAAAAAGCCTAAGCCGTTTCTTTTTTTTTTTTGGCTTTCGCACCGGTTTCTGACCCACCAAAACCTATGCCTTCTTTGTTTAAGAAAAAAACCTGGCCTGTCGTAGGTTAGGTCATAAACTCCTGTAGGCCGGCCTGACCTGACCTATTTTCATCTCTAATAATATACAATATCTTTATCAATTGATCAAAACTTACGAGTTCGAACATGGACCCTTACTTATATATGATTTGCAATGTCTTTATCCGTCGAAGTATTCGAGTTAAAATTCTTCCTCTACTCTTTTAAACCAAACATGTGTTTAATCAAAGTATCTCACCTCCTTCCCCTCCATTAAAATATTTTCTTTCCCATTCTCTTTGTTGAACCAAACAGAATTATCCCCACCGAACAGAGAAAGAAAAAGGAGAAAGTTTATGAGTCAATTTTAGTATCTAGGGTTCCAACTCCCAAAATCTCTCTTAATTGGAATCGATTCAATCAGAATTTGGATTCAACGAGGCTCTGAAAATCTGTTCTTAGTAGTAGTAATTCCCAAATTAATTTACAAGAAAATAATTAAAAATGGTGACGGCAAAGAAGGAAATGGTTGTTTACTGCTTCGACACACTCGTTGCTCATTATAATGGCGACCAACCTCCCACTCCTTCCTTCGACGATGGTCAACAGTAATCTCTCTCTTCATATTCCTTTTAATTGTATGAATTCAATGGTTCATGTGTGTATTCTTTTTTTATTACGATGGGTTGTTGTTTAATTAATTTTTGCGATTTTGATGAAATTTCTATTGATTTTTCCTTTTTGTGTATTGTGAGAATAAGGGCAGATCAGCTTATTCATAAGCTGTTTTCAGCTTATTTCCATAAACTCTTCATGATAGAAAGTGATCATGTAGTAATGTTTCCTGTTAATTGAGTACTGGCATATTTTTTTTTTGGTTCAGGCAGCCTAGCTGTTTGAATTTCACTGTTACTATGAATAAGTGGGGAATATGGGGTTCGAACTTTGGCCCATGCATATTTCAATCCATTGTCCCTACCACCTGAGCTAAGCTCACAGGGATTGAGTACTTGCTATGTTATGGTTTATGTTTAGACTGTATTTCTGATGTAACTGTTAACTTGATGAGCAGCTGGGTGTTACACCTTGCAAAGCTAAATTTAATTACAAGATATTTTGTTGAATAGTCGGAAGCATCGTAAAGTGTTGTAGAGATCTAGAATTTGATTCAACTGTTGGATTAGTGAACTTTGCATTCCACTAACATATTTCTATCAGTGTCTTTCCTTCGATACATGTCTGTCCTTTATGTTGGAAACTTGGAATGAGCATTCATTTTATGCTCTAGTTCTTAAAAGGTTTTATGAACAAAAATATTTGTACTCTGATCAAGTTATAATTTATATTTGAGTACTATAACATTTTTTTGAAGTAATTTTGCTTTGTTGCAGCCCCTTGTTTGTTACTTGGAAGAAAGTGGTAAATGGAGGAGAGCCTCGTCTTCGTGGATGCATTGGTTCTCTAGAAGCACGTGGCTTGATCAATGGCTTCAGAGATTATGCGCTGACTAGGTTTGTTGATGCGTTAATAATTGAAGGACGATTCATTAGAAAGGCACCTTCTTGTAGTGAAATTAATGAACTTGTTTATGATAGGAATTTGGGTGGTATAGGGTTCCCAAGTCCCACATCGAGTATTATGAGATGCTCGGTAGAGTATTTAAGGAGCTTGGTTCTCCCCCCTTGATAGGTAGCTTTTAAGGGAGAGTTCTCCAAGTGATTGCATACTTAGTAATTAGTATCAGAGCCTGGTTGTCAGTTTTTACAAAAGGGCTACCAACAGATGGGCTGACCCTTAAGGCTGAGTAAAGTATCGTAGAGTGCAGCTGCCGGGACGTCGGCTCCCAGTGTATTACAGGGTGCCCAAGTCCCACATCAAATGGTATGAGAGACTAAATGGATCATTTAAGCGGCTTGATTTTTCTCCCTTGATAGTCAACTGTTAAGGGAAGGTCAGGTTCAAATTGCGGGATTACATATAGTTTACCATGAATACCTTTTTATCTCATATACAACTGAACTTTATAGTAGTGAGATATCATGTGCCCTTTTCTCCTGGAAATTTTTCAGGGAAGTGTAATTTAAACATCAGCTTTCTATACTTTATTGCTCTACCTTTGAGTGGCCTCAAATCTGTATATTTCTCACTCGTCCATGTTCCCCTTATCTTGCAGCGCTCTCAGAGACCGCAGATTTCCACCTATAGAGACTAGGGAGCTTCCTCTTTTGGAGTGCACTGTCTCTATTCTTACCGACTATGAAACGGCTAATGATTACCTTGATTGGGAGGTATGTACTAGTTTATTTGATCTGGTTGTTGGACAGAAAATGAATGCAGAAATGTTTTTTTATCCTATAGTAGTCTACCACTTTCCTGTTCAAATTATCTACAGGCCACAGGGTCAATTATTTTCGACTTTATCTTTTACTATTTTATAGGATAAGATGTGTTAAAGGACTGCTATGGTGGCTAAACATCTACAATTGTGGCAGAACATAAAAGCAA
The DNA here is from genome assembly GCA_958299785.1 of Medicago lupulina. NCBI lineage: Eukaryota > Viridiplantae > Streptophyta > Magnoliopsida > Fabales > Fabaceae > Medicago > Medicago lupulina. Next base: position 2,214,780 of record OY283141.1, on the reverse strand, counting down.
TCATATCTTCTTCATTTTCAAGAGATTCCTGCCCTCCCATTTATTCTTTTGCAACACCTGGAGATCACATATAACTTGCTTTGCTCTATTCTGTTGGTTTTTTCTTTATATTTCAATTATTTTTTTATTTTTTTAAATAAGACGGGGAGCCTTGTGCAGCAGTTGGAATCATGGAATCAACCTCTTAAAAACGTAAAGTAAGGTTGCCTACCATAAATCCACAATGGACCTGACCCTTATTTGAACCCCAAGTAACATGCTGACTTTTTTAAATTTTAAATATAAACTCGTAAGGTAAGGTTGCTTACTATAGATCCACAATGGACCTGGCCCTTATTTGGATTCAAACTACCAAGTTGTCTTATTTAGATTTAAAATATAAACTCTTCCATTTTTACTTTAGATGAAATTTACAATAGGACATTATGGTATCATTTGATCAACGTAGCCAACTCCTTTTAATTAAACATCATAACTTATTTTATTACCTTGTCTGTGAAAACAATCAAAAGCTAATGGTTGAGTGCTCTTAGCCTTTAAGATTTGGAGCCTGTAGTTCTTACTCGAAACACTTTATGTTGAAAAGATAAATTTTGCATTTTTCTAGAAGATTTTTTACCACCAAGTTGAGCAGAGTTTTCTAAATTCTTACAACTTATCTCTTGTTTTCATTATGCGTCTCTTTTTAATCAAACCCACTTGTCATAAAACAAGTAGAATTAAAGTATCATCTATCATGTGATTAATTCACACCAATGTTTATTATTGCAGCTTACATTTCATGCTAACTCTAGCATGACTCTTGTCATTTAAATTTAATCCAGATGAAAGTGTTGCCTTGTAGTAAAACAAAATTCACACTCCAAAACATAGATTAACATAACATTTGGATGTGGAAAGTAAGGCTAGATTTAATATCAATCACATGGAGGTAGTCTTTGTTTTGGAGGATTTTATTTGTATACTGCTTTTGAGAATAATCTTACTAAGAACTTTGAGATGGAGGCCGTGAGGTCCATACTTTAGGAAATGGACAGGAGAAGGCTTCACGGGTTTTGCTTGGGTTTTGTTTTAGATTCTTTATACTGTCTTTTGCACATTAAGATTCTGCTAGTTTCTTTCTTGCAGGTAGGAAAACATGGTATAATTATTGAATTTTTTGATCCTGACTATAACACCAGGCGAAGTGCCACATACCTGCCTGAAGTGGCTGCTCATGAAGGTAACTCATGTTCACCATTGGGTTTGTTTAACATTTAGGAAGTGGAGTTGGTAACCAATCTGTACATACAAAGTTGTCATGAGTATTTTGTTTTTAGTTGTAGCAGAAAATTCATTATGAACAAAGAGATAAAATAGATTTGTAAGGAGGATAAAATGTATTAAAAACTGAAAAATAGAAACTATAGCAAAGAACTAAAAAGTCATAAATTCAGAGCAGCCACGCAAACTATCTTCACGTGATATCTATAAGATGGTAGCACCTTTGATACATCAAATTTGCAAAACATCAATTAGAAGCCATTGATTCTATCATATCCTATCTCATAGCAAGTTGAGAAGCAGAGGGTAATTCTTGTGTACTCTTGGCTAATGACACTATACCTAATAGTTGAGGTTACTTCTTATAATTAATCAACCAGTTCATACCTACCTGCAATTCTGCAATCCCTGTGTATCTGGACTGGAAGTATGTAGGATATTTTTGAAAAGAGAAAGTATGTAGGATATTTTTTGCCTTGTGGCGCACCCTTCAGTACACTAATGCTCTACCCAAGTGCACAAGGGACTGCATAAAATGCAAAGTGCACATTTCTACAAATTTTTTACATTCATGATTTTGATGATACCTTTATACCGAATCATATATGTTCCAAAGTAGAAATACAGACCTAATAGTGTCCGAAAAGCGCAAACCAATTGTTCCATACAGAAGTAGCTGCCTTATAGTGCAAAAAACAAGTCTACAACAGTTTTTATGGAAGTTATTCGATCTTTTCAGCATCTGTTTACTTACATAACTTTTGCAATAGGTGAATGTTTAAGAGTACATTTTTCCTTTCCTAGTTATCACTATAAATTCACCAGGCTAAATTGCTAGGAAGCGCCACTGCCAGTTTCGAAAAACATGAGGTTTAAAATTTTGATTCTATATACTTTAAGCAATTTTTTGCAACAATTTCTGAAATTGACCTATGGTTGTTTACACGAGTTTCTTGTATTTTGGGATTTATTAAGCAATATTGCAATATTGGTCCTTGCTATTCAGCTGTAAATCTATGTAAAAGAAGAACGATAATTCTGGCAGAGCATATGCTATAGGAAAATAGAACTTAGGAAACAGATGTTAGATTTATGGGAACAGTATGAATTTTCACGAGCTGGGAATGTAATGCACTATGATTAGAGAATTTACGTTGCTAGACAATTCTGAACTTATCAGACCAGACAGGTAGAATATATGCACTGCTCTATATCCTTTATTTGCTGCAAGTCCTCAAAATAATAACACTTTTATAAATAGATTTGATCAATTAAAATATTTAGGATGTTACACTCAGCTTTACTAATTTGTATGCTCTTCCCTATTCCTAATTCTTTGCGGTGAAAAACGGGTGGGTGGGGGAGACCATTGTGCTTCCTGTTCTTATCCATGTTTGCTTGGGTTTCAGGTTGGACTCCATTAGAGGCCATTGATTCTTTGATACGTAAAGCAGGCTGCAACAGTAGAATCACCGATTCACTCAGGAAAAGCATAAAGCTAACCAGATACCAAAGCACCTTATTTACTATGCACTATGGTGAATACGTTTCATATGTGAAAGAGGCAAGAGGTGAAGCTCCATCCATTGTTGGAGTTAAGTTGCCTGGCTAGTCATTTTTCCAGCAATTTCTAATGCTTGCATAACTTTGATGGCAAAAGAAGGAATAGAATTTCCAAAAGAAAAAGAACATGCGAATTTGTTTTCTTAACTAAACTACTGTCAGTGGTGCCTGTTCTTTACATTCTTCAAATTCATTTGATTTTGAAGAAATTAATTATACTGAACTCAGATTCTGTGAACGTACTTTGTAATATTTGCATGTATCAATCAATTCAGTAGCTTGGGAAAGCTACAACATTGTTAAACCATTTGATGTCAGTCTTGTTGGAAATTGGAATTTTAATCTTTCTCTCAGTTGAGATGTCTATAGCTGGAATTTCAATTTCTCCTGGCAGTGAATCATGAATTCATGATTATTATTAGGTCTTATATGATCATCCGGATTGACAATTAGATAAAGAAGTGCATGATAAATCAAAATGGGGATCACTGGTGTACTTAGACAAATCAATGCACGTGTACTCCGAACCAAATAATAACCATTCAATTGTCGTTTTAAGGGTTATTCTTTCTGAAATCAGTATCAAGGAATGAATGATTGGTTTTCTTACCACAGTACCGACTTCTAAAATGAATTTATAGACAGTTTTTAGTTTTTACACTCCAATAATCACGATTTGTAAAATGTCGTATGTTGTTAAATTAGTTTGTTACTTTTAACTCTTTTAACTTCATGTAAACTTCACGTCCCACCGACAGATATGAGTAGAAAATCTAATCATCTGAGTCAACATCAATAGGTTTCTCTTGTTAATTTCACCTTTGTTACTTCCACGGAATCTAAGACCACCGAAAAGTGAATACAGTTGAAAGCACCACAGCTGCTTTTGCTTGTATGTTATTATGTACACCTCTTGTTACTATTATAAGCAAAATACAACTTGTTAGGTTCATCGATACGTTTCTTAGTATTTGTTTTTATTAACGTGAAAATTAGCATGGAGTATTTCTATATGATGAGTGTGGCCACCATCATACAATCATGAAACAGAGCACATTGGTTTTAAAGGCAGATTTATCAAATTGGTCTGTCAGAAAGAAATCATAATCACACTGTCCCTCACTGCCTTGTGTTTTTCTTGTCATTTGTTTGGTTTTGCATGTTTTTGTTTCTGAATGCTAGACTCACACGTATGCTAAACCAGTAGACCATAAAACCATTCCCTTACAGCTATTTAGTGATCTGTGCATGCGAGTTTGTGACACAGCAACGTCAGTGTAGTGGTTAATCTTGATGTATTGTGCACTGTGGTCCTTGTTTGTTTCCATTTATTGGTAGCGCACCGCACATCACCGAATCTTATGAGATTCATTCTTGTTTTTTACTGACAGATGCTATTATTTGTTAATTTGTTAGGGGAAGGAGAGTGTTAGCAGCAGACCTCCCACACAATAATAATAATCTTTCAGTGTTACAATTCAATTTACTTGGCTAGTTGGCTAATCCTATGGGGACCTAGATGCATTTACATTTATAATCTCCCCCCTCTTTTGTAAAATTAAAAGTGGAAATAATGAATTCCTACGATAGTTAACAATGTCTTGAATATTAAAAAGTATATAAGTGTGGAATTTATGTAATTATTATTTCAAAGTTTTGGGTCGAGATGTGGTGAGTGGTGACAGACCGACGGTCCACTTTTTGTGGTCTATCACATTACTTCAACTCATTAATAATTGTTTCTCTCCATTTGATTTTTTTAGCTTTCTTTCATTGCAAATCTTTAACAAATGATATCAGAGTCAATGATTTTGTTCGACGAGTAATAAATAGCTGATAGTTGTTTATGTTTGATAGTTAATTTGCAACGCCATAAACACAACAAATTTTCTGCTTAAGGAAGAGTAATCTAAAAGAGAGAAATTTGATCTGCCTAATGACCACAACATATTTTTGGCTTGTTTTTAAAAGAGAGAAATATCCCACCTTACAAACCAATTTTGTAGAATTGAGTAAAATCCTACGAAAATCGGGCCACTCCGGTCATACTTAGATGACTTGTCCTTGGAGTGAGAAAGAAAGAGTTTCACGTTAGGTGAGATATGATATGAAAATGTGTTTATATAAGCGGGAAAATCTCTCACCTTACAATCAATTTTGCGAGTTGAGTTAGACCCAAACCCAAAATTTAAGAATTATATTAGACACTCCTCACCTGAACCAACCCATTCATACTACTTTGATACAGGACCTGGCCAGACTGCTAAAGAAACAATGGGAGCTCGAGGCCATGTCACTGCTTCTAAACTCAATCCTCTCTCAAGGGTTCCACACACAAAGCCACCATTCACAGTTGGTCAGTTGAAGAAATCCATTCCACCACATTGCTTTGAACGTTCCATCCTCTTCTCATTCTCCTATGTTGTTTTTGACCTTTCAATAGCTTTCCTTCTCTACATTTCCACTACTTACTTCCACTCCCTCCCTAAACCTTTTCCATTAATCCTTTGGCCTATATATTGGGTTCTCCAAGGTTGCATTCTCACTGGTGTTTGGGTCATAGCTCATGAATGTGGTCACCATGCATTTAGTAACTACCAATGGCTTGATGATCTTGTTGGTTTCATACTTCATACTTCACTTCTAGTCCCATATTTCTCATGGAAAATCAGTCATCGCCGACACCATTCGAACACAGGTTCTCTCGAACGCGACGAAGTTTTTGTTCCAAAACCTAAATCAAATGTTGGATGGTATAGTAAATACTTAAACAATCCACTAGGAAGAGCTTTAACTCTTCTTATCACACTCACATTAGGATGGCCCTTATACTTAGCCTTCAATGTTTCCGGTAGACCTTACGATCGATTCGCGAGTCACTATCACCCTTATGCTCCAATATATTCTAAGAGGGAAAGGCTTCAAGTTTTTGTTTCTGTTGCAGCTGTTTTAGCTGCTACTTATTTGCTCTACTTTATTGCATCTTTGAAAGGGTTTGTTTGGTTGATATGTGTTTATTTTGTGCCATTGCTTATCGTGAATGGTTTTCTTGTAACAATAACTTATTTGCAGCATACACATTTTTCTTTGCCTCATTATGATTCAAAGGAATGGGATTGGTTGAGAGGAGCTTTGGCAACTGTGGATAGAGATTATAGGATTTTAAACAAAGTGTTTCATCACATCACTGATACTCATGTGGCTCATCATATCTTTTCCACAATGCCACATTACCATGCGATGGAAGCAACCAATGCAATGAAGCCTATATTGGGTGAGTATTATCAATTTGATGACACACCATTTTATAAGGCATTGTGGAGAGAAGCAAAAGAGTGTCTCTATGTGGAGCCAGATGAAGGAACATCTCAAAAGGGTGTTTATTGGTACAAAAACAAATTTTGATGAATAAAAAAGCATGCATGGAGGACCATAAGTGAGAGTTGAAAATCATGTTTGTATTGCATCACTTAATTAAAAATCTAAATAAATAAGTGGATTTATCCATGTTAAGAACAATGTATTACTTAATTACTTAAGAGTATATGAAAAGAAGTTGCTTGTATTGTAGTCATGGTTAATGTTAAAATAATAGTATTAGTTATGTGGAAAAAGTCTTGTGGTTATGAGTATTAGTGATAATTTTTATGTGTTTAATTGGAAGTGGTTGGTGAAAACAAGTGGTTGATACCATGACAAATTTAGAGCTTTCCTTTGATTTGGGTTGTAGGATATTTGTTTGATGCAGCTCCTATGTTTCTCCCACTTTCCTTTGTGACTGTTGTTCTTCTTCTTGGACTTTAGTTTGTTTGTCCTTTAAGCTTTTAACTCTTTTCATTCACAAAAATAAAATTTGATATGACTTCATGGCAATACTTTGAGGTTTCCATATTTAGTTGTCACTTATAAAAGTGAACATGTATCATGAGGACCAGTGTCAGATCAATAGTTAAATTAGAATGTAAGTTTATATTGTTTTTTTTTTTTGAGCAGCACTTTATATTGTTATTTTTTTTTATAAGTTTTTGAATTTGAGTGTACTTACTTTGTATGATTAACCTAAATTTATAATTTATATTTTCTTTAAATAGATATGCGAAATGATAATAATCATTGAAAACTCATGACATAAGTGGAGGAGCTAAAGTTCGAACTCCGGATCACAGTGTTCGGTTTAAAAATTTCTATGTTTTTACTAGTTGAGTTAAAATTGTGGTTAAAACTATAACATTCATCTTATATATACACAAACATATTAATAATTTATATATTTTAATAATTTTGATATTTTTTATTAGTTTTTTAAAAAGAAAATAGAATATATTTTCATAAAAAGTATTTTATATTGATTTTTTTATAAAATGAATTGATAATATTTAAGTGCTACAAATTTTTAATGAAAAAAATGCTACAATTTAAAATATTTTTTAACACATAAAATCAATGGCTATTGGTTCAAATAACGAGGAATTTTATTTTCATAGTAAGTATTTCAAGCTCCAATTATCGTAAATTGACCACTAAAAAAATACTGTTAATTGAACTATCAGATAACATTAAATTTTTATTCAAATCAAATAATCAGATAATATTATAAAGCAAAACAAAATTATAATATCTTAAAATTTGTGAAACAAAAAAGATATTAAATTTTCCTTCGAAAAAACAGATCTTAAAATTTATTCCAACAGAATATTTTTGTTTTAATTTTTAAATAAAAGGATACAAATTTTTTCCTTCAAATTTTTTTTTTTTAAATCTTTTAAAATAGAAGCACGGATTATTTTTGCACAAACTTACCTTGGAATTTATCACAATCTTGCTAATAATACTAGTAATTTTACCGTAAAACAATAGAATAGTTTTCTTGAAGGATAAAATAATCAAATAGTTGAATTCAATTGATTAATTAATTGCTTCAATTGTGAAAATCCAAATAAAAAATAATTTTATTGTAGCCTATCAATTTTGGATTAAAGAAAGGCTTAAATATTTAAAAGGTCCCTGTAAGTTCGCGCATTTTTGATTTTCGTCCCTGTAAGTTTTTTTTTTCTAAAATAAACCCTGTATCTTCTTAACCTTTTGAAAAGGGTCCTTGCCGTCAGCTTCTGTCAACAAAAACGCCATTGTGGCTAACGGAACACAGGTGGCAGGTCATGAGTTGGCACATTTGATGAGATGGGATGAGAGATGATTAGTTGTGTAAAGACAGGGACTAAAATCAAAAACGTAAATTACCACATGGATGAAATTAAAAAACGAAAACATCAAAATTTGGAATTAAAACCAAACTTTCACTCTTCTTCTTCCTGCTGTCAAATATCAATCTTCTTCTTCCCCAATCCCTGCCATACTTGCGCCCTAGAATCAAAAACTATCTCTTTCAACAATGTCTTCTAATTCCATTACTCAATCATCATCAAATGGGTTACCTATGTGTGGTTGCAACAAAATCATGAGAATGTTCATATCCAATTCACGTGAAAACCCTAGAAGGAGATATTGGAAATGCCCAACCTATATGGTGAGTTTGTTGTTGTAATACTTTGTTGTATTTCTTATTTTCGCACATTTTAATTAGATGTATATGTTTGTTTTCATATCAGTCTGCTAGTAGTTGTAAGTTGTACATTTGGGATGATGAAATTGAAGGGCATCCTCCATATGTTCGTCCAGTAATCGCAACTGAATCATCAACCTCATACATGAACAAGCTTCCATGTGATTGCAATTGTGAAGTGGTGATGAAGGATTTGACTGTGATATTGAAAGATTTGGGAATCAACAAAAATGAGAATTTGAAGAAGAAGCTACAACATTCAAGGAAGAAGACGAACTTGTTTATGGTTTTGTTGATTGTTTCTTGGGTATTTTTTGTTGGGTTTGTAATGAATTTAAATTGACTGGTGTAGTTGATACATGGTTTGTAACAACCCTGTTGAATTTGGTTATTTTGGTTGTAAAGGTTTAGTTCAACATTTGGGTGATTTGGTTGTAATGTTAAGTTGAAACATTGTATGCTACTTAAGTTTGATTAATTTAGTGATGTTTGTCGCAATTGATTGCATAGCCATTCATAAAGTATGTAGATAATAACCTGCCAAATTGCACAAAGTTTCTAGATTGCAAAATAACATTGTATGCAAAATAACATTGTCATATGGCCAATTATAAAAGCCAGATTACATGAAAACATGTACTAACCAAAATGCATAACAGTTAGAAATCAAAATAACTTTGTCTTATGGCCAATTATAAAGGCCATATTACATCAAAATGGATAAAAGGTTCATAGGAAAACAACATTCATAAATCTGTTGCAAAAAAAGTAGAACATAGCATTCATCTACTCTGCAGGTCTTGCTTCATCTCCCTTCTTGAACCTGTCAACATTGTCTTTCCCCTTCACTAGTGCTGCAAGTAGCTCTCTGGTAACCTTCTCTTGCTCCTCTGGTGGCAAGCTTTTCAGTACAGCCATCATTTGAGCTGGCAGAGTGTTGCTTGATTGAGTAGCATCCTCAACTTGAGCATTTGGTACTTGAGCATTTGGTACTTCAGTAGAGATTGGCTCAGGGTTTTGTGAGTGATCAACTTCAGTAGTAACATCTTGAGTGTTGGTAGATTGAACCTGATCACATTGCAAATTGTGTTATAGCCAAAAATCAATTTTATATAAACTGTAACACCCTATTTCTACTAAGCGATAAACGCGAGAATACATCAGACATATTCAAGAAATAGATGCTACGTCACCAAACAAAATCCAGCATACATGTATAAATTATCAAATTACATAAGCATAGCAGTGGAATATATGTAAACCATATAAGCAACATCTCCAAAATCTCATGATAATAAATACATGATCTCAAACTCAAAATAACAATGTCTCATCTCCACAAAACAACATAGTCATAAAAGAAATAACATGCAAGGACACCCTAGATCAGAGCCCTAATCTAGACACTTGCACAAGAACGAGGAACTCCCGCTCCTCGGCAACATCAAAGCAACTAAGCATCCTGCACTCCATCTACCCGTCCATACGGAAAGGCACGTGGTAAACCACTGAGGGTTAGCATTACATCATCATAATCCATAAACAGATAAGCAAGAACATTGAAATAATGGTCACCATCAAATAAACTTCAAGGTAAGAATTACACAAGTTCGTCTCATTTCACAACTTTGAAAATATTTGAAGGTTAAGAACTAAAACCAAATAACGAGCTCAATTGCCTATGCCATGTATTCTCATAATTCACATATGTGTACAGTAGAGATTACATAAGCATTTCATCGGCCACAAATGAAGAATTTAATAAGATCATGAAATTCGGCACACTTAGTCATTTGCAAAACCAAAACATTTTTCGGAAGAAAAATCAATCTTGATTCAACAAGACATAAGTTAAATACTCATAAAACATCTCAATTAAACCTCTAATACTGAAGTTTTGAAGTTTGGAAACTAACCATAGGTTTTGGACTAATTTGGAATAAGTTATGTTAAGTTTTCTTAAAGTTTCCTCAAGACCCACATTGAGTAATTTAATCATAACTTAAAATCCACAAAACATTTTCACGTCAATCCAAAGCCATTGGAAAGCTAATTCAATTATCTACAACTTTCATGTTTGCACCAAAAGCCAATTCAAAACAGAAATGTGAGAAAAAGGCACCAGAACGCAGAACAGGGGGTGCTGTTCAGAAGCAGAACTTCAGAAGCAACTTCAGAAGCAGACTTCAGAAGCGAACTTCAGGAGCGCACTTCAGGAGCAGACTTCAGGAGCGCACTTCAGGAGCTGACTTCAGAAGCGAACTTCAGGAGCTGACTTCAGAAGCGAACTTCAGGAAAAACACAGTTTCGGGTTCAACCCTTTTTCACCCAAAAATCCCAATTTTGATTACCCCAGTCCCCAAAACATGTTCCAGAAAGTGTTTATGGGTCTCAGTAACTTCAATACCCTTAAACAAACATGAATCAATCAATAGAAATCACAATTCAACTCATTTTACCAAAATCATAATACTTTCTCAAAACACCAACACAACCACAAATTTCTACTCAAATCCATAAACTACGATTCCAGTTCAACAAATTTGATTCCAACAGTTTAACAATCATCAATAACAACTAATGAACATAATTTCATGCACAATCCAACATCACAACTTCATTTTTCATCAAATTTGCTCAAGAACACAAAACACCAACACTTATGCATTTCAACATGTTAATTCACATATAGCCACACATTTATCATGCATTTCATGTTCTCAAACATAACAACAACAACTATGCACGAATTCACATCAATTAGGTTCAATCCAACAATTCCACAAAAATGGGAAAAATGCAAAGTTATGAATTTATGAGTGAAGTCTAACCCCCTTACCTCTAGCACCAAGAATCAACAATTCTAGCTTCAATTTAGCAAGCAACTAAATTGTGCTTTCCAATGGAAATAAAGTAGAGATATAGTTATTAAATCTGACTATAAATTTGTACCATCATTTTACAAGTTAAAAGTTAAGGTAGTTTCACTTACATTAGTAATAATCCTAGGCCTTTTGAATGGTACGTGAGCTGGTTGAACCTGAGCAGGAGGTTCTTGATCATCAATTACCAATGGTGTCTCATAATCTCTTCCAGGACCAGCAACATTGACAGACCTCAATTTCATCAACCTATTACTCCTCCTAACATTTTTCAGATTGTGAGTTATCTGCTTGGAAGACTGTGGTTGCTTGCTTGATTGTGTCTGCTTCCTTGATTGTGGCTGCATCCTTGACTGTTGCTTACTATTCTTCACCTAAGACATCACAATTGTATCAGTTAATAAATCCTAGATGCAACATATAAAGAGCTGGTCAATACTTAACTGGTTTAGTGGGGGGAATTGATGCAGAAGTCATGACTGATGACACATTTGGTTGAGATTGAGTAGCCTCAAAAGCTGCTGCAAGATTTGCAGCAAGGGCTTCAAATTCTGGGTCTTCACCTATTTGGTGTCCTGCATTAATTGCTGTTGCATGGTCTGGAGTTTGAGATGATTGAGTACCAGGAACATTAGTTGCTACAGGGTTAGGAATTTCAGCAGGTTGTGGAGCTTCAGTTTGTTTTCTTTTAGGCTTTCTCTGTGATAAAAAAATTGTTAAGATAAATAAATAGGTAAATAATGCATATATGATAAATAAATACTAAGATTATTATAACCTTTCTCTTAGCAGCTTCAGGGTTAGTGACTTGACTGAGGCAACTTCTTGTATTATGTCCATTTTTTCCACATTTGGTGCACCTATAGCAAGTAGCTGTCCTTCCTTTGTTAGGATCCTCATCTGGTTCCCTTCTCCTTAATTTTTTAGGCCTACCAGGACCTCTTTTGTATGAAGGAGGTAACATTTCATCAACCTCAACTTCAGGCCACATATCCTCTCCATTGATTGGACTGACATTATTATCATAGCAGTCTATATATCTCTGTTTGGAATAGCATTCATCAACAAATTCATCAGGTCTTTGCATCCTATACCTTAAAGCAGCCACTGCATGCCTACAAGGGATACCCACAAGCTCCCAGAAATTACATGTACACATTCTTCTGGCAATGTCAACTATGAAAGCTTGTTTTGTGTGAACATGCACAACCTGAAAAATCTCATCCTTACTCCATATTGGAGTCCAACTCCCACTCTTTGCAACCTCCATATCTAACCTATACCTAGGCTTAGGACATATATCTTGCTGCCATCTATCCACTTTTTGTCTAAGAGTGGAGTTCCTATTCATCAGATAACTCCTAATCCACTCACACATTGTTAACACTGGTTTGTCCCTTGCTACAAGTATTGTGCTATTGAAAGCTTCAGAAATGTTATTCATAAGCACATCACATTTAGGGTAAAAAGAAAAGGCATGCTTACACCATGATTTAGTTGGGAATTTCATGACCCATTCCCAGGCACCATGATTGATAGCTTTCAGTTCTTTCATCTTAGCCTCCCACTCTTGAATGTATGTAGCCTTAGCAGCTCCCATCATAAGGTCTCTAATAAGTGTACCTCCTCCAAATTTCTTTTTGAAATTGGCATATAAATGCCTCAAACACAGCCTATGCTCCACACTCTCAAACAACTCATCAAAAACAGCCATCAGACCCTGCCAAACAATAACAACAAGCCTTAACATAAAAGGGTAAAAAATGATAAATGACATAAAGAAATAAAATTAAACAGACATTATACCTTTTGTTGGTCAGAAATGAAAACCCATCTTTTGTCTTGACCAATGTCTTCCAATAGAAGGGTTAAAAACCACCTCCATGATTCTTTTGTTTCAGTTTCACAAATCCCAAAAACTATTGGATAGTACTGATCATTTGGGTCCCTGCCAACTGCAATTAAAAGGGTTCCTCCATATTTGGTTTTGAGATGGCATCCATCAACTCCTATAAAAGGTCTACAAGCAGTTGTGAACCCCTTTTTTGTTCCATCAAAACAGAAATAAAAGGAAGAAAACTTGGGTTGTAATTGTGGACCAAGCCTTTCCACATTGATCTTGCAATTGTTTCCATTGTTCACCCTTTTCAACTCAGCTGAGTACCTCCATAACAGATTGTACTGTTTAGCAGCATCACCCTCAAGCTTCTCTTTTGCAATTTTTTTGGCCCTCCATGCTCTGTTCATGGTTATGCCCACGGCGTGGTTGGTCCTCATGTCTGTCACAATGCTAGAACAACTCACAACGCCATCATCACTTGTTGCCATCTTCTTCAACACAGCTTTTGAAACCCACTTAGCAGTTGCAGATCTATTATTAGTTTTTCTTGCACACGTGTGGTCACCCATCCACCTTTTCATTCTAAAAGTATGCTTATCTCCAACTTGACTTACAAAAGCTAAAAACCCACAAATACCCTTCTTATCCTTGCATATTGCCCTTACTCTTATTTTATCATTTTTTTCATATTTTATTTCAAACCCATTTAAAACATTCCACTCAATGATAGCTTCCTTAAATTCAACCAGTGACTTAAACTCCAACCCCACTTTGAACTTGTAGCTTGCTGTTAACTCCTCCATTTTAAAGGTATCATAAGCAGGTGCTTGTTCATCATCTGAAGCATCAGGGTCACTGCTACCCAGCTGTTCACTAATATATCCAATCTCTAGATCATCTGAAGCAGTTGAAGGACCAACATTCCCACCATAAACATTCAAACTTGTACCAACAACAGTTGATGGACCTTTTGTCCCTGTAGCAGAAGGAGCATCCTCAGCATCACCCTCAAACCCATCATCCAAACCCAGTGCTCTTTCCTCCTCACTGTCATCAAGTCTAATACCAGCAGCTTCATCTTCACTACTTTCAAAACCATCATCAGAAACTTCATCATCACCAACTCCTACTGACACATTACTAGGACCTCCTTCAACATAAGTGCTCCACCCATTACCTGCTTCAACTCCACTAGCATCAACACTCTCTACTGATCTAACTCCAACATTACCACCTATGGTCCCTATAACTGAATGTTCAACATATATGTGAGCCTCACATTTGTTATTCGCTACATACTCAGCAATGTTATCAGTGTCATTGTCATCTATAATCCTTACATACTTGTCATCCTCATTAATATACCACCATAACTTATACTTAAGGTGATCATCATATCCTAAATCTTTCAATATCCCAGTAGCTTCAAAGTAGCACCACTTGTCCTTATCAATCTCATTAAACCGGTTCTCTTTTCCCCCTTTGTAATACAATAGAAAATCACTGACAAACTCACCCCCGTGGTGAAAAACAACAGCTACAGACATCCCTGTCTAATTTTGTTTACACTTAAGTAGTTAATAACCTAAAAATTTCAACCCTAAAACAAACACAGACAACAACAACACAAAATTCACGAATACAAACAACACAACTCAACAACCATTCATCTATATCAGATTATAGGAACATTAGATGAGAACAAAATTTAAAACAGAGTATGAAAACGTTTCGTGTACCTTCAAAGTTAAGAACACAGCTGACACCGCTTTTCTACCGTTTAATCTCGTCGATCACTGTCGTATCACGTAAGCAACTGAAACGGTTGTGTTTCGCCGTCGTTTTCTCCGTTTATCACCCACCAGAACCGTTTCGTATGCCACCATAAACTCTGTTTCTATTTTGGAGCAAACCCTAAAAGACAGGGACGAAAATGAAAATGGTTGTGATTTTTCCTTTATAAAGGGGGGAAACTTAACTTACTGCCATCTCATCAAATGTGCCAACTCATGACCTGCCACCTGTGTTCCGTTAGCCACAATGGCGTTTTTGTTGACAGAAGCTGACGGCAAGGACCCTTTTCAAAAGGTTAAGAAGATACAGGGTTTATTTTAGAAAAAAAAAACTTACAGGGACGAAAATAAAAAATGCGCGAACTTACAGGGACCTTTTACATATTTAAGCCTTAAAGAAATGATATTTGAACAATTTTTTGTCGTCATAAAACAAACAACTATCCTCTCTATTGTTATTGCTTAGTACACAAACTTGTTCTACCACGTTGCTTCACGAAACTGATACAAATTAAATTAAAAACGCTGTCATTATTTCTTCTATCAAATCGCAACGAATCAAACTTCCATCTTTTGATCTCGCTCTACTACAGGTTCTTTCTTCTTCTCTTTCTTCAATTTCAATTCAATCTTCTCCAATTTTACCCAGATTCATACTAATTCTTAGGTTTACTTCTGACCTCAATTAGGGTTAATTATTATCATAATTTGACTTTTTTGCTATCTTTTTTCTGATTAATTTTGTTGTTAAGTTTTTATAGTGATTGTATTTGTATCTTGTTGTTTGTTGCAGTGTAGTTTTTGCAAGAATTATTGGAGATGAGTCAAAGGGGTTTGATATATAGTTTTGTTGCCAAAGGAACTGTTGTTTTAGCAGAACATACTCAATATACTGGAAATTTCAGTACCATTGCTGTTCAATGCTTGAATAAGCTTCCTTCAAATAGCACCAAATACACTTATTCTTGTGATGGTCACACCTTCAATTTCCTCTTAGACAATGGATTCGGTATAATCAACTTCTTCTTTTTTCATGTATTGTTTATTAGGTTTAAATATTATTTTAGTCCTTGCAATTATAGCTTTTTTTAGTTTTAGTCTAGTAAGTTTTTTTTTTTTTTGGATTCAGTCCCTGCAAATACGAATATTGTTGCTTTTAGTTCTGTCGTCATGGCCCAATAAGCTGATTTCGGGACTAAAAGCAATAGTTTTTGAATTTGTAGAGACGGAACCCAAACAAAAACTTTCAAGGACGAAAAGCAAAAAAATGTTATAATTGCAGAGACTAAAATCATATTTAAATCTTGTTTATTACTACTAGATCTGCTGCTATGGCTGTTAAATAACATGTGATGATGTATGATGCAGTTTTCCTTGTTGTTGCTGATGAATCAATTGGAAGGAGTGTTCCTTTTGTGTTTTTGGAACGGGTGAAGGATGACTTTAACCAGCGTTATGGTGCTAGTATTAAGAATGCGAATGACCATCCACTTGCTGATGATGATGAGGATGATGATTTGTTTGAAGATAGATTTAGCATTGCATACAATCTTGATAGAGAATTTGGGTTGGTTTATGCTTGATCCCTATTTGAGTTTTTGTTTACTTTTTTGTTGTTTGTTTTATGGTATTTTGATCTTGTTATACAGGCCAAGTCTTAAGGGGCATATGCAGTATTGTTTGACCCATCCTGAAGAAATGAGTAAACTATCAAAATTGAAGGCTCAAATAACTGAGGTCAAGGGGATAATGATGGATAATATCGAGAAGGTACATGATACTAAACCTAATAACACACATGCATTCTTTCTGTTTCTATTATATGTTTCCAGCTCTAATGCTTGGTCGAAATACTAACTAGTATGTGTCTGGATGTACTGTTTTCTTTTTTGTTTTTGCCTGTAAATGATATATAAGGGGTGATTACATTAATATTGCAATTCTGCTTTAAACTTGTGTATTTTAATTATGCTTCCTGGTGGGACGTGTTAAAAGTGTTTCGATGTGTATGGCTTTTCTATAGATTTAAATTTTGATAGAAATGACATTGATTGGTCCATCTAATCGACTTCACCTAGTTTGGAAAAAACTTTGGTGGTGGTTATGATATTCTTACCTGTGGGACTCAGGAAGCAGTAATAGTATGTGAGCTTGATTAGGATATTATTCTTTTTTTGTTCTAAACACAGGATTGTGTACACCACCCAATGGCCACTACCAGTATACTTTAGCATCTTTTTGTTGTCAAAACCTTTGTAAATAACACACCTGACATTCAATTATTCACCACGTGAGGTAAACAATTATTCAATTGAGAAGTACCCACCGAACAATGTGAAATATTTCGCTTCAAATTTCCCACTTGGTCCATAATATTGAGTATGTTGATACCTTACAATTTTTTTGGGGTTATTAGACGCCATGTGCATTAGTGTCTTCTTTCCGACATTATGGTTTATTTGTTGCCACTTTTATTTGATAAACTTGTCTTTTTCTGTGGTGCTTCGCTAATGGATACTTTGGAGATTTTAATACACCCAATATGCACACAGCTTTGCCAGCTTTACTAGGTTCTTGTTTGAATTTTCTTGCATACTGCTACTCTTCCTCCAGCACATAAAGCACAATTGCAATTATGTTGGGTTGCATGCTTCTGAGTTTGCAGCCTAGCCGGTTTTATTAAGGTCAATTGATATGGCAATGGCATTGTTTCACTCTTCATTGTCAATTTTCTTTTTCAAGCTATTTATTGTGATTTTTAATCTCTAGGTCAGGGCAAATAAACAATAGAGTATATTAGGATGGCAGTAAGCATTCTCCACTTTTAGTTCAATTTTGTATAGATCAGTGCACACACAATACTAGATAGGATCAGGAATGAATGCATTAGAGATAAAAATCAGGAAGGTACCTGTTGTGGCTAAGACGATAGAATATCATAAGTAGAATAGATTAGATAGAAGGTAGTCTGGAAGTTAGAAGTAAGACGGGCCATAAATTTACAGGCTCAAGGGCCAAACAGTAAAAAATTATTTACGTTTAAATGGTTTATCTTTAAACTATGTTTGTTCATTGCAACACCAGTTGATTCATCATGTTACTAACCAGAACTAATGGGAAAAGCTTATATATGTCTCTTGCATCTAATTCACAATGTGATTTTGTACATTCAACTTATTCAGTTGACTATAATTTAAAATTATTCATTTCAAGAAGTTAAGAAAAGAAAATGCTAACCTGATATTTTTCAATAATAAGAAATGCATAATGTGATTACTATTCTAGTTTTCTTAGGCCTCTGTATTGAATTGTCTGAGTGGGACTAGATGAAGATTGACGGTTGAGCATTTTATGCATGCATTTTCTAAAGCTTTGTTTGGGAGTTTGGAGGGGAGGGCTTTGGGGGGTGAAAATATATATGGAAAAATAGAGAAATCTTTCACTTTTTTGAAAGTGTTTTTTTAGAGAATGGTAAATTAATGTTTATGATTAATATATTTTTAATTTTAAGAATATTATAATAACATAGATTGAATTTGAAAAATTGATGTAAACCCTCCCCCTATACGAGTTCTTTCAAATTAGGAGGATTTTGTACTATGAAGAAAAAAGAACCCCCTCAAAGCCGTCCCTTCTCAAAGTCCTCTATTTCTTCCACTTGTTCCTTCCTTTTTTCCAAAGTGCTCCCCTCCCTCGCCCTCCAAACTCACAAAGAAGGCCTAAAGAGATGGAACTTTCTGTTAGTTAGAGGCAATTTTTTTTGGAAAGGTTTTATAGTAACGAAAACTATTCATTGTCTAGTAATACTTCATTACACACATCGTATATTGTACTCATCTAGCTAGTAAAAATTTGCATGGTCGCTCATACAAGTAGTTTTCTCATTCATCTCAACATTTGATGTTTAGGCATACTGAATAGGATTTGGATTCCATCATATCATTGGATCAACACGTAGGAGAGAGACGGACACAAACTTTGTTGTGTAGAAAAGGATCCAGCCATTATGAAGGTCCTCTAGCTATGTTTGAAATTGTCTCTATCTTTATAATAGGACCTTTCCTTTCAAACATAGCTAGAGGACCATATTTAGTGTAAATGTCCCTTTCAGGCCATGGCTTTATAAGTTTGCATGGGTTTGATACTTTGATTTCATAGCTTGTCTTTCAAAGATTGTAATTCAATAATTTTCCTTTTGATTACTCATAAAATATTAAAGCAAATAAGCATAAATTGAGTGATTGTGACAACTAGACCAACGAAGGGTGTAATTGTGAAAATTTCCTTTTGGTTAAATTGGGATACTTCAGAGGGTCTGAGTCCAGTTGGATTACTTAAATTAGAATTTACTTTATTTTTTATGCTGGATGATTATTAAGGCAATCTTCGTTGCTTTCTGATGAATAAAATCACCTGTATATATGATTTATGTTTCAGTTTAAATCAGGAATCAGAAAAAAACATTTAAATTTCTCAACTATTTTCAAAAAACCATGTTTTTTACTATTAAGCACTTTTAAACATCATTTGCACTCATTGTTTTGAAGGTGTTGGATCGTGGGGAGAAGATTGAACTTTTGGTGGATAAAACGGAAAACTTGCAGTTCCAGGTATTAACTATTATCCAAATCCAAACATTTCCGAACTCTGAAACAATCTACTGATGTGATTGTATTTATTTGCGTTAAAATTTAGGCTGATAGCTTCCAGAGGCAGGGCAGGCAGCTAAGAAGGAAGATGTGGCTGCAGAATCTCCAAATGAAGTTGATGGTGGGAGGAGGAATCCTTATCTTAGTTATAGTATTATGGGTTATTGCTTGTGGGGGTTTCAAATGTTGATTGAGGTATAAGAAATTGAATTCTGTATTTGGGCACACATAAGGGATGTGTAGAAAATGATATATTCCACTTGTACATTGAATTTGATGCATGGAATTTATGGTTACTCTTATTGACTGTAATTAAGCTTGTGGTATACTGCTGGTTACTTTGAATCAAACTTATTTTAGCTGACATAATAACTGGGGGTGGTTGTGTATATAATCATTATGCTTTTACCAATTAGACTTTTGACAAGCTTTCCCCTTGCCTTGTTGAAGTGTATTTATGTTTACAAGAGCTAGCATCGGGTAGGATAATATTACAAGTTTAGCTGAAAAGCAAACTAATACGTTACTCTCTTAAATTTTGGGAAGGTTTTTTGAAGGGGTTAAATTTTGACAAGTAAAAAGATTCAGGATTAAAGGTTTAAGGTTATAAAATAGGCTTAATTGCAGTTTTAACCTCCTAACTTTCACAAAGTTGCGATTTTGGCCTCCTAAGAAAAAAACTACAAAACGGCCCCTTAAGTTTTGCATCTGTAGCAGTTTTGGCCCCCGATGTCAATTTTGACTCGGTCTACGCTAACGTGGCACCCTAAGTGAGGTGTCACATGTTATTTATTTTTTATTTTTGCCTTGGGGGGCCAAAACTGCTATAGATGCAAAACTTAGGGGGTCGTTTTGTAGTTTTTTTTAAGGGGTCAAAATCACAACTTTGTGAAAGTTAGGGGGTTAAAACTGCAATTAAGCCAATAAAATACTCATAATCTAACTTTAGCTCTTAAAAAAATCCTGAATGTTGGTCATTTCACATTTTGAGAATTGGTCTCTCCAATTAGGAACCCTAGTTTCTTTGATTACTATGTAAATATAATGCTTAATTATTAAGAATTTCATTTTGCTTTTTTTTCTTCTTCTCATAGTGTCTAGCACCACCAGAGAGTGAAAGAGTGCTCCAAGAACTCTAGTACGGACTTTTTGAGAGCAATCTGCATTATTTAGATTGGGATGTATACTCTTTCTTCTTCACCATCAAAGTCTTTGAAATGGAAGTATTCATAATACTCTTGTATAGCTAAGCCATAACATACTTAAATCAAGATGAATAACTAGATTGTGTTTAGATAGGTAGCGAACCTAATAGTGGCAAGCTTTGAAAATTATTTAATAAAAATTCTTTTAGCAAAAATACTGTCTTTGAAATATTTAATCACATTTTAAATCTTGAGAAAAATTATAATTTGGTGAATCACGATTTGAATCTCCATTAGAAATGGTAGCAACTTCAAGTATTTTACTATCTCTCGAACTTGAGTGCCTTTAGTATACAAGTCAGAAAATTTATAAAATTAAACTAAATTCACTTAACTAATCCATTTTGTGAGTGTGTGTAATAGTGTAACCATTCAAATCGACTCGACTTCAGTGCCATAAAAGGTTTGCCTTTTTTTTCGACCAAAAAGAGAAAGGTTTGCCTTTGAAATCCTCTTGGTTTGACTTGAAAGCACTAAACATTTCTCCAAACTTGTATGTATCTATCCTCCTTACCTTTACATCGTAAACAAGACTTTATATTGTAAGACATTCTTATGGCATCTTGATCACAAACAAATTTTTACTTCATCTCAAAAAGTTAGCAAACATACATATTTTAATCAAGCATACATATTAGAATATAATTGAAGCACCCACCAAAATAACCCACTTAATAACATCACAAATAATTCCTTTCAAAAAAAATTCACATAAATATGTAAATAAACTTATATTATTATCAAATCTTCCGGTCAAAGAGTATTATAGTTAATCTTTCAAACCCAATTTGTTTCAGGGATATTACGAAAGTTGTTGTATTCTGAGTTTGACAATGTTATATTATATTTATATGACAGAGCAATTGTGTTAACAAGAAATCAAAGGCATTTCTTTCAAAAAAAATTACAGAGGCATCTGTGTATATGGTAAAATTATGAAATTTAACATGATGCAACTATATACTCTCATTCATAAAAAGGAACCAACATGTAAGGCTTCCTCTATTCAAGTATTCAACCATACAAATTACAACCGAATCCATTAAAGAGGAACTCACTTGCAAGGTGTACTTTACATCTACCTAATTACTTGAATGACTACTTAGAGTTAAAATAAACGTTCCTTATTATTTTTTTGTATGTCAATACACGTTCCTTATAATTATGTGAACTTAATTTTATTGAAATGAATTACCATACAAATCCAACTCAAACATAATATGCAACTAAATAGCTATGATGCAAAATTTTCAAAAGTTGTATATAAACTTTGACGATATATTTTTTTTTTGTCCGGTAGCCTAGTGGCTGAAGCTCACATTTTATTTAATGTGAAGAAGTGGAGTGTTTAGGGTTCGAACCTCAGCCCCTGCATATATTATGCATTGGTCCCTACCAACTGAGCTAAACTCACGGGACACTTTGACGATATTATTATATCAAATGATGTCTAATTTTAAAAATGACTATCAGTACAATTTACTAAAAGAAGACTACCACAAATGGGACCACTACTTTTCCTCAACTTATAGTTTCAGTTTCCAATTCTCAATTATTTACAGCAAATTGGTTTATTGTTCTTCTTAAAACCAACGAAGATATAAATTATTTCTAAAAATTTGAATCATTGTTTCTAAAAAAAATATATGAAATTTTATCATGCTATTTTTTTCCTTCACGATTTTTTGAAATCTCATATACATAACAAAATATAGATTTGACCCTCCGCAACTATTAATCCAAACATACCTCAAGTTTCGAATCGTGTTTTGTTGAGAAAGGTATTTTAAAGATATATAAACTACAAAAATGTTTTAGCAAAGATTCAACATGACATACAGAACTAGTCAGTCTACTACCACTTATCGGATAGCAGATACTCGTGTTTGCCTCAATTTTTTAAAGATATATAGGACTCATCACATAAGACGCTTGCCATCATAGTAAATACAAGTATCATAGTTTTCTCCAATGTCTTGACAAGTAGAACCAAAAGTATAAATTCATTAGTAGCAAACACTGCAACTAGAAGTAAATCCTATTGATGAAGAGACACAGCTGTAAAAGCAAAACTGTCATAGAAGCTCAAAGCCAAGATGAAAAATCAATCACACAACTTGGTAGTTTTCTGTTAACAACTGTGTTCTCTGAGCATATTTGGGAGGATTACCACCCTTAAGTGGTATGATGTTTGTAACCTGCAAAGAGAAGCAAAAAAGAAGTATAGGTTAAGAACCCATTACATCAATATTCAAGCAATAGTATGTCATATGTTATCCATAACTGCAGTTGACGGACTGTATAAGGAGTTTAATGAAAGTAACTTTTATTTAGACGTGAAAAAATACCTTCAGTCATACAAACATCTTCAGGTCAATAAATGTGTCGGTTTCAAATTTTAAACAGACCATTTTGACATTATTTCAAACTACACTGTACATCCACTGTTCCAAATAAATTTGAATGCAAAAAAAAAAAAATCCATACGAACCTTCAGGTCACTAAATGTATCAGTTGCCGTAAAACGAACTGAAATGGGAAAGAATGCTGATGAATCGGCTTGTGGAACAACAAACTCCATTGACCCACTGCAAAATATATTATAATCAGACAAAAGTCACAAAACACGTCCAATAAAAATAAAGATAATAACAGGACAAGTTAGCTCTCAAAAAATCATTCCAAATTTAGCATACCTGCGATTTGAATTATCAATCAGAAGGACAGTCCACTCCAAAATGGAATTCCTAGAGTCATACCTGCAAAGCCAATTTTATTGCAGAATTAGAGAGCAAGAATGTAAGGTGACATTAAATGATTTAGAACCATAAATAAAAGTAAAAAATGATGAAAGTCATCAATTGATGATTTTGGGAACGGAGGGGCGGGGAGGAGCGATGTGGGAAAGAAAAATTAGTTCTACCGAACATTCTAATTCAAACAAATCTAGTTGGTGGTTCAAAGCTTGCAAAGATTTACATTGTGTAACAGATTCTACAAACAGTCAGCTCATTTATATTATACCAGACTTCAACCCAAAACACAAAAACCATGGTTGTCCCTAACAATTGTTCAGAGAAATAAAAGCAACAAATTACACACCTCCATTCTCCATCAATCTGACTAACAGCTGGTGCTTCTCGGAGAGCTGGAAGAGGTACCGAAATCACAACATTCCTCAGATCAAACATCGATGAAGCCTCATATTCAATGCTGACATAAGTCTCGTTTCCAGAAGAAGAGGGCCAACAGTTGACTGCATTATAAATATACAGAAGACTATAAGCTATTAATGCATGAACATAAGTAGTTGACCACATCAATGATCTATGTTAACTCACTTGTCAGAGGCACCATTGACTCATCGGTGCTCTGCATTCTCCACTTTAAAAGACCAACACCGGCAGCATCACTGGCTTGACCAGTGGGGAAAGGCCTGTTGGGATCCTTTAGACCTAGTATATATTCGTTGGCAAATAACTCTTTATTCATGTTAGGGTGTGTCTTGAAAGAGATGGCTTGATTATCACCAGTTTGGACCTGCAAAAACAAGGCATGATATGCAAGTGCCGATACTTTAGTTGTCTTCCACAGTGATATATGCATACAAAAAGGGCCTTGAGAAGAGGGGGAGAACCGGAGCACTTCAGAATGAATAAGAGAAATTTTAGGTGATGTACAACAAAAAACTGGAAAATGTAGAGAGAAAGAAAACAAATAAATTGATCAAACAGAAAAATATATCATTTTGTATACTGAAAATTGTATTTCCATGCACAAACTCTTCATTTTTTCTTCTTCATGGGCGAAAACAAATACAAAATAGGTAACCAAAATGATTGTTTCAGTAAAACCCTAAAATACACCACATATCAAAAGCAACATAATGCTTTGAGATTGACAAAAGAATCGTCCCTGTAATACCTTACAGGTATTTTAGGCCTAATTGAACAGCCACACCCATATCAACATATTTCCTTTACTTCTCTCTTTCAGGATCTCACCTAGTCCAAGAAGAATAAGGCTTGGTTGTTGTAGTTGCTCTCTCTGTCCAAAAATATAGGAGAATGCACAACTATACGACGAAACAGTTGTGCTACCATACCACCTATTAAATGGGTGTACAGTAAAAGAAATGGCAAGGATTGTAGGGAACCACGATCAGTAACCAACAGAATTAAGGATAGCTTTAACTGCCTTGGCTATAGTTAGGCTAGGTTAGTTATGGAAGTTGATAAAAGGAGGGAACAGTAGATTGCCAGAAGGAGGAAAAGTTCTTGGCTGCTCCAGTAATTGAATACTGTTATTCTTTCATTCTGTAATTAAAGATAAGCTTTTCACTTCTAAAAATAGGTACAAATCCCATCATGTCTGTGAGAAGATTGAACAAGTGGCTAGCACGCATAAAGCAGCTCATCTTAAGCATAACATTGATGCCTAAAAAAATCTAGCTAAAAAAACTTTATAATTGACTTATTTGAACCAAAGAACTTGCATACCGACTGATTTTTAAACATTATCAATAAGAAACATAGATAATTGTTTATCCAACATATCACTGCAAACTAAACCTCACGTAAACCATGGGAATTTGCATGTCAATAGATAACATCTAAGCCAGGAAAAAGAATTTGTTTCACATGAACTTTTACCCCAAATGATGATGTGATTAAAAGAAACAGATATAAATTTTGCATGTCATTAGTCAATTATTCAAAATGAATTCCTGGTTATGGAAACCAGCAGTCACACAGCACACAGAGCTTGGGAGATAGTGACTATACAATACCTGAACTTGAATATGCCCATCTTCTTGGTTAAGAATTTGGAGAGACAATTGGCCTTGAACATCAAAATTACTAACTCCGCCATCTCGTTTTAGTGTGACATTTAATTTCTCCTCAACAGTTAAAGTGACCGGATCTGTAAGTGGTGGGGCAGCTGTCCGAGACTGGCCAAGTTTTGGCTGAACAACTTCAAGAATGACCTCACCTTCTGCTTTCAACGATTCCAAAAACTGATTTGTCTTTTGAGATTTACCAAGCTTCATACCAAGACCCTTTGGTGGAGCAGTCGCAGATGCAGTTGGACGGCCTAAGGAAGAGAATAGTAGAGTACATAAATGAAAAGATAACTCTTCATTCAGAAACATGATAATATGGGTACAGTTTGGACATTGCATGCTTCATTGCCATTCATTGTTGTTACATTTAAAAGCATTATAGAAGAATTTGTGAGAATTTATGACAACCAACCTTTAGGCTTGGTAGAAAAGGAATCAACATCAGTGGTGGTCAATCCAAAACCAGAGCCACTTCCAAAACCAGTTCCAGAGCTAGATATGCTCATATCACTGAAGCTATTTTCAATTCTTCCAGATCCCATTGACGTTAACGGACCAAATCCTCCTTTATCACCTCTATTCTTTTCAATCTGCAGAATAATTGTATTATGTTCAATTAAATTATGAGCAATCACAGACTTAAAAGTGAAAACGTGAAAGAATTAATAAATAGCAGTCCCTCCTATCATACCTTGCTCTTATCAATCTCACTTGCTTTCCGCTTCATAAGATCCTTAGTTTCATTGACCTTGCTCTGCTGAACCAGCTTGTAAAGCTTTTCTTCATGACTTTCCATCTCACAATATTGCTTAACTTGTGCAACGGTCACACTTTCCTTGTGCCCAAGAGATATGACTTCATCAAAAGCAAAAATCAGCTCAAAGGCATGTTTGCAGATACCCTCTTCGTCAAGGGAATAAGAATATTCAGGGACCTAAAAATATCAAGTAATGAACTGAATATAAGAGCAAGGTGAGAAAGCATTTTGACAGAAGTTATATTGAAGGGCTTTAAAACTGATTCAAAAAGGTAAAATACCTCCCACTAAAAACCATTTAATCAATCCTAAACCTTCCTATAAAATTCAATATACTAAACACCTGTAAAATTCAATGTACTAAACACCACATTTAAATGAAGAAGTGGAACTATGCGTCGCAAAAAACCTCATGAAAGCACCAATATGAAAGGAAATTGAGAAGGCATGGCACAAAAATTCTAGACTCAGGCCAGCAAGTTGTACCAAGTTAACAACAAAACCAATAATGCCCCTAACAAGATGAAAAGACCAATCAATTGAAAATAAATGAATTTGAGAAAGAATACAAGTTTGGAGAGAAGTCTCAGAGTATCCAAATCATCCATTATGTTGCTCTGTTTGTTGGTTACAAGAAGCAGGTACAGAGCCTCTATCGGCTGATAAACATAGCGCACGTTCTCAGTTTCAATATATGTGTGTTGTTTCCCAGTGCCTATCAACTTGGGAAATGCTGCTAGAAGTCCCTCAATTCTTATCCGAGACATATCCACAAACTGTCTAGAGACTAGAACTGTAAAAAAAAAAAAGCAAAAGGTTTATTGGCATGAGACGGTATGGGTGTTGAATAACTAGGCACCATCAAATAAAACATCAATTCAAGACTAAGCTGTTGTTTATAAACTAAAGATATCCTATATGTCAAAGGAAAAAATAATAATTTCCAAATAATAACATGTATTATTAAGAATTAGGCACACAAAAAATATGGAATGATTGAAATAGGAAATCGATTTCATAACTCAGTGGTCTATGTTGTTGACATAAAGTGATGAGAAGATAGATTGTACAGATAAAAGAAGTCATACATCAAAAGATACATATTATATTATTATGTTGCCCAATTAAGGCTTGTAACATATATTAGTTATCTCAACATCAGTGACTATGTTTTCAACCAAAGCAAAAGAAATAACTTCATCAGGAGACTTTCCACGCATCCGACTAATGTATATATTCCTGGAAAGGAACTATCGCCCCGGAACTAATGTCTTGTATATTTCCAAAAGCCCAGTAGCTTGTGTTTCATAATAGTGAAAAATAGGGGAGTCAGCAATGGTTTGCAACTATAAAGAAAGGGAAGATAAGTACCTCGCCTTTTTTATCAAGAAGGCTGTCTTATAGCGTCAAAATTAAAAAAATGTAAATAAAGATGAGCATGTGCCTACCCTAAAGTAAACAATAATTAAAAGTTGCATCATGAGTGCAATATATTTATCATTTAATAAGTTTCTCCTCTCTTAATATTGTTATATTTAGTGAGGTGGTACCATACAATGACTAGAAATGTAAAGTGAGCTACACATAAACTATTTGAATTAATTATACTAAAATTAAGGATAGAAAAAAATAGGTGAGTGGAGGGTGCAAGGAACTCACCTTTGCCAGATTTGCCGACAATGGATGCAGCAAGGACGACCTGTAAAAAAGTAAAAACAATTGAAGAAAAAAAAAATAACTGATGGTACAAAGAGAAAATCAGGAATAGATGTGAAACTTTTGTTTTTCCTAAGTCAGGAGATTTTGTTTCTCCAGGTTTATAAAGGGAATGAGCCTATTACTTTTGTACAGACGACGACTCACCCTCACCAATTGAGCCTACATCAAACTGGCAAGCAAATTGCTCATACAATAAAGTTCATCACAGTATATATAGCACCGACACTTATGATTGAAGGCATGACCCTGTCATTGTCAAACGCCGACATGACACCAACACATCTAAATTTTTCTCAAATTATTATCGGTGTCAATGTGTCAATGTTGTGCTATGCTTCATAGATCACCATTTCGGATGACGTCAAACATTAAAAGTTACACGAGAAGATCAAACATTAGCAGCATAAGCTTGCACGAGAAGATCGCCAATAATTTGGACAAATCAAGCTAAAAACTACTGTAGAAGATCAATTTTATATAAAACGATTTCAAAACATCAACATATATTACGAAATTTTCAGATCACGAAGTAAAACTGTATAATTGGAGTATCTGGAGTACCAATATTATTCTATCGACATGAATAAACAGTTAAATAGTGAAATTAAGAGGAAAATCATGAAGTAATAAGTGTGAAATGGTTAAGCAATGCAGAACACGAACAAGTAGCAGTGAGGATGAAGAAGATGAGTTACCATGATTTGATTTGAAGAATTGAAATGAGGAAAATGGTTATTGTTCTAGTATTGAATTGAATCTGCAAAAAATAAAAACAAGAATTGGATCGCGTAGTTAGGAACCATTGGATCTGGAAGCGAAGGCATGGAATGTAGCAGAGAAAGAAAGAGAGAGGGAGAGCTCACCGAAGCGGGATTCGAGATTCGGTAATGCAGATCTAATCTGAATCCCAGAGAGAGAGAGAGAGATGGATTAACGTCACCGAGAAGTGAATAGAAGGAGGATCAGAATCGAATCGAAGCAAGGCAAGACGGGGGTTAATCTAACTCGGGTCCGGTGCTGCTGGCCTATGTGCTCCCCTTTTATTTTAATTTTAATTAACTTAATTAATTAGGATTTAAAGGGTATGCGTGGCTCATCCAATCAAAATTCTTTTTTTATCAATGTTACTTAATATTGTGGTTTATCACGAGAATATGTATTTTACTTATAGTTTGTTTGTTTTTTTGGTAAATTGGTAACAAAAATGCGTTTATCTTAAAGTTGTTACTTTTAGCTTCTATTTTATTACAGTGAAAGAGTTTGTCAAACGTGAGTAAAAGTGGTTGGACGCTAAACCAAACATAAATTTGATATTTAGTTCAATTAAAAGGTAAGTATGTAAACTAGTTTACTAAATCGAATTTGTTTGACTTTGGCTCATAAAAGAAAAGTTTGTGCTTGACTTGTTTGTTAAACTCATTTTTAACTTTAAACTGTATTTTCAATCATGTACATTTTTCTTGATTTTGATTACTAAAAACGAAAAAGATTGAAAAATGGTGGATTCTAGAGTGAACCATCAAACAAGTGCTTCATCGGTGGACCACTTTTATACACCATCAGATTTAAATTAAAGATTTAGATGTGTTGGAGACAAAAAAATGAGAACACAAGTATACTTCTGCACACTATCCTTGTTAGCAGCCTCATCTTTCTCACGTTTGGCTCTGTGATTCTGATAGTTCTACAACAACGTTAAAACAACAAAATATAGTGCCCCTCCACCACCACCACAACCTCCGTCTTTTCAAAAGATTCATTCAAAATATATAATATAAAACACTGCTTCATTTCCTTTAAAAAAAACAAAAACTCATCTTATTTCACCACTCCAATTCAAAATTTATGAATACTCTTTCTCAGATTTGCTTTTGATTCAAAGTGAAAACGTAATCTAATGGCAGTAAAAGGAATTGAGTTAATTCCATAACTCAGTAACCCTTCCGTATACAATATATTAAGGATACAAAAATTGTTGGATCTGAGGGTTAGTATGAATCAAATTTGTTTGATAAATGTGAAATTAACAAATGAAAAAGAATGATCAGTTTTTATGTGTGCGTTTTTTATTCTTGAGGTGAAAGAAGGAACAATTATTTTTACCTCTTTACACCGTCAGGTTTGGTAGGGTACCATTAATGGAAAAGAGGATGGAAAAGGAGAGGAAGAAGCAAGACCGAGAGGAGGAAGAGAAAGGGAAAAGAAAAAAAAAAGTGATATAGTGCAGGCAGTGTATAATAAGATTTGAGTTTGATGAATCTAATGGCTCTCAACTGTTGTTCAAGATGGATCACCGGTGAGAGACTTGTTTCTCAATTGTTGTTCAAGATGGACCACCGATGAGAGACTTGTTTGAGCCCTCATCCTGGAATCCACCTTAAAAAATACGTGCACAAATGAAAGAAAAAAATTATAAAAATTTAAATTTTAACCGAAGAGATTAAGATAAGTTCGGTGGACCACCTCATAATGAATTGGAATGTCGATGAATCGTGATTGTTACCACTCAATCCACCATAAAATCAAATTGAATTAGACGGACTAAGGGGCTTTGGAGGAAAAGGGAATGGTGATCAGGCTCCCTAACTTACATAAAATTTTATTTTTCTTCACTAAACTAAAATCTTCCAACATGGAAGAGCTCAAAACAATGCATTGGAGAAGGCTTTGATGGGTTTTGGGAGAATCGTGAATAAATCTTCACAAAAAAAAAAATTGGTGAATGAGAATAAATCTTCAAATTTATTAATTCTCTGAATAATGCTTTCAAAATAAATAAATAAAATAAAATAAATATTACTTATATGTATTTTCATCTCACTAACTTCAAAAAGCTACTTTCCCAAAAACCGTGAGAGTTTTCCTATGTCTCCCTTCATTTCCTTCCCTCCCTTTTCAAAGGCCTAATGGCCAAAGCTTATGAGTTATGACTCCAACTTCAACATTATTTATCGATCGAATATCACCAAAGTCTTACATTGATTACTCCATAGTGAGAATAATTAATCAATGCATCCCTTTTCTTTCTATACTTATACTAGCGTAATTAGTTTGCTTTAACCATCATCGATCTCAATTACCTTCCAAATTAACAGCATACTATATTATAGACTCCAATTAATAGAGAACAGGGGGGAACGGGTAAGGCAACTTTCCACGTTAAATATACATATTATTATATGGATAGAAACGATACACATTGATTTAAGTTCCTAACTAATTATGATGAATCTAAATTATGAACTCATGGTAACAAATGATGCAACATGGCGAATAAAAGCCATTTGAAAAGAAAAAAACGTAACTGTGAAAGCAAAACTGTCATAGAATCTCAAAGTCGGAAGGATAATCAATCAGACAACTTGATAGTTTTCCGTTATCAACTGTGTTCTCTGAGAAAATTTGGGCGGATTACCACCCTTTAGCGGAATGATGTTTGTAACCTACAAAGACAAGCCAAAAACATTAAGTCAACTATAGTCCATCATTGTACACTTGAATGAAGTGATACTCGAAACTTAGACATGTATAATATTTCCTTGCCAAAAAATCTCCAGTTCAATGTATGCGTCAGTTTCAACCAGATCATTTCAAAAAAAACACTATGCATGTATGCTCACAAATAAAGTCAGATGAAAAAAAAAAATCAATCAGACAAACCTTCAGGTCACTAAATGTATCAGTTGCTATAAAACGAACTGAAATGGGAAAGAATGCTGATGCATCTGCTTGTGGAACAACAAACTCCAATGACCCACTGCCAAATATATTAAGATCAGACAAAACAAATCTAAAAAATACAAAGATCAAAATATAGCATAAGTAAGCTCTAAAACAACCATTCCAATTTTAGCATACCTGCGATTTGAATTATCAATTAGCAGGACAGACCACTCCAAAATGGAATTCCTAGAATCATACCTGCAAAGCCAATTTTATTAAGGAACTATAAAGAGAGTAAGAATGTAATGTCCAGACGTGGAGTAAAATTACTTACAACCATAATAAAATATTAATGACTAAACTCATGATCTTAGGAAAGGAGGAGGAGTAGGAGAAGGGGAGGGGGAAGCAGTATTAGTTTCACAGAGCATCATAATTCATGCAAATCTAGTCAGATAATTTAAGATTGCAAACCATTTACACGAGTAACAGATAGTATTATTTCCAATACAAAACGACTGGTTTATTTACTGCAGACTTCAACATGAAACGCAAAAAACAAGACTATCCCTGACACTTATTCAAAGGAAGAAAACAAAAATAATTTCCACACCTCCATTCCCCATCAATCTGGCTAACAGATGGAGCTTCTCGAAGAGCTGGAAGGGGTACTGAGATCACAACATTGCGCAGATCAAACATTGATGAAGCCTCATATTCAATGTTGACATAAGTTTCATTTCCGGAAGAAGAGGGCCAACAGTTGACTGCATTATACATGTATTAGCACACTGTAAGTTATAAATACATGAAGACAAAATAGCAGTCAACAACAATGAAAGTTATTGGCTTACTTGTCAGTGGCACCATTGACTCATCAGTGCTTTGCATTCTCCACCTTAAAAGACCAACACCTCCGGCATCACTGGCTTGACCGGTGGGGAAGGGCCTATTGGGATCCTTCAGGCCTAATATATATTCATTGGCAAATAATTCTTTATTCATGTTAGGGTGTGTCTTGAAAGAGACGGCTTGATTCTCACCAGTCTGAACCTGCAAAAACAAGGCACAACATGTAAGTACATATCTTTTCATTGTTCTCCTGAATAGATGTTTTCATTCAAAACAAATTTCAAGGCATGAGTAAACCTAGGCTGGGAATCTCAAGAGTCAAGAATGAAGGATGGTAGGAGAAGACAAGACAAATATAGAAATAATCCGAAGTAGTATTTTATTACAAAAAAAATGGGGAAAGTCCCCCTGGATTACAAATCTGCAGATTTTCAACGGGCTGCGACCTTCCTCCCGATGGCCCCAATTCTCTCACAAGAAAATATTGATTAACCCTATCCAAAATGATTGATATTAAAAGCACATGTATCCTTTATTGTCAAAGAATGGACCAGCATTGTTACCACCCTACAAGAACTTCAAAGTTAACCATCAGTATCCTCTTCAGATTCACCCTTTCTGGCTAATTGAATGAATTGCCATTCTCTTTTTATTTTCCCTCTCTTCCTCCCATTTAATTATTCCCTTTGTGTCGACAAATTTGATTCAAAAGTCTAAGCTTCTTTAGGCAAAAATATTAAAAATTGATATATTTAACACAACTATATGATCTGATGGTAGTTAGAATGGTGATAAGAGAAAACAGAGGAAAGTGAGGCAAAGTGGAGGAAAGTTTCAAAGAGAATCTGAAGCTGAAAGTCATACGTATTCTCTGAAGTACCAACTACCCTATTACTGCTTCTTCATCCCTATAGTATACATGCTTACTATTCACGACTTTCAATTCCTAACAAGAAGCTCTAGAGTGGGATTGAGATAAACACAAGGCCCAAACAGAAACACAAAGCCCAAACTGAAATACACAGATAAAACACAGAAATGAAAATACTTAGAATCAGAGGGTATAAGCTAAACATCTGAATCACAACAAAAACTGCTGACAACTACGTCTTGCAAAAACTTATAATTAACTTATTTGAGTCTTACATTAAACACTAAAACATAGGCTGGTTTTTAAACATTACTCGTTTGAAAATTAGCTCATTGTTAACCTTCAATATTACTGACAACTGCATTTACAGAGGATGCAAACTTTGAAAAGAGTATATGAGGCCTAAATAAAGAAAACAGAAAAAAATTAAGCAGGAGACAATTTATTTCAGTATTCATGTCAATAAATAATTACTTATCAAAAAAGACTGCTCAGGTTATGTTAAGCGGCAGTCAAATGGACATGCATGGAGTTAGTTAGAGATAGTGAGAATGTAATACCTGAACTTGAACATGTCCATCCTCTTTGTTAAGAATTTGGAGAGACAATGTTCCTTGAACATCAAAATTACTAAGTCCACCATCTCTTTTCAGTGTCACGTTTAGTTTCTCCTCAACAGTTAAAGTGATGGGATCAATAAGTGGCGCGGCAGCTGACCGAGACGGGCCAAGTTTTGGCTGAACAACTTCAAGAATGACCTCACCTTCTGCTTTCAATGATTCCAAAAACTGGTTTGTCTTTTGAGATTTACCAAGCTTCATACCAAGGCCCTTTGGCGGAGCAGTGGCAGATGCAGTTGGACGACCTAAGGAAGAGAATAGGAGAGTACATAAATGAAAATGTTACTCTTTATTCAGAAACATGTTAAATGAAAAGGTTACACTTTGGTTCAGCAATCTCCCCCATTTTGATGGGGACAAGCATATGTATTTTGATGAACAAGTGCAGCCTGTATACTGCATGCTTTGTTGCCATTCTAAGTCGTTACATTTAAAAGCATCTAGAAGAATTTGTGGGAATCTATGAAAACCAACCTTTAGGCTTGGTAGAAAAGGAATCAACATCAGTGCTCGATCCAAAACCAGAGCCACTTCCAAAACCAGTGCCAGTGCTAGATATGCTCATATCACTAAAGCTATTTTCAATTCTTCCAGATCCCATTGACGTTAAAGGACCAAATCCTCCTTTATCACCTCTATTCTTTTCAATCTGCACAATAATTGTATTAAATTCAATTGAAAGTAAAAACATGAATAAATAAATAAATAGTAGTCTCTCCAACCAAACCTTGCTCTTATCAATCTCACTTGCTTTCCGCTTCATTAGATCCTTAGTTTCATTGACCTTGCTCTGCTGAACCAGTTTGTAAAGCTTCTCTTCATGACTTTCCATCTCACAGTATTGCTTAACTTGTGCAACAGTCACATTTTCCTTGTGACCAAGAGAGATGACTTCATCAAACGCAAAAATCAGCTCAAAGGCATGTTTGCAGATACCCTCTTCATCAAGGGAATAAGAATATTCAGGGACCTAAAATTATTGAATAATGAACTGAATAAGAAAACATTTTGACACAAGTTTAATTTAAGGGCTTTAAAACTGATTCAAAAAGGTAAAATACCTCCTACTAAAAATCATTTCATCCATCCTAAACCTTCCTATAAAATTCATGGAACTAAAAGCCATGTTTAAATTATCATAATTGTCCCATCAAAACCCCATGAAAACACCAATATGACAGGAAATTAAGAAGACAGGACCCAAAATTCCAGGTTCAGGCCAGCAAGTCATACCAAGTTAATGACAAAACCAGTGATTTTTCCAACAAGATGAATTGACCAATCAATTGAAAATAAATGGATTTGGGAACACAAAATGTCAAATTTGAAGGATCAAAGAAAGAATACCAGTTTGGAGAGAAGTCTCAGAGTATCTAAATCTTCCAGTATATTGCTCTGTTTGTTCGTTACAAGAAGCAAGTATAGAGCTTCTATTGGCTGATAAACATAGCGCACGTTCTCGGTCTCAATATATGTGTGTTGTTTCCCAGTGCCTATCAACTTGGGAAACGCTGCTAGAAGTCCCTCAATTCTTATCCGAGACATATCCACAAACTGTCTAGAGACTAGGACTGTAATCAAAAAGCAAAAGATTTATTGGCATAAGGGTATGGGTGTTGAGTCCATAAATATTTAGGCACAATCAAATAAAACATCAATTCAGGAATAAGGAATAAGCTGTTGTTTAATTTAAAAGATTGTCCTGAATGTCAAGGGGAAAAAAATATTCCAAATAATAAGATGTAATACTAAGAATCAGACACACACAAAATATGGAATAATTGAAACAGGCAACTCCATGGTCTATGTTGCTGACATAAAGTGATGAGCAGATAGATTATTCAGATGAAACTTAAAAGAAGTCGTATAGCAAAATATACATTTTAGGTTTCCTGATTAAGGCTTGTAACATGTATTAGTTATCTCAACATCAGTGACCATGTTTTAAACCAGAGCAAAAGAAATAACTTCATTAGCTAATTTTCCACATGTTCAACCAATGTACATATTCCTGGAAAGGTACTGCCCTTCCTGAAAGTAATTTCTTATATATTCCCCGTCCC
The DNA here is from genome assembly GCA_958299785.1 of Medicago lupulina. Classification (NCBI taxonomy): domain Eukaryota; kingdom Viridiplantae; phylum Streptophyta; class Magnoliopsida; order Fabales; family Fabaceae; genus Medicago; species Medicago lupulina. Next base: position 2,178,637 of record OY283141.1, on the reverse strand, counting down.
AGAAACACATTGTCTTGTATTTCATAAAAATGTGCACATGTCCAGCTTAAAGTTAACTATAATAAAGGTTGCATCTTCTAAATTGCTGCTCACTGAAGTATACAATACAATGGCTCAATGAGTACATATGGAAAGCAACCTAGACACAGACTATTGGTGTTAATTATTCTAAAATTAAGGGTAAAAAACCACAAGTTAGTGAAGGGATGCAAAGAACTCACCTTTACCAGATTTGCCGACAATGGATGCAGCAAGCACAACCTGTACAACAAACAAAAACAAAAATTGAAGAAGAAAAAAAATAACAGTACAAATAGTAAATCAGGAACAGATACGAAACTTCTATATTTCCTAAGCCAAGAGATGCTTGCGTTTCCAATTTACTAAAGGGAATGAGCTTATGACCTTTGTACACTCAAGCTCAGCACAATATAGGATGAAATCAAACATTAAATGTTACAAAACTAAATTTGGGATAAAAGAAAATCAAACATTACGAAATAGAAAGCCAGAAGCATGTAAAAAGAAACAGACAATACAGGTTCCACGCTCAAGCGAATTCTTCTTTTACCTAAACCAAAAAACCATATTGTTTAGCTTCACCATTTGAGCCACACCCAGATGCCATTGGTAAAAAGTTGCTAAAACAATCTAGTTTCGCAGTCCTATCCTCCTAAATTTGGATTCCATCTTTTTCGTTCAACGGGAGGCCTAGGCCAACTAAAATGTAATGCTATGAGGAAAAATAACGCCAAACCACATCACTCCATAAGAGTTTAAAGCAGCACGGATAATGGTTACAAAACAGAGCACGGTAGCATAAGATCCAAAATTACTTTGGAACGGCAAAATTAAATAAGGATTTTAATTACAAAGCATATCAATATATACTGGGAAATTCTTTGAAACCGTAATTTTAGATCACGGATCAAACAAATGTAGGAAGAGAATTGTGGTATGAAAATGAAGATAACATAAGAAGTGAGATTAACTGATACAATTGATTAAAGTGCAAAGAATAAGAAACAATAAGCGATACCATATTTGCGGTTGATCTGTGAAATTGAATCTGCGAATGAAAGAAAAAACAAAGTTTAGATCCGTAATTTAGATATGTAATGGATAGCAATTGAATGGATAAGTATAACGAAGAGAAGGTGAAAATGAGAAAGAAGATTTTACCGAAAGCGATGAGAGATTAGGGAGAGTAGATCTGAAAGCAATGTGAGTGAGATGGAAGAGGAAGCAATGGGGCGGTGAAAGATTAAGGGTTGATCTACTGGAAGCAAAATATGAGGATGATGCTTTTGGTTATTGAGTCTGGGAGGAAAAACGTACTACAAACAGGTACAAATATATTATTTTTCATTTTTAATCGATATTTATTTTTAAACCGTCGATATTAATTTATTAATTTTCTTTAACAAAAAATACAGTAATTGTTAATTTGTTAATACTTTTTATGCGATGCTTGTTATAAAAAATGGTCTAATATCCTCGTGAATTTAGCTCGGTTGTTATGAACAATACATCATATATATGTAAGGTTTGGGATTCAAATCTCATCCACCACAAAAGAAAAAATAAACATTCTAATTTTTAGATTTATTGAATTGATTTTATTTTTTTACAAAAACAAACTAATATTCATTTGTTTAAATAGATAAAATACATCATATATAATATCATGATCGACGTCTCTAAAAACATACAATGTGAATCTCTTAACAGACTTACAACATCCATGTTATTAGGATGCGACTGCAAAACGCCTACAAATAATATGATAAAATTTAAATCACTGAAATACTTGTGTTTTTGCATCTACAACGTTGACAATCAAATTATTGATTTAATCTCTCATTAATTGAAGTTGATCTTTCAATAGGAACAAAATGAACATTGCAACAATATGCAAAATAAAACAACGCACAGGACGACGAAATCACGAAAAAACACGAGAAATAACTCGATATATGTGAAAATCACTTATTTAGATTGAGAAAACAAAGGCAAATAAATATGCAAAGGGGTGGTTCTAGGTCAAAAGATGACCTGCAAATTGTGTCATTCAAAAACAACACATCAGCTTGAAAACAAAAAATTTATTTGGTTCAACTAACCCCAATGATCAACGTCGACACTATAACATGCACTTCATCGACTGGTCAATTCTATGATTGATGTCAGAAGTGTCATGCACACTCTTTCAATAACCAAGTTATACAAGTTTTGATGTCTGACGTTAGCTCGTTAACACGCATTATGTTGTGGATCAATTAAACATAAAAAAAAAAAAAACATTCTTCTATGACCATAAACACAAATGAATATAAAAAAATAGACATTCTTCTACGATCACAAACATAAATGTTTAGTGTTTAGTTACATACATTTAAAAGAACTCTTCCTCAAAATACTAAATCATTTTGCTATCAATTTCTTTTTTGTTATTATAAAAAATATATTTTGATACGTGTTCTCAAATACCATTCATTTATATGTGCGCCCGTAAAAGAATTCATCATGAAAAAATAAGGAGGTCAAAAAACTCGGAGACTTCCACCCTATGAAGTCGGGGTACGAATACGGGTGCGGGTACGATACGGGTACGCGGGTACTCGATTTTTTTAAAATTTAGGATATGATACGACTAAGAGACGTTATGGGTATTACCCGAACCCGTGCCCACACCCATGAAAGCGGGGTTTTACCCTACCCATTGTGAGTTTTTTTTGTGGGTACCTATTAGGCCTGGGTCAAATTGCCATCCCTAAACTCAACACAAATTTTACAATCACATTTTTCATTACTTTCATCCACAATAAGTATAAATTTAGTAGGTCATTGAGAAACAATTATAATGATGCATATCTAAATTCGAACTATACACATCTCTATCAAATTTTTAAAACATTGTCTCACTTTTTTACCCTTCATCTTTTCTAATATTCGTATTTGTGAAGTATCTTATAAGTATCTTTGTGTATTTGTTGAGTATCTTATATGTATCGGATAAAATATTTTTTTAAAATAAAAATAATTAATTCTGATACTTCATAGGCACATATCCGCAAGTATCCGTGAATCATCGGTATCCGATAGATATCTAATACAGATACATATTCGTTAAGTAGTATCTTTGTGTACTAGTGACGACGATGTTAAAGTGATGCACATATTTAAATTAACGGGAATGTTAACCAGTACCTTCGGAGCACTAGTTAATACCTTTAAAATGTAGCTTTTTAAAAAAAATTATGCAACGAGCGAATTGGAAATTGAAATGTTTAACTTTTTATGTGGAATAATTTTTTCTTTTAGAATGCTTAAAGAGTGCCTTGGAGGCACTCATCAACGAGGCCCTTAAATTAAAATAGTATTAAAACAAAATAATAATTTAAAAAAAAAAACAAAATAAAAATTTCAGAGAAATGCTAACAACACTCACTTTTCAACACTCTCTTTAGCACTTACTTTTTTATTCGATGAAATCAAGGTAAGTCCCGCCACTTTGTATGGGTTCAATTTTTAAAGTGTAGATCTACAATAATTTAAACCAACAAGAGAGTAAGTATCAGAGAGAATGTTGTTCGCATTACTCAAAATTTTAAATTGAAAATAAGTAACACCATTTAAAAAAAGAAATTAAAGTCAAGTCAATGGTCTACATTCTCTTTGACAGAATTCAATATCTGCATTGTTTGGTGTAAATAATAATGGTAATCAATAAATCCATATACTATTCTGAAAAGTAAAAATAAATCCGTTTGATAATCATCCAAGACAAGAGTGATAAGATAGATGAATCATTTTATTTATACAAAATAAAGATAGATGACTCATTTCTTAAAAAAAAGAGATAGAGGATACACATTTACATTTGAAATTTAAAGAATAAATACGTTTTATTTTTTTTTAACAAAAATAAATTTTAAGTATATTTTATCATTGTAATTTTGTTTTTATACATGAATATAATCGTACCTATTATATAAATATCCGTAAAAATCCTTTTTTTAAACAAAACCTGTCAAGATTATCTTTGACAAACCTTTAAGAACTTATACAATAAATTGATTATACTGTGCAATTTATAAATTTTTACTAAATATTTATATATGAACGGTTAAAAATTGTCAACGGAATAATTTGTTTTTTTTTTTTTTACAAGATGAGGGAATAATTTGTTAACTTTTGTTTGTCCGTGTATTATACGATCCAACATATGAAATGTTAATGTCGTGTTTATTAGGAGATTTTTTTTTTAAAAAATTCTTAATATTTTTTATTAGAAGATATACTATGTCCTTAAGATTATATTCATGTATAAATAATCTACTTGAGTTAGCCACAAAGTATTGAGTTAAGATAACAGTATGTTCAATTTCAAATTCTCATGTTCATATTACTTCTTACACATCAATTACTTAATTTTTATTTATTATCATATCCATCTTACAAAATAATATATGTTTATTTTTTTTCTTTCACATGAACTAATATATGTTTTTTTTCCGCTAATAAGCAATATATGTATTTTTAAATTTTAATACAGTCTTTCAAAAAAAAGTATTTTTAATAAAGTAATATATTTTATGGTCAAAAAAAATAAAATAATACATTTATATTTTTAATTTTTTGAAAGGAATATATTTATATTTTAATGTTTTTTAAGGAATATTTATATTTTTAATGTTAGCATTTAATTTATTACACGCATAATAAAGTAAGATTTGGTTGAAAAATAAATAGATATAGTAAGAGAAAATAGTGAGTCAATAAATAGACTTTCTTCCAAACCACGCATAAATCAACATTCAGAGCTTGACCTCGAAGCTAACACCAAACCAAATCTCTTCTCTCACTTTAACACGGTCGGTGGTTTTGCTATAGTAATCCAAATTACTCTGTCGTTTTCAATTCGTTTTAGTTTTATACTTTTATACACCAACTACTACTATCTTAATTAATCCATTCATTCACTAATCTCCAATCACAACCAAACCAACACCAACGAATACTTCACTCTAATGGGGAACTGTTTTACCAAGTCGGAGAAATTAACGGCGGAGATTATACCTCGCGACGTAGCTAAAGTCTTTCCAACCGTCCGTTTACACGGTTCACCAAAAAGTATTCTCACTACTTACATTCGTTTCGCTCTTCTACACAAATCCGTTTCATTGGATTTCGTTCCTTCATCCGAAACTCTCCGAGACCATTTCGGATCCGACCCGGATGGACACGTCACTCTTCAAGTTGGATCCGAAAGTGTTACGGGTTCGCGGGAGAAGGTGTTGCGGTTTATGGAGGCGCGTTTTCCGAATTTGGTGACGGCGGGTGGCGTCGGTGGTGTGGAGGAGGGAAAAATGCCGGTGATGGTTACGGTGACGAGGTTGCAGCATAAGAGTATGATGTGGCATGTGGAGAGGGTTTTGAGGTGGGCGGAGGATCTTGTGACACGTGGTGGGAAGAAGGCTGTTGATCCTTCCATAGGGAGTCCGAAGATGGAAATAAGGAAATTCGCGAGAAGCTATTCGGAGTTGTTGGAGGTTATGATGGAACATGCTCAGATGGAAGAGACTCTTCTCTTCCCTTTCTTTGATCGTGCTGATCGAGGTAACCAATTTTCTTCTAATAAATCATCAATTTAGTAGCCACTAAATAAACTATACAAAATTCATCACTTTAGTCCTAAAATATACGAAAATCTGTCATGTCAATTTAGTTTTTATCATAGACGATTTAATTGACTGGTTTTATAGTTTAGATGATAAATTGGAGAAATTCTGATAGTTTAAGGACTAAATTGATGTTTATCATATTTTTTTTCTAACTATCTACTATACTCTTTAATTTTGTATAGATTTTGTTATATTTTATCTTTGATGTGAAATCGATGTTTTAACTGTTTTTTTTTTGTATTTGTTATGTAAAAAAGATGGAAATTTTGTGTACATAAATTGATTATTGTGTAAAAAAAAATTGATTTTTTTCTTCATCTTCTTGGTTTTGGGTGGATTTCCAAATTGATTTTGTTCAGCTAGAAGGTGGGGGCTGTAGGAGTGATGAATTGTTAAATTAGTGTTTTTTGTTTTGTAAGTAATTTTTTTCATTTTGGGTAACTTATTTGGTAGGCTACTAGATTTTGAGAAATGAAGTTTACTTGTCTTTGAAGTAATGCTATGGATGTGTGTATTTATTTATCTTTTGGGAAAAAAATGCAGGGCTCTCTAAAGCTGCGAAAGAGGAACATGCTAGGGACCTACCTCTCATGAATGGTATCAAAGAAATCATCAAATCTGTTGGTGTTTTGGACTCCGGAAGCCCTGATTTTCAAGAGGCTTTGTACAATCTTTCCGCTCGCCTCAAGTTATTGCTGGTAAGTTCAGCTCTTAGGAATAACTCATTTTGGTTGAATTCTCGTTTTAGAGTGTAAAGTAAGTAATTTCAATCATTGACAATGACAGATAAATTCATAGTTGATATTACATGCACGTCCATACGAAAATGTAGTAGTCAATATAAAGTAACTATTAATTTTCTCACTTTACTCTACTCAATTTATAGGAGTTTGATTTCTCGATTTGGTTGTTATAATTTCGATTAGATTTTGTATCTCCTTGATTTCAATGGCTCTTAGAACATTACTGTTAATAGCATATCTGTAGTCAATTTGCGATCTTCTTAATTTTATGTTTATTTTAATGCGGGCCTTGATTTCTTTGTTAATCTGTCATCAGGGGCAGTGCAAACAACATTTCAAAGAAGAGGAAGTGGATTTACTTCCACTAATGGAAGCATTGGAGTTAAGCAAAGATCAAGAAGAGACTGCACTAGATCAATGTTTTGATCTGATGCATGGAACACACGGTCGTTTATTAAAGTTTTTTCTTGAAGGGCTTCAACCTCGTGATGCTATGAAGTACTTGGACTTGATTAGCATGTGTAGTAACCAAGATAAAATGGAATCGATGCTTCAAATGATAGTTATGTGAAAGATCTTGTTAGCAGGTTTTAATCATCACATCCACATGGATGAGCTGTGAACTTAGGTTGTCAATAGATGTAACATTGTTTTTGTTTTTTAGTCTAATTATTTTGGTGGAAGCACCCAGCACATGATATGGGACATTCTTGTTGAACATGTTAGCCTGGCCTTTTGATTAGGGGAACAAAAAAGTAGGGATATCATTTAGAAAAGTAGGGCATTTTCTTTTTTCCTTTTCCCCTTTACCGCGTAATAGTTTGGATAAGGTTGTCATGAATATATTCCTCAGTAATGTACATCCCAGTATGTGGACCCAGATTTATTCAAAGTACATGAGTTTACTGGTTTGTTAGATTGCATGTGTTGGGTAGGTAATACGACATTTTAATGAAATTTCTTACCTATGTCTACCAGCTAGTAGCTCATGTGGTGTTTGTTCCCTTTCAAGGTTTTATCACTTAGTACTATCTGAACATTAGTTGGTGAGTCAAAAGCTTCCTTACTATCTAGGAATGAAGTACCTGCTTGGATATATCATCTATGGTTCAGAATTTTAAAACCTTCCTGAAATAAATAAGTCATTTATGTAGGACTTGAGTAACATGTTTAATTGAACAGAGATTGATATCGATGATACATTGAGCATGAAAATATCTGACTTGTCTAAATACACACACTTTTAATGAATATCTTCGATATATCTTTTATGGAACCTGAGGAGTGCGTATTCAACATGTTATAGAGTAGGAGTGCTAATTTAAAATGAGTTTGATTATCAGACTTTTTGTTGTCAGAAGAACCAAACTCAATTATTCATTATTATTATTATAGATAAATGTATTGCACGGCATTTTGTTAGTCATAAGACTCGTAAATTATTGCTGTCACTCTGCCTTTTTTTTTCAACTTGTAACTTTGCCAGTACGGCACTTCCACCTTCCGTTATATTTCCATCTCCTCACTTTAATCCTCCTAACTATAATTTTCCAAATAAAGTTACTATTGCCACGGTATCTACACTCCACTACTGATATGTTAACCATCTCACTGCCATTATTAACAATTTATCAATCATTATCCACCACTTCCCTTGTCACCTCATTATTGTTACCTCTACTTCACTCATCTGTTATGTTATAACAATCACACAACGCTATCTCACTATCACTAGCACCATTTTAACCACAAATCACCCTTCAACTTTCACTACTACCAAACGCTCACCTATTATTTGTAAAACTCTTCAAATTTGATTGTTACCTTTGCCCTAACGATGTACTGACATTGAGTAATAGCTTGAATTTCATTCATCAAATAATGTAACGTGGGCATATTACTTTCTTGCTTCTTTTTCTAGCAATTATCGTGCATTGTTAGGTTATAGACAGGAAAGTAGGATGCTAGTGCATAAAACTAACCACAAATTAAAAGTTAAAATCTCATGTATACCGGATGTTTTCAACAAACAAATAAAGAAATTCAAAAAGGATGAAGCAAATAAAAAGCGAATGACATAGCCTACAGAGAGGGCGAAATAAATAGAGAGAAAATTTTCTTTTTGAAAACTAAAATTTTTTCCACAAGTTTTATGGATTTTTTTATTTTTATTTTTCTGGAACATAAATAATTTTAAAGAGAAATGCTTAGTAGTTCGGATAAATACAATACGGAAATCCACGAAAAAAGAGCTTAGCTCAGTTGGTACATTCTAGTAGTTCAGATAAATAGTTTAGGGAAAATGTTAACAAGTGCCCTTAGGACACTTAATAAGAAACTTAAAGTAGTAACTTTTTTTTGAAAATTGTGCATTCAACTTATTGAAATTGTAAAAAACAACTTTTTCTACATGAAATTTCACAATTATTTCCTTTTTTGATTCCTTAATCATTGCTCTAAGGGCATTGGTTAACAAGACCCATAGACCCATAGTTTAAATATCGAATTTCACACAACAAAAAAGAGCTGGGACCCAAAGTTGAGAGGGTTGTGGAATCAAATTTGAAGGTACATTTTAGAAAAAACAATAGATATTTATGTCATATGGGCTCTTAATGGCCCAATGTGAGTGACTGACGACCGCCTTTAAATTGATTTTCCATTTATCATTTTCAGTCTTTTGCCTTCTCGCAGTCGCAGCCCCTTCCAATCTCAACAAAAGTTTTTAGGGTTTGCGATTTGATTCATCTCTCAACCTCGACAATGGTTAACCACTCTCTACTTTGATTCTGTTTATAAATAAACCTCCGAATCGCTCCAATTCTGATTGATTAAGTTTGATAATTTTATTGTTTCCAGGTTCTCCAAAACGACATCGATCTCTTGAATCCACCAGCAGAGCTTGAGAAAAGGAAGCACAAGCTCAAGCGTCTCGTTCAATCTCCTAACTCATTCTTCATGGTAATCATTTTTTATTTTTTTTTTTACATTTTCGTTTGTTATATTTTCTTATTCCGTTTGTATTTTTTTTTGTTTCTCTTTGGATTTGTTATAGGATGTCAAATGCCAAGGATGCTTCAACATGTAAGTCTCTAATCTCTGTTATTGTATTTCTTTGAGAAATACATATTTTTATGTGTTGTAGATACTAGTGATCAGGTTGAAAGAAAAAGTAATTTGTTTTTAAACTTGTAACGTACACAGTATAAGTGAAATTGTTAATAATTTTAAAACCATTTCTTTTAGTTAATAAACGTTAAATTTAGTCATTCAACTATCACTCTTTCTCCTGAATTCTGTTAATTTATTTCGGAAGTACATGAAAATTCATCAATTTAAGCTCTATCACTCTTTCTCCTGAATTCTGTTAATTTATTTCGGAAGTACATGAAAATTCATCAATTTAAGCTCTATCATATTAATAATATTACTAAATTGATGGATTTTATGCACATTATGGTCTACTTATCATAATTATACTGTTTAGGAATAAGGTCACAATGAAAAGTTATGGACTTCTCTAATAATTATATTTATATTGTTTAGGTACGATGGTAGTTTATCGGATAAATTATGATCTATATGCTTCTTGTTCTATTCCTGTTGTTCTCTTTAGAGATACTCAAACTGTTATTTTAACTAAAAATCTGTTTTTTTTCTCTTTCAAATTAGAAGTCGATTTTTTTTGTAACAATTGAAACGAACTTATTATAGAACAACATTGATTTGACTTGTTAGTTTATATTGTTGAAATTTGTGGATGCAGAACTACCAAATTTATCTTCCCTTCAAAGTAGAAGTCAAATTTTTGATTAAAATTGAAACCAACTTATTATAGTACACCTTTGATTAGACTTGTTAGTTTATAATGGTTGAAATTTGTGGTTGCAGAACTACCGTATTTAGCCACTCTCAAACAGTCGTGGTTTGCGGCAACTGCCAGACGGTTTTGTGCCAGCCAACCGGTGGCAAAGCAAGGCTAACAGAGGGGTGCTCTTTCAGGAAGAAGGGTGATTAGTTATGGATAAGTGATAAAACTGTAGTCTTTTTGTGGGGTTGGTTCTGATTATTTAATGAGAAATTTTGGTGTAGTTTCTGTTTAGATTGCTGAATTTTGGTGTGTTTGTTGTTCTCTTCATGTTGAAAAGATGTTTGATTTTATTTTGTTTGATATGGTTGGTTGACTTTATCCCGTTAGCACTAAATTAAATTAAGCAGTTTATTGATATGTTGTTTTGTGTCTTGTTTGATACTGTGTATTACTTTTGTGAATGCCTCTAATTTAGCATGAGTAGTGTATTAGTTTGGTATGGCTACATGTGTCATAGGACTTGTTCCTTGGGACTTTTGAGGATATGCCATTCTTTATTCTGCTGTAGGAGTTAATCTATACATCAAATGTGATTAGCAAATCCCTTACAGTGTTTTTTTTTTAGGAATAAAACCCCTTTGGTAAAATATTGTCCTTTGTTTTACTAGCTAGGATACTAAAGTAAACAAGCCATCCTTACTTTTCACCTTGTCGTCAATGCAGTAAACACATTTGATAGCACCCGCTTCTGTTGATCTCTAATCAATATTCAGTTTTTCACCTATTCCTTGAACAAGCTACTTTTCTCCATATGTAAAACTCTTGTGGAGTTCAAGACTGTTTGAATTTCAAATCTTTTGTTGGCATACATGGATTTTAATGTGGGCTCTTCATTGATTTTTTAGTTATATCCGGCTCCTCTTGGTCATTTATTGTTGGCTAATATGTCCGGGGTCTCTACCCCTCGATACTTTTCTTTTCCGGGGTTAGCCATCTTTGTTACAAAGCCTCTCTGTTTGGACTTGGATACTCGGAATAAAAAAAAACTAATCTAGTTGCATGTTGCAGGCGAAGGCTAGCGTGAGAGGTGGAATTAGGTCTCTCACGGTACACAAATAATCAGATCTGTTCATTACAATACACCATCATGGACTTTCAACACTGGATAGTTTTTTTGTTTTTTTTTAATTATGTTTATCTTACACTTTTCCTTTTGATTCTATCCTTCTTTTCTCTCTCTACGGCAACAACCTCAAAACACCATTGTTGGCTTTTTGAATTCTCTTTCCATCCCCAACATATTTCTTTTTCCACCATTTTTTTCTTTCTTTGTTTGTCATTACGAATTTCATCGACACTTTATTTAATGAATTCTTTCTTTCTCTTTCCTTTTTTAATTATTTTAAAGCTTATTTGGTTGCCTCATTTTCATGGTGGACTATGAAGTTTACGAGTTAGTTAGATTCTTCTTTCTCGGCTCATGTTGGACTCATCTTTCTGGGTTCGTGTTTACATTTTAGACTTTATGGGTTTGTTGGTAGTAACTAGTAAGCTAGTTGAAGAAGAGATGAATTGAAATTTGCTCAAAAGATTAAACATTTATAAATCTTGATCTTGAGAAATAGGAAAACTTTGAACCACTCTTGTGAACAAAATCATGAAAAGTTTTAAATTTAACCTGCAAATTACAAAAATGAAACAACAACTTAATTGAATAAATGCATAGAGAAAATAATTGAAAGTGTTTTGACTGTGAGGATGAAATTGACTATAAAATTTGTTAATGGCATGCGATTGAGGCATTCTAAGAGAAATGTTGAAAAAAAAATCCATTGTGGTGTCAATGATGAATCTCATGGTGAGTTTTTAGGTTAACAAGGTCAAGACAGAGATGAAAACAGTTGCAGCAAGAGAAGGGAGAGAATGATCTGAATGAAAGAGAGCATTCAGGTGTGTGTTGTACATCGTAAACATCTGTGCGTTGTTGTAATCCAATCGTTAAACAAACTTGCGTGCGGTGAGAGACCTAATTCCCTCACTCACGCGAGCCTTCGCCCATGTTGCATGTTCATAGGCTGCATAAAGCATCTCTTTCCCTTTTTTTGTGTGTAGTGATTGTTAAAAAATTGTACCATTGCTTTGATATAAAACTCAGTATTTAAAAGAACAAGTTAATGAAAAGCCACAAGGATTAGATTTGTGGTGAAGGTCTTGTCTTGAGTAGTTTGCATGAGGTCTGTGATGATCGGCTTAAGTAACAAGCAACGTATTCTTGGCTCAACGATTTGCGAGCCAGTGTTACCAAAGATTTGTGAAAAAAAAAACAGATATCAAAGGAACGAAGATAAGTTTCCAAACTGTAAGCATTAACCAAGGTAAAAGCAACCAATCCAGTAATATTCTATCCCCCTTTCCCCTAAAATAAAAAAATTGAAGTGCTGTTACAAGTTTGACGCTTCGTTTGTATATACGAAAAGACACTGGAGTGTTGTGGAATTAAGCTTACCTGCCGCAGTAATAATGTACCATGGAATCCAAGGGAAGTAATGCCCATACTTGACAATTGATGATGCACTGGTTGACCCGTCAAACCGACTTACGGTGTGTTTTTTTTTTTGAAGGAACTTACGGTGTGGTTGTTCTTGCGGTTGGATCAGTTTAAAACATGTGTTTGGATTAAGGTTTCAAAATATAGCTCTGCAATATCACGACAAATGTGACATTAGGATTAGGATGCAAGATTTACAAAATCGACGCAAAACAAAACAAGTGCTTAGAGTTAATTGGTCATGAATTTCGTCTATACTCAATAGTTAAGCACAAACTTTTTTTTTTGTTGAAGGAAGTTGAGCACAAACTTGGTGTCTATTAGAATCTCATCATCTCTTTTGTGCTTTTGGCAATCACACTCATGTAAGAGAGTTTGGGCGTTTGACGCACACATAGATAGATAACCCCATTTTCATGCCAAGAAAAAGTTACAGTAATATTGAGGAGTGAATTAAAAAAGTTATAGTAATATTTTTTGAGAGGAAAGTTGTATTAATATTGTTTATTCAGTTTGCTCATTAATAGAGATAACCCCATTTTTATACCAAAATAAAAATAAATAAAAAAGTAACCCCGTTTAGTGTTTGGTTTGCTACAGTTTTCTACGAGAATGAATCATGTTCGACCGTCACCAATAAAAGTGAACATCAATCTCAATTAAAATTCAAATAAAATTCAAACATTGGTTAAATTAGAAAATATTCGGTGATTCTGTTAAATCTAAATGTACAAATCCATTATACAAAGCTTATCTTTTCTTGATTACTTTTGAAGTTTTAAACAAACACCTAAACATTTATTTAAAAGAACACGCATTAAAATACATAAAATTATTATTATTATTATATTATTTTCTATTTGTAGATAAAGTGATAAACATCATTTAAAAATCACACACAAGAATAAAAATAAAAATGTTTAATTTAACAATATTTGTATTTATCAGTCGAGTAAGACTTCACATTCATAAAATAATAAGAAACAAACATTTCACTTTCTTTTTAGAAAAAAAACAAATTCACTTTCTTGAAAACTTGACTGGACCGTTCAAGTTTCCGGTTCCCGATTGAACCGGACGGTCTGTTTTTGTAAAAAAAGACTTCCAACCTTTACCCTACTCTGTATTGCGCTCCCAAAATCAGAGGGTTGAAATGGCGGGAAGTTGAAAAGGTATTTTTTTATTGAGAGTTGAGAAAGAAAGAAAGCGCGGTTGTTTGTTGAGCGGAAATGGGATCTGAAGCTCCTATGGTTCGAGAATGGGCATCGGAAGCTTGCATAATGGGAATCGACGAAGCTGGAAGAGGTCCTGTTCTTGGTCCTATGGTCTACGGTTGTTTATACTGTCCTCGCTCCTATCAAAAAACCCTAGCTACTTTGAGTTTCGCAGGTACCTACTCTCTTCTCTTAACTTCATTCTTTTATTTTTATATTCTTCTTCATTGCCAGAGCTTTATTCTTGTATTAATGAAAATTCATTAGTTTTGGGTTCTTTAAAATAGGCGTGTTTGGTGACACATGTGGTTATATTCAATCACTTTTATATTCTTTTTTAAATTATTGCCAATGTTTATGTGGTTATATTTTTTCAAACGACACATACAAATAGGGATGTGAACCATCAAATTCAAGCTGCGTGGTTGAAATGGTGGAGTGTCTTAAGTGTTTCATGTGATACGAAAGTACTACTCAAGTTTAAGGGAAAAATTTATTGGAGACCAGCGATGTTGTATGGGACAGTGTTGGGCTGTCAAGAATCAAAATGAAAATAAATTAAGTGCAGCAGAGATGAGAATGTTGCATTGGATATGTGTTAAGACTAGACAAAACATGATTAGAAACTACAACATTAAAGAGAGAGTTCCGGCAGGCACCTATATTAGAAAAGATGGTGAAAACTAGGATTTGGTGGTTTGAGCTTGTAGAGAGAAGGCTCGTAGATGTTGTAGTAAGGAGAGTAGATCAAATGGAGGATAATCAGAATTCAGATCACTAGAGGCAGATGTAGACTTGGGAAAGCTTTTAAGATAGCTCTAGAAATTAATGAGTTGGATAAAAATATGGTATATGATAGAGCATTATGGCGTTGTTTGATCAATGTAGCCAATTCTACTTAGCGGGATAAGGCTTGATTGTTGTTGTTGTCTATGTGTCACTGTTCTGTCTGTATCAATGCTACACAGCGTATGAGTTCGTCCATAATGAATTAATGATATTAGTATCATACACATAATCAGAAATGTACCACTTATGTATAGGCATTTTAGACGTAGTGTCAAATTTGCATCTTTATTGGAACAGATTCTAAGACACTGAAAGAAGAGAAGAGGGAAGAATTGTTTGAAACTTTGAAAGCCAATGATTCTATTGGATGGGCTGTTGATGTCATTGACCCAAAGGAACTCTCTGCCAAAATGCTCAAGAAGTAAACCAACAAACCTTAGTCCTTTTGTTTTTGCTGTTTTTTGTCTTTCTTTTCAATTTAATGATGATTTTTCCTTGTTGTAATTTTAACAGGAATAAGATAAACCTGAATGAGATATCACATGACTCTGCCATGGGCCTCGTTGATAGGGTGCTCAAAATGGGAGTGCTTCTAACTGAGGTAAACCTTTTCCCAACATATTTTAAAGGGGATAACCTTTCCCAGCTCGAACATGACTTCAGATGTACATTAAAATAAACGCAAATTTTGTGTCAACAAAATATGTCGTATGGATAAGTACACTTCTTATAAGTACTTGGGTTGTAATATTAAGTTGATAATTAAATTATTACAGAGATCTGAAATGTATAATTTGGGCTCTTCAGGTTTATATTGATACAGTTGGAGATCCAGGGAAATATGAAGCGAAGCTGTCTATAAAATTTCCATCTATCAAATTTGTGGTTGCAAAGAAGGCTGATAGTCTTTATCCTGTTGTCAGTGGTGCAAGTATAGTTGCAAAGGTACCTAACTCTCCCTTGTAGAATTTCCTGCACTGAGAAGTTTTACCGTCTACCTGCAACCTCTAATCCAACCTTTCAGGTCACAAGAGATCGAGCTATAAGAGATTGGGTGCTTGATGAGTCTGCTGATAACATTCACAGGAACTTTGGCTCTGGATATCCTGGAGGTGAGTAGGTCATGACTCACGAGTAGATCTCATATAATGTCTATTATTCCGATTAACATTGTAATTACAATAAATATGATTATGTTTTCGTTTGTGTAGATCCTGCAACCAAGTCCTGGCTAGAAGATCACAAACATTCTATCTTTGGTTTTCCAACATTGGTCAGGTTTAGTTGGGGAACTTGCAACTCTTATTTTAAAGGTGGCACTGAAGTCTTGTGGTAAGCATGCTTTCTTAATCTTCCCTGCAATCTGTGACTGTATACCGCACTTGTTTTCTAAGGATTTGTTTGGTTCCAAAACATTTTCTGGTTTCATTTCTTGTTTTCAGTTATAGTAAATACCACCTTATTTTGAGTTTGTTTTCAGTTTTCAAAACATTTTCTGGTTTCATTTATTGTTTCTTGCACAAAACATTGAAAACAAGAAATAAAGCGAAGACGAAGTGGAACTTTTCTAATTAAAATTGAAAATAGGAAGTGAAAACACATTGAGAACAGAAACCAAATAGGCCCTGAGGTTTTCCTTTCCACGGTGTGTTTGAACTAGGCTGGTAGGCGCAGTTGACTATCATGAATCATTCCATGTTAATGTTGGTATACTGCTAGGTGCTATTTATAACCATCTTAAGCAGCTTAACTGCTTAAGTCAGATGTTGAGTTGAGTCATTCCATGTTAATGTTGACATACTGCTAGGTGCTATTTATAACCATCTTAAGCAGCTTAACTGCTTAAGTCAGATGTTGAGTTGAGTCATTCCATGTTAATGTTGACATACTGCTAGGTGCTATTTATAACCATCTTAAGCAGCTTAACTGCTTAAGTCCGATGTTGAGTTGAGTTCAACATAAAAATCTAAAATTATTTCCAACTATTCTTTTATTTAATTTTTCTTTTTCACTTCCATAGTTTACAGGCTTCTAGATTCATTTGCTTCCAGAATAGCATTATCAAATCAAAGCCAATCCCACGTTTGTAATTTTTGGAATTTGATCCTCTTGGGCTGTAAAAGTAATTTTATTTTAAGATCAGAGAACTTATCTTATTTGGAACTTTTGTTTCTGGGATAAGATTTTTGATTTAGAATTCTGTTAACTTTGATCCAAATTCCACCAACTTCATGTTATCCAATTTCTCCCCACTTAAGTAACTTTTTGACCACATTCTCCGCTGCTGAAAATCAGTTATACTTCTGCTTCTTCTCGGTTAACAAAATTATTATACTCATTACCGGTCTATATAACTGGAATCGTTATCAGAAAAGTATATTAATTTTTGGGAGGTTTTTTGTACATTTAAATTAATCTCTGGAGTGAAATAGTCCTTGAGAAAGGTATCCTTGATAGTTGATATGTTATAGGCTACCAACTTGTGCTATTTTCACAACATCTCTTGCCTGATCTTAGCACCACAGAAACAAGTCACTTTTTTTACAATCTTTCAAAGTACTTGTGAGGTTAGTTGGTTGTTTTCAATTTGGTAAGTATTAAGTTGGAATTGTCCTATATTTTTTGCAGTGCCTTTTGTTATCAACAACGGAAAAAGACTAATTTTAAAAATTCAGAAGTGTTTTTGAAATATTCAATAATCCTGAAAGCTGTAGGTATTATGCTTGGATTTATATATCTTACCGTCTTCTCTTCCAAACTTTAAGCTTGAAGAATGAACAATGCATGGGACCCTCAACCCGAACAATATATTTCTCATGAAAGATGACGGATGGAATTAAATTCCATTATGTATATGGGAAAACTACTTTTTTAATTTTCTCTCCATTTTTATGTTCCAACTTCCAAGTGTTATGTGCTAGGCGTTTATGCTTATTTATCTGTTAAAACTCGGACTTTTTTATAGGGAGTCTGACTTGGATGAAGACGGTGGCAGCAGTAATAATAATGGCAAGAGGCAATTGAAATTAAACAATTTGGGTTTCACCACATCCAAGAGGAGAAGCGAAGAAATAGAATCAAGTGGTAAAGGGCGTTCTAGGTTTTTTCAGGCTCGGAAACTTGAGCACCTCACCCATTTCTAAAAATGATACTTAATTGTCGTGTTTGCATTATCAAAGTAATTTATAGCTATTTGAAATTTTAGAATATTGGAAAGTATTTTGTGTACATACACATGCTTTGTATGTTGATTCTCTCACACCCGGTCTACTCAGATGTGTACTAGTATGAGTTAGTTTAATTAGTTTGATTGGTATATGTTGAATTTTAATCCACCTTGGACATCTGAATGAAGTGATTGAATTAATTGACTTTTATGTTTCTTGTGTGGATTGTTATTTTCTTCTTTTGAGCTTTCAGCTCCTTTTATTCAACTGAAAAAAATACATCCATGTGCAAAAAGCACAGGAAACGGCGCCATGATTTGGAAGAAAATAACAAAAACATTATTCCGAGCATGGAAAAATCTGAATATTTATTATATTATGCATGGAAATTTTGCTGGACAGCTTTAATAGTACTTAAGATGAACATTAATGATCTGTATAAACTGTTACATTCAACTTGCAAACACTGCCTTCTAAAAACTTGCAAACACTGCTTCAAATTTATATCTTCATCGAAACCACTTATGAAAAATGATAATATTTGTACGAAGTTGTTTTCAGTTATAATTGTGCATCATGGTACTGCCTATCCAATATGTATCTTTCAGATCACAACTGCTGATCCATATGCAAGTCAGCACCTTCTGCCCACATGAAATCTGTAGACTTTATTGCCTTTCTATGATGTTGATTTGATATTTTGAGTATGTAAACATTCCTTGATACATTTTGCATAGTGTTACAAATTCTAACTGAACAAAATACATCACTCACTTTTAGGGCACTAGAAAACATATAACTGTAGAAAAGAACGTGTAAGTGTGTAACAGTTGCATAACATATACTGAACTAGTTCTGTACTTCCTATGTTAACCAAACAATCAGCATGAGAGGATAGACTAAGACCAACATAAGCGTGGAGGAGAATTTGATTTTGTTGAGGTTGCAGTCAGCAGCACCATGATGACTCGGAGGCTGGTGGTTTTTATTTGCAGCACCGGCTGCATAAACAGGTATAACTGCTCCTCCTCCATGTGATTGGCCACCATGACCGCCTCCTCCATGAACACCACCTCCTTCCATCTTACTTACATGTATTGCCTTATCTTCTAACTTGCTCTTCTGCACAAATTCTATCAACAAAACTCTTATTTAAGGTATTTACTCATGGCCTTCTGTTTCTTAAACATGCTATAGAAAGAAACCAACAATGCTTTTTCCTCAAGTATTTCGCTTGTAAATAAAACATCATGTATTGTTAAAAAATGTACAGTTCAGAAGAAATTATGTGTACTCCCTTCTTATGTTGAAGTATGAACTGTAGAGTGGATCATTTCACATAGGAATCTCAAATCACTCTTAGAAAGTATCATTAAATCTCTTTGACCTTACAAATTTTCAGTTATCAAAGGGTTGTGCCATGAGATTTGAACTAGTCGTACAAAAGCATATTGGTGCTGAAAATGACTACATAATTAGGTATTGGATCCCTACCAGTAATTTTAAACCCACTCTTTTTTGTAACCAATCCACATGAAAATTCACATTTATTGTCATGCAAGGAATCTTTCTACCTTACAGGCTATAGCATCTGAATATTTTACTAGTGGGAGACAGAGAGCTTAAAGGAAGATAATAATCAATGTACTTAAAGTTTGCCTCCTTCATTTTAAATCAAACTAGGTATCTTGTTCCTGTTGATACCTGAATACAATTTCTTTCACCTATGATCAAGATCAAGGAATCTATAAGCAGTTACCCTCATCCTATATTCCTAGAGAATCAGGAAAAGGGGCCTGCAATAGAATTGAAATAATGCTATTGGGTTTAAAGAAAAAGGTCTCTGATCGCGATTTGAACTGCAACGTCAACTTTTTAAATATCTCTACGACCACAATGCAACTGCAATCATCAAGGATTGTGATGCAACTGGTACCTCAATTTAAACCATCACCTATACTTAGCCACCAGAAATCTGATACAGAAATATCATGTTTTTTCTTTTTCAAATGGAACTTCAAAAAATCTCCAAAGATATATCTGTTTTTCAAAACAATCAGTTTATGGCTTTATGCATGTGCAGCCTATATCAAACTGTTTCATTCATTTCTTGCAATCTAGACAACCTACTGTTTTGTTCTTAATCTTATGGTTACTTTGAGATGACGATGATTGCTAGCAGACAAACGGCATGCAACCCACAAATGTGGTGACACAACTGCAATTCACTTTAGAGTTTAAGAAACCTTTTGCATGTGCTTAAAATAGAAAGAAAAAAGAAGAAGCAAGGAATATGATATATAGTACCTGCAGGCAAGATGTTCTTAGTAGGATTTGAAGAAGCAAGGTTGATGAGATGGACAACAACTAGAAGAGAAAAGGCTGCAACCACTCTGAAACTCATATTCTTGTTAGCTAGCTTTTCACTTTTTTCTCAAACAAATACTGAACTGAATTGATTGAACTGGTTGTAAAGCCAGGTTAAAATGACTGTGAGGTAGGTTTAGAAAGGAAAGTATGGTCTTATCTTTAGCAAAAAGTATAGTGACTAGCTGGTTTGTGAGTGGTCCAAATATATAACCTCAACTATCTTGCTACTACTAATCACTTTTTCATTCATTAGTTATTCCAAAGTTGAAGTGTACATTTGTCATGTTTTTATGTGTCCATCCCAAGTCTTAATTATTTTTGTTTGTGGTGAATGACAGAATAACTCACTTTGGCTAATAGTATTGTTTATTTACTCACAAAACAAATTCTGCATATCATTTTTTGTTTGTGTTTGAATTATATAATATTAGATCTTCTTTCACATTCAAGATACAAAAAATCTTCCCTCTGTCACATTCATTTATACTATTCAATAATGACACCGAATTGCTAGAAAGACACATTGGCGTTCTCATATATTATAGGATGCTTATATTATTCAATGATTTGTGGGACACATTTGATTCAATCACACGTGATTAGTGACAACTATTTTATAATTTAGTTTACTAATCAGCTGAGCTAATTACATGTACTGTACTTTAACCACTTCATCAATTTACTTGACACAGTTTTTATAACACTGCAAAAAAAATAAAAAAATCCATAAACATAAATTTGAAGTTAGAAGTTAGAACATCAAGCTGGCCTGGATGATGAGTGTCTGTTATTTGAGTCATCATGTGGTGGTTGGCATGGAGACATGTGATGTGAGGAAGGGGCTGTAGGTTGTTAAGTGATTGGTGCGTGTGAATGGGGCATCTAACAGTTCCTCTATGAGTGCTGTATGAGTATGACACATTTTTTCTTCATTAGATTTAATAAATCAAAGCATGAAATTTTACCATTATTTTAAAATATATATGATATATTAAAAAAAAAAGAACATTATGAAAAATGTAACAATAGATTTAATTTTGATACATTTTTAGTGTAAAAGTGAGTGGCTATATTATTTTTCAATATTTGAATCATTTGAACTTCCTACTTAAAAGATAAAATTCATTTAGTATCGTTTAACTCACAAAAGAGTGATCCGTCGTTTTTATCAAACAAAGTCATAATTGAGTTGATTGTGTCCTTAATAAAAATTGAAAATGGAAACAAACTTTGGTTTTAGAAATAACAAAGAAAAAAAACAAAAAATATTTTTCACTTAAGTAGTTTTTTATATTAACAAACAGAGCGACTCAAATCAAACTATATGATATTAAAACAGTTAAATTGATGCTGAGTTACAACTTACAAATATAAAACCAAAATGAACCTAACTTGTTGGTCATCCAGTTCAAGCCCTTTTTCCTCAACTCATCACATAGATTGAATTCTTAAATGTAAGCATTATTATATCTGTTTTATCAAATCGATTCTTATATTTTGGTATAAATTGAAACTTATGGTTACATAGTCACACAAACCATAGATTAACTATCGATTCAAGAGCCACTAAATTTGTCAAAAAGGACTAGCAAAGTTTCTTACAAAAATTGGAAGGAAATATTTAGATGCGAAAGAACCAAACATGAAACATTCTAAATGAAACTAATGTTTCATTCATTGAATTTACCAAGAATGCTTTGTACCCATGTTAAAGTTCTCCAATATATTTTATAAAAACAGCTTATAGCATATACAAAGACAATTTAACTTTATTTGATCTTTTTCTATAAAAATAGCTTTATGTAAGCTTATGCATAAGCGCTTGTGCTATAAGTTGTTTATTCAAACATACCCTTATTAGTATATATAGACGTATGTTTGTAAACATGCATATAAAAGTTAAAAAGGAATACATGCTTCATGCTTCTTGGCAATACCATGGCAATCCAAGAGTATGATTGGAACAATACCATAACTCTTGATGTGCACCAGTAAATTAGTTTTACACCATACACAACTTTGTTTTCAAACATTATATCACATTTGGTTCAATGACAAGACTTATCAATCCAATGGTGGAAACAAGTTTATGCATGAAGCAAAACCTGTCTCACTTATACACCATTAATTTGACATATAAAGAAATCTACATGATTGTATAAACCTTTTTTTTTTAACCTTCTTGTTCCCAGGAAAAAGATGCAATAGTAATTCAGAATTTGATCAAAAGTAATTTTTGCTTAAAGCTAATTAAGTGTCCTTTAGCTAACCAACAAATTATCAATTACAAGTTGTCAATTTTTACCAAAGCCGTGGTCGAGTTGATTGTGTGTGTCCTTACTGGAGATTGGAGATGGAAATGAACTTTGGTAAATAACAAATATAAAAAACGTTATTTTCTTTTTTCTTTCACTTTAGTAGTTATTCTTTGACCGTTCAAAAAAAAAAAACTTTAGTAGTTATTCTATATCAACAAACATAATCAACCAAATAATATAACAGCTAGATTCAGACTGAGTTACAAATATTAAAACCCAAAATGAATCTAGCTCATTTTCTTTTCGTTACTGCTTCAAACCAGAACCAGAGGCAGGACATGGATATGCCATGACTACGTGAAAATTTGGACTTCATTTCTCACTCAATATTTTCTGTTATTGTGTGGCATAGAAGCTATTGGCACTCTAGGCTCTAGTGAGTGTTTTGCTTTTTGCTTTTTTACTACTGAGTACTGACCTCCTAATGATGATCTCTTTTCCCTTGACTCAACTTGATTGCACTCCAATATGTAAATTCCATTCACATCACCAAATTGGTATTCATATTTTTTTTGTATGAATTGAAACGTAAGCTTACAGATTCCCATGCATAACTAGTTGTTTCTAGACACCTTTCATTGTTTAACCAAAGAAGAGAGTCTCATTTCTTTCTCTTCTCTTTCTCATTCCAAAGATACGGGTCAAAACTGTGTAACCATAATTCATACAAAAAAAACCAGACGACATAGACCGCATATTCATTCAAGAGCCAAGAAATTTGTTAAAAAGGACTTGCGAAGTTTCTTACAAAGACTGGAAGGGAAGATTATTAAAATATTTTAGATGCAAAAGAACCAAATATTCATGAAACTAAATTTTCACCTGTGCTAATCAAGGCGATGGAGATGATGAGATAGACGCAGATATAAAACAAACTAGACAGCATGGAAATATAAGTTAAGGGGATTTCAAAAACATGAAACAGTTCAGGCACAACACATGTCTACATGTCAAATCCTCAGGTCATAAACATATACAGTATATATATAGTTCCAATCATAAAATGCTAAAAAGTAAGCAGGTTCTTTAGCATAAAGGCTGCAACTCAATACCATCCACTAGCTAACCCAATAATCTTCAAGCTCCCTAAAGAAACAGACTTCTGAATTCACCATTTGCTAGTTGGCATAACTGATTATAAGAGTTGACATCTACAAAGAAATACAAATCAAAAACAACATAAGTAGGTAAACATCAGAACAACGGAAATTTAAAACACCAAAAAGTAGTGCCTGATTCTAATTTGGGTGTTTATGTCGTGAACAAAATGATTGACAAACAACATTTACTATGTGACAATTTTCTTCTTTTTCAAAATTTAAAAGTAATGATATACTTAATCGAGAACAAAAACAGAATTCAACAAAACTACCATAACAAAAACAGGTAAGAAAATTATATAGTTAAACACAAGAATGCTTTGTACCAAAGGTGGCGCCAAAGTCAGTCAATATTTCAGCATGAATAGAGTTGTTACTTTCAGCAATGCCAATAACCTCAACATAATTCATAACAGGGACTTGAGATGATAACCCTTTTACAATAATCTGAGATTCATCAGTGGATTTTCCCGTGATTGTCGCACCATCAGAATGATTCACCTGAACCACTGCTCTGACTTTCTTTCCAATGAAATTGGGAAGAACTTGGGCATTGACAAATGCAGCAGGATTTGAAGTGTCCATGATCTGAAACAGAGTAGAAATAAAAAACCAAAAATATCAAAAAGATTCAAGCTTTATAGACTTAAACTCGAACAAGAATTAAGCAACTGAAATTTCTGATTTCTTGGTTATGATGAAAAACTTCAAATCAACAAGATCCTAAACAAAAATTTATAGTTTTAGCTTGAAACCCAGATCATAATTCTATGTTAAAGGGGAAAATAACGATTTGCCAGACAAAGTCTTTGAGGACTTTCAACAAACACAATAAGTACATAGAAAAAAAGGGGGAATCTGGTTGATATTGTGTATAAGTATAATGAATGAATAATTTCAAAAAAAAATACATGGATTGATTAATAACAGAAGAAGAATTTAAAGAGAGTTACCGTATAATATTGTTGTTGCGGAGGCTTGAATGAATATTGAAACCCTAAGAAAAAATGAACGGAAGAGAAACCCTGAAGTATAGTTTATATGGAAATCGGAAAAGGCGAAAAATAATAAAAGCGGGATACAAATTTTGTTCTTTGAGGCGGGAAAAATATATTGCTGAATTTACCATTTTAGTCCCTCTAATTATTGTGTTTTTTAGTCTTAGTTTACTTGAAAAAATTAAGTTCCGTCTTGCAAATTTGAAATCTATTATATTTTTTATTCATGGTATCATATGTGACTTGATGGTAGTCTAATAAATTGACGTCAATTTCTTAAGATAACATTTTATAAACAAGCCATAAAACTTAATAAAAACAAAAGAAATTATAGAAAATAAAACAAAACAAAAGTTTATAATTTTAGAGACTAAAATCATTTTTAAAATTTATAAGTAGAAATCAAAAGTTTATTTTTCATTTGGTTCAAAGGTGGTTTAAACCAAATTGTACCAATTGAACCATGACACAAGTTTTACCGGTTCAATCTTTAATCCGCTTTTTAAAACATTACCTATAGGCTATATCCAATCATTCTGCAATTGTTAATGTGGAAAAAACCATTAAAGTACCATGATGTATTTCAATATCAATATCAATATGCTCTCAAAAAGGAAGACAGAGAGGGAAATGTAACTCAGCACAAACATGGCAAATTTCATGGAGAAAGAAACTAAATGTATGTTAGAGTACTATTTCATGAGATTCATTTTCTTCCTTATTTTTTACACAAGAAATCTAATTCATTTCATTAAATAAAGAGGGATCAATACATGTAGAATGTCATAATAAACTTGAGAGCTAGCACTGTATATGGCTGTCTTAGCTAGCTTCTCTCTTGAAAAACTCAACATGAGAGTTAGAACTATTATACTCAACTAGGCATCGACACTGACGGATAATATCTCCATATTTTGTTAAGTCATGAGTCCATGAATTGAAACTGTCCGCAACGTATTTGGCATTGATTGAGAAGATAATTCTGTCAAATCCCAGCTCAATACTCCACAAAATTGCATCTTAACAAAGCTTGTGCTTCTCCCACTCGGTCTGACATCAAAGGTTCCAGCCATAGAGTCTTCGCTCCGACAAACAAACCCATCTCCTCCGCGGAGCACTGGTACTGCTTCACTGATTGATTAAGCAGTTCAGCCATTCCCAATCTCCTCCGCGTAGCCATGTTCTTTGAACACATAACGAACAAATGAGGCAACGTCTCTTGCAGTTGCTCCAAAATTTGAAACACACACTCCCTAAAGCACTGGTACTGCTTCACTGATTGATTAAGCAGTTCAGCCATTCCCAATCTCCTCCGCGTAGCCATGTTCTTTGAACACATAACGAACAAATGAGGCAACGTCTCTTGTCCAGCACCACACCAAGGACACAGATCAGGAACGTGCAGGCCCTTATCTTGTAAACGCACTCGGATAGGAACACACTACACAGTCACGCACCACACGCCACATAAAAGAGCGAAATTTTGGAAGCACAACCAGTTTCCACAGCAACTTCCATTTACCCGGCACCTTATACGCTGCTGTATCCACCATTTTCTTCCTAATAAATGGTTATTATGTCACCAAGTCCGGTTTCAACTTTTCTAAGCTGACTAACAAATGTTGGTATATATTCCTTGAACCACTGTACAGAGACAGAATAAGTAGAGCCTGTCTTTAGGAAAAACTAAGTACCAATGGGGAATTTTTTTATTAGTACAGTATAATGGTGGCAGCCTGGTAGGTCCCCTCTTGTGCAATGCTTACATGCTAAAGGCTGTAGGCCACAGTTGAAATGCTCACTTTTCTTGATAGAAGCAAAACATGTTTTGCTTAAATGAAAATGAAAATAAACTCACATAAATCGACATAAATAAGAGATAAAGAAAGCAACCATATTATCACTTTCTCAGCTTTCTTGATGATCTCCATTTCAGGAACGCGGATTCCCTACCATCAGGTGATCACGTGTTCACGCATTCATGACAGTGGTGGCCATTAGATTGGACAGCCCATAAAAATGCAGATTTTTATTTTATAAATCCAATACCGGACTTAAATCTAGTACGTTTGATCTTCATGAAGCGGACACCAATATCCAACTGTGTGAATGCATGTATACATTGAGTGCAGGAGAGCCAGGTCCCAATTTCAATCAGCTTGGTCTTGTTAGACCAAAATCAACCTTAATGCATCCACTTTTTTAATGGAATCCGACGGTTCTAAGTTTTAACAACATATAAAAAAAGAGGAAGACCAAGTTACACATGAAACTTTAATTCCCACCGCAGCATACATATCATTAATAACTGGCAACTACATCAAAAGAAATCTTCAAATTCATCAAAATACGGTACCAGTAATAGAAATTAAAGAAAACAAACTGTTGTCTTATAACGCGTTTCCTTTCTTTATTTCCTAAAATGATTCAATAAGTTACACAAACAACAACATAGTTTCACAATAACCAGCTACATGACACATAGTCAAAACATGCATAGAAAAACTAACAAAAACCATATATCACCTAGTAGAGTTCTTCCTCCTTGTGTGTGTAAATCACAATATCTGATTTCGGGTATGAGACACACGTGAGAAGATAACCCTTCTCGATTTGCTGGTCATCGAGGAAAGATTGATCAGACTGATCGACAGAACCCGTAACCACTTGGCCAGCACAAGTAGAACATGCACCAGCTTTGCATGAATAAGGTAGCTCCACTCCAGCCTCTTCAGCTGAATCCAGAATGTAAGAGTCATCGGGGGCATCAAATTCGTTCTCCGTTCCATCTGGTCCAATCAGTTTCACTTTGTATACTGCCATTGCAAATACTCTAAATGAGGAAGATTTTAGTCCAAATATTTTGGACACATTCTTCACAGATCTCAAACTTGATGAACTCTTCATCAGAGCACAAGATGTCCGAGACGGCCCTGTTCGGTACAATGAAGCTGTTGGAAGTCTCACAGTGGACATATTCACAGCTGACATTCTCATACCTGAATGAAAATAAATATAAATAAAGTGCTTTAAGAATTAACCATATAAAAAACAACAATGACCATGTTTGAAAAAGATAATTTTTGAGAAATAATCACTTCTTTATGCCCCTTAAAGTTCTTACAAGAAATTTTCTATCACAAGTTTTTTTTTTTGAATGGCAAAGTGTAATATATATATAACCTCCAAAACGGACAGAATCAAGTACAGCATCCTTGAGCACAAGGAGTACTTAAGTGCACATGAAGTGCTCAGAACAGACGAATAAAAACCAAATACACATAGAGGAAAAAGAAGCAAAAAAGAAAGAAATCATGTGTGCCAGAGGCAATTTAAAGAATCAAGGTTACTCAATTATCATGCACAATGACTTACAAGTGGCCCATCATCATAATGGTATTTATTTCAAATACACAATGTGTACTAGAACATTGACATATGCTCAAGGATAAATTACACATTACTCCTAAGCAATTTCGTACCCTCTTAAGTTTTCTTTGCATCACTTAACCTAGTTAGCTTTAAGTATTAACTTTTTTGTCAACTTCTACAGAATTGTAAAACTTTCTCAACCTACCACCTTAAAGTGTTTTTATAAGGAGGTTAAATGTTCAAGTAGTTCATTTTGTTTTTCCCTTTTATCCACCTTAGGAATTAGGGTGACTCCGGTTGTCAGAAGTTGTATCTTATTAACAATCACCGGAATCAGATAGGTACCAAATATGGTACGAAAATACAGTATAACTAAAGTATAGAGTTATATCATTGTAGAACCAAAAAAAAGCACCAGCAGCATCGGTAAAATACATTGTAGGATGAACATCACCACCCTTCTACCCCAGTCAAAAAAAGTATAGGATGAGAGAATGGAATAACATATGTTATAAACTTGGTGGCTTCTAAGGTGAGAGAGCCATCAAGTTCCTCACCAGTGTACCATTGGTTCTTTTAAAATAATTAAAGGGTTCAGATTTATTAAAAAATTAAGAGTAACACATAAGTATTCCCTCACCCAATCCCTCCTTGTTTATCTCTTTCCTTGCTAAACCTTCCTTGTTATGATCTCTTCACCTTCAAGTTACGCCACTGACTTATCTCGTTTTCTACTCAAGTGTAGAATCAATTATTGTTCAGCACGACCGGGAAAGTTGCGACCCATGATAATAATAACATCAATAAAGGGCAGTCCAGTGCACAAAGCTCCCTCACACACACGAAGGGTCCGGGGATAACAATAACATCAATAATAACAAATAATGGGTAAACACAACAACAATTTATGCGGAGAAACAAAATCCAAAACCTATAGTTCAAAAAAAAAAAAAAAAACCATTAACCCGAACTAAGGATCTGTTAGTCCACATCCTTGGAAAAATTGGAAACAGTAATTAAGAAGATTCAATCATTTGAGGGCAAACTAATGAGTTCAAGTCAGTCAGGAAACTTGTACTATGCTAAAAAAACTAACGAATGTTACTTATGAATTGCAAAATGATTCAGTAAGTAACTATGATATTGATTTCTATCATTCCCAATCATGAATATTGGGATATGATTGATGATTCCATTGAATTAGTGATTAGAGTAATAATAAATTAACGGAGATGCAAAACAACAATAGGGTATGGATCAAAATCAAAGAATTGAAAAACATGATCCGAAATTTGTGATCTATAAAATTAGGGATCAAAAAAATAATACGAATATGATGATTGCGATTAACCTGAAAGCATAGGAAAGATTTGCGAAAAGAAATTAGGGGGGTAAAGAAAGACGCTTACAGTTTGAGAGAGAAGGAAGTCAAAGGAAGTGAGAACTGCTGAAGTGTAGAGTTTGAGGGAGAGAGAGAGAGAGTGAAAGTGACCTTTAGATTGCTCGGTGGGATGCACGAATGTGACTTCCTTCGCTATTGTCTTTCACTTTCATTTCTCCTTTCTAGAGTTCAATCCAATGAAATTGTAACAACTATATTTTTGTTATTCCCTCAAAAACTTTTCCTTTTCTTCATTTTTTGTTAGTACAAGAGGGCCTTAACCAAAGAAATGAAACTTAATGCTTAATTAAGTGACTTGTTGCAACCCTAACATAATCGACTAAAAAACATAATCGATATTGTTCATAAATAATCACAGACGAGCCACCTTCACACGCCAAGTTAGTTAGAGCATCTGCACAAGAATTAGCTTATCTAAATTTATGACAAATGCGAACCTCCCAAATCAATTCCAACAAGTTTCTAATGTCAATAAACTCAACATTGTTGATCCACCTTTACCATCTACAATGTTGGAGATAACTGTTTTTGAATCAGCATGAAGCTCCACTTTATGAAAACCACGTTCTCGTGCTTCTAATATTTTTGTAGTTTTAGATAAAGAATAATGTTACTTGAACATCCAAAAAAACACCAACTAGTTTAACTTGTATAAAAATACACAATTCATAATTAATGATGTGACTAGAAGAGAGAGAAATAAGTAATAAAAAAATGAAATAGTACTTGTATGGTGTATATATATATATATATATATATATATATATATATATATATATATATATATATATATATATATATGGTGTTGGACAACACAAAAGTTGTCAATAACATTTCACTTGAGTTGACATGATGATATTGACTGGATACTAGGAGTGTGTTACTCTTTAAGGTTTCAGGTTTGATGTGTCAGCTTCTTAAAGAAAAAAAAAAACTCTAAACAGAATTGTTATACCACCATTTGTGGGTTGCGTGTTGTTTGTCTCCAAGCCATCATCTTAATCTCAATGTAAACCTTCATTACAAGAAATGAGTGAAAAGAATTTCATATAGGCTTCACATGCATAAACTGACTGTTTTGAAACACAGATATATCTTTGGACAAATTTTAATTTGACAGAACACTTCGGCAAAACTAATTTTTGGAAAATCCTTTAAAATAAAATTGTAGCATTATTTTTTTTAACACAAGTGCCATGATGAAAAACAATATCATGTTTTATAGCTATTAGATCAGTTTTTCTCTTTTGTTTGAGTTTAAACTCAACAACTTCAAGTCCGTATCATTTAACTCAAACCAATTGAGTTATCCAACCCCAATAATATCATGTCTATTGAGAAGATAATCATCATGCCCATCATTTATCTAACAACAATGGTATTTGAACATCTAAAAAAATTTCTACACTCATTTAACGTATTGTTTTCTTCCTATCTCTCTTCTTATCACATCATCAATTTACCACATCTATAACACCGCTCTCTCTTATCTCTATCTCGCTCATGGTGTATAACAAATATTTTCCCAATAACAATATGCATTCGAACATAAACATATTACACTAACACTACCATTAACACCAATTTTTAAGCCATTTATTGTCATGATAGCCAAAAAAACTCGCAGCATCTTTTGCCTTGATGCCAACTTGTGTCCAATTTGGTTACACTCCCTAGGTTGTAGGTTCCTGTCAAATGAGACTCTATTATTTGTAAACAATACCAATAGTAGCTCCATTTATTGATCCAGTCATTTTAACTTATCAAACCAAGTATCCTTGCTTCATGAACCACCAATGCTTTCACATCAGCAACTTTAGGGTCAGAGCAGATAAATCATCTCCATTATATGTGCAAAATTAGTGATCCGCAGCCTTCAATATAAATACCAGAGACAGAACTCCTATTATGATATACTAACTATGACCAGAATCTATACCCCCTGCTGAACCTTTATGTGTTCCAGTCAGTCACACCGCCACACCACCAGTCCCTCCACATTTTGCTCAACCTCCACCAAACGCATCCAGTCTGCACACAGTTTGTGGCATATAGAAGTTATTGGCTGGATGCATAACCCAATCAATCCCCACCTTCTCTTCAAACACCAAAGCCTTCCTGCATCTGCAAAACTTAGGACTATTTTGTCTCCATTTTTTTTACTATAGTGTGTGGTGAGGCATATGGAAGTTACTGGCTGCTGGTTTGTTGATTGGCTTTCTTGGTTTGGATGTCATGCATCGGCTTTCAAAAATGCAGGATCAAAGAAACCAACATAAGGTGGAGAAATATTAGTTACTGGCTTGATGTTTTTATTAAACATTGACCCTCTGGATTCTAGGGAATCTTTGGCCTTTTGTTTTTTTTTTTTATTTTATTTTATTATTTGCCTCCCTGATGATAATCTCTAGGCCAATCACTAGCTCAAAATCTTATCCCTCAACTCAACTTGATTGCACTCCTAACTGTGAATTACCTTCAAATCATCAAATACATACTTCTGTTTTTGTACAAACTGAAAGTTAGGCTTAAAGATTCACAAATGTAACCATTAGTTAATTCAATCAACAATCTATAGACACAGTTAGAGGTGAGTTTTCAAGGTAATTTGTGTAGAGAAATGAGGAAATTTTTAACAGTTTGCCTTTAGATTATTTCTGTTTAATAAAATGTTATTTTTAATTATAAACATATTCAAAATTATTTATAATAATACAGATAATCAAATCACAGAGTCATTTCATTGTGAACCAAAGAAGAGAGTATCCCTTCTTTCCCTCTCCTATTCCAAAGATACAGTTAAAACTTAAAACTTTAAATAATCATGAAGTGCTGTTTCTAATAAAATCAAATTTTACTAAATAAAAACCAAGGATTGTTCGAACACACGCTCCCCAGCTCCCTCTCCGATTAACTTTAAAACAGGCCATAGATAGCATAATATGTTGTCAAAAAGGATTAGTGGTTTCTTACAAAGATTTGAAGGGAAGGATTTTAGATACGAAAGAACCAAACATTAATGCTTCATTCATTCTAATGAAATGAGTATTGCTAAAGGCGATGAGGATCATGAGATAGGCACAGACATAAACCAAACTAGAGATCGCATAGATGTAAACACATGTCTACATGTCTGATACTCACAGAATAAACATATACGTAATAGAGTTCCTATCATAAAATGCTAAAAACTATGCAAGTTCTTTAGCATGAACATTGCAACCTAATAACATCCAGTAGCTGACCCAGCAATCTTCAAGATCCCTAAAGAAACAGACTCCTGCATTCACCATTCGCAAGTTGGCATAACTGATTGTAAGAGTTGACATCTACAAAGAAAGGCAAATCAAAATCAACTCAAGTAGCTAAACATTGTAAGGAAAGAAATTTAAAACACCAAAAAGTAGTGCCTGATTCTAATTTTGGGTGTTTATGTTGTGAACAAAATGATTGACAAACAACATTTACTATGTGACAATTTTCTTCTTTTTCAAAATTTAAAAGTACTCTAATTAACTGATAACAAAAACAGAATTCAACAAAACTACCATGACGAAACCAAGTAAGAAAACTATATAGATAAAAACAATAGTGCTTCTTACCAAATGTGGCACCAAAGTCAGTCAATATTTCAGCATGGATAGAGTTGTTACTTTCAGCAATGCCAATAACCTCAACATAATTCATGACAGGAACCTGTGATGATAACCCTTTTACAGTTATCTGAGATTCATCAGTGGATTTTCCGGTGATTGTCGCACCATCAGAATGATTCACCTGAACCACTGTTCTTACTTTCTTTCCAATGAAATTGGGAAGAACTTGGGCATTGACAAATGCAGCAGGATTTGAAGTGTCCATGGCCTGAAACAGAGAAGGAAAAAAAACAACAATATTAAAAAAGATTTAAGCTTTATAGAGTTAACTCAAACAAGAATTAAGCAATTGAAATTTCTGATTTTTGGGTTATGATAAAATAAAAATAAAAATCAAATCAAATCAACAAGATCTTAAACAAAAATTTCTAGTTTTTGACTTAAAACCCAGATCATAATTATATGTTAAAGGGGGTAAATAAAAATAACAATATGTGAAACAAAGTCAGTGAGGACTTTAAACAAACATGATAAGTGCATAAAAAAGGGGGAATCTGGTGTAGACTGTGATTAATGAATGAATAATTTTAAACAAAAGATATTGATTGATGAATAACAGAAGAAGAATTGAGAATTACCGTATGAAATTGTTGTTTCGGAGGCTTGAATATTGAAACCCTAAGAAAGAAGGAATGGAAGAGAAACCCTAAAATGCGTCTGCGGAATTTGAGAGAGAGAGCACTTCAACACAGTATGTATCGGGAGCGGAAAAAGGCGATATTAAATAATAAAAGCGGGAAAGATACGATCAATTTTGTTATTTATGGCGGGAAACAAAAAAATATTGCTGACTTTACCATTTTCTCCCTACTGCAAATCTACTTTATTTTGACTTTTGACCCGTTTGTTACCCACGTTATATTTTTTTAAAGTTGTTTTTTTTTTTTTAACTAACGGGTTACTTGTTAGCATTTTCTTTTTTATTATTGTTAGCGTTGAAACATGTATTAATGTGTTCGTCTTTCTAATTTTCTATTGTATTTAATTGTATATATGTTAGAAGACTTTTTTTTTTATCTTCGTGAGCTTAACTCAATTGGTAAAAGATAATACATAATATCGAACCTTAGACATTTCATTTATTCACATTTAAGGTAAATTCCTCTGGTCACTAGACTACTTGACCAAAAAAATAAAGACATATTTTTATGTTTAAAATTTTCTTTTTCAAATATTTATAAGATACTTAATTGATAGTCTCATGTACGTATTTTGAAAAGGATGAAGGATATAAAACAGGTGAAATAAAGTTGTGAAAATTCAATGAACATGTACATAATTTAATTCAACTAGACTTCTTGAATCGATAAACTTAATTTTGGGCTATACTTCTTCAATTAGTAAACTTATTTCTTGAAGAACTGGACTTAAATGTTGTGTTTTTTATCGATTACGGTAATGAGAGAAAAAAAAATTATTAATCAACATTAAACAAAACTTGCTCTTGAATATTTTTTTAGTATTGTTTTTGTTAATATCCCAACGTAGGGATACAATTAGATTATGATTTACAACAACTCTACATTTTGTGTTTTGATCACAAATATAAATAGTATTTTTTTATGAATAATGGTAATAAGAGATATGTGATTCAATCAATTAACATTTGACGAAATTAATTTTGAATTTTTTTAGTGTTGTTTTTGTCGATATACCCCAACATAGGGATACAAATAGTTTCTGATCCGTGTAATAGTGGTAGGTTCACTCTAGTGCAATCCTTACATAAGGTTTCAACTACAAATGCTCATTTTTTTTCTTACTTCGATGAAGGTTAGAGAAAAAGAAAAGTCACATAAATTAACAATATTATAAGGATAAAGAAATCAACAATATTTTCACTTCCTTGATCTTCTCCACGCTCTAAATTTTTGAGAATTCTGCGTGCACACACTCATAACATCGATGACCATCTAATTTTGGTCTGACAGTCTATAAATGATTTTTATTTATTTTTGTTATATACAAAAAATACTAAGTTTAAATTTAAAACGTCAAATTTTGATCAAATAGTCATTGATGTCCGACTCCATGAACAAGTGGATGCCTTGACTGCAGGGGAGCCTGGTCCCAATTGAATTTCAGTCAGTTTGGTCGTGTTAGACCAAAATCAATTTTAATGTTGTATAAAAAAAATCAATATTAACACACTCACCTTTTGATGGAATCCGATGTTTCCAAGTTTTAATAACATATAAAAGAAGAGGAGGAGCAAGTTACACACCAAAGTTCAATTGCCACAGCAGCCAGCAGCATATACGTGAGAAGAAATCTTCTACTGCACCAAACTAGGCTACTAGTAATAGTACATTTTTAAAAACAAACTTATGTCCTATAAATTGTTTCCTTTCTTTATTTCCTAAAATTATTCAATAAGTCACACAAAAAGCAACATAGTTTCACAATAATCAGCTACATGACACATACTCAAAGCAAAAATAGACAAAACTAACAAAAATCATATATCACTTAGCAGAGTTCTTCCTCCTTGTGTGTGTAAATCACAGTGTCTGATTTCGGGTATGAAACGCATGTGAGAAGATAACCCTTCTCAATTTGCTGCTCATCGAGGAAAGATTGATCAGACTGATCAACAGAACCTGAAACCATTTGGCCGGCACAGGTAGAACATGCACCAGCTCTGCATGAGTAAGGTAGCTCCACTCCAGCTTCTTCAGCTGAATCCAGAATGTAATAGTCATCGGGGGCATCAAATTCGTTCACTGTACCGTCAGGTTGAATCAGTTTCACTTTGTATACTGCCATTGCTGAGACTCTAAATGAGGACAATTTTAGTCCAAATCTTTTGGACACATTCTTCACAGATCTCAAAGTTGATGGATTCTTCATAAGAGCGCAAGATGTCCTGGAGGGAGCCGTTCCGCGCAAAGAAGCTGTCGGAAGTCTCATGGTGGGCATATTCACAGCTGACATTTTTATATCTGAATCAAAGTAAATATGGACAATGTGTTTTTAGAGTTAACCACATAGAAAACAACTATGAGCATGTTTGAAAAAAAATAGTACTTTGGCAAAATAATCGCTTCTTTGGCCAATCATCATAATGACATTATTTATTTTAAACATACATGGTATACTAGAACAATGACATAATAAGGATAAACTACATATTACTCCTCTACAATTTCGCCCCCTCGAGTTTTTGTTGCATCACTTAACCCCTTAGCTTTTGGTTTAACTAGAAAACATTAACTTTTGTGCAGTCAACTTGTACAGAATTGTAAAAGTTTCTCAACCTACCACCTTTGTATCATAGATTTTTCAAATGTTCAAGCAACTCCTTTAGTTTTTTTTTCCCTTGTATCCACTTTGAAGTATAATATGACAAGGGTATTTAGGTCCAAAAATTCCTTTCATGTATATACTGTGCTAAAAAAACTATCGACTGTTCACTGTTGACTTATGAATTGCAAAACGATGCAGTACCTATGATATTGATTTCCATTTAATAAAAAATTAATAGAGATGTAAAGCACCAATAGAGTGTGGATCAAAGTGAAAACATCAACTAAAGATCTATAATATTATGGATCAAAAGAGGGTGCCAGAATAATAATCTATTGATTAAAGTATCATACGGAAAGATTTGCAGGGGTAAAGTCGTAAAGAAAGAAACTTACAGTTGAATTAGAATGAAGTGAATGAATGAGAAAGAAGTGAAAAGAAGTGGAAAGTTTGAAAGAGCAAGTATGAATTTGGAGATGTGTTTGTTTATAATGGAGTAGAAAGTGACCTTTAGAGAGTTCGGCGGGACACAACACAAATGTGAGTTCGTATTGTTCACTTGTTGTATTATTGTCTTTCACTTTGACCTGTCCTTTCCAATTTCTAGAGTTCAATGAATCACCTTATTAGTGTTTCATTAAGGTCACATTAATACTAACTTTTAATCTAGGGTCAATTGGGTTGAATACTACAAGTATTTACGCACCTCAATGCTATCTACACTTTTTTCTTTGCTACATACGTGCGGACAAGGATTCTCTCCAGTGTCTTTTTCACTGCACTCGACTTGATCCAATGACAATCTCAGCCATTAAATTGCTTTTTAATAATTTTTATAGAGTCTAGTGAAATAATTTAAGTGGCTGAGGTACCACTAGACTCTCCAGTCACTGTAGTAGATCCCATAAGTGCCTCTATTTATTTTATTTTTCTTCATTTGAAAGTACTTGAATACCCTCATGATTCATCCATTCTCCCATTATGTTTAATTATTCAACCTACCTGAAGAGAATGAGGCCTAATTTAGTTCTTCAATTTCAATATCTATCTCTAAAACAGTATATGAAAGTAAAGGAAGAGGATTTGGCTAGTGTCACGACTGAATCAACAATATCCATCATTATTGTGTTTTTGCGGTTTAGACGGCCGTTAATTTAATACAGTTGATCTTTTAATCCAAATAGTGTGACATTAACATGGATCACAATCGATTAGATTTTTCTTTGTTGTAGTAAAGTGGAACTAGCCTGGTGTTCATATCTACTAGATAAGTGATCATGGTTTGCAAATGAACCAAACACATTGATTAATAAAAGACTTTGTGTATCATGGACCACAATATAGACCACAAAAAAATCATGTATGTGACTGGTTTGGATTACATAATTTGAAACGTGTCAAACCTTCCAATGCTCAAGTTTTTTCAATTGTATGGGCACATATTTATTTTTTGTTACCATCTCAATTAGCATACTAGTCCTTGAAAATATCAACAATTTTTAACGTGCAT
This sequence comes from Medicago lupulina, assembly GCA_958299785.1. Lineage (NCBI taxonomy): Eukaryota > Viridiplantae > Streptophyta > Magnoliopsida > Fabales > Fabaceae > Medicago > Medicago lupulina. The sequence continues at coordinate 2,140,706 of OY283141.1, read as the reverse complement.
TGTCATCATCATCCTCCACGTTAGAAAAATGAAAGTTATCGATTGACCCAGCAGTCAATAAGGATAATATAAACTGAAAAGACAAGGATATAAAGGAGCATAGTAATATATAGAATCTGTTTAAACCCCTTTCTTCTCATCATCATTGAGGATTTTCATAGAGGTTGAACCAAGAGAATCTTCAATCTCATTGTTCGATTTAGGAGTGGAATCCGAAATATAAGTACTCAAGTGTAAGGTGAATATAGGCTAAGTTGCTTGGTAGTGGTCGAAAGACAATGACTGACTTGCCTCACTTGCCTAGCTATATATAGTTTGCTGAGATTGAATAGGCTGCTACTGCATATTGACTGCTAAGCTCATGATTAGGGCGGGTTCTTTGGTTCTTGAAGGGGTAGCATCTTGTTGAATGTGTTTGGACAAAGGAATAATTTTAGTGGCAGGTTGGTCAGGAGTGTGTGTGTATATAGCAGGAAAAGTAATTTCATTGTGTTGTCCACTGTATGCAGTACAAAGATAAAAAGTGGAGCCTTTTTGTGTAGACTTGGCTCTAAAATGTCTGTGATGTGTGTCTCATATTATGTTAAGAAGATGCAATTGTGTTATGGGAGTGGAAGAAATCAATTGACAGCTCTGAAATGCCTGTTATGGAGGGAACTATTTCTAGTGGATACTTATGCTATATAGTGATTGGAAAATGATTGGTAGATATGATAGTATACTGAGTGTGTACTGTGGTTGGTAAGGTGATTTAACCAAGTTTGAAATTATTCTGCATCAAATTTGACAAAAAATAATTGATGTTTAATTTTGCTAAAGAGAGCCTTTGGAACTTTATACATATCAACATTTCACTTAACTTTCCATCTTTATAAGTTAGTTTGTTAGCCTTTCAAATATTAACCGATTCTTCAACAAGAAACATCTTCTGCCAAATTCTAATAGTAAGAATCGAGACATCTTATACCAAATTCTAATAGTAAGAATCTTGATTTAGGAGGTTCCCTTTTCTTTCTTTTTTCTTGTCAATAACTCTACAAATTCATATATAAATTTCATAATTTTCATTCTATCATTTTAGCTTGTTTCAGATAGGGTGTTCGAAACCAAACCAACCCAATAAAAAACTGTAAACCAAAAACCGCAAAAATACATCCTATGTCGGAGGAACTTTTCCCACCCAGAATCACATTAATATATACATATTCCGGAAGAAACAAATATTTTGAACCGTCCAGAAATACACTTATGGAGGTTGTTTAGAAATGTGGTCGTGGATAAAGTTTTTTTTCATCTACGACTCAGTTAGCAAAATTAGGACAAGGAGAAAGTCTTGGTTCGTTGGACACACAGAGATATTTTATCCAACCGTGTTAAAATGAATTTCAACAGGTATACTTTGGTTGTTTTCACATATGATGGGCACCATGATTATCTTACAACGAATGAAGATCATATGTTCTTAACCAGTAACCAAGGCATAGTAGTTATGGGACGGAAAACATCATGCCTGGACAAGAGTTACCACAACAATTGCATACAACTCCAATTTATTTTTTCAACAAAGATCTTTGGAACATCAAAACTATCATGCAACAATATTACACCAATAAAATTTACTGTCATACAATTTTGCAGGCGTCTCTCCATTGTGTCATAAACAATCTCACAACAAGCAGTAACTAAACCTTATGCTAAGAAAAACTTGAGCTTTGAGATGGACAATTTAACAGTTGTCATGAATATAACTTAGCAACAAGCTACACGATGGAATGGTTTCCCCTGGTGTTCCAAGTTTTCATAATATAAGCATCCCATTGCTCAACGCATCAGTTCTCACTAACATGTCCGATCAGAAGAAGCTATTTATAGAGCAATTAGTAACCAGATAATAGGTTCTAGATTAATTTGAAAACAAGAATGATAATAAAGTAGAGGCACAAGGAAAATCTATTTTACACATTTTTTTTGCCATAGGTATTGTCTGGAAAACCATCGAATTGGGATTGACAAAAATAATCATATTTAGTCAATGAATCCAAATCCATTTTCCTCACTTCTTTGGCTTTGGCGTAGACAATCGATGCGCTGACCATTCTTCAAGTGCCTTGCGATGGAGAGCATTCATGCGAATGTAGGGCCGTTTTTGCTTTATCAACTTTTCAGCATTTTTCCAATCCTCTGTCACACCTAGTGCCACTAACAGTGCACACATAACAGCAACACTTCTTCCATGACCTTCACACAAGAAAGGGAAAACAAAACAAAATGATGTCGGTTATATCACATTCTTATAGGAAAGCTTAATAGTCTTGGCTTGACAGTAACTAAATAAAGTAACATTTACATTGTAACTTGGATTTTATATTGATACAATATTTTATAGGTCTGTTAAACTGTTTACAACTCTACTCGTCAGAAATTGTAGATACAATGCATTTGTGAGGCAATTTCATGTGTGTATCCTTTTTAATTTGTAAGTTAAATGTGGAGACATTTGGACCAATGAGAGGTTCACTATATTACAATAAAACAACTAGTCAATCAGAAAACTTGTGTCAGTGCACGTGCATATGCGGAGACCTAGGTGTATAACACAACTAGTCAATCAGAAAACTTGCGACATTAGACCAATGAGGTTCGCTCCCGAATCGATTCAATAATTAAGACAACAACGACAATCATAGTCTTTCTTCACCAGGTGGGGTTGACAGATATATTTATTATTACTGCAAATTGGGTGGAAAAAAAAATCAAGTGTATCATTTTATCATATGATCTGAATATATTGGGGCATAAATGAAAATGAGTAGAAAGGTAAGCATTATAGATGTCATATAATCCTACCTCATTGATAAAATTATGGGCTTTTCATAATCCTGCATTACCCAGCTTTTTCATTGCATGTATGTTATTCTAAAGAATATTAGTATTCATAGATTTGCAGCTCAAGTACTGATAATAATGAGGAAAGAGCAATCACAGAGTGATGAAACCCAGTAAACAGGATGAGCTCTTAAAACTCTATGCGTTGAAGAACAGGTTATAATCAATGAAGAACAACAAGTGATCTTAATATGATAAATTGTGCTTAACAACTTTCCCCGCCTTTCAATGCTCCAACAACAGACAATACTAGGTGAGCATTTCTTTTCCAACCTTCAAATAAAAAGACATGTTTCGCTTCATTCCTAATGTGAATTTTTCCTTTATATTTTCTTTAAGTATAAGGCATATTTAACACGCATACAACAAACTTTGCCAGCATAAAAAATAACTTTTTTTCTTCTGGTTGGACATCAGATTTGCATTAATTTTGCTTTTCTTAAAAGAATCAAAGTCTACCGAAGAAAACAAACACGAAAGTGAGAAGATCACCAAAACAAACAGTGTTGTTGATTCCAATAGTGTACAACGGTCAAAACTAGCAGTATTGTAATAGCCAAACTCTTTCTTCCAACGGTTATCTCCGTTATCTGTTGTTTCCTTCAAGGACTCGCGGTGCAAAAGATCTATAAACATTTAGACGCGTAAGGGTTCTTTTCTCTCTTTAGTTGGTTCGCTTACTCATATTTTAACTACCTGTCCAGCATTTCCCATTATCACCACTCCCTTTATCAAACAACATAGAAAATTGTAAGGGGCCTTCTATGATCTCGCGTACAGAAAAAGTAAAGAGATCATTTCTAAAAGTTTAGATTTCCATTACCCTCATAAAATGAAATGTGATTTAGAATTTTCACTTTCACATAAATCAGAATGTAGTTACAAACTAATGGTCATAGATGGCTTCTATTTTGACCTCGTCTCAATTCCAATTTAGATAGGAGAATTTGGACTTCGGATTAGTGTATATATTGGTAAATCGTTTTCTTCAATTTCTAAACATTCTCTTATCATCCGACGTTTTTCCTTGACAAAAACAAATTTAGAAAGTTCAAAACTTTAGAAAAGGCATTTGTTTGGACAGGTAATTCAAAACTACCATGTTATCATATAACTGTCGGTTAAAAATGTTACAAGGTAAATATTGATTATTTTTACTCTGGTGAATGTGGATGTTAACCAAAAGAAACATAAGGAGTTTGGAAAACTAACATAACCACTAGTTTACTACCATCAAGGTCCAGCAGAAGTAATTGATGTGCATTATGTCTGAGTATTATTTGTAAACTCTGAAGGACCTAGTTCAATTCATACAGCGACAACGACGACAACGACGACAACAACAACCACCGAGCCTTATTCCACTAAGTGGGGTCAGCTAGCTACATGGATCAAACGATGTTATAATGTTCTATCATATATCTTGATTATTACATCATTCATGAGTAAAAAACAAGTTACTAATTGAAGTAAAATGAAGGAGAAGAAGAGTGATTACTAACCATAAGCACAATGAACAAAAATGGGACGATTAAGATCCCTCTTACGAAGCGCCCATTTAACAGCCAATTCAATATCACCAGGCTGAGGAGACCTAGTATCCCAAGTAGGAACACATCTATAAGGCAAACCACCACTCAAACTTTTCAACCTCGGAAACTCACAAGTACAATCAATAATAGCAGGATCACCCGGCGGCATCTTTTCCGGCGAGGAAGGCCAACCACCAACATAAAGTCCATCATGAACTTTAGTATAAGGTGGTTCACCGCTTTTTCGTCTTCTAAGCGCGGAGAAGATGCGAACGAAGTAGAGATAAGGGCTGAAGATAATGAGTGAAATAATTGGAAAGGTTCCGTCGGAGGTTTTGCCGAGAAGTAAGGGAAGATCGATAGATGGATGTGATGCGATTGAAACGAGGAATGAGATTAAGGATGAATAGAGGAATGGAATGGATAGAATTAAGAAACCTAGGTTTTTTAGGTATGCGAAGATTAGTAATAGGGTTGTTGCTTTTAGTGCGACTAACACTGATATACCTACACCCATGATTGGAGAAGGAGTTTAGGTTATGTACAATGATAAAGAAACAACTGCAACATCAACGATTTTGAAATCGAGATCGGAGAAATAGTGGGCGACGCACGCGGTTATGTACGACGATGAAACCACATTGATGTATTTTGACTTTTTTTATTTATAGTGCAACCTAAATTTCAAAACAATTTTTTTTTTAAATAACTTCACTTGTATTACTTTAATTTTTTTTTTCTTTCTTCAACTTAATGCTTGTTTGGTTTAGTGGTTGTTTCTATAAAATCACGGTTGATTTTCACTTTTTCACATCAATTTATTTTCGTAGTTTCAGGACTTCGACCTCGACGTTCAACATACCTCGAAACGTTCAACGCAATTAAATTTCTTTGTTTTCATCTTATATCATTTAACCTTTCGATCTAGGTAAATAATCATTTTCGTCTTTAGATGCGCAACAAGTACTCATAATAAATCCTCAATGTATTAAAATTTTAAAATAATTTTAGTTGTGTGTTTTGTTAGTCAAAACAATATTTAATGTTGAAATGTCACGTTAATAATATCATATCAGTCTCTTGATATACTTACTGTCATATTAGTTCATACAAGTATTTATTAATGACTTATGTCTACTTTTAGTCCCTACAAACAGGGCTCATTTGAGATTTGGTCCTTGTACTTACTAATTATTTCAAATCGTCATTGCAAAAATTAATCATTTAAAACTTAGTCCTTCAATCCATTTAATTACGGCCACGTCGCTAATACGAGTTGGTAGTGCTAATTGATTAAGTGATATGATGAGTTAGCAAAAGATGGTGTGGACTGACAAAAATCCCCCTAGGACTTTTAGACAGCTGCGAAATGACAAAACTACCCTTAGATTCATCTTCTTCCTTCCCTCGTCCTCTTCACTTTTCTCCCCACCACCAACAACAACACAACAACCATTTACAGGCACATCATCCTCCATTTTCCAACACCAAACAACAAGAGTAAACAAGAAATTTAGAGCTGTGAGGCGCATCAAGAAAATAAACAACACTGAAATTATGTACTAGTTGGTTCGGGTTATTTAGGTTTGCATTTATATATTGGGTTGAACCAAACTTTTTTTTTTAATATTGATTGGATCTAACTTTTATTGTCAATATTCTCTTCTTTTTTTCAATTATCATGTATCATGTATTGTCAATATCCTAGTTTTAAAAACATTGGCCGATGTGATAAAATATTAGAAATTCATAATTATTCTCAAAATATAAACATTACGGTAGTATTTCTATTAAAAAAACTTTTTATTTTATACGTGAAACACTATTCAATATGTATGCTTCGCATTCATTACATATTTTATGTGTTTATATCAGCATAGACAAGTTTCTATATGTATATATATGAAAAGGTAAGTGTGATAGAATTTTGGAAACTCGTTACTATTTTTAAAATATAAACAATAATATAATGTTTCTATGAATAGGAAGTAGATAGGATGAATATAATAATGTTGAATCAATGAAAAAGATGTATACGGTTTTTTTTTATTTCAAATTTAGGTTCTATTCCTTTTTTATATGAATCTGATTATTAAAAAATAAGACAGATGTCGAGTAAGCAAAATATTGTCACACCAACTACTCTAATACATATGATATGCGAATACCTCATGGATCAAACGTGATGAAATCTTGAGTGTTCGGGGTAGAATCTTTAGATTTTAAGTGTTGAGGGTAGAATCTTAAGATTGAATATGAGGTTAATATCAACATTCTTTCGTATATTAAGGATTAAAAGTATAAATAATTACTCCCTCCGTCCCTTAATATAACCCCCTATTGCTTTTTTCACATTTTTTAAGAAATGTTGTTGGTGTAATTAATGTGTCTGTTTTATAGTACAATTTTACAAAATTAACCTCATTAAAGAGATAAAGTGAAAAGTCAATTTATTGTACTTTTAGAATTAAATAAGGGTATCTATGGAAAAAAATAATTAATGTGTGTTGTAATTTGAAAAGGGGGTTATATTTAGGGACAAAAAGAAAAACAAAAAGGGGGTTATATTAAAGGACGGAGGAAGTATAATTCTATATGACGGTGGTTTACGTATGGAGTTATTCCGATTTATATAAACTGAAGCGGCAAACGCGTGTGGCACTGATTTGTTTCCAATGGTAAACATTAGAATTACTTCAAATGACAACATGTGAACCATCCTCTAAGAAACAATAAAACATATGCACACCCATTTGGCGAAAACCTACAAGAATCAATAAAAAAAACTTAGTTTTGAACATTAATCCAAATCATATGCTCTTTTCATTGCTAATTCGACTTTTTGAAGTAAATAAAGATTATATAAGATCGACAAAAACTTAGATATATACAATTTTATATAATATTCTATTGTTGTATTATTTATATTATTGAAAAATATAAGTATAGTTTGTTACAATTCGAATAAAAATATCTATTATCTATCTATACCTATAATTTTCATCAAAATAAAAATAGTTTTATCAGAATTTCATAATAAATGTTTTTCATTGTTTATACACATTATCAAAATAAAAAGAGTGGCAGACGAGCATGGAGTACCGGTCTGAACACTAGTATATATTAAAAATAAAATAAAAATGTAAATATATGAGTGGATTCATAAATGGTATATTTGATTCTTAGACGAAACAGAAAAATTTAATGCATGATTTGGTTTTAGAAAAGGAGAAAGAAAAAATAGAAGAGAAAGAGATGTACTTTATTTTTTGAAAGAGAGAAAGAGATTACTCTATTTATCTTCTGTTTGGCTGAATATCAAGCGGGAATAGAGAAACAAAATTACTTGTGAAATGACAAAAATATCATCAACAAGATAATTAATATATTATTATTAAAATTTTAATTAAATTGGTGTAACTAACTTACCTAAAGTTATAATTGATTAATTATATCCTATTTATAAATTTTTTTATAAATTGATAAAATTAATTTTTGATAAAAAATAAATAAATAAATTATATTGTGTCGTTTGAGGAAAAAAAGTCTCAGATTCACCTATAATAAAATCACTCTTTCATATATACGTAAAGTATATATAAAAAAATGTCTTTTTAACCTCTATTTTTTTCTTCGATGGTGAATGTGTTAGAGGCAGGAATCAAACACACCTTTATCTTTACTTCTTAATTGTCTCATCCGTTGAATCAACTTTATACCCCTTTTCTTTACTTTGAAGTACATAGACATACTCTTTCTGCATTTGTTTTTGTGATGGTCTAACCCGAGACATCTTTCGTGAATCAAATGGGCAAAGATGGATGTAAAAACAAAATACAACTTACCTTGTTGTTTCGTCACATAAGGGAGGGGAATTGAAAAGGTAATGAAATTCGAGTTTACTCAGTTTATTTACCGTTCATTTATAAGAGAGGTAAAAACACATTTTGTCAAAAAAGATAAGATAAAAACACATACAAATTAGTGACATCCATTAGTCTGATCTATTTATTAAAACGAGTCACATTAATCTTCCATTTGTTTTTGGCAAAATTACAAAATTAGTCCCCTAACTTAATTTAAGGTAACGATTCAGTCCTTCATCTTTTTATTTTCCCATTTTAATCTTTTATGTTTTAAAATGAAAACATAAGTTTTTCCTTTTTTACACCTCAATAAAAAATGTGTATGTGGCAAATAAGAAGGACGAAGTGGCAAAACCAACTAGGATTTAAATTAATCAAATACATTTTTTATGCTTCAATTTCAAAAATTGAAAATAAAAAAACACAAAGACAATCATGACACTTTCCACCAATGCTCACCATCTCTCTCTTCTCTCTCTCCTCAAACACAAAAACAATAAAGCATAATGTCGAGGTGTCGCCGCTGAGATACTGCAGGAAGCAAATGCCATCATGACGGAGAGGTAGGTCGAGTGAAGTAATGGATCTAGGAGATGATTCATGACATTGTTTTAGGTGGTATCGCTAGATCTAGAAACACTGCATACAAAACCTGTTGGAAAATTAGTTGATTAGGTTGTGATAATTTTGCTGCCATGGATGAATGGCTAAAAGATCTAGAAACACTACATACAAAACTACTTCATTGCCTTTAAGGCGCCAATGGCACTTGCCTTTCGACCAACCAGGTATTGCCATGTGGCATACCTTATTTAAAAAAACCAAAAGCAAAAAATATGATTAAATCTAAACAAAACAGAAACGTAGTGGCGCACGTTTGTTCCTTCCTCCCTTTCTTTACCTCGCGTCTAACCACCCCCACCATTTAAACCACCATCCGCCGCCTCTCATCGTCGTTCTTTCCTTCCTGTTTTTTTTATCTTTTATTAAAAACTGAAAGAGTTAGAAACGACATAAATCTGTCTTCTCCCTCCCAACGGGTCGCCATCAGATCTCAGTGTTCTACTGGGACGACCACCTATATCTTAAGTCGCCACCACACCTCACTTCATCGTCACACCTCATAGAACCTGGTTCTTCCCGCCGACGCCGATTTTTGCTTTGTCGACGTTGTTATTGTTGAACCAGTATTGCTCAATTTGTTGTCAAGGTCTTAAATTTGTTGTGGTGGTATTCTACCATCGAAAACTCCAATGGTGGCAGTGGTGGTTCGGTGATTATATGGTCGATGATGTGTATGGCAGGAAGCAGTGCACGTGTGGAGACAAAAGAGGAGTTGGAAATGCAGTTTTTTGTTGTTGTATTTTTCCTTAAACAAAATGGACACATGACAAAACATAAAGCGTAGGACTGATTTGCTGGCTCACAAGCATCCAAAGTCACATGCCTTTGGCGCTTTAAAGTCACCGAAGCACGATCCGAAGAAATGTGTGGTGGGATTTATCGGGAAGATGATTACTAATCTAAGTTATTGTTTTTTAACAATTAATTAAAATAAAATTAAAAAGAAATATTAATTGCTTAAATTTGGCACATAATCACTAAAACTGACACATCATCAATGTAATGACAACATATGTACTTTTTTAAATGAGGTGTGATATTATTAACATTTTAAAACATAAAGGATCAAAGTTGAAAAATAAAAAGATAAAAGAATGAATCGTTATCTAAATTTAAGTTAAGGGATTAATTATGTAATTTTGCCTTTGTTTTTTGTACTCTCTTCACCATTTCCACTCAAACCAAACAGTATCCCATGTTTTCTGTTATTTCTTCACCATTTCCACTCAAACAAAACAGAGGGAAACTAATCCCTAAGCCCTATTTCACTCGCACCAAACACAAGGTACAAAATTTAATTATTATTCTCGAAATTTCTTAATTTAGAAAATCACCATTAATCATGGACTAAGTATGAAATTTGATTGATAGAAGCAGGGTTTTCAAATTGGAGGCGCGATAATAATAGACAGTAGTCACAACATTTCTAGTGTTGTTCCAGAAGCAGAAAATGGAAGCAACTAGAGAAGAAACAGTTACAGCGACGGTGATGAATCAAGAAGAAGAAGACGATGAATACGATTCAAAAGAGCGAGTTCTTCAAAAGTGCTTCCTTCAAGAATGGAACCTCGTCAAATCCTTCCTCAACGACACCGTTTCCAATTCTCGCGTCTCCGATCCTTCCTCCGTTCACCAAATCAGATCAATCGTATAGTTCACCTTTTTCTCTTCATTCATCAAATTTCAATTTCATGCTGTTTTCGTTCATAACCATTTTTTGTTCATATTTTTGTTGCAGATGGATAAGTATCAAGAGCAAGGTCAACTTCTAGAACCGTATCTCGAAAGCATAATTCCACCATTGATGAACATTATTCGAACAAAAACGATCGAACTCGGTGTAATTTCCGACGAAATTTTCGAAATAATTAATCCGATATGCATAGTTGTGTATTCACTAGTTAATGTTTGTGGATACAAATCAGTGATTAAGTTTTTTCCACATCAAGTTTCTGATCTCGAACTTGCGGTGTCTCTACTGGAGAAGTGTCATCACAAAAAGTCAGTTTCGTCACTGAGAGAGGAAAGCACTGGAGAATTTGAAGCGAAATGCGTGATGTTGTTGTGGCTATATATACTTGTATTGGTTCCTTTTGATTTATCTAGCGTTGATACTAGTATTGCAAGCAGTGATAATTTGAGTGAGTTTGAGCTTGTACCTCTTGTGTTGAGGATCATAGGGTTCTGTAAGGATTATCTTTCAGTTTCTGGTCGGTTGAGTACTATGGCTGGATTAGTGCTCTCGAGACTACTTACTCGTCCGGACATGCCAAAAGCCTTTATGAGGTTTATTCAATTACTTTAATAGCTTGTTTAGATTTTGTTTCGAAAAGTTTATTTAGATTTATTAGTAGTATAAGAACAAAGTGTTTGAAGAGCTTGTTAAATTAACTTACTGACATGTGTATGAAGCACAAACACCAGACATGAAACTGACACTTACATGTCGACGCCGTTAATTATTTGAAAAAAATGATAGAATTGAATGTAATCACACGTGTCAGTGTTGTGCGGTGTCAGACACTGAACACGCCTCCGATTAGAAGTGCAGTGCTACATGTAATTAGTTGTTTACGTCTTACTTTAGCAAGGTACCTGAGACAGCTTATAGAAAAAGTTCATAGGGAGTTTAGTTGGAGCTGGTGCCCATTCCATTTTTGACCGTAGAAATAACTAACACAAGCTTTAAAATGATACTCCCTCCATCCCTATATATAAGCCACCTTTGCCTTTTTCACATTTCTTAAGAAAAGTTGTGAATGCAATTAATGTGTCTATGTTGTGTGTTAATATTACCAAATTGTCCTTTGTTTTTATGTGTATTAAATTTGACTTTTCATATTTCAAACAAGTCAGTAGTATTAATTAGGGGTATGTTTAGGAAAAAATATTCAAATATTAAATGCATCTAGTAATTTGAAAAGGGGTTTGTATTTAGGGACAAATTTGTAGTCAAATGGATGCTTATATATAGGGATGGTGGGAGTAATTGCTTAATTAGGTGTTTATTTAACCACCCTCTTAATGTTAGCTCATGGTTTCTCTCTGCTCGCTTTAAATTTGTGTCATGATGCAAAGATAATTTTCATTTCGATTAAAGATTTGCTTAAATCATTAGTTGATTCTTTGTTTTTTGCTCATGCTTACAAATATACATGTAAAGTTTTTGTTAAGTATCTTAACGTGTCTATATTTTAATCGGCACTAGTTCACAAATGGCAACAATTATGTCTTATCATCTCCAGGCATGTTTGGGCTTGTATTCATGCCTGCATTTGAGTTGTGTTCAAGCTATTTTTTCACTAATCATCATGTAAAAACAAATAACTGAATTATCCTACCATTGCTGCATAAACTGACTTTTCTGATTGCTTCAGCTTTGTCGAGTGGACACATGGGGTCATGTCTTCTGCAACTGAAGATGGACATAATTTCCAATTACTTGGAGCCATTGAAGCACTGGCTGCTATTTTCAAGGTTTGTTAGCAGCCGTATTTGCTGGCCTTAATTTTAATTTCGAGTTTTTGGGTCCCCTAAATATTGTGTTTGAATAGAAGCTTGCATAAGTTGTTCGGACAAGTTTAGGCCATGTCATGCTTGCCAATAAATTTCTGTTGTTTGGCTTAATATCATTTCAGCTGTCTTGTTGAATAGTCTCTCTAAAGATATTCATCAGTTTGACTAATCTACTATATCCCTAAGTTCTTTCCCAGCCATGTTTGGCAGAGGTTGCTTTCTAAATTTTTAGTAGCTTCTTTTTTACCCGAAGTGTTCATTTGTAACAAGCTTTAAGCTTAGTGAAATATAGCTTGAGGGGGAGTATTAGAATATTAGCAAAATATGTGACGGAGAGAGAGACGCATAATAGATTAGGTCAATTATGTTATTTTAGTGATAGTTTGTTACCTTGTTTAGGTGTCTTATTTTTCAGGAGAACTTATCTAAATTTTAGGGCTTTTATTTTATTTTTATGAAGTTATCTATTCCTTTATTTAACTAGGAGCAGGAGTCTATATTAGAGTGTAAATAATACTGATCTGTTAGTATTTTATTTTGGATCCTTAACATATCAAGTCAGTATCCTTTTATTCTGAGTTTGTCTTTCTTCTTCTTTTCTATTCTTTTTTCCTTCCTTTACTTAAACCTGATAATGTTACAAATTGATAATTGCTAATAACTTTTTCATGCAAATAGATACAAACTATGAATGAGGAGGCAACCATTATGATTCAAGTAGTCATAACTAAAGACTGTTTGTTCCATTTAATGATTTTAACTGCTATAGCGTAAATTTATAAGCAGGCAGGCAGTCGGAATCTCTTGCTTGATGTAACTCCTATCGTTTGGAATGACACTTCAATATTGTACAAGTCCTCCATTGCAGCTCGAGATCTATTGCTCCGCAAGTATCTGATGAAGTTAACCCAAAGGATTGGGCTTACCTGCCTTCCTCATCGTTTACACTCGTGGCGTTATACGGTTAGCTTTTCTGTTACTCAAGTTCTATGGATTTTATATCTTATGTTTGAAGAGACCTTTGTTTTTGCATACTTGCAAGTATAATTATCCATGTCTTGTTTATTTCTACTTTGAGCTGGCATTTAAATCTCAGGAACTAATAAACTATAGTTATATGCAATTATGCATTATCCTGAAATGCATGTTATGGCTCAGGAACTAATAAACTATAGTTATATGCAATTATGCATTATCCTGAAATGCATGTTATGGCAACAAAATGAATCAGTGCTTCTACTGCAAGTCAAGACAAGACTTGGTGTAGAACTTGAAACAAAACTGGGTGGATGAAATTGAAGAAAACATTGATAATGGAAATATGAAGAGTTGAACTCAAAGATCCTGATAGGGTACTGGATTTTGGCCTTAGCACAATTGATTTTGATGTGGCAATATTTTGTAAGGTGAGGATTTTCTGTTATAAAAGAGAGCGAAGGGTAGTGTGTAACTTCTGGAGAATTATTGTTAGAGTTTGTTAGGAGAGTTTCTCTCTGGATTAGGAGCTTTGCTCTAGATTAGGAGTCTTTGACTCTGGTTTATCTCTTTCATTTTCTGTTTTCACCATTGGAGAGCTCTTGAGCTCATCTTTATCATTCAATAATACACAATTTCACTATCTTGATTTTACGATTTTCATTAGATCTTTTGGGCAATTTGGCAATGTCATACTGGATAATTGGTCCTCTTAAAAATTTGAGCTGCCACGAATAGAAGCATTTCTTTCATGTTAATTACAGACACGAGTCAGCTTAGTTGAACTGAGCTTCAGACTTAAACTTCTTAGAATTTAGTTGTTTGAAGTTTGAACCCCTGATAAAAGCTAACTGTATCAGCGACATAAATTTGTACTCCAGTGTCTGGTTCTCATCGGTGTTACTAAGTAATGGGTAACATTGTAACAAATATAATAGCATTAGAGCTTTTGTTTTTAGAAGGACTTGTATATTAGTTGTTAATTATAAACAACTGTAGAAGCATAATGTCTGCCACCATTTTCTTCCCTTGACAATTGTATGCATACCTTGCAGGGAAGAACCGCCAAACTAAATATTTCTTTGAATACATCCAGTAAAGAGAATCAGTCCAATTTGGGTGTGAACGGCAATTGCTCCAACTCAATTGAAATTACAGCCGAGGCAGAAGATATGGATGTTCCAGAAAATGTTGAAGAGATCATTGAGATGTTGCTATCTGGTCTGAGGGATATGGTATGTCTAAAGGGTGAGAGTCTTATAGTGAATTTTATGTTTCATCCTAGTACTAAGTTGTAAGTCTAAGTCCAGGTTAATGATAATACATCTGAAAGGAAACGGGCGACTTGATTTCTCTGTAAATGGTTTGTATAAAGGAGTCTATTAAGCTATTGCACGCTCTAATTACGCTGTTGACGTTGACGATGTTCATTTGATATATGAAATAGGAACTTGCATGAGATGTGAAATAATGCTGATATGTATTGTTGAGATATTGTGTGGTTGTGTTTTAACTGTATTGATTTATATTTCCTTTCTTAAAATACTTCTTACCCTAATCATTGGAAGTGATTGGGAGGCTCATGCCATATTGTGGCTATCTATTCTCCTCACATCAGACACAATATATTTTCAGTCTAAAGTAAGACGGTGTCAGAGCCTCCTCCAAAGATCCGTTGGGTCAGGCTTCTGCCATCTCACAACCTATGTAAGACTCTTTAACACTCCCATCATGCCCAACACTATTGGGCTTGGCGCGTGGATATAAATGGTGGGTGGTCCGATAGCGGAAACCTGATAACAGGTGGCCCAAGGGATCTTGAAGGAGGCTTTGATACCATATTAGAATTTGTGGTTGGGCCTAACTCAACCCCACAAAACCGGCTTGTGAGTTGAGGATTGCCCTCACTTATAAACGCTTGTTCATGCCATCTCACAACCAATGTGGAGCTCTTTAACATGTATGATGTAATTGGTCCTACTAACAGGCTTGCTTAAGCACTGTTGAATATAAAGGACTAAAATATTGCTCCAATATTAGTCAGCTCTGACATGTTTGGGTTACCTAAATAGACAAGTCTATGAAACAACACACTTCTGCTCCTGATTTGGCTCTGTATTGTAGAGCTTTAGTAGATTGTAATGTTGGTTGTTGGGTGAAATGGCGCTGCTCTATCAAAATAACTCTAGGCCTCTTAATTGTATAATTTATTCAGATGAGTGGTTTTCTGACATAGTGCTAGAGTTTTGTTGACAAAGTTTGAACCTTGTGATTCTCTTACTTGTAATTATCTTTCAGTTTTATTAATTATTCTGTTTCAAAACAACTTACAAAGAGTTTTTTGCATGTTCTTTGTATATTTCCAAAACCTGATCCTCTCACATCTATAGTACTGTAGCTATAACAGTATGTCAAATAATGTCTCTGGTGGATTTTTTGACAGCCACCACAACCAATTTGTAAAGGACGGTGGTGCCATGGCTGATACTAAGGCCTAAAATGGTGGGGTTTTTTGCTTTCCGCCATACCCCCGTTGTCAGTCAATAACTTTACAATTAGACTCCCAACTAAAAGTAAGATATCATCCAAAATCAATAATCCAGTTAATCACCCTTTATTAAGTATCAATACATCCTTGATTTGCACCTCATTCCTTACTAGTTTTTCTATACTGTAGTGTAGACCGCCCGATTGCCTAGGAGGGCTGGTAGGAAATTTGATGAAGTGAACTGTCAGATGTGCTGATGACAGACTCACTATTATATATGATATACCGTTGTTTAAACATCTCATTAATTCATTACAAGCTACTTAAGCTGATCATGTTTTCTTCATCTATTATATTTTTCTTTCTCTTACCATATAAATGTTGCCATTGGATTGTAGAACACTGTTGTCCGTTGGTCTGCAGCGAAAGGTATTGGTCGCATAACTTCACATTTGACATCTTCCCTTTCTGAGGAGGTTTTATCCTCTGTTTTGGAGCTGTTTTCACCTGGTGAGGTATGATACTTTTGATTATACAAGTATTGCAGAAGTTTTGCTATATTAACTAGTTGTATGATGGAACTCGAAGGACCAATAACCCACCTACTGGGAAGGTATATTCCAGAAGAGGGTGTAGGATGTAGAACTCTGCCCATGTGGAAGCTATGTAGGCAGTTGTGTTATTCAATTACATAGTTACATAGCAGTTAGGTATTACTATTATTATGATGTAAGTAAGGGTTAATAGGGAGACAAGGTACATGTATATGCTAGTTTGGAAAGTTTATTCTCCTTAGGAGTTTCATAAACCATCCTTGTTGATTTTGTGTATAGTTCTGTTTGAGTTTGATCACAACAAACCCTAACTAAATATCAAGTTTTTTTGGTATTCTATCATTGTCCTTTCCCAGTCTTGTGTTATAGCTCAAATTTAATAATTTTTCAGGGCGAGGGTTCATGGCATGGAGGCTGCTTAGCGTTGGCTGAACTTTCTCGTAGAGGCTTGCTCTTACCTGCTAGTCTTCCCAAAGTTGTTCCCGTTGTAGTGAAGGTGGTATTTACGATTGATGCAACTATATCCATAGGGTTATGATTGTAGGATTTGGGGCTCCAAACTATTTTGTTTTTGCTGCTTATAATTATTTATTTGTTCAAAGTACTTTATTTATTTTGATACCTATACCTGAAATTAGGGACGTCTTTGACATCATTTTTGAGATAAATGCGACATGACAGTGGAAATGACGAACATATTTTTTTATTAGGCACTGCATTACGATGTTCGAAGAGGTCCGCATAGTGTAGGGTCTAATGTACGTGATGCTGCTGCATATGTATGCTGGGCATTTGGACGTGCATATTATCACACAGATATGAGAAGCGTTTTAGAGGAGCTGGCTCCACACCTCTTAACAGTGGCATGCTATGACCGTGAGGTCCGTATATCTTTTATGCCCTTCTTATGACATGCTTTATTTTAGAATGTTTCTCTCCTTGTAAATGGAATGGTTAACTGACGTGTGATAATTAGGTCAACTGCAGAAGAGCAGCCGCAGCTGCTTTTCAGGAGAATGTTGGACGACAAGGAAATTATCCGCATGGCATTGACATTGTGAATACTGCTGATTTTTTTTCACTTTCTTCTCGAGCAAACTCTTATCTTCATGTTGCCATCTCCGTTGCTCAATACGAAGGATATCTTATTCCATTTGTGAGTGACCTGCTGGATAGAAAAATTTGTCACTGGGTATGTTCCAATTAAATATCTCTCTCTCTCTCTCTCTCTCTCTCTCTCTATTGTTACCTTATTGACCCTAATTTCCCTTGTATATATGTATGTGTATTTAAAAAAATTGTGACCTAATGATTATGTATTTTAAATAAAAAAGCGTGAAAAGACAAACAAACATACCATAATACTCACACACACATAAAGGGTATTTCAGTAATCCGCTTGAGGAAGGGTTCTTCGTAGGGAAATGGTATGATCTCCGTCCTAGTAGGAAAAATTCTCCGTCCATGGTCAAATGGGGCAGTCCCGTGGAGATCCTTGCTTACAGGTATTGGCTTCCCTAGAAGAGAGATGGTAAAGGTATTCCTCAATAGGATTTTTCAGTAATCCGCTTGTATATGTATGTGTATTTAAAAAAATTGTGACCTAATGATTATGTATTTAAAAAAAAAAAGCGTGAAAAGACAAACAAACATACCATAATACTCACACACACATAAAGGGTATTTCAGTAATCCGCTTGAGGAAGGGTTCTTCGTAGGGAAATGGTATGATCTCCGTCCTTGTAGGAAAAATTCTCCGTCCATAGTCAAATGGGGTAGTCCCGTAGAGATCCTTGCTTACATGTATTGGCTTCCCTAGAAGAGATTCACGTGTTAATCAGTATGAGTTATGTTGAAATTTGGGGCCTAACTCATCCTTACAAAACCTGCTTGTAAGGTGTGGAGTGCCTTCTCTTTATAAACTCTTCTCAAGAGTCCTATCTATCCGATGTGGGACTAAATCCACCACCTCAAAGCCAACACAATGAAGGTGTTGGAGGCTGCAATGAAGACAAACCAAAGGCTGCAATTTAGGCGACTAGGGGGCAGGACCGCAAATAAGGCGGAATTTCCAACAAGTCACGTTTGATTACCAATGGGAATCACACATATCCGAGTTTCTCCTTTGAGTTCACACAATCGGTACCCTGCTTTTCTCTAGTGGTGGTCCAGTTTTTTTATCCTGACCGATTTGAGACCATTCGTGAAGCTTTACTTACCTGTAATGTGTGACTCTGTAGGATTAATGAACTATCAACTTGTCACCTATGAAGCATGGGTACGGACACCGGACACGGACACTAACACAACGCCGACACCGCTAATAATTTGAGAAAATCATAGTTAAGTGTAATTATATGTGTCGGCGTCGTGTTGTGTCAGACATGACATGTGTCTGTCACTGGGACACGCCTAATCCGAGGAGTGTCCGCGCTTCATAGCTTTTCACTCATGAGCCGTGTCTTGAAAAGAACAAAAAGAATGCTTTCATTGGACCACCTTTGAATAATTTCACTTGAGCTCCTTTGCAAGGTTCTGATCATTTTCAAATGGCACAACACTTCATCAAAACTTTCCTGACAATGTGGCTCACAACAGTTCTCTGGCTCCATTGGTACAGAGGAGGTTCATTTAGCGGTGGAGGTTTTTAACTCTTAAGTTAACATGGCTAAATAGGATGGTCTAAGTTTTTAAGTTTGATTATTTTCAAATGTTTGTTACTTTTTAATCTAATGATTGGTTGTCAACTTGTATACTTTTTCGGCATAACTTATTTATATTCTGGTATTTACCAACAGTTTATGGTTATTTTGTTGCTTCCCAATATTCAATTTTCGTGATATATTCTGAGGAAATTGACGTGGAAATTATGTCTTCAGGATAAAAGCTTGAGAGAACTTGCTGCAGAGGCCCTTTCTTTTCTTGTAAAGTACGATCCTCAGTATTTTGCGAGTGCTGTAATGGAGAAGTTAATTCCTTGTACTCTTTCATCTGATTTGTGCATGCGCCAGGGTGCAACATTGGCAACTGGGGAACTTGTTTTCGCATTACATCAATGCAATTATGTTCTTCCCTCAGGTTGTCACTTAACTTTTGATTATGCTGTTTCCTGTTAGTCATGAAAGTGAAACAAGTTTATTCTATAAAAAAAACAAAAAAACGAGGCAGTTAGCGTTGCATGCCTTGTCTATAATTTAAGCTTGTGTTCTGAAGTCGAAGAGACTATTTCCTTGTAGTGCAGCCAATACAGTTTCATATTCACATGTTGCTGTGAAACTAAATTGTTTCTTCAGCTGATGGAACTTCAAACAACTTGGATAACCCACGATGTTATACATATTACATACAAAATATATTGATTGGCCAGACTCGCTCTGTTTTAATAATTGTTTATGTTGGGCCTGTGTTATAGGACAATGAAACTTTGGGCTAGACTTATACTAATATACACTTGGAACGTTAGTCTTATATTATGAGTATAGGTACAGAAACTGTTCGGAATAGCGACAGCAGCAATATTTTCTTTTGTCCTATCTAACCCTACTTCTTATCATTTGTAAAGCACTAAAGATGCTGATTTCCTATCTGACTTATAAGTGAATGTCATAATGACTTCAGAGCTATGCAAATTTATTAGAGTCGTTAGCTGTTTTAGTTTTCTTTTGTTGTCTAACTTACATGATATCGAAGGGGAATATCATTTATTTCAAACAAAATATTTTTTAGAAGAAACCTATGAAATAGAATTGCTGGAATAATTTAACTTTATTCCTTTACTTGAGAAGAAAATTAAAAGAGGTCTTGGACTGAGGATTATATTTAAGTTTATTAAATTTATGTCACCAACTAATGATCATGGTAAAACATGTCTTTATTGAAGTTAATAATTTTTAGAATATTTAGGATGTTAGCTGAACTTTGACATTTTTGAAAATGTCAATGGCAGATAAACAGAGAACTCTTGCAAGTGTCGTTCCTGCTATTGAAAAAGCACGTCTTTATCGTGGAAAGGGAGGAGAAATAATGCGTGCAGCTGTTTCTCGATTTATTGAACGCATCTCCATATCTAAAGTGGCATTATCAGAAAAGATAAAGAAAAGCTTACTCGATACTCTAAATGAGAATTTGAGGCATCCTAAGTCTCAGATACAGGTTCTATTCTATCCCTTTGACACCAGCAATTTGCATCATTATTTACTGTATCTGACATGTGAAACACTCTTTTAACGTACAGAATGCTGCTGTTAAAGGCCTGGAACATTTCATCCGTGCTTACTTACTAGGTTTAGATGATAAAGGTACTAGTGATTTGATAGCGAAGTACCTCAACATGTTGACTGATCCAAATGCCGCTGCAAGGAGAGGATCTGCATTGGCAATAGGTGTCTTCCCAAATGAGTTATTAACCAGTCAATGGAGAAATGTGCTATTGAAGCTTTGCGGCTATTGTAAAATTGAGGTAATTTATGCAGTTGCAAATATTACATCTATACTATCTAAGGTTCAATTCTTGTGTTACCAATATGCTTTCCTATTGCAGGAAAACCCTGAGGATAGAGATGCTGAAGCACGAGTAAATGCTGTCAAAGGGCTTGTATCAGTATGTGAAACATTAGTTAGTGGAAGAGAGAATACTGCTACCTCTTTCACTGAGGATGATTTTTCTCTGTTTATTTTTATAAAGAATGAGGTGATGACAAGTTTATTTGAAGCTCTTGATGACTATTCTGTTGACAACAGAGGTGATGTAGGTTCTTGGGTTCGCGAGGCTGCATTACATGGCCTTGAAAAGTGTACGTATATGCTCTGTAGGATTGGAAGGTCAGGTTGCCTGTCTAGAAAATCAGATGGAAATGAAATTGAATCCGCAGTGCAGCCTTTGGCTGATAATATGCTTAAGAACAATGCAGAGTTTTTTTTATTCGATGAAAATCTTGCTACCAATTTAGTTGGAGGGATTTGTAAGCAAGCTGTGGAGAAGATGGATAAGTTGAGAGAAATAGCAGCAAATGTTCTCTACAGAATTTTGTACAATCAGATTATTTATATTCCGTATATACCTTTTCGAGAGAAGTTAGAAGAAATCATTCCGAAGGAAGCAGATGCAAAATGGGCTGTAAGTTTATAGATTTTTAATCCTTCCTCGAAGTTGATAGTATAACTTTTTTATTGAGATACAATACTATTTTATTGCAGGTTCGTTCTTACACTTACCCACACATCATACAGCTACTTCAATTTGGTTGTTATAGCAGATATGTGCTATCAGGTTTAGTCATATCTATAGGTGATTTGGTAGATTCTTTGAAGAGGGTATCACTCTCGGCACTACTAGAGTATTTAAAAGGGGTTGAATTTGAAGACCCTAATACAAGAACGCTCAGGGAGTATATGCTGTCAGTTGACATCCTGTGGGTTCTCCAACAATACAGGAAATGTGATAGAGTCATCGTACCCACTTTAAAGGTATTGCCTTTCCTAAGCAGTGCTTTAGCTTTATTATTCTTGGTTTGGTTAATGGCACATTCAAAAGATCTGGTACTATTTTATATCTTTTTGTTATCTCTGTTTTATTTTCGCGTATGGTATGGGGGTTGGAAAATGTTCTGTATGTTACGTTCTACTTGCCCCCCATAATTTGCTATAGTCAGTTAGCTACAAAGTAAGAATGGTCCATAGGTCGTAGTTGAAGGATCTGTTTTCAAAAAATACCTTGTCATGTTTTGAGCTTATAGAGTCCTGGTCAGCACTCTCTTTAACCCCAATCATTAATATTTTTTTAATTTTTTATTTATATAAAATATTGGCTTATGTCCTTTTTGTTGTATATACAATAATAGTTGTTGCATAACTCCTTTGTTATGAAATGTAAATCTATATATGTAATTAAATTTATTCCGAGTATAATATGGAACTCTCTCATATACTTATGATCTTATGTTTTTTTTTTTGGGAACAAACTTATGATCTTATGTTGTATTTCAGACCATTGAGAGTCTGCTCAGCAAAAAGATATTCCTTAATATGGAGGTCAGTCCTGCTTCTCTGTTTTCTATTTTTCATCTTTCCTGTTGGGTGTTCGCGGTGCGGATTGGTTCGGTTTTGAGACTAAAAGTCATCCGAACCGTAAGATAAAAAAAGCATGTGGTTTGGTTCAATTGATTTTTTTAAAAAAAAACTGAACCAAACCAATGCAACTTGGGTTGGTTCGGTTGTGGTTTTT
The DNA here is from genome assembly GCA_958299785.1 of Medicago lupulina. NCBI lineage: Eukaryota > Viridiplantae > Streptophyta > Magnoliopsida > Fabales > Fabaceae > Medicago > Medicago lupulina. The sequence goes on along the minus strand of OY283141.1, from coordinate 2,118,042 downwards.
TGCAAGACAATACAATTTTTTGTTTCCAACATTAAAATTAAGTTAAAAACAAATTATTTCCATTAATGTTCAAATTTCATTCAACATAGACCAAATAAAAACAATGTTGTCATCAACATAGACCAAATAAAAAACATAGACCAAATAAAAGTAACCCTCTCTGGTAAGAAATGCAAAAGACTAAGATTTTATCATTCTCTAAAAGTTCTCATTGAGTTTCTATAATTTCAGGCATATCTAACATAAACAGATATGCAAAAGTACAAGTAGCATCAAATTGAAGCACATAAATACATTTTTGAAATAAAAAGCAAAGAAGAAAGTTAACAGAGAAAAAAACATGTCATTCTATAAAAGTTCTCATTGAGTTTCTATGAGCATTGGGCTGGGTGACGTAAGTTTAATTAATGTTTCTCTTATGTTGTGGTCGGTTCGGTTGGTAAAATAAAAACCACAACCGAACCAAACCAAACCGTGCGGTTGAATCAAAAAATGTCCTGGATACATCCGAACCAAATGCATTTTTTTTGCGGTTTCGGTTTGGGTTGATTTCATTAGCGGTTTTTCTATTGGGTTGGTTCAGTTTTGAAAACCCTTAGTAGGTTGTCTGATATTCCTCTTCATGTTGTCTATTTCTGCATTAGTTTGGTGGTCAAGTACCCCTGTATATTGTTTAGGCAAGAGATGTTTGGTACAACCTTGTTACTTAAGTGGAAGCAAATAAAAAGATAGAAAACGAATATATAGGATATAACATGGAAATTTAAGAAGGTAACTCTCTGCAAATTCTTCAAACTTATATTATTTATAATGCTATCTTGAACGCAATATAGAAACTGCATGTGTAAAATCCCTTTAATTTTTGTAAACTTTTCTTCCTTGCAGTGGATAAAAGAAAATGGGTAGTAATTTGATTCACTGTGTCATTTATTTATGCATTAAAAACAATACGATTTACCATATTGTTAAAAGGTGAGAAACGGTGTGTTCAAGAAAAATAACTCAGCCACAGCATGCGATTTGGTTGTCGTCCTTGTTCATAAGTACCAAATGACCATCGTACAACAATTCTCATTGCGATCATTGTATATTAAGAAAAAACCAACATCGCAATCATATTACCGGCTAAGCCATGGGCTTAAGGATTTTTTTTTTTTTTAAGGGAATGCTTAAGGAATTTCTTAATATGCTTTAAAAAAGGTTAATTTTCTTCTTTATCAATTATTATAATTCCCCACTTAGTGAGATAAGGTTTGGTTGTTGTTATATGAAAGGGCAATATCCAAAATTGTAGTAACTCTTGACAAAAATTTAATGCCATTTTTCTTAGGTAAAGTAGTTCTTATAATACTACATGTATCAAACTAGCAAAAGAGCCATGTGTTTGCGTGCGTCACATGTTGTTGATTATCACATTAAAATAGATATTATAGTACAGTATTAAAATATTAAAAGTTCAAGTGAAATTATTCAAATATATCATTTTCTTTTATATTTTAACGTAAAACATTCATAATCACCAAAGAATTGTTCATTAAATTATTTAATGATGCAGACTTGTATAAGCTGAACTTGGACTAAGCACACATCTAGATACTTTTTAATTTCAAGAACAATGTACAGAAGTGTGTGATAGGCTGCTAAACTAGAGATTAAGAATTGCAGAGAAGAAAGGGAAGAAAGAGTCCAGATATTCACGAAGAGGGAATACCGACAACAATGCTTAATGCCACTATTTTACCCTTCATTTCTTATTATGTTCTGTTCGTGCTTTCTATTTTGGGTTGCCATGAGCACATTGTATGTACATAGTTCCCCATGCCATCAAGATGACTCAAACTGTATGAGCCATTTTTACTATTTACAAATATGAGATGTGGGTGTCTATTGATTTTATCTTTTGGTGAGAACACATTTGATTTATACGTTGTAATTTCAGGATCATACTCCAACTTTTTGTGCTGCTGTTTTGGATTCTCTGGCAATAGAATTGAAGGGATCAAAAGACTTCTCCAAGTTGCATGTTGGTATTGCAATACTTGGTTATATAGCTTCCATACCAGAACCAATCCATACGAGAGCCTTCTCTCAACTTCTTACTTTTCTTGTTCATCGGTACCCTAAGGTGATTCTTAAATATTCATCAGCACATGATTTACGATTCTGCATATTGTTTTTTCACTTAAAAGTAACCACTTGCAAAGCAGATAGTTCACAATTTACTCTTTTTGCTTGCTTTGTGGCTTCTCATACTTCAGTTTACTTTGTTTTCTCTCCTGTTAACCAGATTCGAAAAGCCTCAGCTGAACATGTCTACCTTGTCCTCCTGCAAAATGGAAATCTTGTGGATGAAAACAAGATTGAGAGAGCACTTGAAATTGTTTCTAACACTCACTGGGATGACAACATGGGTGTGACAAAACATCAAAGATTGGAATTGTTTGAATTGGTTGGTTTGGAGGTGGGGTCATCTGTCAAGAACGGTGATGGAACAGCAAGGAAAACCAACGATAAGAAGCCTAAAGATTTAGATGAAAATGCATCATATTCCTCATTAGTTGAGTCATCTGGGTTTTGATTTTAACTTGTGCAAACCTAGATTTAGCGTGTGGGTGAACGTTTGACCAACGTGATAAAATTAAATTAATTAAGATTGTGCTTTTCTCTGTGGAAGAAATCAAGATTGAACTTCATGTGAATTCATTATAGGAGAGTATCCTTTTTTTCGAATTAGAAAAATATGATTTTGATAATAAATATGATTTTCAAAAAGTAGTTGTGTTTGTTATCATAATGAAAATTATTCTTTTTAAACAATAAATTAGTTATCAAAAATGATTTTGCGGAGAAGTTATTCAAAACTTGTCATTTGGTGGGTGATTCGAATGAATACAAATAAAATACGATAGCATATTTTTAGATTTGGTCTTACTTCTCGTATAAAATCGACTTGCAAGACAATAGATGCCACTTTTCAAAATCTCTTACCATATATCTCTTATAAACATGATTTTTTTTGGAAAAAAATTTACAATAGTTATTGTGGTTTATCATAAGTTTAGTCATTTGGAGTTTCTGTCGAATAAAAATTCGTCGAGAAGCGAAACAAGAGAGGGGGTGCCTGTAAACACTATGACGTTCAATGACCTATTTATATAACTAACGATATAATTGTTAGGGTAGTCATTGATGGACGGTCACAAACAAGTATCGATGTCGAAATTGTCAATTGTTGCAGTGCATTTATGTTTGAAGGCATTATTGATCTGCGGGATTCCTAAGCTGATCGTTCGGGTATTAAGCCAACAGGGCGCATCCGAGTGATTTTGTATGACGTACATACAAAGAGAATGCGTCGAAATGAACATACAATTGTGTTTGGTGAAGTGCCTGAGGAGGATGATTTAGAAAACCAAGTCATGCGTTGAACATTCATTGAAGGTACCTGTGTTCAAGAAGAGATTGTATCCATATAGTTTTATGGCGGATGAGATGTATATTGAGAAAAAGACCTTTGTTGCTTTGATAACTTTGTAAGAAGATGAAGTTTTGCCGACGAGAATATGATGAGCATGTTGTGAGGATAATAATGTATATAGAACCTTATTTACCATGGTTACAGTCGAGCAAAAACGCTCTAGTTCGTTTCTCCGATGGCTGGCAAAACTGGAATACACGTGGAAAAATCCTGACAATGTGATGAGTTTCGCTATCCGGAACAACTATCAAATTCAAGCATTTAATGTTGACGAGAATTTTTTTTTTTTGACAGAAAACTGCCCACACCACTGAAGCACGCTGAACGGATTATGTTGACGAGATTGTTCTGATACCAATTATATCAATTAATAGTTAATCATATATGTTTGAATTTGTGAGCTGTATGATTAACATATATAAATGAAATGAAATCAAATTCCATACTTGTGTGTGTTTGCATGTTTAATTTTGATAGCAGGATCCGTTTTGTTGGAGTGATATTAGGCATGCGTTTTACTTTAGAATTGCTGTGGATGTGCCGTGTTGGCAAGGAGCTCCTAGAGAGACTCTAATTTTAGTCATACATGAATTAGGAGCTGTTTTTTTAAGCCTGCAATCGTTTGGAGTAATAGATAGATAACTCAATTTTATCACAAAGATAACTCAATTTTTACTTTAACCAAATTACTTCATCCATCTAATAAAAATTATAATAGTCGATCATTTCACAAGGGAAAAAACAAATCCTAAGGGCGGCAATCAACCACATACTACTAACACAGTACAGAACATCACTTAAATATTTTTTTGATAAATCAATAATTGCATTTTGAGAGTAAATTATGTGTCCGAGACATTCTTTCTTTGTTTTATGTACAAAGAGAAGATATTATACCCCCTCCCATTATATAGATGCACAAAGCTAGCTCTATAAAACATCTTATTTGGTTTTAGGCTTTGTAGTGATAAATCAAGGTCTTTAAGAACAACAAATATTATCACCACCACATTGATTCCCTTTAGAGTTTGCCTATTATTGGCCAACTAAATTATATTTTTGGGTGTTGTGTTTATCAAATTAGGTATCTAGGCACTATGATTGTATTGGAAGGACATATATGTATGGGGTTAGTTTTCTTTGTACTTGGTTTCTGGCACCTCTTCAACCACCTCAAACTCCACTTTCTTTGTTCTTCTTCCAACACATCATCAGTATCACCCTTTTGGTTTCCCACCAAAATAAGTAGATACTTGGAGCTTTATTTCATTGTGGCAAGTTGCGCAATCTTCTCAGCCGCAGAAATCTTCGAAGCTTCTAGTCATGGAACCATTCCTACAAACCATCTCCACCAAGTTGAACACACTTCCATGAGTGTGTCTTTCTTAATATACGCTACCTTTGCCATAATTCTTGATAGAAAAAAATTAACTATTGCTAAAAAAACTCATGATGACCTTATCCTTTTGCTAGCAGCTATAGCATTTGGACAAGAATTTCTTCTTTTTCATCTTCATTCAAGAAATCACATGGGGATAGAAGGACAATACCATTATTGTTTGCAAGTTTTGATTCTTATAGGTTTTGTTACAACCCTTATGGGAATTGGTTTTCCGAAGAGTTTTTTGGTATGTTTTGTGCGTTCTGTTAGCATGATCTTCCAAGGTTTGTTCATTATGTTCATGGGTTTAGTGCTTTCTATACCTGGTTATCAACCCAAAGGTTGCTTCTTGGAGTATGAAGGGGATCAACTTATGATTAGGTGCAATGATGAAAAGGCTATGCATCGTGCTATTTCATTGGTGAATCTTCAATTCAGCTGGTTCTTGATTGGAGTCACTGTTTTTGCTGTGTCTTTCTACTTGATTATGGCTATAATTTATGGTGAAAAAGTGGAGTTTGATTCACTGACGAAGGAGGAACATTACGGTGAAAACGATGGCTCAAAAAATTTCGATGTTGAGTCACATATCCAGATGATCAATACTAGAATGGAAGAGAAAATTTGAAGATATTTGTGAAATTAATTAATGTTTTACAGTTTTACTAGTGACAATAATGTATTGCTTCTCCCTCAAAAAAATAAAAATAATGTATTGCTTAAATTTGTAATGATCCAACATAGGGCCCTTAGAATAGTATAAGTCTAAGTTATATTAGGTGATGAGTCATACTCTGTAGAAAAATCTAGAGAGATCTTTGTGATGAGTCATTGAAATGTCAATACTATAAATAAGGGCTTAGTCATTGTAAACATTATCAATGAATGAAGAAATTAGTTATCTTAAAAATAGTTTTAGTGTAGCTTTTATTCTCTTTAGAGTAATTCTCCTCCATTAATGAACACTCCAAAAGTTGTTCATAACAAAATTTTACTTGTTTGTCGTAGTAAAAGTATATAAACATGTTAGGGAGTATTGGAAGCATACTAACTTATGGTAAATAAGGAGTTTGGATCTTCTGCTCCTCTATAATGAGAATATGATGTGAATAATGAGAAATGATGAAGAGAGAAAAGAAAATTAAGAGGGATATTGAGATGGTGTAGAGAATGCAAAAAGAGATATGAATCAGATAATTTAGACTCATCGGTTCGATTATAATCGTAAAAAGTTGTGTGTTTCATTTCTTAATTTACTATTTTTTTTTTTATCAAGATTTCTTAATGTACCATTGTTATAAAAAAACTATGTAATAATGAAAGGAAAATGTATTATTAGAAAATTATTAATAAAAATATTCATGAACATATGATATATTTTCGGATATAAATTTAGACGTGTGTCTATATATATATATATATATTAGATGTATAAAAAGCTTGCATGATACCAATGTATTTTGTAGTTGTTTAAAGATTGGAACATTATTGCATAAGTTTATTCTAAAGTAATTTTAGATTGTGCAAAAAAAATATTTTTAGAGATTTTAAATACTAGTTGATGAAGCTACACTGAATTGAACCCTCGCATGCTTGCTTCTAAATCGAACTATTATTTACAAATGGCACATATGTATTCCCTTGTTAATTTGTAAAAAAAAAAAAAAAAAAAAAGGTATTCTCTTGTTAAGTTAGATGAGTTAATTTAACTTCTTAAAAAAAAAAATATAGTTGTGATTAGAGTTTTTTTTTATTAGAGAGCTTAGAAGTTTCTAAGAAATTTTAAACAAATGATTAAATAGTAAATAAAATGATTTAAATGAATCGGAAACGAAAAAAAATCACGAAAATTGATATATCACTTTTATATATAGATATCTTTTCAATGTCAGATTGAGTTTTATTTCTTTCTAATAGTTAGTATGATTTTTATTAAGTTTTGTAAGAAATATAAGACTAGTAAAAGAAGGAGTATAATAAGGTAAATCGAAGAAGACAAATTTTCAATATTTTCCACGCTATAATAATAAACGAACAATACCTAATCATACTGTTTTTTGGAATTTCTACTTTTAAGAAATTCTCTAATCATACATCTTTGCGAAACTTCTAAGAAATTTTGATGTCAAAAGTACTCATACAATATTTTGTCTTCAAAGAAAATGGTAGCAAAAATAATTTCATTTATGAAAAAAAAATTGTACATTTAGGATTTAATTATGCAGCTTATTGCTTCTTTGTTTTACCGACTAAAAAGAAGAATTACACTAGTTCACACAATATGTGTTTATTTACCCCCAAACCCTAAAATTTGGATGGATAACTATTAACATGGAAGTGTGGAATTTACCCCCTCCTATACTGCATGATTTAATACGTCACGTCTCATTCATTTTTTATTACCTTCCTCTAAAGGCTTTTGGTTTCTTTTTCTTTCTTATTGTACCTTAAAAAAAGATTTAAACGTACAATAACATAGCTCGTACGATGATACAACATGTGTGACGTTTTTTTCTAAGAAGCTAGATTAACCTAAATATGTGTGACGTTGTTAAGCGTTAAAGAAATCAAGTTAAAAAATAACATACTTCATGGTCGGACGTTGTTTTTGAAAGAAAAAAATAACGTTTAACAACTCAATTATTTTTCAAATTTAAATTTACACTATAATTACAAGCAATTATTTTTCAAATTTAAATTTACACTATAATTATAGGAAATTCGAAAACTAATAATATATTTTCTTGAAGATTTTTCTTTTACAAAATATTCTTTTGATAAAAAAAAATTAATTTAAATTTTAAAAGACATAAATTGAATATTAAAAAGTGAAAGTAAATAAAAAAATTATTTTTTTGGTAAAAGGGATAACTTTCATTAACCAAAAACAATTATTACAAACCACATGGAAACAAATCACAACAACAAAGAAACAAGAGCTAAGATTGTACAAAAACAAAAAATAGGCCACGATCTCACAATCTTAACATTAGGTTCTTTATCTGATTAGTTTTCAAACGTTTAATGTATAAAATCTCTTTGATTTGGTGAAAGAGCTTGACGATGTTTCTGAAATATTTTGGCATTCCTTTTTTTTCAAATCATATATTGAGTTAGATTCAACATCATTCTACTTAGTTATGCATATTGTTGTTCATGTTGCATTAGACTTTGAATATATCGCATCACACCCCGCCAATTACTAGTATTAATGTTCATGTTACTCCATTGCGTTGCACCTTTTAAACAGTCTTAAAAAAACTCACATGTGAAGATAAGATGAGAATGAGTTTCATTCTCCAATTTGCACAAAGTGCACAATTGGACACATTGTATTCCAAATTTACTCAATATCACAAGTTGGTAATCTACCATGTGTATAGCTAGCCACGACATAAACAAACAATTTGGAGAAACATGGTTATTACATGTCATTTTTCTCTAAGTAACCTCGACAAAATCACCTCTTAAATCATTATACATTCGCTTAACATAGAAGTGGTCTTGCTTCAAGACCAAATAAATTTAAATAACATAAGATCAGTAAAGGAGTATAATAATAACGGAAATCGAAGAAGACAAATGTTCAGCAGGTTTCCACGCTATAATAAACAAACAATAGCCCTACGGGTTACACCTTGCGAATCTTCTAAGAAATTTCGATGTGAAAAGTACTCATACAGTAAAAAAAATAAAAAATTTAAAGGTACTCATACAATATTTATCTTCAAAGATAATGCCAGCAGAAATCATTTCATCTATGAAAAAGAAACTGCACATTTTGGATTTAACTATGCAGATATTGCTTCTTTGTTTTACCGACTACATAGAAGAAGAATTACACTAGTTCACACAATATGTGTTTATTTAACCCAAACCCTAAAATTGGGATGGATAACTATCAACATGGAAGTCCCCTCCAATACTGCATGATTTACTACACATCACGACTCATTCATTTTATTTATAGGCCTTTGGTTTACCTTTTCTTCTTTTTCTTTCTTATTCTGCCTTAAAAAGATTTAAATGTGCAACAACTCATACAATATATATGTTTGGTCACCCCTAACCCTAATCAACTCCTTAAGTTTATTAAAAAAAACAAAACTCCGTACCTTAAGTTTATTAAAATAAAAAAAAAACAAAACTCCGTAAGTTTATTAGGAATGTGTGAATAATCATAAGCCACAAATTTAAATTTTAGGTACATCATGTGCTCACTTGCATTGTTGTATCTTCAACTTCTGATGTCAATGTGGGGATCATTTTGATGAGTGATCTATAAGCACGTTTGTTAGTGCTGGTTCAACCTTAAGACTTTACCATGGAGTCCAACTTACCTAAACTTTCTCATAAAAAAATGTACGCTCACCAAATTGTACATCTTATAGTGTAAGTTATCGGTATTTATTTCTTATTTCTTTAATTACAAACGAGGTCAAACAAATTAAATTGCAAAAGAACCCCCAAGATTTTCAGTGTATGTAGCCGTTTCTTTAAATGGAAATAATCTATGTATATTTAAATGGAAATAAATCTATGTATATGTTCTTCAAAAAAAATCTATGTATATGATTTAGTTGCACCCAAATTTTGGGATCCATAGTGAAAGCACACATGTGACGTACAATTCTCGTGCATATATGGCCATTAGCTTAAAATTTCCTTAAGGGAAAAGGCAACTTCTGAACTCAACTTTGCTCCATTGTTCCTTAGCGTAAAATTTGAAACCTTGTACCTTGTATGACACCCCACACAACAACCTTTTCCCTTGTGGAAGGATGTTTCAGGCCTTGTCCTTTGTGATCTCTCATATACGAAGGACACTTGCATTCTATAATACCATATATATCCTCACCTCAACAAACTTCATCCCCATTATTTATAATTATATTCCCTCATAATATCTAGATACACAAAAAGCCAGCTCTATAAATCATCTTATTTGGTTTTGGACTTTAGAGAGAGAAAGCTCTTTGAGAACAACAAACTTTATCACTAACACATTAATTCCCTTTAGAGTTTTCTTAACATTGCCATTGGTGACACAAGGACATTTACTAGCTAAATCATTCTTTTTTGTGCGTTGTGTTTTTACCTAATAGCTAGGCACTATGGAGGGACATGAAATTTTAGGGTTTGCTTTCTTTGTAATTGGTTTATGGCACCTTTTCAACAACATCAAGCTCCACTTTCTATGTTATACTTTCAAGTCCTACACATCAACCCTATGGTTTCCCACCAAAATAAGTAGATACGTAGAGCTTCATCTCATCATGGCAAGTTGCATAATTTTCACAGCCATGGAACTCTTCATAGCTCCTCTTCATCACCAACCATTTGACCCTAATGATGGTACCATTCCCTCCAACCATCTCCACAACTTTGAACACTCTTCCATGGCTTTGTCTTTCTTAGTCTATGCTACATTTGCCATAATTCTTGATAGAAAATCAACAAGTACTAAATATCAAAATGAAATTACTCATTTGCTAGCAGCCATAGCATTTGCACAACAATTTCTTCTTATTCATCTTCATTCAAGGGATCATATGGGGATAGAAGGACAATACCATTATTTATTGCAAGTTTTGATTTCTATTTGTTTTGTGACAACCCTTATGGGAATTGGTTATCCAATGAGCTTCTTGGTGAGTTTTGTGCGTTCTGTTAGCATAACTTTCCAAGGTTTGTGGCTTATGTTCATGGGGCTCATGCTTTTTACACCTGGTCTTGAACCGAAAGGTTGCTTTACGAAACTTGAGGGAGATCAATATGTTGTTAGGTGCAGTGATGAAAAGGCTCTTCATCGTGCTGTTTCATTGGTGAATCTTCAATTCAGCTGGTTCTTGATTGGAGTCACTGTTTTTGCAGTGTCTTTCTACTTGATTATGGCTATAAGTTATGGCGAAAAAGTCGAGTATGTTTCACTGATGGTGAAGGAGGAACATTATCGTGAAGATGTCTTAAAAAAATTAGATGTCGAGTCCCAGTGCCAAAAGATCACCACAGGCATGCCAGAGCAAATCTGAATAACTTGGTGAAATTAATAATTGTTCTATAATCTATTAGTGACAGAAACTGTATTGCTTATATTCTACATGTTTGTTGCATAAAAAATATATAAACAATGTGTCTAGATTATTTGACACATCATGGGAATTTCAAGCTTACTTTTTTTATTAGGGAGTATTCAAGCATACTTAATTATCGCTAATAATAATGACAATCATTCCCAAGCAATCAGCCCGGAAATTGGATCCTCTGCTCCTCTATGATAAGAATAATGAAAGAAATAATGAAGAAAAAATAAAAGAGGGATGGAGATGGTGTAGGGAATACAGAAACAGAAATGGAGCAGAGGATCTAGATTTATCAATCCATATATACATATATAATTTTTATTTATTATTATTGAACTAAATTTGTAATAATATAAAATTATTAATAAACGTAAAAGAAAATTATTAATAAAATACTTATTAACATATGATATATTTCCTGATATAATATAGACGAGTCTATATATATCTGTATAAAAAAGTGCTTGCACTGCTACTAAAGTATTTCATTTTACTTTTTTTTTTTTGAAGGATTCATTTTACTTTTTTAGAGGTGCTACTAAAGTATATTTCATAGTTTCTTAGATTTGGAACACTATTGCTTCTCTTTTCTTTCTTAGATTTGGAGCACTATTGTTTATGTTTTTTCTAAAATAACTTCAGGTTGTGTAAAAAAATAATTTAGCGATTTCATATAATAAAACAGTTTCTTAAATTTCAGAGTACTATTGTATAGTTCTAATATTCTCCACCATAAATAAATTCAAACACAGACGGATACATTCATTTCAACACATTTAAATTCCACAATCTGGTAGGAGTAAAGCTGTCAGATTTAAATGTGAGATGTATGCCTCACAGGTGATAATAATATGGAGCTAACACTTTGGTACAATATCAGTTACATTTGAATTTTGATTTGATTATGATACAAGTAAATGAGGTACCCTCAGTAACTATCAATATCTGTTTCTGGCGTCCGGAGGTAGTAACGCAGACAGTTCACCAAAACCTGAGATTGTTGTGCAAGTAATTAATTTCAGCAAAATGAGTGACCGATAAACAAATAATTAACTTGAGCAAAATGAGTATCCGATAAACAATTGAACTTCATTTTAAATCGACACAATAATCAGATAAATATGCAATTCCTAATTTTTATTCCATCTATCTACACTCTACAGCCTCTGATAAAGGATGATCAAACCCACATCTAAATTTCTTTTCAACACAATGGTTACCTGAGACATTGATCTGTTTAATGCAGCCCCACCATAACTGACATGAAATTTATCCTTAGCAATCAAACCCTGCAGAGAGAAAAAAAAGTGGGTAAAGTTACTTTGAGTAATGGCAACTGAAAGTCAGGGACAGGCGGAAGCAGGACAGAGAGGAAGATACTTCTGTATCGATCTCAGCCGACTCAACATCAATGTTCACATCTGCAATGACTTTGATTATTTCAACTAGCAACCCTGGCCTATCTGCTGTCTCGATGTACAGCAAGCTGAAAAATATTGAATTCAAAAGCATTAGAATATGACATCAAGCACCTATCGCATATTGGGTTGCAATTACAAATTATAAAAATCAGTTGATGTCTAATCAATTTCGATAATAAACAGCTGCAAAATTGTACCCAAAGTAAAATATAAAAAGAAAAAACTATTATGTCTACATAGATGCAAACCTCCTCTTGGGCCCATCTTCCTTAACTTTAATATGAGTTGCAATTTCAATATGAAGCTGCAGAAAACAGAAATAATAAAGTATAATATTTGCAAGAATAAGACTAAAATTGCAGCATGCAATATCTGGTACGATCTAGCATTTTTGCTTTCTTGTTAAAAAGAGTTAAGGAATCAAATGTCTAAAACATAAAGAGTATATGAAAATCTCTAAAGCATTTAACAGTTCACATTTTCAAAAAAGAACCAAGCATCTTTTAGTATGAGTTTAATTTGTACACTGATACAGAGTAAAAAACAACATAGAAACAAGAGAAATGATGCAAATATATAACTTCTACATGCCGGTATCAATTAAGCAGCCCAACCTTAGTTCTTTCAATAATAATGTCCGGCAATAATAAAACATAGAAAAGCATAAGAATGCTAGAGTGGCAATGCAGACTAATTCTTTTTACCATTTAAATATCAACAATCACAACAACAAAAAAAACCGGTAATTTTCTTTTCCTCATACTTCCATCATATATAGCCATCAGTTAATCTCTTCAACAGTACTGCAGTAGAGAAACCTAAATCTTTTTCCGATGCAGTCACTTCTTCAAATAGAAAGAGGCATTCAACACAAGAACAGGCGTAATCAGTCTCCTGTCATGTATGAGGTTGATGGGGACTTGGGTATTATGGGATGTCCAATTCCCACAACAAGTTATATGGGATGCTAGCATTTAAGTAGTTTGGCTTTTCCCCTTGATAGCTTTCTTTTAAGGGAGGGTTCCTCAAGTGTTTGAATACTACTTACCAGATGTTCAATTTTTAAGTGGAATATGGCGGCAGGTCCCAAAAGTACTAATTTGGCCACAAAAATATTAAATAATTAAATGAGAAAAGTTGAAATTTCTAGTTACCCAAAAATAAACAAACAACAACAACAACAACCAAGCCTTATCCCACTAAGTGGGGTCGGCGACATGGATCAAATGACGCCATAGTGTTCTATCATACACCATTATAATTATTTTACAGAATAAGGTACTAATGCAAGATTAGCTTAATAATATGTGTTATACCCAGCATCGCCGGCATTTTTATGTCAAATATATCTTCTCCTACTCTAACGCTCTTTAACTACCTAAGTCTACTAATTCTTACTAACTAAAGGTGTTATGCAACTAAAATAAAGTGATGACTGACAAGGATTTATGAACTCTTAGAATTTGGGTTGGACTAAGCTCAACCTCATAAAACTGATTTGTACGGTGAGAGATGTCCACCGCTTATAACCACTTACAAATATTTGCAATCTTTATAATTAAAAGAAAGAAAAAAACCCGAAGCAGAGGTCTACCTAAAATAAATAACGTATGTTCTGTTTAGGAAATAAAAAATGCAAGGAAATACTAGAAGAGGACTATTTACCTTCTTTTCTGGAGCCTTTATGCCAAACACTTCACCCAGGGCTAGTTGTTCACTGGACTCCTGGACAAAATATATAAATATATAATACTCTTGAGTAGGAAAAACTGAAAATTAAGGGCAAGCTAAAAAGTATATTAACTAATATTTATAAAGAAAACTCGTGGTTATAAAAGTTGCTAATTACAAGGAAGCTTCTCATGGAGAATAACTATATAAGAAACTCAGAGAAAAGTATTTACACAGCATACATACAGGATGATACTGCAATAGATTGTTGATAATGGTAAGTCGAATGCTCTCTAACATATCAGGATCTTCGACTTTGCGCCCAGTGTCTCTGACAATATATCAATCAAACAAAAAAACTGTGAAGACTAAATGTAAAAATAAAGCCATGAAAACATAGTAGACAATGAATAATAAGTGACATTGTTATTCCTTCATATGTTCGACATGCTATAATAAATATTATCAAAGAGAAAAATGTGAAACCAATAAGTGACTGTATTTCTTAAAATTTAATAATAATTTTGCAACTGGAAAAACATGTCTATTTCCAACAAGAAATACAAGAACAAAAAAAGAATTTTGCAAACAGAGTAAAATTCTTCACAGAAACTAATATATCTTTTCTATAAGTACAACACTGAATCCAAATTTTGCAACAACGTCTATGATTTGTAAGTGGAATATCAACCAATTGGCACATATACCTTTGTAATAATCAACATAAATATATTATCATATAAATATTTCTCTTCAAAGTCACAATCAATCATAAGTGCGAAAAGGAAATATAAATCAACAAAACTTGATATGTTGGTGATGTTAATGATAAACAATTTGATAATGAATGAAGAACCCTCACGCTACACCACAAAACAGGAAACGTTTTCTTCAGTTTTATGTTTCCAGCCATCAAGAGTAAACAATGCTAACAAAAATGAAGGGTAAAGACAAACAAGACTTACGATTGTGTGATAAAAAATTTTGTTTGCTTCACTGGTCCCTCAGTGGAGACAGTTCCCTTCGAAACATCCAATCCCAGATCTTTTAATGCTTTCATCTGCGTTGATATTAACATGCAAAAATTAATCACTAATAATCAATACTATTTATGAAATCACCTAGACAGCCAAGTAAAGCATAGAGGACCATAAAGACTCGTAGTTTTCACATGAAATTTACAAAATGAGGAGAAATGGGGCTTGTTCGTTAAGTAGATGGCATATCACTATCATCAATTTATATTTTCGCTATAAAATGTGCTTGTTTGAATAGAAATGAAGATGCACAATGAAAAAACATAATTTAATAAAACAAACCTTAGGACCTTCATAAAGAGATAGTATCATAACAAAGAGCTTAACCTTAGGACAAGATCATCCTTGGGCTATTACACTTAGTAATAATTAATATAGGGGGAAAAACTACTTACAACTAGGTAACTGTCATGTGGATGTTGGGCTTCTTTTAAATGTTTGAAAGCCCAAATGGATAATAGTATCATTGATTCGTATCATAAAGAATTTGACGTTTTTTTTATGCTGTAAACAGCCTAAACACAGGCCCCTTTTATAACGACTTGGAACATCCTATGTGCCAATTGTCAATTGACATAAAAAAAATACGACATCACTTAATAACAAAATCACACTTCAAGGATATGAATACACTAAAGAGATTCAATTGGATTGAAAAAAGAAACAGAGATTGAGCATAATTAAATTCCCAATAACCACATCACCGTGTCAAGAAGAGCTCCAAGGCGATCACCAAAGCTAAGTTGCACAATTGTTGCTTCAGAATCTGAGTCTTGATCTATCAGTACTATTGGCATTGGAACACTATCAAGATTTTTACTGGATATCTGCAGTAAGAATTAACAAATCAAATGTTGCGAAAATATTGTACATAAAAGCAAGGCATACCAGTCTAAAAAGACCAAAGGGTGCATATAAGGAATAATTAACAAAAACTCAGATTCTTGGCAAAAACACTTGTCAATTATAGCGACCACTATCTTACACCAGCACAAACTCAGACACAGACATACGCAGAGTGAATATAATGCAAGATTAACTTGTAAAATGCACACAAGCTACACGTGTGTGGTGTCAGCTGTGGTGTAAAGCAGTAGGGCATCTAGTCCCGAAAATAGTAATGATATATATTTAACAGCTTCCCAAAATGAAAAGAAGTGAAATCCTGCAATAAAGTGATAATAATGGGCAAGAAGCTCATCACTGACCAGTGAAGCTGAATCTACTGCATTCAAGTCATAAGAAGAAGCATATACAATATTCCTGCACAACATTTCAATCAGTAGTAAGAAAAACAGATAAAGATACATCGTGGTGACTCTACTAAAGAAGATTAAAGTTCCGATGGTGTTCACAAACAACTGGAAATAATATAAATCTGATCAGTAACAGTGGCTGCGCTGAGGCAGGTTTCTTGGATTGGACTTTGAGTTAGCAAGAATGACTAACGGTGTAAAAAGACATACAAAAACTGAATAACAAGCTGAATGTCGAATAGCCTATCCATAGTGAGGGTGACTACTAAATGGGTCATGCAATACGGTACTTTTTAGACCTGTTTGAATAAAACAGCTTAGTTGCAGTCTACAGCACAAGCGCTTATGTATAATCCATTTCTATAAAAAATAAAAAAAAAAAAAAAAAATTGTTTTTGTACTATTTTCATAAGCTATCTTTGAGAACTTATGAAAATAAGGTGAAAACAGCCTATAAACAATGTCATAACTCATAAGCTGTTTTCATGAGTTCTGCCACAACAAAGCTCAGTAGATAAGCTGAAATAAGTGGATCCAAATAGACACGTAGTTTTCTAGGCTGTACTAATTTCTTTGAAAACGATGAGTATTACTATGATCCTATTCGATCCCTAGTGAAGTCAACATTACATGCATAAACTTTAACATTTCCATTATTTTCATCATTTATCCAAACAACAGTCAAATATCAAAGAAATAAAAGAAAACATTGCTATAATCTACTTTAATAAACAGATGAAAATAAAAAACCTAAATCATAAAAATTAAAAAAATAATTGGAGGATTGTCTCACTTGTTCTTGGCGAAGGAAGAGGGACGGAGGGGGAAGAAAGTGTGAGAGGAAAGAGGAATGGAGAGCGGATCGGAAAGGTTGGTGGTTTGGACGGAGAAGGAAGGAGCGATGAATGCATTGGTCAAAGCCATGGCGGAGATGATGATGACGATGGAAGTTGATGAAGGAACAACCAAATGAACTGAGTCACTGTGTTGTTTCTTTTCTATTTTTTTTAGTATTTTTTTGCGTGTAAGTTTCGCTCTTTCTCCAAATTTGATTTCGTGTCCCACTACTTTATAATTTGATTCAATTTAATAAAAATATATTTTATTTGTACTATTATTGTTAATTGTTATATATATATATATATATATATATATATATATATATATATATAAATGAGAAGTAAGAAGGTTAAATAGCCGCCGTTAGATTAAAATACACATTTTAGATTAAAAGTTGGTTTTAGTGAAAATCATGGGGTGGTTGTTCATATTCTTAGTTTTCGTGGATCTAGCACCCCATGATTTTCACTAAAACCTAAATTGTATGTAACCACCCCATGATTTCTACTAAAATCGACTTTTAATCTAAACTGTGTATTTTAATCTAACGACTGCTATTTAACCTTCTTACTTCTCATTTTAAAATCACTTCTTATTTGATACATCCCCTATATATATATATATATCATTATTTACACTTGAATACAATACAAGAGAAACAATAAGCTAACTAGACTTTTTTGTATGACAAAATCAATCTTCATAAATACAACATTTATGAATTTAGAAGATATAACATTGTTATGCACGACTTTTGTAAATTTAAATAATGTTTGTGCTTGTACTGTTGTTTGTTTATGGAATCCGACTTTGGAAAATAAAATGATTCGGTGAAAGATCTAATGCTTGCTGACGAGGAATGCCTTGAATGGATTGATAGGGAAAGGCACGTCAGATCCAACGCTACAAGCCTACAACCATGCCAATACCATGTTCTTGTTGATCCTAGAAAGTAGAAAACAATCACCGTTTTTTTTTTTTACTTCACTTAATGACAAGAAAAATAAAAAACAATTCAATTTTTAATTCTTTAAATAATGATGGATCTGGTCCATTAAAATCCAATAATCTAAAATTGGTTCACCATAAAATCGACTTTAGAGAATCTAGTTTGATAAGAGAAAATGACGTTGTTAGAATGAAAGTAAGTTCATGGTAAGAGTTTTTTTTTTATTTGTTAGGAGTAAAAATGGATAGAAAATAAGAGAAAAAATATGTAAAAATAAAATCACAAAAGTATCCACCAATAAAAAATTATGATGGGAGGTCAAATTAAAAAATATATTTTGATTATTTTTGAAATAAAATTTGATTATAATGTAAGATATGTATAAAAAATTCGATTATTTCTTTTTTCACCTTACCTTCTTCCTACGTATCATATTTTCTTTTAAATGTTTTTTTAAGAATTTTTTTATTATATAATTCAAAATATATAATAAATCAAAAACCCTACCATTTCAGCAGTTGCATATTTTTCTTTTAAAAGCAACCAAAATAACAAAGTAAAAAAAAAAGATAAAACATGTCAGATAAAATTAAAACAACCAAAAAAAAAGATAAAAACAAGTCAAATAAATTATAAAAAAACACCATTGAAAAATTCTAAAAATTAAATAAAGCTAATACAGTTTTTTTAAGTTCTTTTGAAAATGTGAAAAATTGATCTAAACGGTGAAATTTTGAATGTTGATGGACGGAGTCCCGTAAAAAATCCATACTAAAGGAGTTTTGTTCTTTGATTTTTTTTCTTGTGATTTACTGAGCAAGTTTCGAATCAATATGAACAATTGTCCTGTGAACTGAAATTTTTATTAGGACACAACGGAAACATCTAACAATGACATGAAACACAAGGAGAGGGTTATAATGATTACTATGATTCTTAAACTAGTTATCCATGTCACAAACATGTCAGTCTTTGTGTTGATACAATTCAGATTGTATAATCCAAATTGTTTTTTCCTGAATTTTTGACACAATAAAGTCTTCAATTTTTATAATCTGAAGAGAAAAAAAATCTAAAGTATTTTTTTCTTCGTACTTTATAATCTTTGCTGAAAATTATACTTTTCTACCTAAAAATAGAGAAAACGCTTTTTTCAAACTATAATATGGAAATCACAAAGACATTTTCGAAAAAAAATAGAGCAAGTGAGACAAAGGAGAGTGGAATAGGAGATAGTCAAAACATTAACAAGGTTGAAATTTTTTTTATCACTTAAAAAATGTTTAATGCAAGTTTTTTTAATAATAAAGCTAAGTGTGAGTTCTAACAAAAAACAAAGCGTCATGTTGTTGGCTTTGTGTCATCTCCTCCAACAAATTAAACCAACTTTTATTCACTTTGTAATGGGTATAATTTAAAACTCTGGTTGAGTTAAGTCGGGCAGTAGGTTTTTACTAAGGTTTTACAACTTCAGAGTTTACTTCAACTCGTTTTGTCTAGGTAAACTCGACTCGAGCATTTGTACAAGTTTATCTAAAATTAAAATTAAATAAAATTTATTATTTACATGACATACGTAAACTAATATAATATTGTAAATAGTCCAGTAGTGGAAAATATGATAAAATTATAAAGGTTTTCAACCACAGCTGAAAACAAACACCACCATCGTAACCTTAATCAGCGTCGCAATCACCGGCGTCGAAATCGAAATAGTTTTCCTTCCACCGTCGTAATCCTATCAAGTATGTGCTCCCCTGTTCATTGTTTGAGAACTCGGAGAAGAAAGAAAAATAAACATTTCATTTCAGGAAGTTAGGCAACATGTCATGTAAAGGAAACTATTCAGTCTTTGGGCTTGAAGAAAAAGAATTGGGCTTTGAGCGTCAAAAAAATGGCCCAATTTTTCTTAAAAAGTTTTTAGACGTAAACTCGGTCGAGTTTGACCGAGTTAACTCGAGTCAAACTCATCAAAAAAATTTATTTTACCAGAAATCGAGTTTACCTCCGTGTCAACACGATTTTGGTGCCTAAAAACGTAAACTCAACGAGTTAACACTCGATTTGTGGAACATTGGTTTTTACAATGATCAAAACCAGTAGGTTTCTACGATGATCAAAACCTGCAATATATTATTTTTAACAGATATATGCTTTTTTGTCAAAAAATGAAGGTAATATTCGTTGAGAATAAAGTATCTAAATATCTTTATTTTTTTAAAGATTATATATATATATATATATATATATATATATATATATATTCTTCTCTTTGAAAACAAGTGTACCATAAGTTCTCCCTCGCCAACAAGTTGACTCTCTCTCATGTTGTTTGATTTATCGTCTTGTTGAGGTGTTTGTTTGATTTCTGTTTAAAAATTAATTTCAGTCAATTACAAATTCAATCAAGATTTAAGACATAAGTATTCTGATAACTTTAATTTTAGTATACTATTTGTAGATTTTTGTCGTTGTATATTATTAATTTGAATGTTGTGAGTCTGATCACGTATTCATCATCTACGCTTTTAACGATGTTGAATATTTAATTGTATTTGATGTACTCTCTCAATTTGAATAAATGAATATCATTGTTATGTAATTTTTCTCATATAAAAATATATTTCAGATAATTTATGTATTACAAACACAACAAAATTCATCAACATCGACGATGAGTGTGAGGTATCATAATAATGATGTTAATTCATCTTGAAGAGATTTATGTTGACAAGGGACAAGTGACTCATTTCGATTCGATGCAACATTTAACTCATCTTAAAGATTATATCCCTGACTGTATTTTGGGTTTGATCAACATATTTGCTTATCTCATATACGAGTGCGCCCACGTGGGTGGGTTGACGCTTTTCATTTGTTATCATTGATTATATCCTTTTAATTTTCATGTAACTGTCGCTTTTCAATTTATTGGAGATTACATCAAACCATCACTTTTCAATTTAATGGAGATTACATCAAATCGGGTGATTCTTTTCAGCAGCATTATGTATCCATCATTCATTCCTCCATGCAAACTGTCGTCTACGAATATGTTAAACCTTCCAAATTTGAAACAAATCTCATATTCTTCTTCGTAACTACAAAAATTGTTCATGCACCCACTCGACCATATTGGTTGCTCGCCATCATCTTAGCGTTCCATTTTACACTGAAACCATAAAGTGGTGCCAAAAATTCACAACATGTTGAACAATGCAACAAGTCACACTTGTAAGAAAAATATTTTATACTACCATGTACACCATCTTCTCCATCGACAATTTATCTCTAAAGAACGCAACACATTCACCAATACATAGACACGAGTATCCTATTAGTTGTCAGTCAAAATCTTTCAATTTATATGAAGATAGTATCCAACCTATATTAAACAAACATAATTTCAAGCTCTATCATGTAACAATCATACATTGATCAAATCAAAGATCATCAAGAGAACATTACTCACTTCCCAAACTTCACCACAATATTAAACTCACTATACACTTTCATCATATTATTATTATAATATAAAAGGGCCCATTGAGAGGAGTGAAGTGTGATTGAGTCAACCAAGCCAGAGGAGTCCAATTGACAACGACCACTTTTTACCAAATCTGTTGAAGGGCCCTCATTCGTAAACCCTATATATACTCTGTGGGACCCTCTTTCTCTCTCATTCCACCGTCATTGTTACAATCCCATCCCATCGTCGTCTGCGTGCAATCCTTTCTCGTCAATGCAGGTACTCTTCTCTTCTCTTCTCTCCCCTTCCCTTCATTCTTTCAACATTCACTCGTTCTTCGTTAACTCTATCTTTTGCCGCGAAGTGTAGTTGTTCAATTCGTATCAAGTTTTTCTTGAACCCTAGCTTTTTCTTTTGTAATTGGATTGTGATTATACGGTTGCGAAGTTTATTATCGCGTTTGTGTTGTTGTGTTTGTTTTTTAGGTGATGGTGATTTTGAATTTCGATACGTTTTACTCGTGTGTTGTTTCAGTTCAATAGCATTATCGCTTCACTGTGTTATTGATGATCTTGTTTTTCATCAATGTGCGTTTTATTCTGTGATGCATGCAATTCTAGTTTTACTACCGTTTATTGGTTTAGCTTTTATCGCGATTTTATTATATTTTTAAAGTGGAGTCACTGTGTTTTACGATTTTCTAGCTTACATTGACGTGGTTTTTTTGTAAGTAAAACTAGTTTGAGTTAGATTTTAGGGTTATTGAAATTTTCAAGTGTTTTGGTGATTGTAAGTGTAATGTGTTGTATTCGTGGTTGCTGCATTGTTGAGCTGTATGTGCTGCCGTCATCATACCTGTTGAGTTTGTATGAAATTGTATAAGGACTGTGATTCGCGGTTATCATCTTATTGACGACTTATTGCATTTATATCTTACTTATAGCCCACTTCTTTACTGTTGAATGGCTTGTCCACAGGCTATAGTGGAGGGTACTCTACACACGTGCTGGTTCAATTAACGTTGACTTATGGTGCCGTTTGGTTCCAGCACAGCTAGTCGCGAGGAATCGACTTTCAAGGGGCGTTTGTCAAATGGGCAGAGGGGAAATTTGGTAAATGGTGATTCGGATAGGTCTGCAAGCGTTCGTGAGGGTAATGACAGTCAGACATTTGTTTCTGGTGCTAATATGTTGCAGGGAAGTTCGACATCTTCAGCTGATTCGGATCCAGCAGCTCAGTCTTCAAAGTTGGATCCAAAACCCACAAGTCAAAAGTATACTGTTACTAGCTCAGGTGAGTTAAGACAGGTCCCGGGGACATCTCTTGGAAACAGCCTTGAAGATTGTGCTTTTCGAACTGCTAATCTGATCTCCCGCTTACCAGCGGATTCGGAGAAATTGAAAGAATTCAAGGCACGAATGCAAGAGGCTTCTGGCAAGTCTAGGTAATTTGAGGAACTTTATGCAATACAATTATTTCTGTGTCATCAAATCATACCAATTTAACTTCACTTCTCATTTAATGTAACAACTAATCAATTAGCGTGTAATTAAGAGCTTGCATTTTCAACATATATAATTGAACGACTATTATTTTAATCAAGTTTTTAGAATAAATGTGACGCCTAAGTGGTCCAGAACTATTAAAGATTAATGCCTCAAACTCATTGTTTTATTGTCTGTTTGTTGCTTGAGTAGTGATTCTGTTATAAAGGTTCCGCACTTTTATTTTTTTCTCAGATATGAAAAAAGTTTGGATGAATCTGTACACAAATTGAACAAAGTTTGGGAGGCTGTAAAGCCAAAGAATCAATTTCAGAATGAGTTGTTGCCAAATGAAACGATAAGTGGGTCCCATTTATCAAAAATGGGAAGTCAGACTCATCGAAGTCCTACAGAGTTTGCAAATCCAAGATTAAAGAGCAGGCCTAAGAATGTCATTCTGAATAAGTGCATCCGTACATCAGCTATTGAGATACAGGTTAGTAGCTAGCTAGCATTTTAAAATTACTGTTGCATTTTCTTTAGGGAAGTTGTGTGTTTATGACATGTTAATTACTTTGTTATTGTGTTTTTTAATGTAACAAAGAGGATAGAGTTCCAATAGTACTGAACAATATATAAAATTATTTTAGTGCTTTGAAATAACTTGACGAGGAAGGGCACGATGATATATCTTCTCTCGAATCTGGTGCAACTATATTTGATTTCTGTTACAACGTGCTTCTCTGAAAATTTAGAAGACCAAGTCTCGCACTATATGATCTGAGTGGAAGACTGAAAGATTTCATGGTGCAACTTGCAACTGTGTTTTTTAGTACACAGAAACTTTAATGGTTGGGCCAAGTTTGATATCCATCATACATTGTTATTTTTATCTTACTTACACTGTCAGTATATTTGTTAAATATCTGGAGTGACTATTATTTTTGGATTACGGGTGTAACTCATTGAACTGCAGCACATAAGTCAAAACCCGCTGATAACTAATTATTTCTTTGATTTTCATCTCTTGAATACTGACCGTACTATATTTTGTTGATAAATACTAGGCCGAAGGGCAAAACAATAGCTTTGGACAGCCTTTGGCAATCGGAAAGAATAAAGACAACACCGAGGATGGTGGTAAGGTTTGTGATGGTGTTGAAGAGAAGATTCAAAGGTTACCAGCAATTGAAGAAATACGGGAACGAAAAGCAAAAAGAAAACCTTCCATGTGCACTGGCTCTGCTGGATCCATTGATGGGGAAGGAAAACCGAAAAGAGCTATGTATCTAAAGCGAGCTAATGAGTCTGGTGTGCAGTCTTGTGATGCCACAGGTTTGAGGTAACACAGGTTTATGAAATGCTTTGGTTTTTAATGTTGTCAATAAATGACCATAATTAGGTTCGAGAAGTGAACTGGCTAGCCATAAAAATGAATTGCAATTTGCGAAACATGTTCGTGCATAAAAAACCAATTTATCATACTGAATTTAGGAATATTGTGTTTGTACATTTATAGGTTTCTACATAGAAATAACCTTATTAGATAGTGTTAAAAATTCATGCAGTGAAAAGATTGTCGGCTTACACAAAGTCTTATTTCAGTTACTGTTGAGATGTGATATGTGTACATAACATCATATTTAGTTCTTCACCAATCAATCTGTCACTTAAACTACTACACCGAGTATGCCTTTCTCTGTCTGAATTGGACATGATGCATTTTTTAATGGACAAAACTTAGGTGTTTTTCGTGTTGTTCTTAACTTAAATTGCACTTTTTGTGGTTATAACAAACTTTGAGAAAATTAAGAAGTTAAGAACAGCACGGAAAATAAATGCACATAAGTTTTGTTGTTTTTTATTCTAGGGTTAAATCTGTAATGATATTCACAGCCAAGATGAGATTCACACTCTCCTGCAAGCTGTGTCCAACTGCTTGCCTACCTTGTGAACTGTGATGCTATTGACAATTCTATAGCTTCCGCTCTCTTAGGATATACTAGTGAGAGGTGATGCAAGTGAGGCTATTATGATCACAAAATAAAGATTTGATTTGGGCCATTTGGCTATAACGGCGAGTAGTATCAAAGCTTCATGTAGCTTCCCTGCCTGCTAGTTCAAATTCATGTGTATCTGTCAAGAATGAGCGAAGAAAAGGTGTCTAGGGATTCTGTGGATGGAACAATATTGGGAACATGGTCTACTTAAAAGAAACAAGTATATATCTGCTCGTTTGTATTTATGATGCATCTATAGTGTCTTGCTCTTGACAACATTTATTTCTTTTATAAAACACTATTATAATTTTACGATTAATCTTATTCTCTTTTTTTAGGTTTGTGGACCATGACAAAAATTATACCGGTGGTATTTATCTACAGACAAAAGGCAAAGCTTCAAGGGCACCTCGAACTGGTAATTTGATAGCTGGAAATTCATCTTCCCTATCTCATTCTTCCGAAACACTCGAAGCCTTGGAGCAACCTTCAAATGTGAACGAGCCTCATTCAGTAAGTGGGACAATCAATGGTAAACGTACCCATTTGGCACAATGGGTTAGGCAGAGACCTCAAAAAATTTCTCGCACTCGAAGAGCAAATGTGGTATCCCCGTTCTTAAATTGTGATGAAATGCAAGTTCCATTAGAAGGTTGTTCCCCTTCTGAAGTTGGTACTAGAACGAATTCTACTACAACCAGTGGACCACCAATATCCAAGGGTGCTATCAACAACATTCATTGCGATAGAATGAAAAATGTAAACAATTCATCACCGACTAGATTATCTCAAGGTGAAGAATCTGGCGCTGGAGAAAATGGTGAAAGTAAATTAAAGGGGAAAGGATTGGACAGAATTAAAGGGGATGAAAGAGCCATAAGTAATTCCTATAATATAAGTTCCTACATGTCAGTGACAGAAAAGGAAAAGCTGAACAAAGCAGAGACTGGAGATGGTCTGCGTAGGCAGTGCCGTGGCAGTAGTGACTTTTCGGTTTTGAAGAGTGCCATTTCATCAACGGAAGAGAAGTTAGAGACTTTAACCTCGACAAAGCCAATTCGAAATATGAAGCCTTCTTCTGAAAAGAAAGCAAGGTTAGTGCCTCAACCCACCCCCCACCCCCCCCCCCCCCCCGCTCTCTTTTCCCTTCTGATAATGGCTAAAAAAGGGATTCCCTCCACTAGACTGAGTTTGTGTTTTTTCAGTAGATCACGGCGATCACACAACAGTAAAGCTATTGCTCATCTTGGAGATATTGCGGGTAGGTCTATCAATGAGTACTCATTGCATTATAAAGTTGAATTGTTTACAATACTATACTTATTTAATACGATAGTTATTGCTTACTTATCTGTTCATATCTATTTGTATGTGTTAATATAAGCCTTTATACTGATCTCTAACACCTAGTTCCTTCCTTACAACCGACCCTGCTCCCACATATCCTTCACTTCCCCTAATTTCTACACTTATTTCTTCAAAGGGAAACCCTTATCATATGTTCAATTGTAACTACCCCTGCCCTGCATCACTTAGGTATTTGTTTTTTTTGCTTGCTCTGTTTCTGAGGGGATTTGTTGCTTTATCAATTTAGTTTTCAATGGTATTTCTGGAAAATTTTCCGCGTGCAAGATTTATGCAATCGTGTATGCCTGTACATATTCAGTTTGAAATTGTTGTTGTATTGTAATTGGTATTTAGTTTATGCGATGTAAGAAAGAACAATTTATAATAAGTGCATGGGTTAGCATTACAAAATATTGTTAATGTAATTGTTGAAGTTATTGGGTTTTAAATAAAATAAGAAGAGGAATAGTAAGGACTTTTGAATATGATAATGGTGTAATATTATTGATAATAACTTGATATAAAAGATTAAGCACCAACCCTTTTTATAGGGTACAAAACTCATAATCTTAATTGATTAAGGAAACATATCATGATAAACTAAGAAATATGGAAAACAAACTTCAGTAACCTAAGATACTTTGATATTAAAAACTGTTCCTATTAATGAACTAAGATACTCTAATGTAGTAACAAGATGTTATATGATATTTTCTCATATTCTAACAGTAATGTTATACAAACCATCCAACCTGGCAGGTAGGTCAGGTGATGACCGTGAAGAACTATTATCCGCAGCCAACTTTGCCAGAAATGCCAGCTGTATGTAACCAAACCTGCTACTTTTGAGGTGTGTGTGTTTTATGCATGCAGAAACTTTATCTATATATATTGGTCCTTGACAGATATTGGCTGTTCTAGTTCATTTTGGAAGAAAGTGGAACCTAATTTTGCTCCTGTCAGCTTGGATGTCAGAGTCTACTTGAAGCAGCTGGTAGGTGTCTGACTATTTGTTTTTGAAAAATTTAAGTGGCCTTTAAATGAAGTATTGTTTCCCCCCCCTTTTGTTACTCTTTGCATCAGGTTAAAACAATAGAGGATGATCAAAGATGTTTGTCTCAAAGGCTTTGCCTTCAAAGTGATGCCCCGATAATGTTTTAAGAAGCTCAAATCTTATATTTGCAATATTTTTCAAATTTGTCACCTTTTTACGTATGATGGACATTCTATTTTAAATGGCTAAACAGACTATTAAAATCAGCTTATTTATTCCTTTGGGGTGCATGTGTGCTAGGTAGTCAATAGTGCGAGATAGCACCGCTATACTGGCAGAGCGGAGGATCACCGCTACTGTGAGGTTAATAGCGGCACAGTTAACGATAACGGCCGCTCCAGGTGAGATCTCGGCGGAGCAGGGTCATGGAGCAGAAGCGGCTTTAGCACCGCTATACTGTTTTAACGTGAAAAACTGAAATTGACCCTGAAAATTATCCGTTTCAAGGGCAATTTGGCTGAACCCTAACCTTTTCCTCTCTTCTCACTGCTTGATCTTTCTATTCCATTCCAAATTCATTCATTTGCGCTTTAAGTTTGGGGAGCCCCAACGCTTTTCACCGCTCTGTTCTTTTCAAGTTCTGCACCCATTGCCGTACAACCACTGTTTAGTCAAGTTCTTTAATTTACTCTGTTCTGCTCCATTCTTTTCCTCCTTATATGTTTATCTTTGTATTTTTTTCATTTCTCTATTGTTATATGTTATCTCTGTATTTTTTCATTTCCTCTTTATATGCTCCTTTCTTTTCCTCCTTATATGTTAGTCTATTCATTTCTCTATTCTTATATGTTCTCTCTGTGCTTATATGTTTTCCTCCATCATGTTTTTCATCTTCCTCACTTTATGATTTTTTTTATGCAATATTCTGTAATGTTCTTGTGCATAATATTTTTGTATGGTTGCTATTAGGATAATCTTGTTGGATAAGGGTAGGATAACTGAATTCTAAATTTCTCGGCTGTTAAATCCTACAGTTCTGCAGCAGACCGCATGGTGCAGCTGTTGCATAGGATCCAAATTATTGTTACAAAACTACATGTGCACACACTCATACACACATACGAAGAGGGATCAAGTTACTCCAGGAATAGCTCTGAGTAGAGTGCTCCGCTTCATAACTCATTATAAACGTTGTATTTCACCAATACAACCGTCAAATTAAAAGTTCTTATTGAGTATTTCAACTCCACATATTTTCATTAAGTTTTTAAACTATTTGCTACTTCATCAAGTCACTTAAAATGAATGTATAAAAATTTATTAAGTAAATGTTGATTCCTGGATTATATAGCTACAAATTTTGGATTTATATGATACTTTGTGTGTTTGATCATTAATATAATATGGCAATAGTCAATGGTCGGATCAGTGAAATTTAATGGTTATAATGAGTTATTAAGTGAAGCAACTCAAATGAGAGATTTTTTTAATTATATTCTCTTGGTTTCTAACCCAACCTTTACCTCATAATAGAATTCAAACAAGGAGGACATCGTACGATAAGAGTTCGGACTGATTAACTTATCATATCGTACTGACTCATTAAATAATAGATTAAGATACGATAACTTATCATATTTGTCTATCTTATCTACCGAACAATAAATTCAGATGAGAGTGCTTCAAACTTTCGTTTTCGTAATAAGTAAAGCTTAGCGTGCATCAAAAAAGGTGATATAGTATGAATAGCCACAGGAATATAAAAATGGGACAGAACTCAAATTACTATAAATATGCTGCTGCCAGAGTAAATTTTTTATCAGTTATCAGTCTTTTTCTAACACATTTCTTTCATTCAAATTCTCAGGAGGGGGTCGTGCTTAGGGACAAACTTTTGTCGCAAAGTCCTCTTGAGGGAGACAGAGGCAAAAGCATTTTAAATCAAACTGAATCAAAAGAGCCACCTTCAATGGTTGACACGGTTGATCAATATCGTGCAGGCAGCTTTTTGTGCAGTCAAATGAATTTAGAAAACAAACCAGCACCATTGTATCAAAGAGTATTGTCAGCTCTGATCATTGACGATCAAACTGAAGAAACCGTTGGAGATGAAAACATATCTTTTCTGTGTGAAAGAGATGATTCTCCTTTGGAGGCTTGGGATTTTGAGAACCAATTTAACAACAGCAGGACCGAACACGGATGCAACACCGACACTGTTTCCTGTAATGGGAATGCTACCTCTGAGCAAACGTGTATGGAGGATAAACTCTTGCTGGAGCTACAGAGTGTCGGCATATATCCAGAACTAGTGGTAAACTTCTAATTTGTAGATATCTGAAAGTCTTGGTAGTTTATTCATATGGCAGGTTTTCTCAATGTTTTAACTGTCTTACCTTTGTTCCCGTTTTTTTGTTTATCTTGTATACATGCATAGTGCACACATGAAACTAGACTTATAAAAATAAGAACAATTCATTCAGCTCTACCTGACAACTTCAGCATTTATGACGATCTGTCCATGACATGGTTTTGTTGCCTCTTTCAAATTTGCTAGTATACCTCCTTCATTCTTCAAAATAAAATTCAGCAAAACATTGAGGGTAGGGGATCCTATTCCTAGATGTTCTCTTTGTTTAACAATAAATATTTTTAACTACCCATTTACACCAAGAGGTGGCAATGGGGGGGTTTTATGCAGTGGTGGTGGGTGTTAAAGGCATCTGTGGTGATTGAATTTGAGGGTGCCAAGTGGTGGTCGAGGATGATGCCAATGACAGACGGTGTCTAGTGGTGACAGCGGTGGTAGTGGATGCCTAGTAGCGGTGGTGGGTGCTATGATTTAATTATAATGAAGGTCTGAAGGGTGTTGAGCGACATTACATATGCCATGCTTGGGTGGTGGAATTGATGGTCCCCATTGTGTTATGATATAGGAGTGTTCTTTCTTTTCAATTAAATTCCTGGGATCCTAACAGTGACAGTGGAGATTCTGAGAAGCAGCAGTGATGGTGAAGGGACGGAAATGACAGAGTGCATTGGGCAGCAACATGGATGAAGGGCCCCGAGGTTGATGGTGGTAGAGGGTTTTGTGCGGAAGTGTTGTTGGATAGTAGTCAATAGCGGCCTATAGCGGTTCGTCTGCTATAGTGGCCTAGCGGCCGCTTCAGCCGCTATTTGATTTTAGTAGGAAATTTCCAAATTGATCCTATTTTTAAAACCTTTTTAGGGCATTTTAGAGAATTCATAAACCCTAACATTTTTCAACTTTCTCTCTTCTCGCCTGCGCCGCGAAACACACTCTTCTATCTTCTATCTGGAAAACACGACCTGGGGATCTCTTCTATCTTCTAACTGGAAAACACGACCTGCGGATCTCTTCTCTCTTTCTCTGTTCTCAACTCACACGATCTCTTCTCTCTTCCTTTGTTGCGTGGTCACCATCGCCGATTCTTTTCCACTGTTCTCACACATCTCATGCGATCTCTTTCTCTCTTCCACTGTTCAGGTTCATTTTGTTCTCTTCCTCTGTTCTTTCTTTATTTGTTCCTCTGTCTTTTCTTTGATTTCTCTGTTTTTTTTTTCCTTCCTCAGTTATTTTTTTTTTCCTTCCTCTTTTGTATGGTTTCTTTGTTCTTTTTTCTTCCTCTGTTTTCTTGTTTTATGGTTTCTCTTGTTTTATGATTTTGTTTTATTTGTTCCTCTGTCTTTTGTTTTTTGGTGTTTTTGATTTATGAATGTCTCATGAAATTTGAGTGTTATATTTAATTTTATATTAAATATAAGTTTTTATTTTTGTTGAGAAATATACAAGTTTGTTTTTACTTTATAGTATAATTCATGTTGTTTGTCCAAAAAATAATCAGATATCGGTGACCGCTATTTGTTATACGCTATCCCACTTTTGGGGTCGGTCGCTATACACCGCTATCCGGGATTGACTACTATAGTTGGATTGTAGTTTAGGATTTTGAACATAACTTTATATTTAACACATTTTAAATCAATTTTTTCTTCCTTCCAAATCCTCCCAATATTGGAGGGGAGGGAAATATTTTTACCCTCACCATTCCCCTCCTGCCCTTTCATCCTTAATTTTGATCTAAACAAGAAAATTTATTTACGTGCCTCTCCAATCTTATAAGATGACTGGTGCTTGACTCCTTGGCACAGAGCATGATTTTTATATGTTAATAATGCAGTCATGCATTATTTTTAAAGAGCTTACTGAGTATTGAATATGATTTTTTTGGGTTAATTTTTCAATCAATGCTTCTGCTCCTAACTGTTCTCCTTATGATTGTCTTTTAAAAGCCTGATCTTGCTGATGGAGGTTGTGAAGCCATTGATCAAAATATTATTCAATTGCAGAAGGAATGCTTCCAACAGGTTTTGATTCTTATCTTAAGTAAATTGTTTAGAGGGAAGAGCCTGTTTGGTTTTGAGTTATTATTGGTTTATTAAAGTACATGATAACTGTCTATATTTGACCAATTTTGTAGCTCGCCAAAAAGAGAAAATACTTTATGAAACTTATTCAAGCAGTAGAAGAGGGCAGGGAAATGGAACCACGGTAAAATATTTGATAATATGATTTATCTTGTTCATTAGTTGTTTTTTATTTTTTATGTTGACAAATCCATATGTTGATCCTCATTAATAGCTAATATGTATTGTGTTAATCTGCAGAGCCCTTGAGCAAGTTGCTATGGACAAACTTGTTGAGTTGGCTTATAAGAAGAAGCTGGTAATATGACTTTATTTTTTGCGCTTATTCCCTGTTGTTTGCTCTGAGTTAGTTGTAAGATGCAGATGTGCCAATTGTATTGAGCTATTTAATATGTTATTTGAAGCATGTTATTTGTTTGATTGAAAGGTGGTGTAATCGTTGCAGTTTAATGTATTTTTTTTATCTTTGAATTTATTTTCTTTGTTCTTTCTCTCTTTTTCAACTTCCCTTGAGATGTGTTACTAATGACCATTTATAATATTGATAGGCGACTCGTGGAACTAGCGCTGCAAAGTATGGACTTTCTAAGGTCTCAAGGCCAGCTGCTTTGGGTTTCATGAAGAGGACTCTTGCTAGATGCCGGATGTTTGAGGAAACCGGGAAAAGTTGCTTTCAGAATCCCATGTTTAAAGATATCCTATTTGCAACTCCGGCTCGTGAAAACAATGCTGCATCAACACTTGCTGAAAACCTGCCACTTGCTCATAATTCTCAGCAAGAATGTGCACTATCAGGTTTTATACTTTTGTCTTGTTTTATTTGTTTTTGATGTATTTTCTATGATATAAATTCCTAAGGCATTTGCATTTTGCTTCATCTTTATTTATAATTCTTCCTGGTTTATAAAATCTTTATTTAGGTGGATATATCCTTTTTATTTCTTATTGGTAATATATCGGGCCTTGGTCTTGCAGGTTCATTTCGTTGCACGGAGCAAAATGTCTTGGGAAATTCAGACCATCCCTCTGACCTGGATGCTGCAAAGATTGGACCAATACTGAACGGGGGGAAGAAAGAAGAAGTGCTACTTGATGAGGTTGGTGCTAGTGCTTCTTTGAAACCTACATCAACTCTTGGCAATTCATTCTTGGGTGGAGCAAAAGGAAAGAGGAGTCGAAGAGTGAGTAACAAAGACACTCCTCGGAGAAGTTCTGTTAAAAGAGGCATTCGTTCTTCTGCAAGTAACACAAGGAGTGAGCGTAAAATAAAACCAAAGGCCAAACCAAAGGCAGCTCAACTGTCTACTTCTGCAGAAGGATCTCTCGGCAAGTTGGTGGAAAATATTAATTCTGAAAATCAGTTGGCTTGTGGCTCTGGTCAACTTGTTTCTGGTGATAACAACGGAAAAAGTAAAGTTGGGTCTGTATCTCATGGTAACGATTTTGCCATTGAAACTGAGGAACCCATGGACTTAACAGACGTGCCTGAACTGGACTCTACAGTAGTGGGTGTAGGTAAAGACCTGGATTCTTGGTTAGACATTGATGTGGATGCTTTACAAGATGATGAGGATGCGGTGGGCCTAGACATACCTATGGACGATTTGTCCATGGTTCTTTGAAGACTAATGCGGGATATTATACATCCCTATGCATTATTTGGTGTTTATAAACAGCGCTGTGTCAGTTGAACGCTGCAAATACAATTCATGCATCTCAAGTTGGCACTCTTAGTTTTGCTCATTATTTTATACTTGTCAGTCAGTATCTATCTATAGTACCAAATATAGGAGCCCATGAAAGGGTTAAAGAAATAGAAAGAAGAAAAAGGTAGGCCTCAATTGTTCATATGATCTTGAGCTTCATATAGGTTGTAACTATTTTACATTCGTTACAAAACTGATATTCCCGTTGTAATTTTCTCTTATGGGCTTGTAAATTATCACATCCAAATTACAGCGTTTTTTTTTTGTCAAACAAAATTACAGCGTTAGAAATTCAGTTTGTTGTACCGATGGTGGCAAGAATTGGAAGCCAACAAGCTGTCGTAGAAAGCCAACGACATTTGTGTTTTGAAACAATAGAACGCCAACGCTCAATATTTGAGGACTTTTATTTTTAAAGGAAATGTTTGAGAACTTGTTGTAAGACAAGTATGTTACCAAAAAAAATAAAGAAGATTAAAAGCATCCTATTAAAATTGAAAATTAAGATTAAAGTTGGAAACAATTGCTACTTAAGCCTTTAACTTCTCACTAACACAAAAAAAAAAAAGACAAACTAAATAAACCGAAAATAAGGCTATTTTTTTAAATTAAAATTATTGGCAGAAAATTTGTCTCTTGCGTGCATTATACTCGATTTACATTAAAGAAAGAGGCTTTGAGATTTCTCATACAATTTCTTCCAAATCCTACATCGGTTTAGAGTAATTATCTAAGACTCTTTTTAGGCGCTTTCTAGGGTGCGCAAACATAGTATGTTGCACACCGTGCACAAGTTCATTTTAACGATGGATGTTGATGTTCCATCATTGCTTGCAATGCACCGTACACACTCGAATCATTCTCTCCAATATTGATCTCTCACTACAACTCCTCTGTGTGTCGGATGAACTCTCTCTTTCTCTTGAGGTCAAATCCAATGATTATTATCTGTTGTTTAATTAGTGTTTATTATTTATGAGGAAAATCGAAACATTGGATTGATGAATATAAATTTACAACGATTGATTGAAATTTTTTATAAAAAAACGATTAGAGAATTTCAACCTATATCGTATGGAGGATCATGCAAAACTTAGTGAAGCATTGTATATGTCGTATTATAAAGTTAAAAGTTTAATTAAGTTACCTTCTTGTGAGTCCCATCAAATATAAAATGAAATTCACATGCAAGGCACATAAATTTTACTATAAAAAATGCATTAGAGAGCGGGGCTTAAACAAATACTTAAGGTGCAATGCTTTACCAAATTGTTTGGAGCATCGAGAGTAGTGTTCATTTTGGATTAGAGTTGTTTGGTTTAAGCAATAAGAGGACCAGTGGAAACAACTCAGCTGCCGACCAATTCTTTTGCTTACAAGTCAATGCAATATTGCAATGAATAAAGCAAACAATGAGTTGGTTGATGCTGTCATTTATTGTTCCCAACTAATGCCCCTTTAATTTATGAAAAGATAATTTACCCTTGTACAAAAAAAAAAAGAAGATAATTTACCTAGTTTTTTTTTTTGAGAGGATAATTTACCTAGTTATATAGTATAAAATGTGGACGTTAATTTCATGACTGTTTTTTTTTTTTTTTAACATATATGAAATATGTCATTGATGTTTATAAAAATGAACTGAGGAGTAGTACTCAAAACATAAAAATACAAACACATTTTAAATGTCTACTAGTATTTTATTAGTAATTGTATAGATTAAGTCTACTACTAAAATTATTTCCCACAATTAAAGAATAAAATGACTGTTTTTCTAAATACAATTCTTACCCCAAAAAATATCCCATGGCCTATAAATATGACACTCAATAATTGATGAAACAATATGTGAAGCAAAGTCATTCAACCAAACACATTATTTCAATAACATCTATCTACCAAATATTGATCCTGCAAGAAATAGTTAAGTTTCAAAACCATGATCAACAACAAAGTAACCATTATTCTTTTAGTTCTTATGTGTTTCATCATTGCTGTTTTTTGTTCTGATCCTGATCCTGTTATGGATTACTGCATAGCCAAATCAGAAGACAACAAATTCAGTTGCAAAAACTCATCTACAGCAACAGTTGAAGATTTCACATTCTCAGGCATAAAACTACCTGGAAACTTCAAAGATACTGGATTTTCTTCAATGGGAGTGAATTCAAATGTGTTTCCTGGTTTAAACACTCTTGGAGTTTCATTTGTTAGAGCAGATTTTGATGTTGGTGGTGTTAATGTTCCTCACTTTCATCCAAGAGCAACAGAAGTTGCTATTGTATTGGAGGGAAAAATTTATTCAGGATTTGTTGATACCAAGAACAAGATTTTTGCTAAGGTTTTGGAGAAAGGTGAGGTTATGGTTTTTCCAAGAGGACTTGTGCATTTTCAGATGAATGTTGGTGATGTTCCTGCTACTATTTTTGGTAGTTTTGATAGTCAAAATCCTGGTTTGATGAAAATTCCAAATGTTGTTTTTGGATCTGAGATTAAAGATGAGCTTTTGGAAAAAGCTTTTGGACTTAATTCTAAGGAGCTTTCTAAGTTAAAGAAGAGGTTTTCTCCTAGCTAAATTGCTTTTTTATGTTGAGAAATTATTTTTTGACATCAAAATTTTGATGTCAAATTCTACTTTGTTATTTTAGTTTTTTTATATGTATTTTTGAAAAGTGGAATAGATATAAATACATACGATTTCACCAACGATATCTGTATTTAGATGTTGAAATAACATATTTGTTTTATGTTTAGTAACGGTGGTTCAATCTTCGATGAAAACAATGAAAATTGAAAAGTGGAATCTAAATTAAGGCCACATCATGCATGGTAAAAAAATTTATATGATATTTTGGTATAACATTTCTCGTGACTAGTTGAAAATACCCTATTAATGGAAAGTTATAAGATTGATTTACAGTTAATTTTTTTAATAATTGATCCCTTCTTACTTAGGAAAGATTTTATTGATAATGTAAGAGTTAAGAGGATTAGGAGTTTGAGGTTAAGTTGTTTCTAAGCTTTTGCTTTTTTGTGTTCATATTTTATTGTGATCAAAGTCAATAATGATACACGTTTGGCACAAAAGCTTGGAAATGAAATGAGTGGTTGGAGGGGAATATTTCTTTGACATGAGTGTTTTATCTTTACTTTTCCATTCTGATACGCTTAATTAGGTTATGGCAGTGTGTGCTTTTATCCCAAGGCATCATTTTCAAGAGGTTGAAACTGCTCCGAAAGTTCCCTTAACCTCCTTTGGTTGTTCCAAGTTCCAACCCAATCATTTGACTAGCATTTAGCTGCTTTTCCATTCTAGCCTCTGTGTCATGTTTTCATTGGGGATTGGGGAACCAAACAATCCCTGAATACATGGGTGTCACATGGTGTAATGAATTTGTTTGATTTTGCCATAAAATTTATCATGATTAAATCGGATGTGCATAAGTTGTAACTCAAATGATAAAATGTAAAATTTGTTAGGTTGAATGTTATAAACAATGTTCTAATTTTCTATGATTTTTCCACTACAATAACATATTCAACCTTGTATCAAATTTAAGAGATAAATATGCGAATAAACTCAAATTAATAGCACATAACTACAAAATATCTCCAAATAATATGATAAAATCAAAATGATCGGTACATTGATGTCTCTACATCTGCAATGTTCCAAATTATTGATTGAACTTGCAATTGGCCGAAGTTGATATTTCAATACTAACCAAATGAACACCACAACAAAACGAGAAATCAAACAATGGCGTAGAAAACGACAAACAATGCGACCACACTAAGACGACGAAATCACGAGTGTGAAAACCACTTACTTGTATGAAAATAGGAGGGGGCAGAAAAAGGTTAAAGTAAGGTGGTTTCACCACAATGAGGAAGTCAAGGGTGCAATTCCTGTACGAAATCCTCACCCACGGGAAGTTTTCATCACATCCTATTCTCAAGTCATCAGTGCAGAATGTGTTGACGGACCTGCCGCAGTCTTAACTCGTGAACACTACGAAAAATGCACACCTTATTTTTGATAGAAGGACGATATAATGTTTTAAAAGCTTATGCTATGACTGAATCTAGAGAAAAGCTGAGTTCATTGCTGGTCTATTTTAAGCAATCTTACTTTGCATTCACAATTTGATTCATTGACACAAAATTTTGTCCTCCTAGTCACGTGCCAGCAATTCCAATTGTTGTACTTGTACCAAGGCTTCTCTTATTTTAAGTAATGTAAATGTTATTTATTCACTGTTTTTTCTGTATGAAAGTATACACTATTCTAGTTTAAGCTTAATGTGGAATTTAGACATGCTGGACTAATCATTATTACAATATTCAAATGAAAATATACTATTCTCGGTCTCTAATATTCTTTTAAATGACGAAGCTTTACTGCATAAAATCTTTCTGTTCGAACTAAATGTGCTTGGTCTCTAATATAAAGGCAAAGCCTGATATAATCCCAACTATATTAATTTCTATTCGCTTTAACACAAACCTCACTTTGTCTCCATCTTTGGAAAAAGATGTAGACTCAGTTGGTTTTGCTAATTCATGTCATGAAGTTCCTGCTGAGAAGTCTAATGAACCTGATATTGTTGAAGAGAAACTTGTATATTGGGGTTTGGCTGAAAATGGGGTTTGTGTCCAAGATGATAAACCTCCTTCAGAAAAAATGGAACTAATTAGTGAAAAAAAGATATAATAAAACTAACTTTCTAAAACAAGTTTATTATCTTTTTTTGTTTTGTTACCTCTTTCTTAATGAAACTAATTAGTCTAAAAAGATAGAATAAAACAAACTTTTGAAAGCCTGTGACTTACAAGCAACCACTATAAATGTAGACAACTGAATCTATGAATTCATAGCATCCAAAACATTATCGAATATTTTCTCAAGTCATGGCTTCAATTTCAAATTTTCTTTTGTTCCTCACCCTCTTCACGTCATTCATCAACCTTACAACTTCACTACCATGCAACTTATACACTTTTCCAAACAACCTTAGCTATGCAAAATGTAGTGACCTACCCGTTTTAGAATCCTCTCTATATTGGAATTATAACCCAAAAACTAGCATTATCGATGTTGCATTCAAGAAAATTAATGTAAAGGATTCTAGTTGGATTGCTTGGGCTATAAACCCTACTTCAAAAGGCATGTTACGATCACAAGCTCTAATCGGTTATCGAAACTTTGATGGAAGTTTCAAAGCCTATACTTCATCAATAACAAGTTACCAAACTATGTTACAAGAGGGTAACATTAGTATTCCGGTTTATAATGTTTCAGGAATGTACCTAGATGGAAACATGATGATCTTTGCAACTTTACAACTTCCTAGAAATGTTAGCTTGGTTAACCATGTATGGCAAGAAGGATTGGTTTCTAGTGATGGAAGATTGAGATCTCATGCTTTGACTGGAGCAAATATTCAAAGTTTTGGAACTTTGAATTTTCAATCTGGAAATATTGTTTCTCAGAATGTTGGTGGGAAATTGACGTCAAGAATCAAACTAAGAATCGTAAGTGACTTCTTTATTGTTTTTTTTTATTTTTTTTATATATAAACAATCACTGTTTTTATATTTACTTTTAAATTTAAGTGATGTCTTTTTTTTCTTTGAACTATGAAAGTATGTGTACAGAGCATTTTAAAAGTTTCCAATGCTTAAATTCGATTTGTAGATTTTTTTTTTTTAAAGGGAGGTTATATATTTTTTTATTTTTGACAAAATGTTATTGTTAAAGTTGTTATATTTCAAATATGCATGTCAACGTCAAAAAAAATATATGTATGTCAAATTGTTTTTTTTCCTTTTCCAGATGAGTTTTTTTTTTTTTTTTTAACAGTTTTGGATAAGCAATTTGTTTTTTTTACAAGGGATAAGCAATTTGTTATATTTTATATTTGTATCTATATTTTATATCTTATATTTCTTTTTTATTATATAATTTCATACAAATCAGTTTGGAACGGTTTTGGATAAATTATTTGTTATATTTTATATTTAATTTTTTTTTGGTAAGTTTTATATTTGCTATCCTATATTTATTTTTTTTATTATATAGTCATGATCGATTTCTTGCTTTTAGGAAATCATCTCTGGATTTTTTTTTTAAAGAAATTGTCTGGATTATTTTTTTGTTTATATCAATTATGAGAAAAAATTATATTGTTTTCATGCCAAAAAAATAAATAAATTGCTCATAAAATACAGTACGTTTATTTAACTTTGAAAAAAAAAAGATATTAGTTTGGTCGATTGTGTTTAATTTCTCAAACATGTGATCTCTCACTTAACATTTTTTGTTTATTTATTATTATTGTTATTTGTTTGAAATTTTGAATTTTAGTAGTTTGTATGATCACTAACAATCCGTCTCTCTCTAAAGGTACATGCAATTTTGAATGTTATAAGTTGGGGAACACTAATGCCAATTGGAGTAATATTGGCTCGCCATTTGAAGAGATTTGAAGGACCAACAGGATCAACATGGTTTCAATTGCATAGAATTTGTCAATCTATGGCATTATTAATCGGCACTGCTGGTTTTGCCACCGGTTTGTATATGGGGAACCAACCAGGAATTCACAACACACCACATAGATGCGTTGGAATCACTCTAATGACTTTGGCACTTGCTCAAGTTTGTGTTGCATTTCTTCTTAGGCCAAAGAAAGATCATAAGTTTAGAATATGGTGGAACATTTTTCATTTCTTAGTTGGTTACATAACTATAGTCTTAGCTATATGGAATGTCTTCAAAGGCTTTGACATGTTGGGGGGTAATATCATGTTTAAAATTATATATGCTTGTGTAATTGAAAGTTTGGTTTTAATTGGTTTGAGTTTAGAAGTTGCTACTTGGATTACGTGGTTATGGAACAAGAAGAGCAAAGAACTCGGAGTATAGGGAAGATAAGGCTAAACGGTTGCATTATAGTGATTGGAATCAAAATATTTTTGCTTGTCTTTGCTTATGTTGAACAATCTCTACTTTTGTATTTTCAATTTTTAATGCTATTTTGTTTATTGGAAGAAAATAACTGCTATAAGATAATTTTATGTTAGTGTACAAATTCATAATATGAAGTTATAACCAAGATGAAATTCCATTTGTTCCCATCTCTGGTTTTGAGGGAGATAACATCATTTAGCACTCTAGGTATAAGGGTCCCACCCTTCTTGAAGCTCTTGACCGAATCAAGGAGCCTAAGAGGCCATCAGAAAAGCCTCTCCGATTACCACTTCGGGATGTGTACAAGATTGGAGGAATTGGAATTGTGCCTGTGAGATGTGTAGAGACTGGTGTCTTGAAACCTAGAATTGTGGAGATGCACCATGAAGCTTTCAGTGAGGCCCTTCCTGGTGACATTGTGGCGAGGCTATGTCGCCTCAAACTCCAACAATAACCCCGCCAGGGAGGCTGATAGATTTACATCTCATGTTATCATCACGAGTCAACCTGGCCAGATTGGAAATGGCTATACACCTGTTCTTGACTGCCACACCTCCCACATTGCTGTCAAGTTTGCTAAGTTTGTTACCCGAGTTTGACAAGTATTCTGGTACGGAAATTGAGCAGGAGCCCGGATTCTTAGAGAATGGTGATGCTGGTGTCATTAAGATTTAAGATGATATCCTTCGCTTGGCTGTTTTGCTGTCAGAGACATGCGTCAAACTGTGGCTGTTGGAGTCATCGTGGATGTGGATAAGAAGGATTGTAAGATCAGTAAGTCAGCATTGAAGAGGAAGGAGGCATTGGAGAAGTGAATTTTGCAGGATAATCTATCTAGGGAAGTCTATCGTCGTTGTATACGAATAATAACCAGTGGGCATTGTTAAGTTCATCAGAGAAACCTTTAATTGAATCCATGCCTGTTTTTGTTCCAGACCTGATTATGATATCTAAGTCCATATTGCTTGTTTTTAAGGTTGTTTGGTTACTAAAAAGGAAGAGATCAAAATAAGAAACATAAGCATAATGTTATCGAACATATAACCTTAACGACAAAGAAAACACTCAAAATAACAA
The DNA here is from genome assembly GCA_958299785.1 of Medicago lupulina. Lineage (NCBI taxonomy): Eukaryota > Viridiplantae > Streptophyta > Magnoliopsida > Fabales > Fabaceae > Medicago > Medicago lupulina. Next base: position 2,076,427 of record OY283141.1, on the reverse strand, counting down.
TGTTCTTGCAAGAGTTACCATAAAAAACTCTACATAATAAAAAAATGAAAAATAAAAACTCAGATCTAGAGCAGATGTTCTACACTGCTTACATATTTTTTTCCCCATAAAATCCATTTCATTTTTTTTAGTTATAGTTAAAGCCATGCACTTAGCATCTCATTCCAAATATCAGGCACACCAGGGAGGCACCAATGGCTGCAATCAGAGGACTGGCCATTACCTTGTTTCTGCCTCTCTTCTTCACTTATTGCCTTGCTATACACTGAAGGATGTCCATCTCTTCTAAAAGCAGTCATTGTTGTAATATCCTGTAGATATACTGGAAATCTCATTCTCTTCAGCACTCCTTTTAGCACTACTAGTGGTCCTGGAACATGTAAGTGGCTGAAATATTTTACAGGTTGCCTTTGATTGTAACATTTCCAACCATTTTGCCTACAATTAAATGAAATGTTCTTAAATATGTTATTGAGACTAAAAAAATGATGGTAATTTCGGCACGCTTTGATGAATGAAATAAAAATTTATAGTACCTGTTATGTCTAGGTGACATACTTCTAAAAACGACTCGGGTTTTTCGAGGGTCCAAATTCAAATCCACCCATTTTGCCCATGTCCTGAGTCCTTTCTCATAGGCAACCATTTGATTCATGTTTGTGATGATACTATTTCCTTCCATGTAATAATCCCACCTAGTATTAATCAAGACTGATTCCATTAGGATGTAAAAATGATTATCTTAAAATGTAACACTTTTGAATTCAGGTGGAAAACTAAAAAATGAGAAAGGTTTCTTACGAGCTACTTTGACCGGAGTGAGTCCACCAATGAGCTGAATCAAATGCAAGAATATCAGCTCCTTTCCAATACCTTGCATTCTCTTCAATCAAATCCAAATGTAGAATTCTCTTATTATTAGACCCTTTCTTCAGTTCTACCAATAGTGGTGCCCAGAAGAATTCAATTGATGTCTCAAAATCCTGCAATAAGTGAACAACATGTAAGTAAATCATTTTTAGAAGGAAAATTAAGGATATAAGATTGATTAATATCTTACCATAGCATGGAAAGACATTAAAGGACCATCATAGGTGACTTTTTTCCTGTCAGTTGGAATAACTCCTTGAACCAAGCATACAAGAGATTCCCATTGGTTTCTCATTATAGAATCACCCACCAACATCATTCTCTTTCCTCTCATTTTACCAAGATACTTCAGTGCATCAAACCTGAAAATGTCATCGAGTAGCTAAATTTATCAGCATGATTTACGTGTGTTTAGTCCTACGATGACAAAAATTAATTTTATCAATTGCAGAGAACATCCAAACATGTCAAAATCAATTTTGCAATTATAAAATCAATTTTGCTACCGCAACATACACGGTGCAAGCATATAAGAAAACTAGAAATAAGATATTAATGTTGCAACGCAAGCATGTAAGAAAACAAAAAGGTAGCAATGTGAGTAATTAATGTTTCATTATCACCTTGGGATGGAACAACCTAATGGCTTCCACTTCCATTTCTCATAATCGGAATCTGGCCGTCCATTCTTTTGACAAGTAACTGCAGTGGTGAGATAAGGGCAGTTGGAATCATAGAGAGGGTAGGTTTGATCAAATGTCCATTTTCCGACTGAGAAATCACATTTCTTCCATGAATCTCTTTGGGTTTGCACCATGTTGACATCTTCAGTTTCTTCCAATGCAAGCCAACCGGATACATCCTCTGGATTGATCAGTGATAATGTGCAGTTGAATAAGCCTAAGAAGCTGAAGAAAAATAAAAATGACAGTAAATGAAGGTATGGTTTTGCCATTTTGGAAGCTCAAGGTGAGAGCATAGTCATAGTTTTGAAGGAGTTTTTGTAACTTAGAAAGGACCGTGTTGATGAAAAGTGTATGATCAAGGCATGACTTACGGTGTTGTGGACCATACAAATATGTTACTTTTACTAATTGCTATTGATTGATTGATCTTGGTACCAATCACATTTTTCTTCTTATTTTTTACAGAAAATCTCTATTGATTTGCAAGTAAAATTACTATTACTCAGACTTAAGACTTTTTTGTCCTGCTACTGGAAAAATCTCAGCTTAAGTCTACGGCAACTAACTTTGAACAATTTTTACTTCATAATATTGCTAAATTTAAAATGCGTAGTAGGACACAACACAAGTCTTGTATTATAGTAGATTATTATTTATGCCATTTTATCATTGATGGTTGTAGTTAACAAAACCTTGTGCCACATTTGAGAATCAATCAACATTTCAACAATTATCTTCTTCTCTCTAAAAACTCTATTGTTGTATAATTCCTCGTTTGTATTGAATTATGTTCCAAATCATTAGAATACTTAGTCTTGAGACTTGGGTTTTTGTTGAATCCATTATCCCGTCTCAATTGTTATCTCGAGCCTTCGATCTTTGTGCATGATGGTTGCTAAACACAATCCAATGGAAGACAAATGGAAATGTGTTTATGTTTCCTTTTACTTTGGAAAATAATTTAAAACATGCAAATATTAACTATTTTCTGAAAAATCACATATCTGTACATTGTGTGAGCAATTGCTTGATGGAATTGGTGCCTGATAAAAGTCATGCATTCAACATTTTAAAATTAAAATATTATTTTTTTCAATACAAAACGTTTAAATTTTTTGTTTTCTTATGCCCTTAAAACAAAAGTTAACAAAAATATTTTATGTCGTAACTTATAAGTTATAAGTACCGAGTCAAAAAAATATCACAAATGATACTTAAAAACAATTTGTCGTAACTTTAAGTTATAAGTACCGAGTAAAAAATATCACAAATGATACATAAAAACAATTTCAATAGTTTCATTATAGTCTAACAACGTGTAGTAAATATTTTAAAAATAAAAGTTATATGGATCGCAAACCAATATGTAGATTTAAAACACATAACTCAGAGTCTAAGCAATCCAACCCACATAAACCAAAATTTAAATAGATAAAAAAAATAGTATGAACTATGTCACGGCTTAAAAAAATTGGTATGTAAACTTTAGTCCATATACTCAACTCTACCTACGCATCATCCAATCATCTATCGTCATGTAATTTTTTTTTAGTAAAGTAATTTAAATTTTGAATTAATTTCATGTATAGAAAAAGAATACCATTTACCCAACAAAAACTACTAATAAGTTTAGAGATATTTGTTACTTATATAAAAAACAAATTTATCAATCTTTTTGTTTAATACGCGCTTGCTCCATCTATAAGTACGCGCTTCCTCCGTCTATATATTCTCTATCTAGTACCCTTATTCTCACACTCTCATACATTCACCTTCTTCGTATCTATCACTCTCTCATCGCATTTCACTCTCTCTGCTTTTGAGAATGACTCGCATTTGCATTACCTGTCCGATGCTCTTTGTAGCAATGTTCTATCTCTCCGTCGTTGCACAATATCCGACGGCATCTCCTAAGGCTTCTGTTGTGATTACCATTGGCGCTGCCAACTCTCCGTCGCCCATTACTCCACCATCGGTGTCGCCTTCTCTACCACCATCATCAATTTCTTCCCCTCCTGCTCCTGCTCATGCTCCTGCTCATGCTCCCGCTCCTCACAAAAGTGGCGCGGCCTCCCATGGATTCTCCTTCGCCACCGGAACCTTTGTTGTCGCCCTTGTTGCGGCTGCTTTGATTATTTGAAACTTAGGGCATTGTTGTAGAGTTCTCTCTCTACACTATGCTATGAGACATATAATATAGTTATGTTTCAAATATCATATATTTGCTCTTTCTTCTGTTTGAAGAATTCATCATATGTATCAACCGAATTATTATAATATTATATTGAACAAATTTAAATATATCATATTATATATACATTAATTTTGTGTTCATATTGGTAAAGTGTATACCTGATTGCCAAAAAATGCATCGCTCGCTGGTTGCTTTTTTTTTTTTTTTTTCATTATAAAAGAAGGAAATAATTTATTTGTTAATAGCTTTGTTTGTTTCTACAACCTCAAAAAAAAAAAAAAAACAGTTTTGTTTGTTTCTTATTGTAATTATAGAAGAAAAATAAAGAAAAGAAAATGGCATCTATAAGAAGTATAAAGTATATCTTAAAAATTGTGTATTCAACTTATTGAAAGATTAAAAGAACAACTTTTTCACATAAAATTTAACCATTATTTTCTTTTTTGAATCATTAACAAGTGTCTTTCCCTAAGGGCAATTGTTACCATAACTATTTTCTTTGATGATAGCTCTGATTTTTTTGGTAAATATTGATATGCTCTTTTTGTGAAATTTACGATAATGAATTTATTTGTACGGGTCATGCTAACAGTTTTTTTTTTTTACGCCCAACAAAGACCAAATTACGCCGGAAAAAAAATCTCAAAAACAATGCATATAGGTGATTTTTTACCAAAAAAAACAGACCTAAATCCATCTTTCTTCGGAGATGTAGGTTTGAGAGAAGAATATCACATGTGTTCAAAAATGTAAAAACTAGAAAGAAAGAAAAATAAATTGGCTATACCTCTTTTTTTTTTTGTAAGTTATTTTTTAGAAAGGGTAAATATGTTTTTTCTTTAAAAAAAATTTGACCAAATGTTTTTTCTTTAATAGAAGAGGTAAATATGTTAAATACCGATTCGGTAATATTTTGTTTACTAATATCTCTGTTTTTTGTGGTAATTATGTTAATTAATAGCATTTTATGAGATTTAAGACAATGAAAGAATGGATTTTTTGTATGAGTCTTGCTCGCGTAGTCTAGAAAAAGAAGGCATCAACTACAAATAAATAATAATCTTTCAAAAAAGAACTACAAATAAATAATAAATATTTTTAATTCTTTCAAAAAAAAATAATAAATATTGTTTGGTGTGCCTTAATAATAATAGACGTGTTATTTTATTTTTTTTGAAGACTTTTATATTTAGTTCATTATCATGTAACTGTAAGGTCAAATGCCTAAAATCTAATAGACGTGTTATTTTTTTTCGAAGACACTTATATTTAGTTCATTAACATGTAACTATAAGGTCAAATGCCTAAAAAACCAAAGGGTTAATATTTTCCCTTTACTAAGGTCAAACACCCTAGTAACTTTTGTACCTTTCTTATGGGGTAATATTTTTCAACCTAATAATTATCAATTAAAATAAATGAAATGTTTATTCTTAGTTAAGTTTTTACTGGAAATCCTTTCAAAAAAATAAAGTTTTTACTGGAAATTTCATTTTCCAATAAATTAATATTAGTAGAGGATGAATTTTAATGGAGGGTTAACATTAAAGCATACTCCTTGGGCTCAAAATTTTACGTTGTTTTCACAATTTCACACAAATTAAGAAATATAATCAATGTCATATGGAGAAGAGAAATTATGAATCATTTTACAAAAATATTCTTTATTAATGGTATGAGAACAATAAATTAAAAGAATTTAGAAAAGATAGATAGATAGTAATAGTAAAGGGCATAAAATAATATTAACCATTAATGTGTCATTAATATCGTAAAATGACATAATTTAAAACAAACATATTTTGTTAGAATGATATAATTTGAGAAAGCAGGGGTATAAGGCCACATCAAATATATATTGAAGTCTAAATTTAAACATATTTTCTCCATTCCAAATCCAGCACTTTTGGAGTAAGCTAAAATTAGTATAAGCTAAAATTAGTATAAGTGTAGAAGTAATTTTGCTCAACTCCCTTTTCCAATCCTCCCCTCCAAAGGTCAACAATACCACTAAAATTTAAAATGAACAGGTATAGAAGTATGTGATGGTTGTCTGCCGACCATCAAGTGTTGATGAGTGGAATAAAACTTTTCCATCACCAACCAGCTCCCTCAAGAGATTAATGGCACTGATGAAGCAGCCAGCCCAGCAGAAAAGTGAGGATGAGACATACTTACCCCAGCAAGTACTAGTAACATGCCATACCAGAGACAGAGAAGATGCCGTGTTCTCCATACTCCTGTTCTGAAGTCAGAAGAGCATGCATCCTAGAGCTAAATACCATCTAGTATGCTAAACCTCATATTGATATCAAGTTAAGATGTTAAAATGCCTGTACTTATTACCCGAAAAAACAATAAGAGAACTCTTGATCAAAATGCAGAAAAAGGAAAGAAATTGTTCACATAAAATGATGACAAGTTGAACTTGCAAGCTCAGGAGAATTAAATTAAAGGTTCTCAATTCAATACAGGAAAGGAACAAGACTTATTTTTCTCGCAGAAAATAGACTAACTAAATTTGTAAATAAGAATTACAGATATATAAAAGGAAAACACAAACTGTGAACTTCGAATGAACACAAATAATCATGCCATGGGTATGACAGGCTTCCTTGAAAGGGTCGTCTAAGAAATATTTCGGGCTAATAAAGCCCGACAGTTAAGTCTGATGAATAAAAGATCAACCATGGGAATATTTCACAAGAATCTTATTTGGGAAGCCCATTTTCACTGTTGAGAAGAGCTTGACTTTCATCAGTAAGCACAACAGGTCCCCTTCCAGGTCTGGTGCATATAAAGTAACTGACATCCCCCTTGTTCTTTTGTGATGGAATATTATCTTTAGTTTCTGGAGGCGGTGGCAAAGCTTCTATGTCCTCTATTCCATTGATCCCAGCATCTTTTGCAATTGATTTGTCACCAATAATGTAACTGGAGGGAAGAGAGTTTTGCAGGTAACTAAGAAATTCAAGAGATTGACAAAAATCTTAGAATAGTATGCATGAAACTACCAAAACTTAAAAAGCACCTGTTGAGGTCATCTGAATTTGGAGGGAAGTAGTAAAGTAACTTCTGAATCAAAAGGGTAGCAGCTTTCCTATTACGTGCAATTAGAACCGCATTTGGCCCTGCATCAAACGTATAAGCTACCTGCACGTCAAAACTAGACGTTAGTATTTAAATAGAAACCTACGAATTTGTAGGCGTTAGTTTGTTTATGTACAACCAAACAAACCGTGTGTATATACATCATTCATGTGGATATTATATGCATTTTCAGGGGCATAGGAAACTCCAATTATGGACTAAAGGTTTAATACTTTAATGAAATACTTGATAATATGAGAGGAACAAAGAGATTAGTTTAAATCAGTCTGCAAAGATTGCTCAATACATGTACTTCATCACATCAGGTGGCTCCCTTCACTTGATTGAAGACATTACTGGCATTCAATTCAGCAAGAAGCAATCAATGTTCACAGAACTGGAGATCATATGTCCTCCTTTAATTTGTTTTCCAAATAAGTAACTAATCTTCAGAGTCCCACATCGACAAGGGATATGGCCTAGGATCTTATAAGGCTTGGGCTATCCTCACCATAAAGATTTTTTGAGTTAAATTAGGCCCTAAGCCCCAAATATAATAAGCATGCAACTAATAATCCATTGAGTTACCCTGATATCCAAAAGGAACTAATGAATTACTCCTGATGTAAAAGGCTGAACTTGACCTTAGTAAGAAAGATTTTGAATAAACAATCGGTTATTATAAAACACCATAGGAAGTTTCTTTTAATTTTAGAGTATTCAGTGATTGGTAACCAGAAAATTGACAAATTTGACCCTAGGAATAAACCTTTTGCATAAGAGACATATATGACTAAGAAATTAATTCAAACCTGGGGAGCTTCTTCTGAACGGTTCCACTTTTCAACAATGCTGATTATCCTGATGTGAAATAGAATAGTTGATAATAAATTAGAGCAGAAATGTGCTACCCTTGCGATCTTATAAAAAAAACATGATAGTAAAAAATAACTGTCAATTATCAGAACCTACCTATGGGATGTATCATTCATGTAAAATATAGGAGGACTTGTATCCAGGCAGACTGCATGAAACTGGTTGCTATCGATACAGGTGAGTTGTGAAAAAGATGCAAAATCACGGTTTCTAATGGCTTCTTCCATTTGCAGTATCCTCTTTGGCACTACTTCCTATTGTGGTTCAAATGAGAAAAAGACATGAATAAAAATTAATCAAATTTAAATTACCATGGCATAGTTGTTTATATAACAAAGACAACGAAAAGCACATAACTTTTGAACATTTGTAATTAACAATCATGTTTAAATTCACACTTACTATTTGAGAAGAAAAAAAATGGAAAATAAATTCCACCATTAACAATAGTAAGATGCTTGAAAGTAGAGAGGTGTTAGTATTAAAAGCGCATAATGAACAGGTTTTAGGAAAAGGGGGAGAGGGGGTTCTCAATCTAATTCTTCAGTCATATGCATTAGGAAGGTCTCTACTTTTATACAAAGAAATATCCATCTAACATGGTTGATACAAAAATTGTACGAAGGAAAGAGGTGTGCTACCTTTGCTCTATGCTGTAAAAGCAAACTTGTTTCAACAGTCTCACGCATTCCTGAGGTGCTGCTAGTTTCCTTTTGCCGAGCGCTAACCTAGAAATAAATAATGAGATGGGAATATTGAGCAAAGCATGACATGAGATAATATGATAATGCAGAGCCATAGTGCTTAGATAAAATGGAATCATCTCATTTACGAGATAAAAGATACTACTACTTAGGCAAATAAAAAAAAAATTATGTGGAAAATCTAGCACAGCTGCCATTAGGCCATCAGCACATTCTACAACTTAAAGCATAAACTTTCGCCTGTCTGAGGCATAAGTAGCAAGATGTCAGTGAGAGCTATGGCGATGTAATGTAAGTGGATAAGCGGCAATCAAAACAGAGTTGAAAATTGGCAATGACAGTAATTGAGAGACAAGCCTTTTCTTCAACATTTAACACATTAGGAAGCAAAATGCTGAACTTCTACCACGATATTGCCAAATTAGTATTTTTGTATAATAGATGTATGTAGGTGACTTGAATACTAAAGAGAAAAGATTGTAAGCTATTGATATGATTCAAATGCAGTCAAAAAATAGTGAAGTAGTTAAGCTGTTATGAAGTGTTCAAACAGCACTTTCAGTGAGAGAATCAAATTCAAATCAAAGGCAAGTCATATAGAACAAACATTATCCTCGCCTATTAGAGAATAACAAGGCAAATTAAACCAACTAAAAAAGAGCTTGAGAGAGAAATGGGAAACTAGAAACCAGAATATATGACCTTCACATAAAACTGACCACAACATACCATTTAATACTTAAATATATTAAAAGTCAAAGCTGAACAGAAAACTAATCCGTTCATCCATTCAATTAAATAAAGACAAAATATGACATACCACGGCAATAACAATAACAAGTTCATCCCAATGCTTTTCATCAGCAAGTTGAACCGCAAGACTATCACTTCCATTCTCCTCCTATAAATATCAAAAGAATAGAAATCACAATGGATTTTCAGATGATATAATACCTATAAAACAGAGATTTAAATAAAATACTTACTTTTCCCATTTGCCACTTCACAAATCCCCCAAATAAGCTGCGACAAGCACTACCTGATCCTTGCCTGTATATAGTAACAATATTTGGAATCGTTAAAATATATTATCAAAATACAAGTGCCCAAACCAAGCCATAATACCTTGCAAATTTAAAGTCATAAAGAAAAAAAGACCTTGCAATAGCAGACAGCTGGCTTTCATCTTCTTTGACATTCATTAGCTTCCCCAGGGAATAAACTGCAAAACAGAAGACATACAGAAGCTATTATGAAATACGATGACTAGTATAAATCCCTAATATAAAATTATTAGTAACTAAGAACCATGCTACTGTAACTAAAACAGCATGGAAATTAGGTTGAAATTGCATTAGACAGAAAGGAAAAATAAAATTGAATATTTGTGTATAACACCTTAAAGAACATAAAGTTTGAAGCAATATTCCTAAAGATTATTGAATAAAGAAAAAGGTCCTCTATGAATCCAAACCATAAGACAATAAACATGCAACACTGAATAAATCTGTCTGTCCAGGAAAAAGTTCTACATGGCGGAGTATTGAATTGGTAATTAATTAATTTATAGCAATATTTCTTTCATTGACTACTTATTAATAACTCAATACTTTTTTTTTTGACAACAAATTAATAACTCAATACTTAGTCCCTCGATTATGGCGGAAGCTTTGGAAGCTACTTCAATTTTTTCTGCAACAAAATCCGGTGTCCACAGCCAACGCCAACAATGATACAGACTGATGACGGCAGGGAGAGAGAGAGAGAGAGAGAAGATTGATGATGGCGGAGATAGAAAGAGAGAAGACGATGACAGCAATAAAAAGAGAGAATATTGACAGTGGCGTTTCTCAGGTTGCACTACAATCGAATCCACAACAGTGAGAAGGGTGAAGAAGGTCAGGGGAAAATGTGGGTCCAATAACATTTATTAGTTCAACTATGTTGTGGCAATTTTTAAAAGTGATAATTAGTTGTCTTTTTATGAGTGTTGGATCATTTGAATGAATCAGATTTGTCTAACTGCAGTGACTGCAGCTAATCAGGATCCAACAAATACCATACAACACAATTGAGGCCAATTATTATCCGAGTCCAATAAAAAGGGCAGCCGGTGCACTAAAGCTCCCGCATATTCAGGGTTTGGGAAGGGGTCCCGCCAGTTGGTGTATTGTACGCAGTCTTACCCTGTTTTTTACACAAGAAGCTGTTTTTAGGACTTGAACCCGTGACCTTTCGGTCCCATGACAGCAACTTTACCTTTGCACCAAGGCTCCCCCTTTATTATCCAAGTTCAATATCCATTAGAAATCTATCGTCACTACCCGTTATTTTGTATACCTGGTCAAAGTTTATATATGAATGTCCTTTCCATATTTGCTCTAGAATAACCAAAATATTCATAGGGAAAATTGTTGAAATCAATTTCCTGAGTTTGGGATAATGAGATAACAGAGTTGAATGTTGTTCTCTTCCCTTCCCTCTAATTTTCATCTTATCATTCTGTCTTGGTCTGGCTGATACGCCATAATAGGATTGGGCCTACTTCGAACAATTCCAAGATCCTCAAACCTATTTCTTGTAACATGCAACTTTAAAACTAATCCATGACCTGTTTGATTTAGATTTTAAACATGCTAAAGCAGCTAATCAATGACAATCAGATTTGGTGCATTAACCCATGCAATGCAGCTCACATTATGCTCAAACTTATGATAAACTGACAACTTATGTGATATTGAATGTACAAAGGGTTTTGCATTTTGAGAACTGGTGAAAGACTACACAAGTATTGACCAATAACCAGTAACGAAATCCAATTTGAGGGCATACTCATAACAATTGGATGAAAGAGAAAAAAAAATTGCTATAAGTGTATTACCAAGACAAGCGAAACCTGCGGCCGATGAAGCCAATCCAGCTGCAGTGGGGAAGTTGTTGTAGGAAGCAATATGTACGTACAATTTGCTCCAATCCTCCTTGGTGATCTTAATACCCTTTTTATTATCTTCAACATCACGCGCGCGAGCACGGATCTCCCTTAAACAGCTCTGGAATCTTCCCCCGGAAAGAGAAATCTCCTACGCTAACCGACAAAACCAAATTCCACCAATTAAAAATTGAAAGTGAAAGAATGACAGAAGTGTGATAATAAAAGCGCAGACACAACATACACGGACAAGTAGCAGACACAACATAAGTGTGATAAAAAGTGTGAGAATAAACAAGCAAGTAGCAGACACGACATACACGGACAACAGACACCATACTAACACAGACAGCATATAGTATTAATTTCCAATCAATCCAACAAATACATATAAAAAGTGTGATAATAAACAAACAAGTAGTAGACACAACTAGATATGAAGCACAGCACAGACACATACACGGACACCAGACAGACAGACGACACTAACACTGACATGCCGTAATTTGAAAAAACTGAAGTAATTTGCAACCACATGTGTCTGTGTCGTGTCAGATGTATGACGGATGAATTTCCAATGAATTCAAGAAATACTCGAAAACAAGCAAGTGGTAGACACAACATATAGGTAGCTATGAAGCACATACACATACAAGGACACCAGACACGACACTAACACTGACACTGACGGCAAATTGTATTGATTTCCAATTAATCCAACAAATACATATAAAAATGCTAATTAACAATTGGAAAAAAGAAGTTAAAAAAAAAAAGTAAAAAGATATATAGTAGTTCAGTTTAAACAGAAAAAGAGGGAAAAGGAAGAAAAATAACCTTGCCATTGAGCCACATACGATCTTGTTGAAAGGAAGGACTAACAGAAACGGTAGTTGTGGTGCAAAGATGAGCGGGATCAAGAGTAACACTGATACTATCATTAACAGGTAAGATTAGGGTTTCATCTCTTTTTCCCCAATACTTGATCACAGCAATGTTCGTTGGTGTCTGAGCTGTAACCATCAGTACCCAACTATCACCCGCCATTTCCAAGAATGAAATTAAGTAACAGATCTAATTGAGTTGAATTGAGAAGAAGAAGAAGAAAGAAGAAGCGTATTTATATTGGTAATGGAGATTAATTCAATAAATTAATATTATAAGAGCGTCTCTATCATAATATTTCGGTCCCTAATATTGTATCGGCTGCATTTATTATTTATTCATTTTGATTTGGATTCTCTCATCATCCACCAACCTCTTTCCTTGTTTTGTTTTCCCTCACGGACGGACCACCTCCTACTCTATTAAATCACCATGCAACACTATCATATTCAATACCATGTGCTGGATGTGTTCAATTCAATGTATGAAAATTCAATTCTAATTAATTTTACTATTTTTAGAAGAAGGTGATTAAAATTTTCAGATTCACATATGTGATTTCAAGAGACCACGTCTTAATATTTTTTTTTTTAAAGTAGTTTAGTGATTGTGATGTCCTTATCAACCGGAGAAGTTGGGAGTCTAGAGTTTAAACTCATGACCAACTGAGTTGAATTTACGGGAACACTCACTTTAATATTTTAAGTCAACTGTATCAACTTTGTATATACTATGCAATGTTTCTATCAAATGTGTTGAATGTACTCACTAGTTCAATGTATGAAAATTCAATTCTAATTAATTTTACTATTTTTAGAAGAAGGTCATCAAAATTGTCAGATTCACATATGTGATTTTAAGAGACCACGCCCTAATTTTTTTTTTTTAAGTAGTTTAGTGATTGGAACTTATGCATTATACAATGTCCTTATTAACTTGAGAAGTTGGGAGTCTTGGGTTTGAACTCATGACCTTGTATATATTATGCAATGTTTCTATCAACTGAGTTGAGTTTACGGGAACACTCACTCTGATATTCTAAGTCAATTGTATCAACTTTGTATATACTATGCAATGTTTCAATCAAATATGTTGAATGTACTCCCTAGTTCAATAGTTCAATGTATGAAAATTCAATTCTAATTAATTTTACTATTTTTAGAAGAAAGCCATCAAAACTGTCACATTCACATATGTGATTTTAAGAGACCACACCTTAATATTCTTTTTTTTTTTCTTCGAGTAGTTTAGTGATTGAAACTCATGTATTATGCAATGTCTTTATCAACCGGAGAAGTTGGGAGTCCAATGTTCGAACCCATGATCTATGTATATATTATGCAATGTTTCTATCAAATGTGTTGAATGTACTCACTAGTTCAATGTATGAAAATTCAATTCTATCTATCTATCTATCTCTCTCTCTCTCTCTCTCTCTCTCTCTCTCTATATATATATATATATATATATATATATATATATTAAGAATTATAATTAATTTTATTATTTTTAGAAAAAACTTTGATTAGGCCCATCGAAATTGACATATTCGCATATGTGATTTTAAGAGAGCACACTCTAACTTTTTTTTTTTGTCAAGTAGTCCAATGATTGAAACTCATGTATTATGCAATGTCCAAGGTTCGAACCCCCCTATCCATGTACATATGATGCAATATCTTTGTTAATTGAGTTAAACTTACGGAAACGCTTACTCTAATATTCTAAGTCAACTGTATCAACCCAAATGAGTAAATTAGTTTTACAATATTAAGAATTTAGTTGCATGTAATTTACGCATGCATTTAGTAATATTTTATTACATGATTTGATACGATCTCATTTGTATATATTGTTGGTACATAAATGTTTTATGGTATTAATCAATTATAATCGTTGCATTGTTAAAAAATTTGAGTCTATTATAATTAATTTTAAACTCATTCATCTGATTAACTGTGATTTCTCGACAAAATAAAAAATATACATTAATTTTATATGTATAAATTAAACTTTTTTGTTACAAAAAGAGGACAATGATCACAAAAAAAATAAACTAAAAACTACGAGATCTAAAATCTAGGAGAATGTTTTTTTTTTTGTTAACTCTTTTGTTTATAAAGAAACGAAATATAATAATTTAAAGTTTGGTTGAAAGATAAATAAAGCGTATTTCAAAATTATTTCTATTAAGAAGCGAACTCAGTTTTTTCAAACTATTTATCGTAATATAAGTTCATCAACGACTTAAGTCTTATCTCTTAGTATGCATTATTCTCCTTTGTTTCACTAATTTTAGGGACCAGTATATAATTTTTATCGTCAGGAATTTGAAGAAGAATTTAAATTAAGATCCCTCAACAAATTGTAATCCAAGAAATAAAAATTTGTGCCTTTTGTTTCAGATGGCATTTCTTCATTAAGAAGATAATTCCATTTTTTTTTTCTACGGCTCATCCATTATGTGTTTGAATTTCTATTATTTATGGTAACTTCACATATGTACGAAATAAAATAGTACTAGTTGATTGGGGACATGAATTGAATTCTTTTATTTGGTTTTATCATGGGATTAAGTTGAATTGTATAACGATGTGAGTTTGCCCGTGCAACACGAGGGCACCGTGGGCACAAATCAATTAAACAAATGATTGAGAGACATATAAAGGTGTTACTCGTGGTACAACTAATTTATTCTTTATAATAATAATAAATACAGACATTTCAGACTACACTGAATTCAGAGTTGGTGCTTGGAGACTTGGTTGGTTGGATTGGAGTGCACAGAAGTAGACTAAAATATGGTTCTTTTTTATTTGAACTCACAAGCCGAAACAGAGAAAGCTATAATAATTAAATTAAATTAGTACCGTCAATTATAAATAAATTTAATTTTTTAGGTTCATTTAATTAATGATGTATGTGATACATAATATAAATTATATACATTATTAATTGAATGAATCTAAAAAATCAAATTTACTTATAATTAGCAACGGAGGAAATATATTTTAAAATTACGGAGGTGTTTGAGAGAAGACTTCAATTTACCATTTTTCGAGTGCAAGCATTTATGTATTTTCAAAGTCAAATATTTCATCCATTTCAAAATACACCACTTCACATATGTCAATGCACAACTTTGACCATTAATATATTTAATTATTTAAAGTAAAAAATTATAAAAATTTAATATTTTAAAAATATTTGTTGAGAAAAATCAAACAACATCTTATATACTAACATTTGTGTTTATATATTAGTTAAAAAGTAGGCCAAATTATATCAGGGGTCCTTTAAGTTTCACGTTTATAACAAGTTAGTCTTTTAAGTTATTTTTGTAACATATCAGTCTTTTAAGTTGACAAATGGTTTCGACATAGCCTTCCGTCAAAGAAACGTTAAACATGTATGAATTGTTAATGATTAATGATTGTTTTGATGTCAACAGTGTAGGGTTTACTACCGGCAATGGAAGACTTGCTTCCTAATGTTGAGCAAATATTTTGCAGGTATGTGTAACTTTATATAATAACTTTAAAAGTATTAGGACTGAATGCTTGTTTGTAAAATAAATACACAGCACAGAGGAGTATTATGACTGAACAGAAACTATTAAAAGTATCCAAATATGTGGATTTTAGTTTTAGGCAGTGAAGGAAAGAAAATGTGAACATGATAAGGTTGTAAAATCTAACATTATATGGCTGTTTTCAGGTAAGGTTTTCAGAGACTAAACGTGGAAAGCTGTTAAGGCAAGCTACCCTCATCAGTTTTTAATGTTTCTTTGATGGAAGGCTATGTCGAAACTATTTGTCAACTTAAAGAACTGTTATGTTACAAAAATAACTTAAAGGATCAATTTGTTACAAATGTAAAGCTTAAAGGACCCCTAATGTAATTTAACCTAAAAAGTATGGTCAAAGTAAGTAATATGAATGGTGGATAATGAAAAAATGCGACATATATTCTGAAACGAAAGAAATAGTATTAAGGTGCTGCTACCAAATGTTTGAAGACTACTTCTATGGTGCAAAGACGGAGCACACACAAATTTATTTTTATTATTGGATTGATAAAGGATTAAGTGTGATACAATGAAACTTATTTATCTAATGGTGGAAAAAACTTGTATATAGTGCAACATTGTTTTACATGTGCACCATGAAAAGCTAGTAATCGTGACAAGATGAACCCTTCTTTAGAATAAACAATCAATTTGATTCTTAAACTAACACACAACACTCTTTAAATTGGTCTCTAAACTATTAGAACATATTAAAGTTTCCTAAACTATTTCTCCATCGATAAACTTTGATAAACTAGGGAAACAGTTTAAAAACTTGATTTGTTCAACGATTAGAAAATCAAGAATTCAGAGAGGGGGCGACACTAAGGTTGGAAGATTGATTGATGTATTTAACGACAATATTTTGAGTGTTAAACGATTAAATTGTTATTTTTACAATGCTTTAGAGACTATATTGATATGACGAATTAAATGGAATGGTTAATACTTGGTTGGAGAAATAGTTTAAGGACCTTGTATGTACTTCCTTTGTTCTTACAATATAGTGTCATTTTCAACAATACAATTAATTTTTTTTTTTCAATTTGTTGTGAATGAGCGGCTCACAAATTTGTCACAACACAAATAACGACTCTTCCAACCAACTCAGGTGACCAATCAAAAATCATTGTTTTCATTCCTTCCTTAACACTCAAATCTAACCAACCAACTCAGATGAAACAAATTTGTTAAATAATGACTCTTCCTAGAATCGCCTTTTTAAATGAACAAAATATTGAAAATGATCAACTATATGCATCTTGTCGCCTGAACAAATACCCAACCATTGGCGAATAAGAGGTCATATGCGTTCAAAGTTCCAAACAAGTCACACCCCCAAAAAAGGTTATCCAAATTTTTCTTCCACACCCAATCGTACAAAAACCTGAATTAACTTGAATACATCCACGACGAATCCAATTATCTTTAACGGATTACTTGTTTTGAAGCAATCATCATGCAAACAAATAAATCTTCAACGGTACCAGTTTTAACCAAACAATATCATAGATGAATGATCAATCCCTTGACATATCTGTGACCAACAAATTATAAACACGACAAACTAAGTAACCTTTGTCCAGATCTAACTTCCATTTCTATTTGTCATGCACACCATTATGTAAAAGAATGTTATAAACAACAAGAGACTGCACTCTTCCACCTTAAAGTACGCATCTCAGCCGCTTCCACCCATCTCCTCCTACATCCCACCTTAAATTACACATCTCAGCCACATAAACTTGTTATCTGCTAAGTCAAATAGCCTTCTAAACTTGTCACGCAAAACACTACCCTATGACAAGTGATTGGTTATTATTCGAGATGCTTTTGAGATTCTTTGCAAAGTAAAAAGCATTGTTCTTTTAAAAAGTTGGACACAAAACTGTGAAACCGTTTTTTCTTCATTATTTCATATACAAATCTTTAAAAATATGAAACACATTGAAAATATGATTTGTAATTAAAAGTGAAAATAGAAGATTTCACGAAACAATTAGACCCTTCCCTTCAAAAAAAAAATTAGACCCTTGTTTACACACCATAATTTTTTTTTTTGCAGTTGAATGTAACTATATCCATGTATGTTATATGTCTTATTTATGCATTTCATTACTTTAAAACCCCACAAATTCTAAATTAAATTGTCTAAATCATGCTTATCATAAAAAAGAAAAACAAAACTTGTCTAAATTCTATTAACTGATCCTACTTCAATTTCTTTTGGGAAATATGTCATTTATTGTACAGTAATTGAACCCACAAATATTTATTTTGTATACAACCAATTTGCAGTATTCTCCTTCCATCAAAGTCTCTTTTGCATCTTATTATAAAATGAATTATCAAATATTTAAATTTCATTTATAAATTTTATAGATCTATTATATTTTTCTATTATAATCTCGAAGTTCAAAAACTTATACTACTACTAGCAACAAAAAAAACAAAAACTTATGCTACTGGCAAAACAGTCTTCATATCCTTGTGCATTGTTCTAATCACACCAGTAACCTGCTCAATCTGATCTTCATCAGAACATGCTGCAAGAAGTACCTTAGCTGTTCCTCCATCTGGATAACAACCAGCATCAATCATTTCTTCAAATATTTCTAAGCACTTTAGGTAAAGCTTTTTTTTAGAGTAAGCTCCAATACGACTAGTCCAAGTAACCACATCAGGTTTTAAACCTTTGGTAAGAAGTAACTGAAAGAGTTCTTCCATCTTCTCAATAAATCCTGCTTGTCCATACCTATGTATCAAGATGTTAAATGTACTAATATCAACTACATATGATCCTTTTTCCATCACTGTTAAAACTTCTTCCATTTTTCCAAATTGGCCTAACCTTCCATACAAGTTGAGCATGCTGTTGAGAACAAAAGTGTCTAGTTTTAGGCCTGATTTACACATTTGGTTAAGAATGTCTTCACATTTGGTCACATTTCCCATTTTGGAATAGGCAGACAAAAGTACCATGTGGGATTTCATTGTTGGTGTTATTCCAACTCTTTTCATATTTTCAAAAACAGCTTCAGCATCTGTTTCATTCAAAAGGAAGAGAAAGAAAACATGTGTCAGACCAACTAATGACATGTATGTAATCTGTTTTAGGCATATTTCCATAAACTCTCTAAGATAGCTTATATAAAAACTGTTTGACTTCATTTAATATTTTTTTGTAGAAATAGCTTATACATAAGCAATTATATGATAACCACCTATTATATAAATGCTTAGTTAAGTTGTTTATCCAAACATGGCTTATGTTGATAAACAAAGAAAATGATAACATTCCAGGGAAGACCAGTACCATCTTGAAAACCTGCTTTCCCATATGCATCTACTAAGATGTTATAAGAGGCTCTATCTGGTTCACATCCCATGTGCTGCATTAGTGAAAAAATTTCTGCTGCTCCATAAGGAAAGCCTGCACGACTGTTCCGGGAAGAGAAATTATGATTTTTTTTTTCTCTAGATTTATAAACCAATATATCAGAGGGATAATACATTAATCAATCAAGAAGGCATTTATACGGTCGTATATAACAACCTGTAAGCTTCCATAAGGGCATTATAAGTATATACATCAGGTTCAAGTCCAGCTTCTTGCATCTGCTCAAATATTTCTTCTGCTTTCTCACATAATCCCTCTCTTGCAAATGCATTCATTAGAGCCGTATATATGCAAATATTAGGTTTGCACTTTTGGCTTAACATTTCATCAAACACTTTTAAGGCCATATAGGATTTGCCAGCCTGCATAAAATTCAAATTTCAATTCCATTAACATAATTGTGTCTGTGCTGTGAAACTTTCCTATGTGTTATGAATTAATTGATGGTATTTATTCTATGACTAGTTAAATCCTATGTGTTATGCATGTGGGATCCAACATACTGTATATATGCTTTATAAATTAAGAAATTATTTATCCTAAATTTAAAGGTCACTGCTCCTGACATTGACTCCGCCATGGTATTAATTTTAGACGGACATACATAAAAAATTACCTTTCAAGTTGTGAAGGTCTTATTTTAGACGGAAAAAGAACTGTTAAAAGCTTACCTTGCCGTATAAGTTAATCAACATTGTATAACTTTCAGGAGATAGCTGGCAACCATCTCTCTTCATCCTTTTAAAAATCTCTTCTGCTTTATCAAAGTTTCCTCCTTTCATTAATCCATTTATGTAAGCATTGTACACAACAGCACCTGAATATATTATTCATTCTGATTATTAGTTAATTGTTTTAAAGAAGCAAATTTCCAGTTATCACAGATACATGCATATATATAAGTAGTTCTGAAAATACACTAGATTGACTTAGAAAACAAGTCTATGTTAATATCGTAGATCTGATCCTAGATTAGAGAATACTGATATGAAAGCTTACTCATTATAAATAATAGTGGTTGATATATCTTTTGTGCTTTAAACTAATTATGATTTCGAGAATCATCATTGTCTCAATCCCCATTTTTTATCCTAGTTCTATTTCAACACATACGGATGAACAAGTTTATTCACGAGCCAACGGGGTCTAATGCAAGTGGTTGGTGTGCAGAGTGTGTGAACGTTGTAAACTCCAGAGTACTGATTAAAACAAAATTGATTCATGAACATACTGGAAGGAAGACCATAATTTCGCATTTCGGCAAAGACAGCTTCAGCACTTTGTAGCTTTCCAGACATACAATAGGCCTTTATAAGAAGGGCATAGGTATCTTCATTAGGAATGCATCTAGCCTCATGAAGCTGCAGATATGTGGATTCTGCCTCCTTGTATAGAAACTTTTGTCCAAAAGCATCAATGAGTAAATTATAGCAGATTACATCTGGCTTGAAGGAGCTCCTTAGCAATATCCATTTACATATCTGAACAAATTTAAATTTGTTAGAAATCGATCACAGAGTTCGGGCAATTGTGTCAACGTCTCCGACTGCACTACAATACCTTCCTATTATTCAAGCTTAGGGTTTACAAATTACAACTTGTGTTTAAATACTACCATCCAATTTACACATGACACGATTATCAGCAACCTATGAGTCACACCTAACACAATTTGTTCTTAACTTTCCTGTTATGACCAAAACCTAAAAGTAACTGTCATTGCCTAAGGATTCAAATGTATATCCAATATTGTCACATTCCAAGTCCTGTGAAGTATATGCTAACACATGAATCACAAGTTCGTGATGGATTCGATAGTGAAACATTGCAAAAGGGAATTCATTATTCAAATATTTAGATTGCTAAAAATGAAAAATAAAATGGAAGTATGTGGTACATTGAAAAGGCAATCCATTGAAAAATAAATTAAAAATGTGAAGTTGTATAAGATTAGTATGCATGCAGTAGCAGTAGCAGCATGTGTTTCTCACCGAGATGATTGAATCCCATTGTTTTCTCATCCGAAGTTGAACAGACACAGTTAAAACATCATCCCATGCATCAAGAGATGGTGGAAGCTTATCCAGTGAACCCCAAATTCTCTCAGAATCCACTTCCTTTTGAAGATACTCCAGAATCTGCAGTGCAGTGGGACTCAACACTGGGAAAATCCCATCAACAAATCCAGAACCAAACTTCCATCCTCTTCCTCTCAAAGAACCACCTACTCAAAGAAAATAACAACACATTTAAGCAAAGTCTCAAGTTCGAGCCTTGTGGACGGAAAAAAAACATGATTATGAGGAGATACCCCACTAAAGGTTGGTCAGCCAGGTCGCGGGCAAAGAATGGTAAATAGCAAAGTGCGTAGATATTTCGCACAATTAAAATGGTCTAAAGAAACATTTACACACACAAAGACATGTTTAAGTGAACAAACTTGTGTTGTGTTTCAGGTAGGAGTGTACAGAATAGATTACATTTTTTCCTGGAAAGTTTCTTGTGATTGAAGTTCCTTAAGTTGCCGGTTTTATCAATATAAACGCTGTCTTTCTTGAACTTCTTCAAAGCCACGCCACTTGAATCATTTGATTTCCGTTCTGATTCATTCATGCAACATCTTGGTTCAATAAATGTGTGGTTCAATCTGCATATACTAGAATTTAACCTGTAGATATCATCAAGAATTAATCACCTTGATTATAATGCCACTCCAGTTAATCAAAGTTGCAAAATGACCCTTCTTAACAATAATATCCTATCCTAAATAAAGGATTAATGTCTATGCAATGTAACAGAACACTATATGTATAAACATGAATGAGATTGAATGAAATGAGGTGGAGTGGAGCTTACATCATTCATGAAGTGGCCTGGTGTGGATAATGAAATATGAATGAATGGAATGAGATAGATGGTGCATTTTTAAAAATAGTAAAAATTGTACATATGAAAACAAAAGACAAATAGAATAAGGACGAAATATTCATGGAAAATATCTCAGGACGCCTTCACAAGGGTCTAGCCAAACAACGTATACCGTCATAACATGTTAGTGATGTTACCTTAGTAGTTATTGTTTTTTTTTTTTCCTTTCCTTTTTGCAAATTCAAAAGCATCTTTCTCTAACTATGAAATTACCAGCGCCATCAAAGCTCTCAGTGACCAACACCATGCTATTAGTGACTTAGGTCCTATTTTATATATTGCAAAATTTTATTTTCTTCTTTTCATAGTTAATAGTTTATGACTTAGTGCACGTTAGATGTGTGCTAATCAAGCACCGCACTATCTAGCAAAATTTGCTCTTTCAAATCCAGATTGTCTTTGTATTGAAGATGTTTTTAGTTATATTACTATTGTCTTGAGTTTTAATTTGATGTTAGACGTTGTTTAATGAATATTTCCACGTAAAAAAAACTATGACATTATTAACAAAAACGTAATTGTGTCTCGTTCTAATAATTTGACCGTTCACTATTTTCGTACTATTTTATGTCTTTCTTCACACACCAATTAGTTTTTTATCAAAAAATCTCTTTTAGAGAAGAGAGAGAATAAGTGTAAAAGATTGAGGTAATTTTGTAACAAATTTTTTTTGTATCGTATTCAAACAAATTAAATTATTATTTTTTTTAAAAAAAGTGATCTTTATTACAATAAACAAACACATAATATATTTTTTTTATAAAATCATTAAAAATATATTTATAAATTATTAAATATCAAAAACACTTTTATTTCAATCTATACAAACCCTATGGGTGAGTTTGTTTTTAGATTTTCTAAGGAAAAAACTATTTTTGTAAATAAAAAAACCTTTTGTGATTTTGAGTATTTGTTTATGATTATTTTTAAAAAAATCATTTTATCAAAAACATAGTTTTTTACTCTAAGATAAAAATTGAATTAGGTTTTCACAAAATTTAATTATTAAAAAAACAAGAAGATGTTATATGAACAAGTTTTTTTTTGGTCAAGTGTCTGAGATTCGAACCCCAGCTCTTGCATATAATATGCAATATCCCTACCAACTGAACTAAACTCACGGAGATACGAACAATTTTATTTTTGACAAAATATATGAACAAGTTAAAAGTGATTTTTTTTTAAATAATTTTTGTGGATACTAAACAAACATAAGTAGCGTATGTTTTAAAGACAAAAAAAAAATTATATTTTTCTTAACACATAATCAATTTTTTTTAAAGTTAAATCAAACGAACCCTTATATTTATTTCTAAGACTCTAACCATAGAAACACTGAACCAAAATTTTGTTTGAGCAAAAACTAATAATTTTTTAAAAAATGTTCCTCTTCTTGAAAACAAAAAAAAATTGTGAAATTTTATTATTTTACAAGCCCCCTTGTTGAACAAGAAAGCAAAATCGAAACCATCAAAAAGCCCACATCACACTCTGAAACCCATCTCACAGCGAAAAACGAAGCAAACCAAAATCCCAGCGAGAGTCTTTTAGGTAACTTTTTCCCATCTCACACTCTTCCTTTTTCCCGATTTCTCAACCGTCCGCCATTTTTATGCAGTGATCTATCTCATCGATTCGATTCAATTCAAATCAAGCCAACATGTTTCTCACAAGGTTAAACCCTTCTCTCCCACTCTTTTATCGCACAAATTTACATTTCTCTATTTTGCTCGATTTCGTTCATAATTTTCCCCAAATTTATTCTAGGTCTAATTAATTGCTATTCTTTGATTGAATTAGGACTGAGTATGACCGTGGAGTCAACACTTTTTCTCCCGAAGGACGTTTGTTTCAGGTTGAATATGCAATTGAAGCTATTAAGGTACTATGCTCTATTATTATTACGGTTTTTAACTATCTGTTTTTGTGTTTGTGCGTTTCTTAATGCGTTTTTGTTCGATTTTAGCTTGGATCAACTGCTATTGGCTTGAAAACGAAAGAGGGTGTGGTTCTCGCTGTTGAAAAGCGTATTACTTCGCCTCTACTGGTATCTACTTATTCCCTTTATGTCATTTTTTATTAATTTACTGCAAATTTTCATTCTGTGATTGTGCAAGTAAGAAAGATATGTGTGTCACACAGATGTGTTTAGAATATAGCTGGTTGTTTTCTAGATCTAGCTAGTTAATAGCGCCGCCATGCTGAGGTTAATAGTGGCACAGTTAACTATAGTGGCCAGCTTAGTGGTGCCGAGTGGGGTGCTATTCATGTAATTTGTCCAACAAATTATCAAACAGCAGTTATCCCGCTATCCCACTTTTGGGGTTGACTGCTCCGCACCGCATTTCAGGATTGACTACGCACATTTTTGTTTTGGTGGTGGATAGAAAGTGTAGGTGCATTGCTTTATTCTGTGGTGAAATGTCGACAAACCTGCGGTGGGGGTGACCAAAACGCACATCCAAACGTGTTATACCCAGTTTTAGATGTAATTCTGAAGTTTGATTTTTTTATGTTCATTTTACATGCAATGATTGCTAAGCTTATAGTCATATTTATTATAAAATAATGCTACTTACCATGAAACATACATTACAATTTTGTGTAAAAAATTCCGCTTTCAGGAGCCTAGCAGCGTGGAGAAAATTATGGAAATTGATGACCACATTGGCTGTGCAATGAGTGGATTGATTGCTGATGCTCGTACACTTGTTGAGCATGCACGGGTTGAAACTCAGGTATTATCATCTCCATAGAATGTTGCATGTAGTTGGATTTGTTAATGATTGATATTGATATTGATCTATTTTGGTTTATTATAGAATGCTGTATGTAGTTGGATTTGTTAATGATTGATATTGATCTATTTTGGTTTATTTTTCACAGAATCACAGGTTCTCTTATGGTGAACCAATGACTGTAGAGTCTACAACTCAAGCTCTTTGTGACCTAGCCTTGCGCTTTGGTGAAGGTGATGAAGAATCCATGGTATATAACTTCTTAGCTTTGCTTTTTGTGACTATTTCAGTTTGATTGCTTACAGTGCTTTCTTTAAGGCCCAAAACCTGTGAACTTGCATGATTGCTTTTTATTTATAAATTTGCTAGAAATGTCAATGCCTTGTGTGTTGCATATTCTGAATGTTTAATGGAGATGTAAATGGAATTCTTGTTACTATATTTTGAGATGCATAAATATCCTAAACTTAAAAGTTAAAATCTGTTGTTGGATATTAAACATCCCTATTAAAGGATTAAGCCACTGTCCTTTTGTAAGGTGTTTTTTATTAGTGTACAGATGGGTTTTGTTGCATGTGCCAATAAACTTCTTTTGTAAAAGATACTTGCTAGTGGTGTTACTGGACATTATTGTGTATGCTGTATAACACATACCATTTATTTTTTCTCTTTGGCAGTCTCGACCATTTGGAGTGTCTCTCCTCATTGCTGGCCATGACGAGAATGGACCTAGCTTGTAAGTATATATTCCATCTAAGCAATTGTTTCTGAGTCATGTGATCTACTTGTCCTTTTGACTCATTTTCTGTGTTTGTCTGAATCTATGACGTTGATATTTTTTATTTGATGCTGTTGTTCCTTGTATGTTACACTTTCTTTTCTGGGGATCAGTTAAATTACAGAGAAAGGACATGTGGTGAAAAATATTTCAAGAACAGTCACAATTTTTCTGGATATTCATATGCAAGAGTGGTTAATGAGTGGATGTTAAAACATTTCTAAACCGGACATATTTGCCAAGAATTTTTTCCTGTAATTTTATCTTTTTTGTTTCACTTGGTTCCTTGGAAGTAACATGCCATGCCATCTTCGCCCATCACTTCTTCCTTCTTTCTTTTTTATTTCGTTTTCCTTTGTCAAAGTATGTGTGAAGATCATTCCAATTATTTTGTAGTCATGTAGACCTTCACTTTTTCTTATTATTTCTTTAATGGTTTAAAGAGAATGATGCTATAGTTTTAGAAATGCACATCCTACTCTTACCATTGATGTGTGCGTAAATACATCTTTTCTGTGTGGTTCTGCAGTCTACACTGCATTGTTCAACTCTCGTAGCAAAACATGTACTGATCTTTTAGTTTCTTGTTCAAACTAGTTCATGGTAGCAACTTGGCGCCTTTTGAACCATAACGGGAAACATTTAGTGGTAGTTGGCATCTTACCCCCTATTAGGACTTGAGACTCGATTGTTAGCAATTTTCATAACCATTCCCATCACAGACAAATTAATGCCGATCATTGTTTAAACAGAAAATAATTGCACAGCATGGATATTTCGGTTTTGTAGGATCAGGCTCTATTAATTCAGCAGTCACTAGATGATACAGTTTAGTTTATTGCTGCTGATCATTTGTTTCCTTTTTCATTATGAACTATTGGTCTTACTGAGGTTAAATGTTCTGATTTGCAGATATTACACTGATCCTTCTGGCACATTTTGGCAATGCAATGCAAAGGCTATTGGTTCAGGATCAGAAGGCGCTGACAGTTCTCTGCAAGAACAATTCAACAAGGTATCCATGTTCTTACAGTGGGTTGTTTCTTAATCTCTATTCTGCTTTCTGCTTATATCATTAAAATTATTAGCTGGGATGGTAAAGTGGAAAAGACTGTGAAAACACATAAATAAGAGTCCAGCTCCTCTCCAACTGTGGAGAAAATGGAGATCTCCAGACTCAAATTCAGTGCATGTAGACTCAACAAAGAACTGCTGAGATCATTTTATGTTTTTACAACAACAACCAAGCCTTATCTCACTAAGTGGAGTCGGCTACATGAAAACAACAACCAAGCCTTATCTCACTAAGTGGAGTTGGCTACATGAATCAAACGATGCCATGGTGTTCTATTCAAAAACCATGTCTTTCTCCAACTTATTAATCTCTAGGATAATAGTCTCGCTTATAGTTTTTCTAGGTCTTCCCTACATCTAGTGATTTGACTCCCCTCCATCTGATCTACTCTCCTTACTGCAAAATCCATAGGTCTTCTCTCTACATGCCCAAACCACCTGAGTCTAATTTCTACCATCTTTCTACTGTAGGTGCTACCCCATCTTTCTACTATAGATGAAGAACCCTCGTTGGTCATCCCCCGTAAAATCCTTTATGCGTCTAAAAAAGTTTGGGCTCTATTTGGATAGCGAGCAACAGAGATTCAAAAAATTGAAAGTAACTGAATGATGTAAAAAAAATCATAAACTAGCTACTGTGTCTTTTTCACTCTAAATGAAGTGCTCCATTTATTTTGAGAAATGGAGAGAATCTTAACTTGTTAAATAGATGCACAAAAATGGAGTTGTCCATTTTCTCCTCGAATGGAGAGGATCCAGACCCCATAATGAGGAGAGTTGTTACCTGGAATTCTTGGATCTATGCTGAGAAGAATGAAAACATGTTTTATATTAATTAATTACATTAATACTGTTGCAAATAACAATTTATATTAATTACCTTGGTTCTTTGGGGTTTCGCCTATAAATCATATTCTCTTGCCTACAAATCATATTGATATTCTCACAGTTTTGTCCATCTCTTGTATATTTTTGTCTGGAGAATGTTGAAGTCATTACGTGTTTTATAATTTCAAATGTTGTTGGAATTTCTGTTCGAGAACTTGCAACATTTGCTTAAAGATTATCTTTCAGGATAGTCATAGAGGCATCAAGATGACATGAAAACAAGTGAATTTGGTATTAATTTGTTCTGGTGTGCAGGACTTAACTCTTCAAGAAGCTGAGACTATTGCTTTATCAATTCTGAAGCAAGTTATGGAAGAGAAGGTAAAGTTAAAACCAAATGCATGTTACTTCCAGCTGTTTGTCCCCCTTCTGTGAATAAATTCTAACTTATTTCTTCTGTACTTTCACATTAGGTCACTCCCAACAACGTTGACATTGCCAGGGTTGCTCCAGCGTATCATCTTTATACCCCGTCTGAGGTGGAAGCTGTGATAAGTCGCCTATGATTTCCATCTATTTGCGTGATTTGATTTGTGCTGTACGTCTATTTAACTGGTCTGCTACATGTAGTGCTGCTTTATCGCCAAGTTGTATGCAATATTAGATTCTCCTACCATATTTTCTGATATTCAGTCTTGTCGAGCGTCATTCACAAGATCCGTGCTATTATATATTTTAACTGTATGAGATGAGATTCTAGTATATATTATCGAGTGTGGAGATGGAGATGGGTTTACAAAGCTTTTTCTTTATGGATAATTCAATCATAAAATAAAATATAAAAAATAGGGAAAAGGGATTTAGACATTGTTCTATCTTGAATTGTTTCTACTAATAACATTGACGAGAGCCATTTTTCACGCAATTTAATTTGGAACTTATATATGTTGCTATTGATGAGCTTTTTTTTCCTCACTGTTCTTTTGGTCATGTTTTGGTGGTATGACATGAAATGGAGTAAGCAAATCATAAATAATAGTTATAATAATACTAATGATAATGTACCAAAAAAATAAATAATAATAATACTAATGATAATAAAACTCTCACGATAATAAAGCTCTGTGATGGTAATCTACAAGGTAATTTCAACGTATGCTTAATACATAAGGTAATCACAGCGGGACCGAGGACAAAGAAAGTAATTTGATTAAAAAAATTATTGTTTAATAGGGACTATTCTTATAAACTAATATTATAGATTACTAAAATTACGCAGGACTAAAAATTTAACCAGAGAATTTGGAAATTAAAAGTATATTTCTATGGACACAACGACGATTGACTAACCAAATAAATATGTTTAAGTGGTTAACAAGCTCCATTAAAGAACAAATTGTTTAAGAGAATCTGAGTTCGATTCTTTAGTTGAACAAATCTTTGTTAGACTTTATTCACCTCATGGTAGAACTCTAGATTAACCGACCCTTTACCACAAAATATATGTAAGACTTTATTTACCTTGTGGCAAAACTCTAGATCAACCGACCCCTTTACCAAAAAAATAAATATGTTGTGGAGAGGGTTAACACAAAAAATAAATGAGAAACTTCTTTCGTCCAAATTGTAAGAAGAAAAAAAATCCAATCACATTTATTAAAAAAATTAAAACATAAGAATTTGAAGTATAATTTTGTGTTTTCTTTGGAAATAAGTTGAATGGAAAGATGTAAAAACAATTTTCATTTGCTATTGATTATGGAGAAAATGGAAGAGATAGAAAATTGAATGTAATTTGCATTTAATTTCATGAGAATAAGCAAAAGTTTTTTTCTTGAAAAATATGGTTTTTTAAAAAAAACAAGATTAAGTAGGATAAAAGTTTGTCTTTTTTACTTACACTTTGGGACAAAGAAAATGAGTTTTTTTTCTTCTTACATTTTGGAACGGAGGGAGTATATCATTGTGGTTCCTTCCATTTTAAATATGTTGCAAAGATGACCATATCGATATATTTTAAGAAATATAAATTAAGTTAAAATGATATAAAGTATAAAATTAATGATATTATTTTATGGTTCGGATGACTTTTAATCTCAAAATCAAACCACAAATTAAAATGATATGAAGTATAAAATTAATGATATTATATTATAGTTTAGATGACTTTTAATCTCAAAATCGAACCACGCCGCACCACGAACATTAGGATTTAGAGATTATACGAAGACATTAGTATATTTGCTGAAATATCTAAACTGTCCAAATTTCATAATATGTGCTACAAGTCTTTCACAAACATTTTGTAAAAAAAAAAGTCTTTCACAAACATTATGAAGCGAACAAATCAAATCTTACGATGCACACGGTTCTTTATAATGTTAGGATTGTATCATGAATGATTGAATGTCACAATGAGTATGTAGAATGTACGAAGTTATATGAGTGTTGGATAACTCAGCATTAATCATCATGTGCAGAGGGAGCATTGGAATTCTGCAAGTGAGATCTGCATCTTCCAATATGACTTGTTTTTGGTAAGATTCATCGGTGAAGAGAATTTAACTGACACTATAGTGAAATATAATTAAAGTTTTTTTAACCTGTACAACATTGCATATGATAAGAAGTAATTAATGCACCCATTTTTATAGGTTTTTTCATGTTTTATTAATGACCCACTTTTTTAAAAATTGATTTTTTTCCTTCTCTCCTCTGATATTATTTTTCAAGTTTTATTCTTCTTCCTCCTCACTTTTTCAAGTTTTATTCTTATTTCTTCTCTCCACTGCCATTAAAACACACCAAAGCTAAAACTTATTATGCTCTCACGTCACTTTCTTCTTCAGCTTTGAAGGACTTTATGCAACTGAAAAAGAACAACCCATTTATACTCATATATGGTTGTTGTACCTGAGTGAGTTAATTTTTTTATTTTTTATTTCACGCCTTTTTTCCTTCATTGTTCTTGTTCTTTATTTCAATTGTTCTTCGTTTGTTCTTCAATAGTTGTTTCACGTTTTGTTTTTCAAGTATTATTTCACCTTTTGTTTTCAATTGCTGTTTTTTGTTCTTTTTCCATTGTTGTACTTGAGTGAGTCATTGGAACACCGTAGCATAAGCTGACTCTTCACCAATTTTTACATTGAAATATGATGTTTTTGCAAGTAGCATGTGTTATGGGAGTGAGTTTGATGTGAAAAAAAATTGTGTTTCAAAGAAAAAGACTCTAAAACGTGAAAAAAAGAAGAATAAAAAGTAGAAAATGCTAACAGAGGAGAGAATGAAAAAATTAAACGTTAAAAAAAAGGAAGAAGAATAAAAAGTGGAAAATATTAATAGAGGAGGGAAGAAAAAAAAAATCAAAAACATCTGGTCATTAATAAGATGTGAAGAAACTTATAAAATTGGGGTATTTACTACTCTTTATCATATGCAAGATTGCACGTGTTAGAAAAAACCCAATTAATTAAATATCTATATAAAAATATATTGTGTGTTATAGTAAAAAACATGCTAACGTTGACAAATTTTTTTTGGGATTAGTTGCAAAATGATCTCAAAAGACACGTTTAATTATTATGATCTCAAACATAAGGTGTTCTATGCTATAATACACGCATGTTCATCAAAAAATTTAAAACATTGATTATATAATCCA
Organism: Medicago lupulina; assembly: GCA_958299785.1. Taxonomy (NCBI): domain Eukaryota; kingdom Viridiplantae; phylum Streptophyta; class Magnoliopsida; order Fabales; family Fabaceae; genus Medicago; species Medicago lupulina. Next base: position 2,045,218 of record OY283141.1, on the reverse strand, counting down.
CGTCTCTCATATACCCTTCACGTAGCTATTCATAATCGATTTGGACTAACCACTCAAATTTAAATTCCAAAGGTTTCTAACATAACTATACTTGTGTTGCCCCTTGGACCAATGAAACTCACTGCTTGACTCCACTACCAAGAATATTTTCAACACACGATCCATTATAATATCACTTATTTGAGGATTCCAGGAGATTGTTGGGAGCAACAAGCTAATGATCCAAGACCAACAGAAAATTGGAACAGAACATCACCATCCAAAAACCTTAGTGAAACCGCCATTCACTCTTAAATACGTCACTTGGTTTAAAAAAGTATTTTTGAAGTCAAAGAAAGTCAGTGTCTTGTTTTAACTTTTATTCGTGATATACTTATCAATGCTTGACTTTGTTATTTATGAGTAGAGGTTGGTATACGCCGTTGTGAGGGCTTGCAACCTTGGCCTACATTAGACTCCACATCAACCCTTGTCTTGTCTAGGTTGTAAAATAAGCTTGGTCAAAGTTTTCTAAAGTCTATTAACTAGCTAACAAATAATATATTCTATACCATCCAAACAACTTTGTAAACTTGACGAATCAACCTATATTTTCATAGAAAAAGATACGATCCTTAGTTCAACTAAATGTTTTTCAATGTTATCGTTATTTGTTGAACACATCGTGTCTCAAAATAAATTTATAGTTCCATAATACTCCCTCCGTTCCTTTATAATTGTCACTTTTGCATAAATTTTTTGTTTCTAATTTACTGTCGTTTTCAAAGTTCAATGTATCATTAAATGTGGTTTTACCTATATTACCCTTAGATATTTATTACAGAAAGAGAAATATATAAAATGAGGTATTAAATGATTAAGGTTATTATAGAAAAAAGATAAATTGTTGTATCAAAAGTAGTAAAAGTACTTGTTGTCTTGATTTGTGTAAAAAGTCAAAATGTGACAATTAAAAGAGAAGAGAGGGAGTATAAAGTCTACAAATTTTTATTTTGGTCTACAGATTTTGATGAAATGTATTACTCCAGAGGGAGTATGATAGAAGAGATTTTTTGAAAGAAAAGTTATTGCAAGGGTATTTCAACCCAATCCAGCATAGAATGAGTATAAAAAGAGAAGCAAAAGTTAATTAGAAAGGAGACAACCCAATAACATATTACCCAGAAACGCAATACAATGGATCCACACTCCATTGATATAAGAGACAATGATAAGACTTAGATCTACAAAAAAATAATTTCCAAACTTGAAACATTAATCTGGTTCAACACCATATTGGAGTTATTATGATAGAAAAGATGCACTCGTTTTCTATGGTCCCATAGAACGGAGTGTCAAATCATAGTGGTACCTTTGAATCCCATAAGACGAGAGTATTATCTCAAGGGGTAAGGTTACTAGAGTTCTAGCTTTAGACCTACCAACAAAAAGTTATTTTTTATTAGATTATATAAGTAAAAAAAAAAGAAGCCATATATACCAATAAAAAGGCCATATATATTTAAATTTGTTTAGGCCTCACTATTGAAAATTATTGAACCGACCCTAATAAAAACCAAAGAGATATAAACAAAGTATATGATAAATATCTATTATCCAATAGCAAAATCTATAACCGGTAGTCGAATTAAAATATCGATAATCCAATAACAAAATCTAAGAAAATACCCATGAAAATCTTGAAACTAATATGTATCAGAATTTTATTTTATTTTTTTGGGGGAGGGGGGTTCGATGGAGTTTAAGAAGCTTCAATAAAATTCAGGAATTCCCACATATGCTTCAATGTGCTTCCAAATCTCTAATTAGATCAAGTTATAATGGAGCATGTTGAAATCCCTGCAAAAAGCCAAACCATAATCGTCATTCTTAATTACCGTTTCAAAAATTACACCGTTACTTTATTTAAGCAAACATCACATGTAATTCGAAAATTATGTATATGTATATTAAGAAAAGAGACTAATAAGTACTCTGCACTGATGGAATAATTTTTTCGCATAAGAACAAACATAATGATATTAAAAAAAGAGTACAAGAGAATGCGGTTAAAAACGTGTATGATACCAATCTAAATAATAGACCTAAGTAGTGGAGAAAGGAACAACAATACACATGACCAGATACGTGCATGATACATTCAAGTTGTAAGAAAAGAGAGAGAAATGAAGAGTATAGAAAATAACAACTTCTTATGAAAAAATATTTATCATAAACAATATATAGAAAATATTTCTATACCAACTAATATCATTGTAGGTAAAGCTGATACAAAAAAAAAAAGCATTGCAGATATATTTTTATCCTGATTAGATAAAATTAAGCTAAATTGTCAACCCCAAATATAGTAACATAGAAAAGTGAAAATACTTTATATAAGTTTATTGAATTTAAGACGAATGAAGGAAAGACATTCTCTGAAAATGTTTAAAATATTTGTGTGACAAATGTATGACGTGGTAAGAAAGAACATGTTGATAAGAGCAGATATTATTTGTTCAGACACAAGTTTGGCACTCGTGACTCACTCTGTCCTTGACAGCCAACCAAAAATATATCAAAAAAAGAAAGTAAAAAATTGAAAAGGAGAAGACAATAGAAGAAACAAATTAGTTCTGCACAACGTCGCTGTCTGCACCATGCAAGACAACTTGTCAGACCACACACACACTTTTTATCACAAAAAACAAATTAATACTATCATAGCATCTTTCTTTCATATATCTCCTATTCTCCTAATAAGTTTCATTTTCAAAAATTCTCTCTAAATATAAGTCTCATTCTAAACCAATGGATGGATACATATTATTTCAAAAAAATAATATTAATTATACTAATTTAGTTTAGAAGATGAAAACTTAAATTTAGACACATTAATATATAAAAGAGTATTTACAAAAGAGGTTAATGTTATTGTAAAACCATTTTACAATCAACCATTTGACTTTAAGGTATATGTCATATAATTACAGTAAAAATAATTTTCATCCTTCAACAATTATGAGTGAGTGAAGTGACATTGCAAATACCTTTCAAGGGTAGGTACATATATCAATTAAGTCTTTAAAATAGTATTTTAAAAACATTCGTATGCATATATAATAAATAAATTCATTGCATGTTTAAATTGATGATGAAATTAATAAAATCAAACTAATAATCAAAATTTATTAAAATTGTAGATGACAACTTTTTCCTAAACCGCGGTAAATGGTACTGGGTGTCGAATTTACGTCAATTCAAACTTGCCCTAAATTACTATTCAATTTTTTAAATATTTGTAAAAATAATAAAAAACTTATACAATTAGCAAAAGAGCATTAGATCCAACAAAACACACATATCAAGAATATAGGCAGCCCCCACTAATGACAATATAATCATCACATGATCATATAGTATAATATAGTAATATGGAAAAATAAAGTAAAACATAACATTTCTAGGTTACTATAGCTAATTGAATATGAGTGTTGACTACTTGAAGTACGTACCTTTTAATTTGTAGGAAGATGATGCTCAATGAAAATTTCCTCCTGCTCCTGCTCCACCACCACCACCTCCTCTTCCTCCTCCAAATGATTGTGCAGCATTGATGTTGTTTCTCTGATCTCCTTCCAAAGAAGCTGCCAAGTTAAAAGCAGCTGCATGTTGATCCCTTTGTCCTCCTCCTCCAACAACACCACTCATGCTTCTAACAATCTCATGACCAACTCCTAAAAAGTCACGAGTCAGCTGACTACTATCACCACCTCCTCTTCCAAGCCCTACACCCCCTCCTCCTCCTCCTCCTCCAGTTTGATCAAATATTGAAGTATTTCCTGTAGCAGCAAAAGAGTTCATCAAATCCTGCAAATTACTCTGTTCATGATTCCCACCACCAAAACCATAGTTCCCACTTCCACCACCCATTTGCACTCTGCTATGATCACCGCCACCAGAAGAAGCTGAGTTACTTGCACCAGTATTGTTTCCAAAGCTTTTCAGAAGGGAAGTCGCGGTGGTGCCATTTCCATTGCTTGAAGTTGCACCCATTTGAGCAGCTTTCTGAAGAAGTGCAGTTGCTGACATTGATGATATAGCAGTACCAGCAGCAGCATTGATGTTACTGTTTCCTCCTTGGGAGAAAACATTGCTGAAGAGTGATGGAGCACTACTTGTTCCACCTGATCCATTGAAGAAATTTGTTCCTTCATTATTCACATTCAAGTGTTCAGAGAATGAGTTGTTGCTACTGTTAGTACTGTTACTTGAAAGGAAATTCGGAATGTTGAAGAGATTGCTGTTGTTGCTGTTATGGCTATTCTGCATCATTAAACCTTGTTGTTGAGAATGATCATGAGGAACAAAGTTTTGGTTTGGCTCATGAATGTTATTGTTGAAGAAGGCATTAGGTCTGAAAGTAGCCTGGGGGAGCATGTGGTGGTCGAATTGCCCGGTCCGATTGGCGGCGGCTGCGCCGAGTCTCAAGATTTCAGTAGCTGAATTGCTGTGGTGGTCTTGTTGTTGTTGCATGTTGGGCATTTGTGCAGCTACCTGGGCTATGCTTAGACCCATGGTGTTGTTGTTGCTTGAGCTTCCATAGAGATGAGATCCAATGGCACCAGTTAGAGAAATTGGTGGCTGTCTTGGACCCTCTTGAGCCAATGCATCACAGAAGGCTCTGTGAGTTATGAAACTGTCTCTCCTGCGATATTCATCACATTTACAAATTCAGTTTCTAATTACAATATCCATTATCTGATGAAAAACTGTAACAAGAAAAAATTGTATGAAAGAAAAATCATTTAGCTAGGTATAATAATAGTTGGTCGCTCGACAGTAAGAATTTTATTTTACTTTTAGGATAAAACTGGCTAGACAGAGATACATGTCACATGTCTTGATTTCAAAAGGGATGGGGGGCTGAAATTTTTTTTCTGCAACTTGCCAGTTTCGGCATCAACTTTTTCAAATTAACATTTATAATACACAATCCATTCTCCTCAACAAAAAAATAATAATTACTATATAATTAGAAGGAAAAAAATGTTACACTGTCTATGCTGAATTGCCCAACTAGAATCACATAAAAAATGCATGAATTAGATTAATAATTATTTTTGACAGAAGAATTAGATCAATGATATTACTCATTTAATCATTAGTTTCTCAGAGGTTAATTACTAAAAAAGCACATAAAATATACTAGGAGCTAAAATTTCTATATATATCGAAAGAGTGAAAGTTCAGCTAGAATTTTTATTATTTAAATTTATTAAAATAAATTTGTTGAAAATAATGGCACTACTATTCTAGACACTGTAACTATGATAGTAGTATCTAAAAGCTGTTACGTACGTATCCTGAATTATACATAGATTACTAGAAGTGGGACTTGGCCTTTTCAAGTAAAAGACAATAAAATTCTTAATTGAGAGTAGAAAATAATTGACATCCAAATGAAAGAATGTGATACTTAATTAATCCAAGGACAAAAATTTGCGTGTATTGATGAAAGGAGTAGTTACATAAAATGATAATGTGAATAAATGATTAAGAATTTATAGTAAAAATCTCCTAAAAGACACAACCAATTGGAATGAAATTAATTCCACACAAAATTAAAGCTTGATTACAAGATTAATGAAAACTTCCACGAAGAACTGCAATGTCAAGGAGTACTACTGTACAATGTTCAATAAATGAAGCATAAGAATATATTCAATGTTAAGGAATTGATGAATGAAAGAAATACCGTTGAGTGATTAATGTGCTGAAAAATGAGTGAATTTGACTCGTTGTATAAGCTATTAAAATTACTATTGACACTTTGACAAGACTTTTCCCATGGGATATGTATTGCATGCACATGCAATTTTGCAATCTAAAGATTAAAGGTAACACACTAACATGAGACAACTCAAATTTTAAACTCGAATTTTAGATTTAAAAAATATAATTAAATCTGATTAAAATTTGAATTGTCTAATTATAATCGGATGATCACAAATCTTCCAATCAAAGTTTCATAAAATTTTGATTGAATTAAATGCCCATTTTACCTTTAAACATATAAAAAAACCACTAAATTATGTTGATCCGAATAGAATTGAACTTGGACTATGAAAATAAGGTATTAGGTTCAAGTTTTGTGAATGAAAAAAAAAATGAGAGCCTAGACCTCATTAAACATGATAAGACGTCTTCCATAGGGAAGATTGGTCATGATTTTCGTACCAATACCATGTTATAAAAAACTTATGAAAAACAAGAAAATAGTCCAAAAGGAAATTCAAAAACCATGTGGAAGAAAGAAGGAAAATAGTACTACAGAAAAAAAATATAGAGAGAGTTGAATAGTTGATTAAGTCGTAACGTTATCATGAAAAGGAGCACCTGCAAGGGCACAGTTGTACTGAACACAAGTAGCCAACCAAGAAGAAAACAAAGATCGTAACAACACCACACAACTTCGTAACATAGCAACACGTGAATAGGATGAAAAAGAAATGGGCTAAAAATGAAGCACTGTTTCCTAGGTAAAATCAGAAAAAGGTTAAGTGTTTTTTCCATAATATTCTACTCTTATGCTTTTTGACAAGGAAAGAGAAATGTAGTATAATTATAAGATGTGAATTCCTTCCTCCGTGTGTGTTTTTTGTTTGTGAAGAAAGTTTTCAGAGATCATTCACGTGGGTGGATGTTTCCATCCATTTCATTTGCCCACACTGTACTAACAAATATTGAAACATGACAAACCAAACCATACCAAAACCATAGAATCTTAATCAAATCAATTGCCATTGCTATCAAATGTAAAAAATGTATTTATTACCAACTAAATTCAGTAGATAGTAAAGAAAAGCTTCTTAGTCTTTTTCCCCTCTATAGTCACTTGAAGAATCTAACATAAATAAAATGCCCTAAAAAATATTTGAAAAAAATAACTGTTTGACAAAAATGGTAACATGATGTCTATACTACATGTATGTATGTATAATTTTAACAGTATTGTAAGTGACAGAATGACCTTATTACAGTCTATTCTACCGAGATTCAGCTCTTGTTACTTTGATTCGACCTTATTAACAAAACATGTAATTGAATGGAATTGTTATATGTTACCTGGAGAAGAGAGTGCCACAGTCACACCTATATTCTCTGGTGCCACAAGTCTTGGAATGTGCCTTCCAATCAGATTGAACAGCATACTTCTTTGAGCACTTATCACACTTCCATTTCTTCTCACCATGTTTGCGAGAGTAGTGTTTCTTAATCCCAGTGAGGTCACCAAGTGCTCTTGAAGGGTCATGATGAACACATGTGGGCTCAGGACACAGATAAACCTTTCTCTTAGGCTCTTTTGTAGTCTTCTGCTTAAGCTTCCAAGGTAAGTTGTGTCCTCTTCTGTGAAGCTGTAGGTTTTGCTCTCTTTGGAATCCTTTGTTGCATACCTCACAAATAAACCTGTTTGTTGCCATTAGGGTCTTGGGAGACAGTGCTATCACCTCTGCATCTGGATCTGTTTCCATTGAAAATAGCCAAACAATAAATTATTAGAAAAACTAAAACACACAAAAAATTAAAAAAATTTAATTGAGAAAAAAATGAAGCTTCAAGACAAAGGTTAATATCCATGTCAAACAAACTCCATTGAATTTCATTTCATTTCTTTTAACAATTATGTTATTTTTAAATTAGGGTTCCACACTAGGAATCCATATCATATGAAAACAAACAAAAAACACACAAAAAATAGTCCAAAAAATATTTGCAAAATTAATGAAAATACTCAAATAGATAAATCCATGAAAGGAAAAAAAAACATCTTATTGATGAGAACTAGTTTAGTGTATATTTGTATCGGCGGTGAGTTTTAATTTGCAGAATCACAGTGAAGTTTCAAAGTACAGTTTTTGCAAAAAATTAAAATGGTTCACTGTGATTTTGTCAATCTCGCAACGAATACAATCATGCACTTAAGATTAAACATAAATTTGCAATAAAATAGTTGAGAAACTTGCTTGGTGTTCCAGGTTGGTTTCTCTTTTTCTTCGCAGCTGGAGTTGCAGTTGATGAAGATGGTGGCAAAGAATGCTGTTGTTGATTCATCGGATTCGAATCCTCTTCTCTGAATCCAAAGAGTGATGCTGAGGAAGATGATGCAGCCATAGCAATTAAAGTCAAGTCCTATATATATATTCTTCAAATTCCTTCACTTCTTTAACCTTACAACACAATCACAATTCAGGATAAACCAACATGCAAATCGAACCTTCTTCAATTCATCATAAACTCAATCTCACAAAACTCAAAAACAAAACCAAAAAAAAAAAAAAAAGATGGGATATAGAACAAGCTATAAAATAGAGATAAGTTGAAAAAAGAAGAAAAAGCAAATCAAGCCCTTCATGTGATAAGATGAATTTGTTGTTGATTTAAATGAGAAGAAACCTAAGATAAATTTTTCAGTGATGATTTGGTGTCATGCAGATACCTCAACACATATACACATAGTAAATTTTTTTCTTCTAACTTTATTAATATTCTCTGCCTTTTTTTCCTCTTCAAAAAGTTTTTCCAGATTTTCCTCACTTTCTCATCTCTCTCTTGTCATAAAAAGAATTTTATTTTTTTTACAAAATGAAAAAAATAAAATTATTGAAAGAGAAAGAGTGAGAGAGGGTAAGGCCTACGGGTCGGTGGACCCAATCCTTAGTCACAAAACGACATAGTTTATGTGAAAGCACCATGAAACAGCTACTACACCACTCTCTCTCTTAAACTTTCTCTCTCTAAATTTGTAGTAAGTATCTTCTTACTCACTTCAAGACAAACTTTCTCTCATCATGCAGCCCTACACAAATTTCAATATTAAAAAAAAAGGACAATGAAACTGAAATTCAAGTTAATGCATGAATGAACAATTAACATTGGTAATTGAAATGAAGTTAATTATTAATTATTATTAATTAAACTGAAATGTTTTATTGTTGGTCTTATCTTATCATTTGGTTTTTTTTTTCTAAGAAAAAAAAAAACACCTGATGTTATTATGTCTGAAATTCAGTGGAGGGGTACAGAGTGAGTGTGTACTGTTTATACTGTTACCGTTTAAAGGTCACTGACATGGAAACAGCAAAAAAATGATTCTGAAACTCTAATTGCTTTGTTTGGCTGACTTGGTTTGAAAAGTGCTTATTCTGTTCTGTTATCACTTTCACTTCTTGCATGCAATGTCTAATTGGTTATGCCTATGCCTTCTTTTGTGTCCTTTGTTATTTTTTTCTCTCTAAAAAGTCACATCATAACCTAAGGGTGGTTTAGTCATTTAACATTGATATAAATAAAATAAATCACAATCAGAAGACCCAAGAAAAGACCTAATCCAACCACTATGGATAAACAAATCAAACAGAATTTTTTTTAGAAACAGGTGGTTTTTGATAAGTTCACAAAGCTGTTACATTTTATTAAGAGACAGCTTAATTTTAGACCGTAGATTATGTGCTAGGAAGATTATAATTAATCACTGTCAAGTGGATTTTCGTAAGATATTACCATGGAATTGAATAAAGTTGAAATATGTGCTTTTTGGGAATTATGAGGTCTTTTGACAAGGATAGTTAATAATATTATTATCGAATTTTTTTTATCATTATATTTTTAGCAACACTGTTTTATCATTCCATTTCTTTTTCTTTACATTGCTGTCCTTTTTTTCTCTCTCTAAATCCTTATTTGCATTGATAAAGTTTTTAACAAACAGCCAATAGGAGGAAAGAGAGGATGTCATTCTTTGACAGAATGACAGCATAACCATAAATAAGATTTTTCTTATAGACTCGTATTAATTAAAAGGAGATAAATTAAGGTCCAAGTATAATTACAGAGTCATAAATTGGTCAGAGTTTAACTACTACAACTTTAAACATGTTTACTATTCCATATTTAGCTATAATCTTCTTGAAATCGTTCTCTAACACTATAGTAGCACCATATTTTATTGAATTTTTAAGGAGTAGTTTTCGTAAATTTACAATAGTTTATCGTGGTTTTGTTAAACTTATCCTAAATTCAAATATGTGTCGAACTAATTTGGGCGAGGTTAATTATTTCTAATTTTCTATGGAATATGGTTATCAAAACAACTCAATTCATCACACTAGGGTAAGATGACCCAACCCAATTTCAACATTGTCATGCATTAGACCTATTTAATTTATAGACCGTTGAGTTTGTTTAAATCTAGAGACGGATTAAGGATCTAATAAACGATGCGATTAAAATTTAGAATCAAGTTACGAACAAATACAACATGTCCCCAGCACATCACTTTGCTCACCTCTACATGAATTTTTACAAATATTAAGATGGTGAAAGATTCTAAATTTAACTATTACCTTTAAACCTAAACAGAAAATGCAGTATTCCTTTAAATAGTCAACAACCTGTGACAAGCATATTAATAGGCCAATAAAGTTCAAGTTCGGAAACCTAATCTCTAAGTCTTGATTTACACCTACATGGAAGTTGGTAAAGTTATATAGCGTTGTTGCTGCCTTTTAATCTTAACATATCAATCAAGGTGTATAGTTTATTTATTTATAGTTTCAAGTGGATCAATATGTAATTAAAGGAGCCCCAAAGAATTAAAAAATTAGTCCCAATCATCGTTTTCTTTGTTGGCTTCTATTCTGTTGTCATTCTTTTAGACAAAGATCCAAAGTACAAGAAACCAAATAGAAAATCTTAAAGTATTATGGTCTGCAATATAAAAGGATAAGAGCCTGCATCCATAACTGTACTACCTTATTTTTTTAGTCTTTACATTCTTTAAATATTCAAACATAGAGATACAAAAACAGTCAAACAATAACTAACGTTGGTTTTCAAACACAGGAGATCTTGTCCAACTTTTTTACATATCTTTTAGTTCATTTTTTATTTTATTTTATTTTATGTTTAGACTCACACTCTAAACATTTCAACTCTTAGTGGTTACTTATAGCAAAATGCTACTACACAGAGAATGGTCTCCTTCAAAGGAAGAACACGCCACACACCTCGTGTAATTTTCAATGGCGGCGACATTTTCTTCCAACAAATTCTAACCTTGTCTTATTTCTATTTTTTTCTGTCTTATTGGAGTGATATTTTGCAGCCCTAAACATTGGTATGAATATTAACAAAAATCCAAATCAATCCTAGCATGCCCAACCATGTATTGAAAAATTGGTCAAATATCTTTTGGCCAAAACGTTGCTTTTTTGAGAAAAGCACAAACCTTAATGTGATTTGGAATACACAATTGAGAAAAGCACAAACTTTTTTTGTCGACAGATTGTGGACTATAAACAGAACTTGCGGCAGTTGTAAAAAAATAAATTAAAAAGGAACTTTTTCCATTTGAGAAGAAAAATAAAACACACAAACACAAATCATTATTTTTTTAATACATAATTTTGTATTGTTTGAAAGTGCATTTTTGAACAAATAATAACGCTTCGGAAGTATCTTATATGCAATCATGTGTAAAGTTTTACAAATAGATGGTTACTCAATAGACCCCTCAAAGTTGCTCACATTTTTTAAGAGAGAAAAAATGATCAGAAATTATGATCGATCGGAATTTACACGCAAAAAAATAAAATCGATTGAAGTGATGATCCGATCGGTTGAACAATTTGAATTTTTTTTTTTTTGAAGAGTAGTTAAACAACCGTCTTGAAAAGGAGAACATGGGCTAAGCCCAAATCAAAAAACAACAAACCACTATTCTAGCCCAATTCAGCAAAAACCCACTGCCTAATAGCACTTGGAACCTCTAAGATAAGTCATATGAAAAATATACCCTGGGAAAATTCTTAACATACTCCCACATTTTCATCCACTTTTCATAAAATAATAAAAATAACTATCACAAACTATATTTTTAAGGCACACACTTTCTTTAAAAAAGTACACCATGAAATACATATTTAAGGTATATATATTTGTTAAATTGTGCCCCGTAACCTACAAGTTTATGGTGCTCATTTTATATATTAAAAAAAAATACTTCGTAAATATATGTTTGTAAAACACATCGTAGAAATTGTGTATCATAAAAAATATATAATATATTGCAAGAAGTAGTGGTGTGAGAAAAAAGAAGAAAAGTGATTGACAGTATTTTCGGAAAATTAATTGGTATAATACAAACATAGGGTATATATTAGGGTGTAGGCCAACAATTTTTCGTGGGTCTTGTTTGGTTTTAACTGAGAGAGGTCAAGTCTCACTTCAGTTATGAATAGATAAATTGTTGGATACATAATAGATGTGACTCATATACCTAAAATTTTAAGGTTTTGGGTCAAAATGGTGTGTTTCCCTCTCTTGTAGTACTAGAGCATAGGCACGTTGTTGCTCTCGTATGCCCCCATACTTCCTAAAAAGTGATATTAGAGCTCTAGTCCGGCTTGGTGAGGGAGCGGGAGCTGGATCATGTTATAGGAGGTGAGAACTTACACTTGAGAGGAGATTATTGGGTTTTGATGGTTAGTAGTTAAGTCCCACATAGCTTATAAATTGGTATAATATTGGATATAAAGGAGGTGACAAGTAAACCTAATGTCTTGAGGTTTTGTATGAAGATGTGACGTTTCCTTGTCTTTTAGTTCTAAAGCATTGACTCGTCGTTGCTCATGTGCCCCCTGACTTCCCAACAAGCCTTTATATGTGATGGATAAAGAGGGATAACTATCCATAGTTAGAGATCTTGGACTTTTTTATCATACTATTTTGTCTAAGTGGAAGTATCGACTATTGGAGGATATCCCTCGGTTATACAATAGGTATCTTGAAGCAAAATATCAAAAAGGTATATATATTGTATTTGATCTGTATTATTTAGGGTATTTTATTATCCATCAAGATAGTGTAGAAAAGTCAACTTCTTCATTGTGAAATCTTAGGGATTGATGCATACACAATGTTTCAAAAAAAGTATGATGATTATATTTTATTAAGTAAAGATGTTTGGAGTGGTAAACTCCTTTTAAAGACGATGTTTCTTAGGTTTTATGTTATCTCAGTTAAAGAGTGTATTCAAGTGTGAAAGGTTGGACATTGGGCAATTTGAGAGTAGATCTTTTTGTGGAGGAGTAATTTATTTGCATGGGAGGAAGATATTTCGGTGGAGTTTCTTCGAGTGCTCACTCCAATCCAACTTTCATCGTAGTTAGACTCATGGGGTATGGGTGAAATATATGATGGTGTGTATTTTGCTAAGTTGGGTTATTATCTATTGTCGGGTTTGATTTCTCCCCTTTGTTATCAAGTTCTAGAGGATTGTGGGGCTCTTTCCAATGTATACAAGATTCTTTTTTGCAAAGCAAAGGTATTCTTTTTTATTAAAAAATACTGATGGAGAAATTTATATGTAGGTTGAATTTGTCCATAAAGGGCATGCTCACTACACCAAATGACTCAATTTGTGTCCTTCGTGTATGTATCCGAGAATATGAACTTCGCTTGTTTGCATTATGCAATATTACTTCTTTTATATGATATCAAGTGTTTAAAGTGAATGGGGTTGATATCATTGACATGTGGATATTTTTCTCTTTATCTACAAATTTTTCTTCCGGTATAGGGTCCGGAGGAAATAAATGGGTGTCGATGATCTGCATTTTGTCTTCTGGTCAATTTTGGAGGCTATGAATAATCTTAGTTTTAAGATTAAGATTCATTTTGTTGGATAAATCGCTTATTACATCAATTTCATGTCCTTGAGATGGTTCCTAGAAAGGGGTTCTTGTGTGTACTTTGAATGATACATTGATCGTTTAAGCTTCATTCACGAGAGCTATGTTATGGTTGTCATAAAAAGGCTTGTTAGTTTTACTCTTTTATTTTCTCCATTGAGACTTTTTTATCCGCACCTCTTTTAATTTAGATGAGTGATAAAAAGTTGTTTTTAATATTTAAGGTCCTTAAAATCTTAGCTCTACAACCTTAAATTTAGGCAACCTTTGTTGCCATGTTATCGTTTTTCATGAGTAAAAATAAAATGAGCTTTGGATAAAATTCCAAGGGACTGTTAAGAGTCCCACATCGGATATGAGATGGTCTGACAATGTGTTTATAAATGGGGGCAATCCTCACCTTACAAGTCGGTTTTGTAATGATGAGTTAGGCCCCAAATTTCAACATGGTATCAGAGCTTGTCGAATTCAAAGGCCACCTACCTATTCACGCACCAATCCCAAAGAGTGCTGGGCATGAGGGGGGTGTATTGGGAAAAAACCCAAGTCCCACATTGGATATGAGATGGCCTGACAATGTGTTTATGAGTGGGGGCAGTCCTCACCTCACAAGCCGGTTTGGTGGGGCTGTGTTAGGACCAACCACCATTTCTAAGATGGTATCAGAGCCTCTTCAAGATCCATTGGGTCACCTGCTATCAGGTTTCTGCTATCGGGGCACCCATCGTTTATGTCCACAAACCAAGCCCAATAGTGTTGGTCGTGAGAAGGGGGTGTTAAGAGTCCCACATCAGATATGAGATGGTCTGACAATGTGTTTATAAGTGGGGGTAATCCTCATATCACAAGCCGGTTTTGTAATGATGAGTTAGGCCCAAAATTTCAACATGGTATCAAAGTTTGTCGAATTCAAGGGTCACCTACCTATTCACGCACCAAGCCCAAAGAGTGATGGGCGTGAGGGGGGTGTATTGGGAAAAATCCAAGTCCCACATTAGATATGAGATGGCCTGACAATGTGTTTATAAGTGGGGGCAATCCTCACCTCACAAGTCGGTTTTGTGGGGTTGTGTTAGGCTCAACCACCATTTCTAAGATGGTATCAGAGCCTCTTCAAGATCCATTAGGTCACCTGCTACCAGGTTTCCGCTATCGGGTCACCCACCGTTTATGTCCACAAACCAAACCCAATAGTGTTGGTCGTGAGGGGAGGTGTTAAGAGTCCCACATCGGATATGAGATGGTCTGACAATGTGTTTATAAGTGGGGGCAATCCTCACCTCACAAGCCGGTTTTGTGAGGATGATTTAGGCCCCCAAATTTCTAAGAGGGACATTTTTACAGAGAAAATAGTACCCAAAAATTAATAGTGACATTCTAAGCCGATCTTAACATTAAAACTAATCAACTTCAATTTAAACGAAATCATACTATTAAGTAGACAAAAAAATAAAAAAGAAGTAATAAAAATACCTTTCCAAACTTTTCAATAAATCCTTTGCATTTAGTTTGACCGAGCGATAGCGATGAATTAGATTGTACTCGCACTTATATACCTGCATTTTTTGTTGTTTTAATACTTGTATATTTTTAGATTGAAAAACTAAATATTCGTAGCAACGTTTGCGGATAAAATATTGGAAAAAAATCCAGGGTTTCTTGAATCACTATTTAAAATAAATAAATAAAAATAGGTAATTTAACATAAAATCGCCTTTTAATAAAATTGTAAACTTGAAATGAAATATTGTTTTCTAAAATTTATCCGATGTTTCAATCTAAAGAACGAACTCGACGATTAGATCAAAAACAAAGAAGAGTTGAAACCCTTTAACCAAATCGACTTTTGATAATCTTTAAAAAAAAAAATTACTCTTCGAACGGGTTAGTCTACAACTATATTTGTATGAAACAAAAATTAACAAGACAATAAATCATAATTTAGCTAATTGGGTAAAAAAGTCTAAATAAATTTATGAAAATCCATACAAACTCAAATGGTTAATCGAATAAATATGAAATACATGAATACAATGTTTATACCTGTTAGTATGTGATTCTATCATGTGATTGGAAAGCCCTGATCTTTGCACTGCTCAACGATAACCAAAATGTAGATTGAACTTAGATTATTTTTTGTTTTGCACAAATATAAAACAAACACTCGGAATTTATAGGAAGATGGTAAAGAAAAAAGTTGAAGGCTTTAAAAAAGTGTTTTTAAGGAAAACTTAAAAAATGCATTTTATATAAGACATTTTTTAATTCTTTATACTCTTATATTCAACAAAATGCGATAATACTCTTATGTTTTCATTCATTATACCAATCTAGTCAAAGTTTCATAAATATATTTTGATGAATATTTACTTTATTTATTGTTACGACAAATGTCACTCCCGTGAAAATAAATAAATAGGTTGAATAAATTTTAAATTTAATGATAATTTATACTTTTTTTCGTCGTTTATTGAATAACTTTAAAGAGGTGATGTATATTGAAAAACTATTTTTAAAATATCGACATTATTGTAGTATTTTTTATGAATATTTTTATTTTTTATTCAATATCTCATTAAGATGTTTGCATCGTGATCATCGCAAATTTTTTAGGGATTTGGTAGAACACACCCACCAATTTTTATGTGGGAGTGTTTTAACAAGAAATAACTATAAAATTGATAAATACTGCTCGAGGTGTATGTTGCTATAACCCACCTTCTAAAAAAATAAGTGGGTTATGTTAGCAACTCATATATGCATTTGTTAGAATACACTCACTTATTTTTTAAAAGGAGTATTCTAACAAGTGATAACTAAAATCTGATTAAATACATCCTAAGGTGTAGTTTGCTACAACACTTCCGCATAAAAACTAGTAAATGTGTTCTAGCAAATCTCAATTTTATATGCTTATGTGTCCATATATATATATATATATATATATATATATATATATATATATATATATATGGGATTTGTGATTTTGGAGTAACTTTTTCACTTGTAGTTTTATCTTTCATTTAAATTATTATTTTTATAATTTGACCTCTTTCACTTCATTACTGTATGAATTATTAATTGAGGAATATGTTAAATACCATTAAAATAGGAACAACATATCAACATGGTGAATTTAAATTAATAATTAAAAAATAGTTATAACACTAAGTTCAAAGCATAACTACTACAAAAACAACAATACTTGACACTACTAAGAAAAATTATTATTATCTTATTTGCGAAAAATACTTGATCATAACATATGTTATACTTGATATCTCTTTCTACATACAATTGAGTATATCGAAAAGCAGGAGATAGACATGTTCGTGCCCGTCCTTTCGCCGATGAGAATAAAGATTTTTATGTCTCTTTATTTTTAATTGTTATACAAATCAATATGATAAAATATTGAAAACTAATAAGAATTTAAAAAATATCAACATTAATGTATTACTTTTATAAAATATTTTGGTAAAAATCCATTGATATGTTCACATTGTGTCCATTATATTTCAAAACGTTGCGATAACTTTTATAATTTAAGTAATGATAATTTTGAGTTTTGACATAAAACTGAGTTTTAACATAAAATTATGGGCCGTTTTGTTAAAGCAATTAAGTTAATACTTCCTCCGTTCCTTTTTAAATGTCTTTTTATGGTGAATTTTCTGTCTCTATTTAATTGTCTTTTTGGTATTTTAAGGGTATGATTTGTCAATTATACCCTTTGTTAATTACTCTTATATTTTTCAATAAAACTAATTAATGTTATCTATTTGAAAAACTAAAGATTGTTTTTTAAACAAGGTTTATTTTTTTAAAACAAAATTTGTTTCTTGTTATCTTTAAATTTAAACAAAATTTCGTTGCAAACGATGGTTCCAAGAAGAGTTAAAATCTAAAAATAAGATGAGTAACAATTGTTAAAAATTTTAAGTGCAAAGTAAAATAACATATTTGAGAGAAGAAAAAATAAAAGACCTCATGAATGTTCAAAAGGAAGAAAAAGTAGAAAACTAATTGAAAACGTTGATGAAAGGTGAAAGGAGAGCAGTAGTTGAAGACTCGTTTGAAAAGATACAAGAACAAGAACAACATTACAATGAAGAAGAAAAAGTTTCATCAATGTAATTTTTATATTGACTTAAAATTATTAAAAAGATGTGCACAATATTTAGAATATTGACAATTGTTTGTTACGAGGGAGAGTGCGCAAAAAAATAGAATTTGTTGGAGAAAAAGATAATAACCGACAATTATTTGTTACGAGAGAAATATAACATATTAAATCTATTGGAAAGATAAAGTGGTGCAAAAAAATATGATTTTTTTGGTGGATTAAAGTGAGGGTATAATAGGAAGAAAATGTGCAAAAATACACATCGCTATTTTGGTGCTAATTTTCTAAAAAAACACTTAAAAAGGGACGGAGTAAATAATAGTCTACCTCTTGTCCCTTCTAAAAAACTTCAATTTGAGGGAAGCAAAAAGTTGTATTAGGAGGAATTTGACTCCCCTCCCATTTCTTTTAAAAATTGAACCAAACAAATAAAATTTAAAATACTCTCTCCGATTCCTTTTAAAAATTGAACCAAACACATAAAATTTATCTGTTGTTTCCAATCCTACTTCTGTTTCTTAGTCTTGTTGGTGTATTTTTCTGTGATGTAATAAAATTTAAAATACTCTCTTTGATCCTTTTAAAAATTGAACCAAACACATAAAATTTATCCGTTGTTTTCAATCCTACTTGTCTTTCTTAGTCTTATATATATATATATATATATATATATATATATATATATATATATATATATATATATATATATATATATATAAATTGAAAAGAAATAACAATATGTTAAACTTTATGGGTAATAGTCGTTTGAGGCTTCGAATGTGTAACGAAGAGTTACAATAGTCATTGAATATATCAAAATTT
Organism: Medicago lupulina; assembly: GCA_958299785.1. Lineage (NCBI taxonomy): Eukaryota > Viridiplantae > Streptophyta > Magnoliopsida > Fabales > Fabaceae > Medicago > Medicago lupulina. The sequence goes on along the minus strand of OY283141.1, from coordinate 2,026,537 downwards.
TAAAGTAGTCTCTGATTATTAACTTTGTTAATCAAAATTGTCTCTCAGTTAAAATATTCTATTAATATTGTCATATCGGTCTCTCAGTATATTTACTTATTATCATATTAATGTTTATAAGTATTTTCTTATTGTCATATCATTTTTTATAAAAAATAACTACTGTAAACATCGAAGGACTATTATAACGTTAAAGACTATCTTAACTAACATATTGTCCAATCAAAAAAATATTGTTGAAATTTTGATACATTAGGAAACTATTATAATTACTTGTTACACATTTAAAAACTAAAATTACCATTATGTTTTCCAATCGATCCTTTTATATCGAGGATATCAACCTTCCCATTTTTTAACGATTAAATTTTACAAATATGTTTAAAATTATATAAGAGATTTTTTTTTTGAAAAATAGTGTAGAGATATTACTCCTTCCGTTTTAAAATAAATGTCGTTTGAGGTTTTTACGCACATATTAAGAAATGCATTAATTTTATTTTGACGGCGTCCTTTTGGTTAGGCACCACTAACGATGTATTTGTTTTAGTGCTTCACTTTCGGCACACCTTGTGCGGGTGATTTACTAATGGCTTTAGTAATATATTCCATTTTGGTTTGTTCAAACAAATTAAGAAATGAATTAACTAAAAGAAAGAGAGATGCTAATTTTTAAAATTATCCTAATTAACTATTGGTTTGTTTTTCATTAAAGAAAAAGTAATACTTTAGAAGTAATCTATACTATATGTAAAGAAAACCATCACTTTCAACACTTTTGGGTTGAATTTTTTCTCCAAAAATACCCTTAATTTTTAATACAAATAACACATGTAACAAATAGATAAGAATAAATTTAAATATTATAACAAATGTAAAAAACACGAGATGAATATATGTATATATGTTTTTTTCCTTTATCATTATCTCATGTTATACCCTTAAAAAACTTTTTCCATAGTAAAGATTGTTGTTCGTGTCATTAAAAAAGCAACAAACATTTATATTTTTACTTTTAATCAAAACCAAAATTTCATAAAAAAAAATACTGTTCATAATTTTTAAACCTTAGCGCAATAAAAAGAACGGAAAGACCGACACGGAATGACCGTCTTTTCGTTAGTGTATATAATATTGATTGAAGAGTACAATTGTTTTCGTGAACTTAACTCAGTTGGTAGAAACAATACATGATATATACAAAATTTCGAAATTCAAACCCAACCACCACAAAAATAAAGGTTCAAATTCGACCATCACAAAAAAAATAAAAATATTATTGCATTAAAAACTGAAAGTAACATTTTTTTTTTTTTTCTTTTCTCTAACACAGCTTATTTTAAAACTGAGGGAGAAGAAACAATAGAACATAGCTAAGCCTTTAATGGAAGGAAGCCTTATCTATTATTCTCTGTACAATAACGCAACGCTAAATGGAGCTTACTGCATTCCCCACAACCTTCAAAGCCATTTCTAATCAATTTCAATTTCAATTTCAATGTCGATGCTCTCTTTCTCTTATTCGTCACTGCCATTATGGATTTCGTCAGAATCGCAATTCGAAACCGTTTCTACACACCACAATGTGCACGGAGGACAAACTTCCCTCGTCGACCGGTTACAGCGGCGGAATCAATATCGGCGTAGAAGCAAAATCCGATTTGGTTGAAGTCATTGTAATTGGCGGTAGAAAGGATGCGGTCGTCGATTTCTGCCTGAATTCACCATTTCAGCTGTCTTCTCTGCGCTTTTGGTAATCATCTAGTTTCAGTTTCATGTAATCGCTACTTTAATTTACTGAAAAATTAGTAAGATTAGATTATAATTGTTGATGTTCTCTTTGTGCCAGGAATGTGATTCTGAAAGATTCACAAGAACCGCAATTACAACAAAGGTCTAATAAACAAGGTTTGCCTCTCATTTCTGTGATTCTTCGTTCGTTCTTCAAATATCCATACATATGTCAATTCTGTTGTTTAAAGGAACTGATATTTAGTTATCTCTGCAGAACCTTCTCCAGGAATTGTGAAAGCCCCAGTATTTATGAAGTCGTGCTCAAAGACCATTGTCCTTGTTTGTACATTCCTTTCCTTAAAACTCTCGTAGTAAAATCTTTGTTTCAATCTTGGTGATCTTCATCCATAGAGTTACCTCAAGTGTAGCATAGTATGCTTTATGATGTTAAACTGATGTTTGAAGTACGCAAGTCAACTGAACTACTTAAATTTGTTATTCATCACCGTAAAAAAGATATTTTATTTTATTCAACTGAAATTCTAAGGCATGACTTTTTGGATTGTAAGATATGGTAAACATGAATTAGGATGTATGGCCTTAAGTTGTATTTTTCCAGCTATGATTCGTGAAAGTGGTCTAAATATGACCCTTGGTTATTCCCCATTTTTCTTCCTTAGGTGGCTAGTGCAGGACATGGATCAGACCACACTGTAGCTTTTGATATTTTTGAAACTGTAAGGTCCACAAATGGACTCACAATTGCCATAGTTTTGAAGCCTTTTAGCTTTGAAGGGTTAAGACGAAAAGATGAGGTATGCATGACGCTTTGTATAATTTACTTTGTTACTGTAATGGCATCAGAAATCATAACCTCAAAGCAATCTCTATGATAGTATGTGAAACATATCTCAGTGTAATATGATAAATAATTTAGTGAGCTCAACATTTTATCAATTATGATTTCTTGCAAAAATGCTACTAGATGTCATTAACCATCTTAATATCTTTCACTTAATGATTGCTTTAGTTTCTTTGTTTGATCAATTATATGTTTTGTAATTCAAGCATTTTTGTTCGCATGATATAATTATCTGTGTCATGAATTCTCAGGTAAAAGCTTTGATGGGGAAACTTAAGGAGAATACTAATTTACTTATTGGTGAGCTATGTGCCATATTTTTACAACTTTTTCTTTTACAACTTCATTAAAGGCTGTCATATCATGTTTGGCTGTGCTAAGTCTGAAGGTGAAGTTTGCTGATGTTTGGCCAAATGTCTTTTTTTGTTTGGTAACACAATATGTGAGAACCTATGAATTCAGTAGTAAGGAGAGTAGATCAAATGGAGGGGAGTCAAATCACTAGAGGTAGATGAAGACCTAGAAAAACAATAAGAGAAACTATCAAGAAGGATATAGAGATTAATGCGTTGGATAAAAATATGGTTTATGATAAAACACCATGGCGTTGTTTGATTCATGTAGCTGACCCCACTTAGTGGAATAAGGCTTGGTTGTTGTTGTAACATATTATATGAAAGCGAATCAGTTATAAAATCAATACTTGTCAATCTGATATTTGGTAGATGTCAGTTGGGCTTGTTAGTCTCATGGCCATGGGTCTGAACTATGGAGTGACTTTATGTAGTAGTGAAGAACAGAGGGAAATATATATTTTTATCTACTTCATATAAAATAAACACCCTTATAAATTTCATGGCTACATTCTCTTTTGCAAGATTTTCTTTGCTTACCAGCTTGAAATCATAGAAAGTATGAGAATTGGGCACATGAGACTGATTTTGAAGACCTTCCTATAAGTACGAAGTAACCAATTATTAGATAAAAATCAACTTTTTGTACATATTTTAGGAATACTTTTTGAATTATATTTCCTGCATGCCACACATACCAAAGAATTCCGATCCATATTGCCTGAAAATACTCAAACTTGGACACAATTATCAATACATTTTTTAAAAAAAAGTATAACTTATTTCCTGCATTCTTAAAAATAAATAAATTATCAGTACATTTACTTCAACCAACCACGCTGCTTGTAATGCAAAAAAAAAAGGCATTCTTAAGAGTTTCTCGAGTTTAACATGCATAGGGTGACAATAATTGGAAAGGTATGGCAATTGGATGGATTTCTATCATTGGGATTAAGGGTGGATGCTGGAAGTGGTTTAAAGTTCCTGCCAATTAAACTGATAAAAGTTGAATAGGAGAAGAAAAATATAATTTATTTTTAATAGGATCATCAAAACGCCTACAAAAAAGTTTTAAATTTTGCCCACTTTTGTTGTTTATGAGACAGAAATTGACATTGACGCACTTCTCAAAAAAGACTTGTTGACTCTAGATGAGGCTATGAAGACTGCAAATGATGCTGTTTTGCTAGCTATTAAGGCCGTATCTGTTCTAAAATCTGTAAGTTTCATTTTGAAGTATTTCTTTCGCTCTTTGTTTGTGTAAAAATATCGTATGGTTAAAGACTTATAGATGGAATGTTTTACAGGAAATGCACAGAAAATATATAGATAGATTGCATAATAGCATGAAAGAAACCTGTAATTCAGAAATTATTAAAGTAAGTTCTAAGATTCTCTCAGACATTTTCCCCATAAATGTTGCTTTATAGCCCTGTTTGTTTATATCTTTCTTGAAATAGGACCAAACTTGATTATCAATGCACTCATTTTTTACAGATATTGGAATGTTATAAAGAAGCCAGAATTGGATTTGGGGCTGCTTATGATATCAAAACTTCAATTTTGCAGTCTATATTTGATTGTCCTTTCCTGGGTGTTTCTTTGAAGGTATCACCTAGCTTAAATTTTCACACTTTTTAGTTATTTTTGCTTTGTTTGCGGATTGCACAAATGTTTTTTTTTTTTTCTTTTGCATAAAATTACCATATTGCTAGTAGACCCTTTTTCAGAATGATTTCCTCTGCCATTTGTTTTAGATGACTTTTAAGAGTATTTGATCTTAAGCTTTTTACTCTTCTGATTCTCATTCCTTCTCTTCCATTGTGTAAAATTATAATTGCTATGTTTTTTCAGGATCCAAATAGTGCAGTCATATGCATTATTGCGTGTTCTGAGCCCATCAATGATAGTGATATAGCAGTCTTTCTGCGTACTTTCCGTCAAACAACAGAATACACGAGGGATATTATAATATCAACAGTACTTGAGCCTGATGTCGAGCCCAACCTACTGATCACGACTGTCCTTACACTTGGGTAAGTATCTCTGTTTTGTTGCAAAGAGAAGGAGACTTTTGTAATCATCTATCTCACTTGAAGTTACGAATACTTGTTAGTAAACTCTTTTTTTGTGACTGAATTTGATGGCAGCAATAGTTCTTACTGTTAATGTTGTCATGCAATTGACACTAAGCATGGTTTATCTACATGTGACGTGACTCAAAGGTTAAGTGCGTGGATGTTGTCTAATTTTCTGTAGTCTCGGCATCAGTATAAGAGTTTAGAAAACTTTTTTGGTAAAATGCTAGTTTTGATATATTATGCATGCCTTACTGTCAAATACGAGCTTAAAGTTTCTTCCTCATGTTGTATAAGGTCCTTGATGGAGTTTTTTTTTCTTCTTCTGATTTTACGCTTGTGGTTTGCATCAGTGGGATGGGGGTTTATTTGAAGTGGAAAATTGATGTATAATCTGATTTTAAAGCAATAAAACTGGCACTGAGGTACTAGATTTTGGAAAACAGGTATCTGAAAATCCTGCAGAACTAAAGGCAGTGAAATTGTTGGTAATAATAAGTGATTGACAATATACAAGGATCTCATCACTGGTTTAATGTAAGAGTATTTAGATAGGATTAACAGAAGAATTTCAAGTGTCTGTTTGTTTAACGTAAGAGTGTTTAGATAGGATTACCAAAAGAATTTCAAGTGTCTGTTCAGTGGCTGTGAACAGGTCTTAAGAAGAATGAATTTGTGTGATGATTATGAGGAAATTTACACGCTCTTGTAACATTTTGTTGTTGACTATCCTTTGAAAATAATTGTCATTCAGTAGACCGTTGCTTCTTGGTCATTGGATAGTGTGGCATGTGTAATTTTGATGGTAATGATTAACCAGATCAGATGTAAGCATTGGGACAAGGTTTTTCTTTATTTGTTAAGTATTAGGGGGTCCATACGTCCAAGAATGTTTGACAGGTTTCCCTCTTCATATGATTATAGCAGCTTAACCGTACAACAACCTTCCCAGAGTGGTGGTATACGATCCAAACTTGCCCTGCATTTTCCTCTTGTTTTTGGCTTTTGGGGAAAACACAGTCAGCAACAAACTGTCTCTGTGAAAGAGGATGCAGTATCTTCTCATGAAACAATGAGATCTTATAACGTTGATAATGGGGAAAATAGGATTGCTCCCAGTATTATAGATGACAGATTTGACAAACACTGCACAGAGTTGCAGCCAGACACGAGCAATAACAGCTCAAAGTTGTCTGCTTCAAGGTTTCCTCTCTATCTTACTTACATTATCTTACATGCAGGTTCTCTCTCTTTTTTGTTTCCTTTTTTAAACAAATTCTATCCTGTATTACATGACAGGGATTCTGAAAAAATTGAAGATTTATTTGACACCTTAGCTAATTGTCCTATCCCTTATGAATCCGTTAACGAAGAAGGTAATTTTGAGAGATGGATAATTATTTTTTTTGTGTTGGTACACTTGACAATTGTGAATAATTTCTATTTCTGCTGTTTAATTGTTCATATTCAAATCAACTTGCACTAGGTGACTCTGCTTTTCCTAGGGAGCAGCTTGGAAACTGGAATCTGGGCCCTGGATTTGAAGTGGCAAAAGAGTGGGCCCAAGAAAGGGAAGCTGATGATACTTCAATGGTGGATAACCTAAGCATATTCCACCTTCCTGTTGGTGTGAGGCCTTCCGAGGAGTCGAAAGACTGTTTAGAAATCTCATTTATGTCAAAAAAGCATGAGCCGGAGGCAGGCGTGGAAGCAGTGATGGAATTTACATCTTCATTTTTGAAGGCAAAACACGCTAATAGTAACAAACCAAAGAAGCATGGTGTCCTGTCTGTTCGTGCAGCATCTATGCTGGTAAGAGTGACTTGAATTTTTTTATGATTGCTCATGCATATATTACTGAAAGAGAGAACATTAGCAATGTTCTATCAGTATTATTAATGATATTGGTGGGAAAAAGTGTTGTCCTAGATACGCATGAATTCTGTAGCTGACAATGTAAATGACACAGTTCTTTATACTAAGAATAAAGGAAGTGTGGACGCTGGTCCATTGAGATTTGTTAAAGTTTAATTGTAAAGTAGTAGGTTGAACTATGTAACTATCATTACTTCATTTGTTTTAAACTTTCATTTTTGTGTTGTAAATTTTGAAAATATATTGCAATCCAGGTGGTAAGAATTTTTTAGGTTTGACTTTATATTTACAGGAGGCAGAACGTGATTTGTCAACAAAGTGGAGTCCTGTTGTGGAAATACTATACAGGGGAGGAAGATACAAGGGACGATGCCAAGGTGGTCTGCCAGAAGGGAAGGTAAATTCTTACAAATTTATAAAAGCAAGTAGAGCTTATTCCAGCTAGACTCCGGAATTCTTTTTCCTCTTTTTTTGGCCAACAAACTGAAGAGAATAATTATGTTAAATGAAAATCTACAACCAGGGGCGTCTTGTTCTTGGAGATGGAAATATCTATGATGGTTTATGGCACAGCGGCAAGAGATCAGGTCCAGGAACATTCTATTTCAAGAATGGAGATATGTTTCAAGGATCGTGGAGGGATGATGTCATGCACGGCAAGGTTTGTACCGTTTTAAATTTAACTCTGGTCAAAGCTCAACATGAACAATAAGTAATTATATTTTGATATCATTTTACCGTTGATATGTTGCATCCATACTCAAATTACTTCTGTATGCAAGTTTTCTAGCAACTGTTATTGTATGGGCCATGTGGGGTTTTCTTTGCCAAAATGTCTAATTTATGTGCGTGTGAGAGCACTGACTATTACTTTGGTAAAACACTAGAAGAAGGTAAATGATGCTTATCAATTATGTAGGGTTGGTTTTATTTTCACACTGGTGATCGGTGGTTTGCAAACTTCTGGAAGGGAAAGGCAAATGGAGAGGGGCGGTTTTACACAAAGTCTGGTGATGCCTTCTTTGGCAATTTCAAAGACGGATGGCGGCATGGCCAGTTTTTTTGTGTGAATGCAAATGGAGAGAGGTAAAAGCTCAGTTAGTTTAATTAGTTGAGTTGTTCACATGTGTTTTATGAGGGGAGCCTTGATGCAATGGTAAAGTTGTTGTCACGTGACTGAAAGGTCACGGGATCAAGTCCTGGAAACAGCCTCTTGTGTAAAAAACAGGGTAAGGCTGCATACAATACACCAAAATGGTGGATCCCTTCCCGGACCCTGCGTATGCGGGAGCTTTAGTGCACCGGGCTGCCCTTTTTGTTCACATGTGTATTATCTTTCAGTATGCTGATTATATTTCTTCGCCAAACAACTTATATTAGCCACCGTTTAAGTCTTCTTTCTGTTAGACATGACATTGACATTTGAGAGGAAAAAATAAGTGTTGTTGAAGGACCTCGAGTCCTCAACTTTAATTTGATCACCAATCCAGGACATTAACTTTAGTGTGATAGCCATGGTGGCGTCATTTATTCATATAAATAATTTTAGTTGGTAGGAAAAAAAGTCTTAGTTGTAATATGTGTGAAGAAGACTTGTAAACGCATCAATAGTAAAGATTGATGATATGGAGGATGGTCCAATACCTAGAGATAGAAGAAGGCCAAAAGAAAAAAAACATCAGACCGAATCAATAATTGAGATGTCAAGATAAATGGCAAGACTTTATAGCAATCAATTGATCCACGTGGCCGACCTTATCCAGGGGGAAAAGTCTTGGTTATAGTTGTTGTCTGTAATTGAGGTAATTTTACTATTTTGGTTCAAGCAGCGACTGCCATCAAGACGAGAAAAATAAAATTTGGCACTAGATAACAAAAATTCTTCTACAAGAATCTAAGCTTAAACCAAACTTGTCAAAGCCATCTGGTACTTCATTAGATTCATGTAGAATATGAACAAAAGGGCAGATGTCAATTCTGGACAAGAACTCCGAATTTCCTCCGCGAAGTTAAAACTTGGATAAAGATAGGAGCATCCTTTGTTGATTAATTGATGTTTGGGAGTTAGATTCAACTCTGACCCTCTCTCCTACCAACTTCAAACCATAATTAATTATACTTCACTTATTTTTAAGAGGCAAAACCCTTGTCAAGCATCCCCCTGTTTACAAACTTGTGTTTAACTTCTATCACTACCAATTTGAAATGTCAAAATGTTAATCTTGCAACTTTTGAAACTTTGCAATTGGAGTATATAGGATACATTTCATGTGAATGCAAATGATAACTTAGATCTATTGACTATTAACCATTATTTTTTGGGTAAAATGTAGGACATCTGTAGTGAAATGACTGAAGAATATTGTACTTACCATTTAGTTTGATTGCCTGTCATGGAATTGACTTTCTGTGTACTGTCATATGAATAGGTACACTGAAATTTGGGATCACGGTGTTCTTTTAGACAGCAAGCGTTTAGACAGATGACTAAGCTGGATAAATGTGGTTCCTAAAATTGTGATTATTACTGTGAATCTTAGTCTTTTTTTCTTCATACTGCTCTTTGTATGTTGTATAATAGTGGTATTTTTATATACGATGAAGGCAAGGAAGTTTGAACCTAGGATGTTATGTATACTACCTCAGCCTCTAACCTCTAGACCGATGCTAACGCTTTGTATGATAGGTGTTTATTGTGGGCACATGTTTGATTCTACTTTATTTTTAAGGCAAAACCAATTTTATTCTATTTTATTTTTACCCTGACCCTTACAGTCTTTGTTTCGGTTTTTTATTTTGTATAACTGCTGATTATGCACTTTTATGTGTTTGTGCAAAAGCACATACTGATGCTAATTGCTAACTGTATATAAGTTTTGTTCATATTCTCAATCTTTTTATTCTAGAGGCATTTAAGGCATTGGAGTCTCACCAATTGACACTTCAATTCTCGATTTTACTGACTGAAACTTGCAACAATCCAATTGCTATGACGTAGCAATAACCTCTTCTATCGATTAATAAGAGAAAAATGATAAAAAGGATTACGGCTGCCATGCCCCCTGGCTGGAATCCAAACCTATAGTTGGTGGGCAGCACTTTGGTGCCATTAATGGCACCGTGCCATTAAATCTGGGCCACACAACACACATTGCCATTGCATCTAGGCCACACAACACATCTATCTTGGCCTTTGTATGGCCCAGATTTAATGGCACGGTGCCATTAATGGCACCAAAGTGCTGCCCATAGTTGGTCTAGTCAATGTGCTTGATGGGATATGTCATATGGAGTATATGTCATATCTCGACACTGATATCACATCTCAACTTTGAAACGGTTAAATTAAAATTACCACGTGGCTCAGTGGGTCTATTGTTTAGAGATTAAAATCATATGTTGAAGCTTTATTAGTGAAAAGAAGCTTACCATTAGTCTAGCATCATTGATCGATTAATCTGATATAGTCCACAAAGCATGGAAAACCGTTGATGATTACAAACTAATGTTGCGTGCACAAATGTTGACTAATTCAAATCAATCTGCTTCTATTTCCTCTGCCCCTAGAATCCTCCCCCTCAAAATTGGTATAAAATAAATGTTGATGCTGCTGGCCCGAATTATAATTGTTGGCGAATTGGTGTCATTATTAGAGACTTTCAGGGAATTGTCTTGGCTGCCGCAACTTGGAAGATTTCAACATTACCCGACTCAAATGTGGCTGAGGCTCATGGCTTTAAACTAACACTTCAGTTTGCTCTAGATTTGGGATTTCGTAATATTGTGATGGAAGGTGACTCATTGTCGGTAGTTCGAGCATTGAATAACTATGTTGCAGTTTCCTCTTATAGTGGCTTACTCATAAATGATTGTCGTAATATTAATTAGATCTTCATTTTCTAATTGTTTAGTTGAGCAAGTGAAACAAATTTCTAATGTTTATGCTCACCATCTAGCTAAGTTTGTTTTATCTTCTGAAGACACAATTTGGATTGAGGACTATCATCATTGTATTGCTTCTTATGTTGTAGCCGATATGGTTGCTTAATGAAATATCTTTCACGTTAAAAAAACAAAAGATTTAAGCATCTCGAGAACATTCAAATGTAAATAACTCAATCCCAACAAATCCTTCTATATCGAGGATAGTCCAAACTTCTTTTTTTTTCATTCACTTTTTAGTTTTACTGTTTGTGTGATTTAAGCATGTTGACATTTTTTTTTAATTTCTTATAGAATTTCATCAAAAATAATATTGTTAATATAACAGGGATATTAAAATGAATAATAAGGCCAACTAATAATGTGACATTTCCTACAACTGCGTGAGCTACCTCATTTGTTTGTTGTCTGGTAAACTCAACTCGAAATTTTGTGAAATGGGTGGTGAAGAGAAACCAGCGCTTTAATAATACGACCAAATTCATAAACATATTCTAAAATGCATCGTTGGAGGTTTTAGAATCAACTTTAAAATCAATATTATCAAATTGCATGTCTCCTAGTCACTCCAAAGTGTGATACAGCCTCAACGCTTCCCCTACGTCAACAAAATAGGCAACTGTGAAACTCAGTCTTTGCTAGCACAAAAGCGCCTTCTTCATCCTCGCACAAATACATATACCAGTCCTCTTCAAAGAAGTAGAAAACGTTGCATGTGACATGTTCTAGTACTTTCAATGCGAATAAATAAAATTTGTTAAAAGTGTCCAATCCCAACATACTCATCAGGATAGTTCAAACTTCTCTTTCCCGTTTGCTTTTAATTTTACCGTTTTTGTGATTCAAGCATCTAACGTGATCCACTACGCCTCTGCAATGTCCAGCACACCTCTACGACCTCAAGCATAGAAATTTTAGCCTCTTCCTCAACTAACACTAAACTTAACCTAATTTGTAAGTATAAAAGAGGTGAGGAATGAGATGAAAAACACAGTTTCTTCAACTTCAAAGAGAACATATTCTTCCAAGTTTCAAACCCATAAAAAAAAAATTAGCAAAATGAAAGAGAGTTAGTAGTGAAGAAAATAAGGAGGAGCTCACACCAATCTTCTTTAAGTAACCCATATCATCACAACCATCTTTTAAAAAGAACAATACCATGTTAAAAAAAAAAAAACTAAAATTAGAGAAGAAAGGGAGAGAACAAAAAAAAAACATATAACCAATTTTTCATTTCACCAAATAATCCTGTTATTGTTTTTTTTTTCACTCCTTTTGGCCATCCTCTGTTATTTTTTTGTGGTTACTTATCTAACTCAAGAACATACGTTTCCAAGCCATGCCTGATATGATGCCTCGAAGCAACTCTTCTCAACTTTGGCAATTCGAAATGGGAAAGAAAGATACTTGATCGGTTTTGGAGGAATTGTTGGATTACTGGTGGTGGTAGTATTAAAGACTTTCTCTGATGTAATTCCTTTTGGGCAAGATGAATTCCCAGTTTCCTTTGATGCTGAAAATAGCAGTTGGAATATGGATAGGTTGCAGACTATTCTTCCTCATGATCTTTGAACGATTTTCCAAATTGGACCCCTTATGTAGATGACTAATTCTCATTAAAAACAACTTACAATGTTTTGGATTAAAATTCTCAAAATGTTGTTGAAGATCCAAATCCGATTTTCACCATGGCTTGAGATTGGAAAGGTCTAAATGATATCCTTTTGTTTCTTTAGAAGTTGGCTCATGGTAAAATTCTCACAAACGTCGAACAGAAGAAATGTAATATGACAAATATTACTCCCTTCAGGGATAACCTTAATAATATTTTGTTTGAACTTTTGTTTCTTTTGTGAATTTCTGGACAAAGTTTCAGAACAATCCGATTAAATAGTCTGGAAATCGGATTTTCGACTAGTACTAGATGGAAACATGTTTGAACCATATCGGAGACTTGTCATTACAAGTAAAATCAATTGATTGAACAGCACACTAAATTACACATAGCTAAAAACATCCTCTCACTACACCCCAAATCACTGTTCATGTTGTGCACAACCCCTCCCCCCCTTTTTTGAATATTTAAAGTCCTTGTTTACCAATTAAAACTTTCAAAATAGTCTTCCTTAAGAAGAGCTCTAGTTTCCCTTTAGGATTTGTGTTTTAGATTCCAATTTTCAGAATTGCGCGAGATAAATTGTGTTACGTAGTCAATATCACCTTCAATAATTCACTTCCGCCTTGTTATCTTGAATTTCTATCCAGTTAGAGATTGATTGAGCTCCTTTGTTTCTGTATTCTGTTATAGGAAGAGGAGGACAAGGTGGTTGTTGAGGATCAGAAAATTGTTAAATAAAATACAACAAAATGCTGTACAAAATCGTGGAAAGCACGAAAAAATTAATTTAGGAAACGCTTAAAAATCAATGAATTGAACAGCACGCTACATCTTTTACACCGCCTAAGTGGAATTTAGAGGGGAAGGATTTTTCCTTCAGATGCTGGTTTATCAAAATTAATTTTCCAATTCAATGTTATATTGAACCTTTCATCCTAGAGTATCAGTGAACTTCCACGTTTAAATGTGACACAGGCAACCAAAATATTAACCTTGAACACTTTGCTCTGGTGAACCATGGTGCCTGAGAGAATCAAGGCTGAGGAAAAATTTCACCCCAGCAAGAGGTAATTAAAGCACTGAACAATAATAAAGTATAGTAATAAAAAACAAGGTTAAATTATGAATAGAAAGGCTTAGGTATATGGCCAACCTGCATTTTTGAGGAACCCTCCAGGAAACAACGGACAGTTTCTTTAAACTTGGAGGCAAGGACAAATAATGTTTCCAATCCTGAAGCATAACTCTGAGGTCGTGAAGCTTGCTATCCATACCAAAGCAACAATTTGCATGCATCGTACAAACTTGGTTTAAATCCCTACTTGGCTCACAAAGCCCACCAAAATTTGTTGTATCCAAAAATCTCATCTTCAGTCCAATATCAGCAATGAAAGGGTGAACTTTGATGAAGTTAAGGACATCTTGGTCATGGTATCCAGGATAGGTTTCTCGAGAAGAATACCAGAATTTGTAAAATTCTATTGACCTATTATTGGACTTAACAAAGTTGAACCCTCCATTGGGCCTGTTCATTACATCATCAAAGCTACCTGTGAAATGATCACATGCTATCTGAAAATCTGCATCAAGGTGAAACCGCGGAAATGGGTCCCTAAACCACATAATATCGGCATCCTGAAAGAGGAACACCATAGTAAGTTTATAAATAAGAGCGCTTAGAAATCTATACAGCTTCTAATAAAGTCAGTTGTAGGAAGATATAGTATGTGTTTGGTATACAGTTTGCACTCAAGAATCACGTTTAAACACATCTCCCAATGCAAATTTTAAGGCAAAAGCCAAACTCTACATATTATAGCCTCTGTGCAAACCACGTTTTTTTCAATTCCACCGCTACCACAAACACAGCAATAACAATAACAGCAACAGTAAAGTGCATAGCCACAAACTAAGCTGAATAAGACCATGAACCGGTATGGATGATCATCGTGATCCTACCAGTTGAGACAATAATTTCGTAAATGTAATGAGTAATGACACATGCACAAGCTAGTTACTATTGTTACAACAGTTCAACTGCAACTTTATGAAAGATCTTTGGGTTCAGCATACAATCAATTTTTACTGTGTCTCCACTGTAATGTCTGGAAACGAGAAAAAAAAGGTAGAAGATGAAGAGGAAAGAACGATCTGTTTAATTATCAATGAGAAATAAGGAATGATAATTCCCAAGATAAGTAAAAAAAGCTTCCACTTTATTCATAACTTACACTATAAAATTTTAAAAAAATTGACCATGCTCCATTACTTAGCTAAAAAGATAAAATCAACAATATGCACTTGCATTTCTTTTTTTTTTTGAGGGATATGCACTTACATTTCTATAATCAATTTATTATTTACATGTAAAATGCTGACAAATTATATCATACTAGTGTGTTAACCCATGCACCGCACGGGGAGAAATTTGTAAAAACAATAAACTATATAATATACTGTAGTTACAATTTATTATTTATTGTGTTCAATTATTAACAACTGATTTCATCACAGAATAGAAATATTCTATCTGCAAAATAAAAATATGGAAAATAGAAAGAAACACACCACAAAAAAACACATAGTTTCTTGTCCCCTGCCATATTTTTTCTTCATTGTTTATCAAAACAATATTTTCTTTGTATTCATCTGCTTATATTAAACACCTGTCCCATCAATAAGATCCTTGGTCGCCGCCAACTGAAGCAATATTTAATTTTAATCAAATTTAAATATTCCAAATTTATAAGTTTCTCAAATACATCCAAATAGGCCAAGTTTAAATAGGCCATTTTATGTGTGGGAATATGCAACTTAAACACTTGTGCCATCGATAAGATCCTTGGTCATCAATTGAACCAATATTTAATTTTAATCGAATTTAAGTATATGACAAGTTTCTCAAATACATCCAAGTACACCGTTTTAACTTATAAAAAATTACATGTCTAATGCCTGGTTAAGATATAAAACTAATCATATAGTAAAGTTATGTGCTTCTGTAGTTGCAGAATACTCATAAGCCTTAAAATCAATGTGGTGCCCTTTATGTGAGAATGAATCTAAATAAAAAAAATTTAGTCGACTCATATGCACAAGCAACTCATTCACTCATTCGTTTGCAGACGAATTCCCCCCATTAAGCACTATCTAGGAATATCCATCGCAATAATAAACTTATGAATTTTTTTTTATAGCTGATAAAATTAAAAACATCCTTAAGCCTTACATGGCTATGTCTTTGTGAACTTGAAGAGATTATTGATAAAGAGAAGGAAAAAAACATACCGTAAACACGAAATTGTATCCCTTCTCAAGAACAGAACGCAGGAAATCAATCCTTCTCCACATCATCATCAAGTAGCTAGGAGTCATAAAATATGCTTCTTCATGAAAGTCAGCTTTTTCACTAGCGAGAGAAAAGCAATGGGTATGTATAACCTGACAGCGTGCAAATGCCTTTTGATCCAATGCAATGATTACCAAATGGTTTAAAAGCCTACTGGTATGATCTCCTATCCTGAAGCTGTGAAGGAAAAGATCAATGACAGAATTTGGAGCTGCCCATGCTTCATTTAATGTGGTCAAGATAACAGTTTTGTCTTCCATGGCAGCATCGCTCAATATTCTTTCAAGTGGATATTCATTGGTAGTCTGCAGAAGAGTAGATTAAATTTACCTTTTTCATGGACAAATGTACGGATAAACCGCGACAGTAAAATAAGTAATCCCTCCATCGGGGCGGCAGATCAGCATCAAGATACTCTCCTGGTAAAATGGTAATAATAATACTTTCATGCAAGTTATGGTTATGCTGATGCTTATTATGAAACTAAATAAAGCAATAATAGATTCAGAATTTAATGTTTGTAAACATTCATGGTTAGATTCGCTTAATTAACAAGACCAAAGAACGACTTTTAAATACGTAAATGATTATCCATATTTTGCAGTTTATCCATTAATGCTAGGAGAGAGCAGTTTATCCATATTTTGCAACTGACCCACAATTCATATCAACAGTGGAGAAATCACTTATGGTTAGCGGAAATGTTTCTACCCTTCCATTATTTGGGTTAATAATAATAATAATAATAATAATAATAATAATAATCCATCGTCTCATCCTCAATTTTAAGGAATCTTACTATCTCAAGTCCTCACACACAATGCCAATGGAACCTATTAACATTTGAGATTGAATGTGTATTCCTCCATGTCCGAGACAAGTTGGTGTTCGAAGCGACACATGCAGTTAGATTCGATTATTTCTGTTTTCTCAAATTATTATTGGTGTACTCGTGTCAGACTGTTAGTTATGAAACTTAAGGAGATATCAACTAAGGAGGGTAAATAACTAAATAACACAGATTTCTGTCCAAAATTAGTACCTACAGTCTCTCGAATTTACATGCGTTTCTTACTCTAGAAGCAAAAAACTCAACACAACTGTACTTAACATTCTACTAGGGCAATTAAGGAATCAACAGTTGAGGGACAAAGTTCCGTTTGAAAAAAAGGAAATCACAATTGAAGACTACGACTAAATCTCTAGTTTGACAACAAGCTCTAACATTTTAGATTGAATGTGTGTTTGATGTCCAACACAAGTTGGAGTCCCATATTGACACGACATTGACACTGACACATGTGGTTAAAATAAATTGTTTCTGTTTTCTCAAATCATTACCGGTATAGATGTGTCGGTGTGTACTAGTTACGAACTTATTACGGGTACATATTTCTTAGTCTAGTGATGAAACTTATCCAGCTTCTCTCAAATTTAAGCATAAAACACACTTTTCAAAACACAATGTCAAGAATCTCAAAAGAAATTATAGCTTAAATTGAATTTCAAACGATGAGATAACAAAATGAGCATGCATAACACACATGTTCGAGGTAGAAATGCAACTACATTATAGCATTCAAGAGAATATGGAGTTTCAAATTGCAGTTCAATAGATGAAACATAGCATATGAAAACACCGATTTAGAAAGTACTAGTATAACTGAATTTGCTATAAATGGGAGAACAAAAGCAACGGAACTCACCAAAGCAGGATCAACAGTCACCAGCGGAAAGAAGGTAGGAAAACGAGGAAGAGCATATGAGGAAGAGAAACCAGAAAAGAATTTGTAAGAATCAACGTCTCTGAAGAGGACTAAGCAAGAGAGAGAAACGGTGGCGAAGAATAGCGCCGTAGCAAGGGCGCAGCGGAGATGGAAGGTTTTAGACTCCGGTAACATTTCGTCGACAGAATCACCGGTGGTAACGCGGCGCGTGAGAAATGTTCGTCGGTGCGGTCATGTTAATAATAAATGCATGAATGAAAATGGAAATGGAAGTGAAGAAAGAGTGTGATTTAGAAGAATCGAGATTAGTGGGAAATCTGTTAGTTACCAACGCGGAATGCATTCATCAGTTGCAAGTAGGTGCCGTGCTGCTGCTCCCATTTTTAACTGTCTACCTACGTGGAATTTCATCTTTACAGATTTTCGTTTAATTTAATGTGTCCACTTCGGAACTTCCAAAGAATCAAATCTATATACTCAACTTTTATTTGATAGTAACTTGGTCTGTCCCACCTAATAATAATATAGGATCGGTGTAAATCACTTAATGTATTTATAAAGCCCCTTTTAAAATGTCATATAAGTGTTAGTTTAACCGATAAAAATATTGAAATTATTAAATCGGATGTTACGATCGGCGTTTGAATTCCGTTACATTCATTTTGTGTGTGAACTTATGATAACTTTGTCATCTTGTTTGTCTACAACAAAAAAAGTCCCTTTCAAAAAAAGACCTAATATTTTCTTTAAAAAAAAAAAACTTAATGTTAACATGTGTTTTTAAGGCACATTTTAGGATGATCGTTTTTTTAAATATGATTTTCTTGATAAGAAACAAAGTGAAGGAAAATCTAATTGTTTTTTTGATAGGCTAGAGAAGTCTCTTTAAAACAATAATAAGATGTGATGTGGTTTTAAAAATCTCGTGCTCAATAGAATAAAGACGATGATCTTAATACATGATATTACCACTTTAAAACGTTGAATATAAAAATATGATTATCATGCTTTGCGACAATGATAGAGAGTGTGTCGAGGATGACTCATACTGTCTTGTTTCGAATGTAATTCACTTAATTATGTCAATTTCTCTCTACAAAGTTACTTACAAAGATTACAGTGAATATATTGAAAATGATAATTCATAGTTGTCTCCTTTTTAAAATGTGTTTGACCCGATTTGAAATATCACGTAAGATATGAAAATATTTCATAGCATGGTAAAAATGAGAAGTAAAATTGATGTTTTTTACTAAAAAAAGTTGATTTGGCAAAAATAAGGCGTTAATTGAAGTGGGACTCATATATTAAATAATGCATTTCATTATGACATAACAATGAAGACTAATGTGCTTTAGAACAGAAGTAGAATGGAGTTTTTTGAGCTAAAATGCGGTGTTAGACAAGACGACCCATGTCTCCATATTTGTTAGTGTTGGCCATGAACAAGTTGTCTCATATTATTTCAAATAAATTTGAAGAAGGTACATGGAAGTTAATTTGTGCTAGTAGAAATGGGTCATGGTTATCACATTTAATGTTTGCTACCGATCTTCTTCTCTTTCAGCAAGCTACAAAGGATTCAATGATTATGGTTGTGATTGTGAAGACTTTGCAGGACTTTTGTAACATGTAAGGTTATCAAGTCAACCGTGCAAAATCGTCAACATTTTTTTCCTATATTGTGGATATGGATTGTAGAAGGAGACTAGTTGAAAGGTCTATATTTAATGAAGCCACGTCTTTAGGTAAATACTGTGGGGTGACGTGGCGATCTTGGGAAGAACACTAGGAATACATGATTTTCAATACTGAATTGATTAGATAAAATTAGTCTTACTAGTTAGAAATGTCAACAACTTTCAATTGCTGGAAGAATAACTTTGGCAAAATGAGTAATTCTTGGAAAAATTCAAAGAACTTTTTTTTGTATTGATTAGCTCATTTGATTGGTTAGAGTCGGTCTAGTTACTATGCTTTAGAAATTCGATGACATTTATCATGAAAAAGATGATTCTTTTTTTACCATAGAAAATGTGATATTTTCACAATTAATTTAATAATAAAAAATTAAATGGTTGAGATCTAAGATTTGTTACCTTTTATAAACTTTTTGGTTTTACAACACCCACAAAAATTTAAACCCCACACATAAATTGAATATAGTTTATTTGTCTGGCTGTTTTTCTTTACTTGAATGGGCCTTCTTTTTCATGTCATATATCATTTAATTCTATGTATATTAATCACAATGTAATATTTAATAATCATATAGATTTATCGAAAAATTATTAAATGGGTGAAATTTTTCCAGATATTCTTTATGTTGTTGTTATGGATCCTATTTGAGTTTATTCTAATCAATTTAGGAATTGGGTATCATTCACTCATTTGAACTTTCATACCGTATAGATTTATGAGAAAAGTTTGAAATGGGTGAAATTTTTCCTAAATTGAACTATATGATTATTAGATAAATCTATATTACCCATTCCATGCAATTAATGATTCATAGCATATATATTTATGAGAAAACTGTGAAATGGGTGAATTTTTTTTAGATTAGCGATAAAAATTGGGGAAAGTGATTATTTAAACCAATAATTTCCTCCGTAAAACCTGTCCAAGAAAAGTATTGTTGGACTCCAAAAAAACTATTCGATGTGAATCCTGCTCTTTATCTAAACAGTTTCGCTCATTCCTAAAGTAAAAGTCAAAAATGCCCCGACGCAAGTTAACTTGCGCAGCGTGAATTAACTTGTGTTGAGTACTGTTTTTGTTTTAAATCCAGCAGACAACCACAAAGCTTCATTTTTTCTTTCCCTCCACCCCAAAAACCCAAAAAATGTGAATTTTTGGGTCACAATCTTCGTTTTAAATCATTGCAAATCGTCAGGAAACAAGTTTTTACGCTCATCAAGCATCATAGAACATGTAATGTATCCACAAAACTCATCCCATTTTTCCTGGTTTCTGCTTGTTCACGTTATTTTTCGTCAATAGGCATAGGGCTCAGCGTGAGTTTACTCACGCTAGGTTTAAGAGCAGCGCAAGTTAACTTGCGTAGAAGGATAACAGTAGCGTGGGTTAACTCACACTACTGTGCGCCCATAATTTGAATTTTTGCGCCACTTTTTTTATTTGCTTTGCTTGCGGCACAAGTTATTTATTTATGTTTTCTTTGTTATTTTTTTATTGAGTAGGCATTGAGTGACATGGTTGAAAATGTGGTCGACGATGCCGTTGAACCTAAACCGGACAAAAACAAAGCTTCCGTCGAAGCTTCCGGCGTAGGCGTAGGTTCCAGTGTAGCATCCGGCGATGTCAAACCAACCAAACAAGTGGAGTTGAAAGTGAAAATTCCTTTTCAAACTCACATAGGCACATGAGATTGAACGAGGAAGATCATGTTTTGGTTCGTCATGCACTTATTAACGAGTTGAAAAATCACAAGAGTGACTACTTGCCGATATATGCTACCGAGAGCCGTTACAAACTTATCTTGGATGGTTTACACCATCCAACAAGTAAAAGTGGTATTGCGCCTTCAGAGAAGTGGTTGACCGCTCTGGATATGGGTCACATTATTGTTAGTTGCTACAATAGAGCGGTTGTTTTATTGACTTTGCTCGAAATGGGTGGCTCATGTGAGACATATTATCCAATCCGGAGTGCTCTACCACTTAAGCCACATTCCAACATAATGTGCCTTTGCTTAATTCTCGACCACTTTCTTCGTGTGAAGCTGAAAGAAAATTGTTTGATACCACCTCCTTGTGCGGAGTGGATGACTCACAAGATTGGTGAAGCGGAGCAATGAATTTTTTAGTTTTTCGATAGACAAGCCGGCTTTAATGAGCTCATGTCTAAGGAGCCGAAACCGTCAAAGAAACCAACAAATGAGCACAATCCTATTAATTTGGACACTCTGGAAAAGCCAAAGCAAGAGTTGGAAGACATGGATGAAGACGAAGCTATTGCACTATCACTACTCTAGTTAGATAGGTTATGACATTTTTGGGTCGGTCGGTGTTCGTCCTGTTTTTTGGTGGTATTACACCCCGCCATATTTTTTGGTGGCCGGTTGTGTAATTTGGATATTTATGGCCAATATGTAACTAATATTATATATTATATAAATATATGAAATGATTTTTTTTATTGGTGACCGATTATCTCACACCAATTATTGCTCGCATTACGTAGTTTAACAATGAATTTCCGTCATTTTGACTGTTTATGTGAGATTATGTAATTGTATAAATTTATGGACAAATTTGTGTAATTTGGATCATTTACGTGTCATTAAGTGTGTTTAAGTGATTACAGGTCATTACCGGTACATTTGTGAAATTTAGACCGTTTTGATCGTTATGTGTGATTACGTGATTGTGAGAAAAACAATGTTTTTGTGTAATTTTGATTGATTATGTCGTATTATCCGATAATTTTGTTAACCTGACGTAATTCGGTTAAGTTATGAATGTGGCGTGATTACGGGTCATTTTGAACTTTTTTAATACCCGTCGAGTACTGAACAACATTTAATGTTGTTTCTGGCTTCTGTTATGAACGTGAGTTAACTCACGCTGAACGTGAGTTAACTCACGCTGAACGTGAGTTAACTCACGCTTATTTTTTTAAAATTAACACTAGCGTGACTTAAGTCACGCTAGTGTTAACTCAGTTTAAGTTTACACTAACATGACTTAAGTCACGTAATGTCATTTTAGTCATTTCACTTGGGAATGAGCAAATCCGTTTAGGTAAAGAGCATAATTCATTCGATGTTACTACGGCAGGACATGAAGCAGAGTTGGGTCCATGAGAAATTTTAAAAAAACTGTGAAGATTGAAAATGGATCTGTAAAATTGCAAACTAATGTGGTGTACAAAGTAATGTGTTTTAACATGGAGGTGTAATTCATGTTTTAGTTTAACATTGCATTTAATTATGTTTGTCCAAAGTAGCAAATCAAACAAAACTTTTGGCAACCTGTTCGACTGCCACATGTAGGTAAAAAGGTACCTTTTTTATGGTGGGAAAGGATTCACCTTTCCCATATTAAATGACACTTAGAAACTCAGCGGTTTAGGATTGAAAACGTTGAATGATGCATGCTTAATCAAGATGGATTGGTCTCCAAGGGTGGGGAAGCAAAGCATTTGGAGTGAAGTTTTGTTGGGAAAGTATGGACAAGATTGAGGTGTTCATGGAGATATTACTACATGTTCGAGTGATTCATCCTTTGTAAGGATTTAGTTTGTTTGTGGCCAAAGACTATAGAGTTCAAGATCTGGTATAATGGTGATATAATCAAAATTAATTTATGGGGAGACAAATGGATTGGAAAACAACTTGAGACTTGGCGACATAATAGTTAACATTCCTAATGATGTTAAAAGTTGAGAATTACATGATGTGGTTAGTGAAATAGGCGAATGGAATACGAGTCTCGTGCAGAATGTAGCACCAATAAAGATTATTAATAAATTGCATGCTATAGTCCCTCATAACCACGAGAATACGTTGATACTCAACTGTGACTTGATGATGGGTTAGGTGATTTTCCAGTTAGCAATGCTTACTTTCTTCTAACAAGGTTTGATTTGGTTGGATAAGAGTCGATGTGGCATCGAATTTGGAGCATTAAGACTATACAACGAGTTTGTGTCTTCGTGTGGCAAGTTGCTAACAAATTCCATAATTTCTCTCTCAAAAAAAAAAAAAAATTCCATAATGAGCAAATGGAACTTAAGCCAACCCAATTGTGTGCATCATGGTCAGTTTGAAGAAACAATTTTGCACGTCCTTAGAGATTTTCCATTAGCATCCGATATTTAGAATCATATGTTAAAAGTATATAGAGGCACAATTTTTCTAGTATCTATGATTGATTGATTTGATTAATTTCAAACTTCATGGGCATATTGATCAAAGTAAAGCATTCCAATGGGATGCCATGTGAGAAATATCCCGTTATTAAAATCACTTATGTCAATCATGAGGCAAACTTATGTGTGGACGTTCTTGCTAATTCGTTATTAAAAAAATTCAATAAGGATGTTTTACAATCAAATTTAAGTCAAACTATTTCTATAAATAATTTTTTATACGTATAAATATAAAGCAATAAAGGATAATTATTTTATATATTCATAACTGTTTTCTGTAATAATTTCAAATGGATTTTATTTAGAAATATAAAAGCTTCACGATCTTTTATTTTATTCTTCCTTCTATGTTATTTTTTTCCCAACATTTTGTCTAGTTTTGTTTATTCAAATTTCAAGCTCCAAATCCTGCTTAAAATGATACTAATGTATGTATTTATTTTTCCTAAAACTAGGCTCAATTGCAAACTTATTATTATTTTATAATTTAACATTTTTATATCATTATTAATGAATACATATCGTAATTTAACTGCTTGGTTTTACGATGAAGTTTAATGAAATGTTTTGTATCTCAATTTATAATCTTTTAACAAGTTTATTCGTCTTCCATGAATGTGGGTCAACTAGATGAATTGTCAGATTGAAAGATTAATATATAAGGTTTGTAAAACTAATATGATACTAAGGGCTATTTTGGTATTATATTAAATTAATAAACAAATTTGGGTGTGACCGGATGTTTTATGGGTGTAACTAGAAAGAGTCTTAAACAAACAATTGACATAACTAATAATAGTTTACAATAATTTACACCTTCCGGTCACTAATATAAGCAAAAATTTAGATTTGAGATTCATTTAATTAATGATGTATATGGTCTTTATTAGAGACCACATACATCATTTAATGAATGAATATAAAATGTTGAGTTTTGCTTATAATAGTGACCAAAAGATGTACATGGTTACCAAGAATTAAAATGACCATGCATTTAATTATATATATATTTTGGTGGTGGTCAAATGTCGGGGTTTGAACCCCATATTATGCACATATTTATGCATTGTTCATACTAAGTGACGTAATTTCACGAGGACATGCATTTAATCATATAGAACTCCGGTAACGATTTGATTTTAAAAAGTATATATGAAATTATAGAATATTAAAAAACTAAGTAATACTTATATTTTAATACCAAGTTTGCTCCTTCATAAGAATTCAAGTAAATTACACTCCCCTCGCCTTTTATGTTAAAATATACACTTCCCTCCCCTATCTTTCAAAACATATCAGAAAATATTTCACTCCCCTCCCTTGAGAGAAGTTTGAATTACATTTTCCTCTTCTCTTATGTTAAAATCTACGCTTTACTCCCTAAATATTTTTTTTATTTCTAATAATCTAGCAAAAAAAATAAAATAATCTAACACACTTTGAAGAAAAATAGTATTGTGGATTCATTTTAATATAATCAAATTTTGAATACATATTTTTCGGTTTTTTTATTTCCAATTTCGTCAACATATATTTTAAAACCCTGTTATAAAATATGAAACAATCCAATATAAAATTAAAATATGTGAAAAATTATGAAAGTCGATAAAGTATGATTATTTAAAAGTGAATTTTATACTCTAAATTATAAACAATAACAAAATATTTAAATTTAATTATCATTGACATTTAAATTATAAAGAAATGGATTTATTTTTCTTAAATGATAGTTCAAAATTAGTATATATCATAAAAATATTTATTTATGTTAAAATAGATTAAAATGTATGACATATTTAATTATTAAGGGAGATGATTGCAATTCAAGTATCTCAAAGGGGAGAGAAGTATAAATTTTACTTTTTAAGGGAGAAAAATGTATATTTTAACATAAAAGAGGAGGGGAGTGTAATTCAAACATCTCTTAAGGGAGGGAAAAGTAATTTACTCTAAGAATTTTGATTTGACCCAATGCATTACAAAATATATTTTCAATAACATAGTTTGTTAATTACATTTATTTCTTTTACATATAAAAAAATTAGATTTAATAATTAGAAGATGTAAAACTATTTTATTTTGACAAAGAATACAATTGTACTTAGAAGCCAGACCATATGAATGCTAACAACATATTTAGTTTTTTTTGTCAAAAAAAATATATTTAGTTTTTGAAAGAGAATCTTATTTAATTTTTTTTGTTTGAAGGGAGAATCTTAAAATATTTTACAAAAAGAACCGAAAACATTTAGGATGCAGACATTGGTCGAAAATCGGAAATTGATGTCATCATAGCATAAATAAATAAAAATAAATAACGTAAACATATGAATGAATGAATGAATATTTACCACTACTCTATTCATTCTAAAACCCCTTATTCCCAATCTCACATAAATTTCCGATCTAACATCTTTCTCTTCTCTCAATCAACCAATTTCACTGCCATCGATCGATCGATCGATCGATCTCGTTTCAGGTTTTTCCAATTTCCTTTATCTTCTTCGCAATTCTCTCTTCGATCATCATCATCATCATCATCATCATGTTATTATTTTCATCGATCCTTTTCAATTCACTCATTGATCTTTGATTTCGTTATTCTTTTTGTAGATTTGGATCGTGTTTTTCATTAAGCATTACTTTGATTTCGCATTCTCTTGAATTGAAGCAGAACCAGGTTAATTTGAGGTTAATTTGATTAAGTTTTTGATTAATCATGGCTGCTCCTGTGCCTCCAGGGGCACCTAGACCCGGTAGTCAACCACCTCCACCTAATTATGTACCTAATTACAGACCTAATTCCGATGGATTATCTGATAATTTCAACAATTTGAACCTTAATCGTCCCCCAATGACCTCTAATCCTGTTGCTAGACCTCCCCCTTTTGGCCAACAACCGCCTTTTCCGTCATCCGGTCCTGGGATTCATGCTTCCCAGCCGCCATTTTCACGTCCCGGTCCACCTCCAGGTGCATTGGTGAGGCCGGGTGGTGGTCCTCCTTCTGTAGGACCACCAAATGCTGGTCCTCCTGGAAGGCCTACTGGACCTCCTCCTGGTCAACCTTCACCATTTGGGTCAAGACCTACTGGACCTCCTGGTTCTTTTGCAGCGCCGGTTTCCGGTGTTGGTGTTCCTCCACCTGGCGGTTCTCCACCTCTTCGTCCATCTGGGCCTCCTCCGCAGAATTTTGGTGCTCGTCCGAATCAGAGTCCTTTTAATGCGCCACCAAGTCAAAGTCCTTTT
Organism: Medicago lupulina; assembly: GCA_958299785.1. Taxonomy (NCBI): domain Eukaryota; kingdom Viridiplantae; phylum Streptophyta; class Magnoliopsida; order Fabales; family Fabaceae; genus Medicago; species Medicago lupulina. Next base: position 1,999,857 of record OY283141.1, on the reverse strand, counting down.
AATGCGCCACCGAGTCAAAGTCCTTTTAATGCGCCACCGACAAGTGCCCCACCTGGCATGCCACCTGCTAATGTGCCACCAAGTAACTTGTTGAGTAACGGGCCGCCGGCATTTTCTGGTGGGGCTACGCCAGGTCCTCCACGCTTTCCGGGTGGTGGTGTGCAACAACCACCGCTTGGACCTCCAACAATGAGAACTCCTCCAGCTCCGCAGTCTCCGTTCAACATGGCACCACCTCAGGGAACAATGCAGCCTCCTAGTTCACCTTTTGGAGCACCTTCTTGGCAGACTCAACAACAACAACAGGTACCTATTATCTATATTTGAACTTATTGCATTTGGATGTTGTCTTTTAATCTAAATTTTCGCTACCACATTTTGTTGAATGAGTTGGCAAAAGTAATACAACCTACCCTGTTACACACTAGTATGCATGATGAATAGACTTTTTTCAGCATGTTTCAAAGGAAAAAAAATTGGTGGCTGTAATATCTTAGCTTAACTAGAGGTATGTTTGGTTAGACGAATGAAAGGTCGGGCTGTATTTTTTACTCTTATACGAAAAGCAGAAGATTAGTTTATGCATTTATATACAAGGGTGCCATGTGTATGCGTCAGCATTACTCAGTAAGTCTGTAGCCTATTAATTGATTGCAAGAGGCTGCAGTCATAATACGGTATGTTGCCCTTGCTTCTGTGTGATGTGATGATGTAGCTTTTTAATTTACGCTTCAGGCTGAGGTCTGGTATAAAACAACAGTCTGTAAAATGTAAGCCTTATCCTGAAAAATACGAGAAGCTATGGTTAAGCTATTATCTAAATTTTCAAAACTCATCTGTTTCCTGTCTACTGTGTATCATGGGTGCACCAATTAGCATATCTTTACGTAATTAACAGACTATCATAGTGTTTGATAATTTGCGTGTTGTTAGCATGTCTATATTTATACAAATACAAATAAATGGTAATTTGGAACAGTAAAAAATGCACATGCATAGTTGTGGGCATTTACAGTTTAAGTGTTATCTAGTATTTATTTGTGTGTTGTACCCACATGCATTTATTCATCTTCTGAAAACCAGTCAATGAACATTTGTATGTAATTCTGCAGCTAGTTCCACCTCCTACAGTTCCTGGTGCTGCACAGCCTCCCAGGATGTTTGGAATGCCACCACCACTGCCAAATCAATCTATGACTACAACTATATCACCTGCTGTTGGTCAAACTGGAGCCCCCATGGCAGGGCCTTCCAAAATTGATCCCAATCAAATTCCAAGGCCCACTCCAGGGACTTCAGTGATCTTGCACGAGACTCGTCAAGGCAATCAAGCAACCATCCCTCCGGTATTCATCTGAAAATTCTGGATAAATTATTTTCTCTTTTTAAATATAAAACAGATAGAGAAATGGCTTTATGTTGAAACTAAGGCTTGCTAAGTGTGTTTGCATATTCTTGGTCTTTCATATTATTTATTAGTTATACATTTCCTTTTCTATTATTACATTTTTCCTTTTACATTATTTTATTTCAAAAAACTTTTTCAATATGTAGTTTCATAGCCGGTGCAATGTCTATGTTTTCGGGAAGTCCTATATACCCCTACTGTTGTTTGATCCTATGATTTTTATTTTTTGTCCAGCCTGCTACAAGTGATTACATTGTTAGAGATACTGGCAATTGCAGTCCACGTTACATGAAGTGCACAGTCAATCAGGTAATGTTTAATATCTTCAAAATATTTTTAGCTATGAATAAGGTCATGAGAAAGGCCAAGGTTTCTTGCCCGTGTCACTTATGTAGAGTTCTATTTGTTGCTTCTATGTTGTGGTTACTTAAAGGTTGCTTTTGTGTGTTGGTCACATATACAGAGGGGTTGAAGGGTTTTATTCTTTTGATATATTTTTTATGCTTTGGATTCCAAAGAGGTTTTTTATTTTTATCATTTTTGCTTAAGAAGACGCCTTATTCTCTTGCCCTGTATTTTTTTCTTTCTAAAGATTAAATTCTGTTGTTCTAAGTGAATGTTGGTGTTGCATAAATTTTATGAGATTAGTTATTTCAATATTGAAAATTTTGATATTTCTGTCATTTCATATTGATTTTTTTTTCATTGCTTTGTTCCTTTTGTTGAACGAAACAGATTCCTTTCACTGCCGAACTTTTGACAACATCAGGAATGCAGTTGGCTATGTTAGTCCAACCTTTGGCACTTCCACACCCATCTGAGGAGCCCATTCAAGTAACAATGATTATTCCTTTGAAGTTTCTGCATCTGTTTTTATCCTTACAAAAATTATTTGATGTGTTAGTTGTAGAAGTTTCTATAAAACAACCATGCCTTACCCCACTAAGTGGGGTCGGCTACATGGATGCTCTTCTATCACAAATAGCTGCAGAAGTTTCTATAGCCGTGTTTAATTTTTGTTGCATAACTATTCTTCGCTATTTTTTTGAAGTTATGGAGGATTCATTTAGTAGGGTGACTTACGTACATTTCACTTTCATGTGCTATTAACTTAATAATGCAAATGAAAAATTCGGATTTTTCTTTATCTCCGTCAAATGTTTGATGGCATGCTAGCTATTTGCAGAATTACTGCTTTTGGAAATCAAACATCCATCCCATTTTAAGGATTCATGAAATGACAGCCTTTGGGATTCTTTGTTTATGTTATAACTTGCTATGGCTTTCTTATATTTGCTTGTATTTCCTCAGAGAATGCTAAAAATATACATCTTTCAAGTTTTGTTGTCTGTTTATGCTTGAACTTATACGATCGGTGGTTGGTGTTGAGCCCATAAATACCGTCTTCCAATAATTTCTTGTATAGCTGTAGTAGCAGATATAAATTATTATATGAAGTTTGTGAATTTCCCGCTCTACTATTTCTAACATGTTTCTATAGGTTGTTGTAATAACTTCTAAATATATCTTTTGTCCGAATATCCAATGTTTATGTAGGTTGTTGATTTTGGAGAGAGTGGTCCTGTCCGTTGCTCACGTTGCAAGGCTTACGTAAATCCCTTTATGAAATTTATTGATCAGGGAAGACGCTTTATCTGCAATTTGTGTGGTAAGTATTATTACAATTGCACATCCTACTGTTGTTTGTTGGTACTTGGTATATACTATGGTCGGCTGTTTGGAGATGAATTTTTACTTAACATTTCCCTAGAATGAAGAGAGAAGAAATAGAAAGCTTTATTTTGTCATTTACTGGCAAAGTCAATCAATAGTTTTTTTTTTTTTTTGACGTTCAATCAATAGTTGTTGGTTGAGGACCATCAATCATATTACAAGTTTATGCGTGTCTTGCAACTTATTCATTGCTCACTTTTAAATGTGAGTATTGCTGCTAATGTTACTTTTTTCTTTCTATTTTGATAAAAGAAGTTCATTAAGACAGAAGAATGCACAAGAGATTGGTGTATAAGGGGTTCTCTTTATGGTGTAAACGAAAAATAAAGCAACAAAGATAAATAGAAAATATTCATCAGATGAGTAGGCGTGACAGGATGACAGACATATTTCATTGCAGGGAGTCCTAACCAGTATCAATGTGATAATCAGAGGGCAAGGATAATTCCATAGAATTCTCTCTCCCCCTATCTCTGAGTCTATGTTTTGTTGTGTGAAAAAAATTAGTAGTGTGGGTGTGGAAGAGACAAAGGAGTGGATTTGATTTATTGTTTGGTATACAAGAGAAAAAGGAGAGAAATATAAGCGGATGGGTCTATTTAATATTTTGCGACATCGGTAACTATTTAACTGTGACTGTACATCTGTTGTACAGGATTTAGTGATGAAACTCCACGGGACTACCACTGCAATTTGGGTCCAGATGGACGACGTAGAGATGCTGATGAGAAGCCTGAGCTATGTAGAGGAACGGTTGAGTTTGTTGCTACTAAAGAATTCATGGTTAGTTTATTTATAAAAAATACTTGTAGACTTAAATTATGAATTTAAAGGTTAGCTCTTTACCAAACCTAATAATTCTTGGGTAAATTTATTTTCTTAATATAAACTAAATAAAGTGTTGAGGCAATTTTCCTTCAAGCCTATTCATCGTGATGTAATTGACGGCTGTTATAAATGGCTGTTTGTTCATAGAGTCATGTTTATTTTGTCCTTTTGTATACTGGATTGATAAAGTATAGTTAATTATACAATGGCCTAAATTTATGTTACGGTTCTAAGATGATATACAAAGTAAGCAGTTTAGGCTTTTGTATGGAATACATAGTTTCCATTTTCTTTTCTTTTTTTTAATTTTATTTCTCTCATCCTTAAGTGTCCAATGATGAATGGTGTCCAATTCACTGTTTTGTGTAGGTCCGTGAGCCAATGCCTGCTTTGTACTTCTTTCTAATTGATGTATCAATGAATGCTGTTCAAACTGGTGCAACAGCTGCAGCTTGCAGTGCCATAAGTCAAGTTATTACAGACCTTCCTGTGAGTTCTAACTGTCGACAACTTATCAACCATTTATTCATGATAATCTTTGTGAAGCTTAATGTTTTTCAATTTTTCTTTTGTTTGATTGGTTTGAAACTTATTCCATTTATATTGGTGCTTCACTATCACAAGACAAAACCTTTAAGATTCTTCCCCCTCTCTGCTCCTGCATCCAAAACAAAATAAACTGAACGAATTGTTTAAATTGAACAGAATGATATGAAAAATCAGATTCCCACCAAGTTGGGTCCCTTACACTTTATTATAATAGCTTGACTATCATTTCTGTAATTTATTGACTATGCATGGTCTTGTGTGAGGTTTTTGGTCTTTTGGTCCTATATTACGTTAATTTGTGAGGCACATCTTTGATTAAGATGTCACAAAACACAATCAAACGCTAAGCTTGTATGACCATTTACAAATCTGTTTAAAATTCTAGTCAGTTAAACTCCAAAGAGCACAATTGGCCACATTTTCCACAATGAATTATAACAACTTTCTTGCCTCCATTCAATGGATTCAGGATTCCAATGTTTGATATGAGTAGGACATGAGAATGGCGTGATTCAATATTATAGTTACGATCACATTCATCATATGCTAAACATTTTCGACAATGATGTAGACTATAGATATTAAAATTAAGTTCTTATTGTTAGGGCCAAACTCAGTGAGGACTAGAAAAGGGAGAAGTGTATGCACATACACGAAATTACTCATTGGATGAAGACAGTAATAGCTTATAAGCCTGACCAATTACCCCAAAGGAAAACCAAGTTACCTGCTATCATAGAATTTGGAGAGCCAAAATATTGAAACTTAAGTAAATTTTTTATATTTGACGGAATATTTATAGCTTGTTATTGTTATTTTTTCACTCCTTTTGCCAGTCCTCTGTTTATTTTTTGTGGTTACTTATCTAACTCAATTTCTACCAGAACTCTTTTATTTATTTGAAATTTGAGTGGTGTGACCACAGATTCTTACAAATGTCGTATTTTGTTTGACATTGAGTTCATGACTTGTTTTTTTCTTCTTATTACTACAGGAAGGCCCTAATACAAAGGTGGGAGTTGCAACGTTTGACTCCACAATTCATTTCTACAACTTGAAACGTGCATTGCAGCAGGTAGCACATAAGTACCCAACTAAACATACCGAGTTTACCAATTTTTGTTTGTTATGGCATATTTACTGTTAAACCCATATTTTAATCCAGTTTAAATTAATTCCAAAATTAAGGATATATAATATTTAGATGGATTTGAAGGTGGAAAAATGTTAGCTACAAGGGCTGAATATTGCTGCAGGCATTAGTTTCAATGTTTCTGCTCTTAGAGGGTTAATGAAATTTAGGATTTGTATACTATATATTTAATTGGTGTCCAGCAAACTGACTGGTCATATTGCCGTCGTTTGAGTCTGTTTTTTCTGTCTCAGCAGTGAAAACAGCGGTTTTCTGTTGTTATTTGTTTTCTTTGATGTTTTTAACTTGAGACTGTATTGTGAAATTTAGAACACAATATTCCTTCGCGGCTTGTCAAACATGGTGCCAATTAACTAATAGTTTAGATAACTAGCACTTTGCAATTAACAGTTTTAGGTAAACAAGCCTCATGCTGATTTTGAAATTTAAAATTTGTAGCCATTGATGCTCATTGTTCCTGATGTCCAAGATGTTTATACTCCTTTGCAAACTGATGTAATTGTTGGACTATCCGAGGTTAGTTTCAAATATTTTCGTGCTTGCAGAAGGTTACTAGAGAAATTTATTACTTTGTTTTCTTTTCTTATTTCTGGTTTAGCCATATGGTTTATTGGTTTGCTTCTTTTATGCTTAGTGCCGTCAACATTTAGAACTACTTCTCGAAAGCATTCCTACTATGTTCCAAAGTAATAGAACTTCTGAATCGGCCTTTGGTGCAGCAATCAAGGTATTGCGTTTTGCTTTAATGTTATAATAGTTGTCTGATTTTGCAATGTTTTTTATGTTGTTTGCTGAGATGGAATCAACTTTTTTATTTTTTTTTATTTTGTCAATGTTCATAGAGTTTTTCGCTATAACCCCCACTCTATAAGTTCTTCATTTTCTTCTTTGCCTCCGTTCTGCATTTCTGAGATTTATTTCTCACGCAAGATTTTACTTTTTGTATGTAGTGTCTCTTTTTGTGTGTGCAGTTTTTTTTTAAATTTAAATGCCTCATTGTTAGGAACCTACATTAGAAACGGAAAAAATAAATAAAAAATGATTTTATTGTTGGACAGTAAATAAATATATTAGGGAAACAGAAATCTCCCAGGATTTTCCCGTCCTAAAAGGTTTCCCATTTTACAATTGAACACTTGCTTGGTTCTCTCAAAAGACATTGCCCAAATGATCTCCCTACATACTTCCCTCTATCTAACAGGTTAGAGAGAACAAAGTTGATACTTTCTCCTCCCACAACTCATTAACCAACTAACTGCCTCCCTCTACCTTATCTGCCTCTATTTGTGACAGTCTAACTGAGCTGCTGTAACAGCTTACATACAAACATGGGATGGCCCGCTTAATTTCTTGGACGCGTCCTTATTTCTCCCGTCATAACCCTTCTAATTGACCCTTACTCACACTCCACTCATTGCTTTGGTTCTTTATTCCTATACTAGTATTTATAATTCTTTCTGTTAACATATCCTGTAGTAACACTGGGATTTCTATCTCGCAATTTTTGGCAGTTGTTGTTACTTACCATCTTCTTCTCACTGAGGTTGACAAAATAAGTATACATTTTGCCATTTAATAGATATAGTTTTTGACCCAGCAACAATATTGATGATGATACCTTTGTTTTCTTCTTTTAGGCGGCTTTCCTTGCAATGAAAGACACTGGAGGGAAGCTGTTGGTTTTCCAGTCAGGTGTGGTTCTCAACTACTATATTTTGTAATTAATTGTTATTTATATTACACAAATGTCGCTATCAGCATCCCAACTGGGACATCATGAATGGCACATAAAAATCATGTTATGCATGCATATTTGTTACTTAACTAATTCTTTTATAGATTTATCTGACTTGAGTAAAAGTGAGCATCTAAATATAATGAAAGTTGCTAGTATTCAGGAAGCCACACATTTCTACTATAATGCAATACTGCAATTTAAGATAAAATAAAAAAACATTTTCTTAATGATAAAAAAAAGAGTAATATTCATTGTTGATACTAGACAAAATAAGTATACAGTAAACAATATCGACTTCATCCAAAAGCTTGTGTTGTTTTAAAAGCCCATTCTCATCTTTCAAAAGTAATAGGTTCTGACAACAATAGTTCATGCAACTCAATTTTTTAACAAACAGTAATATTATATAGTTTCGTTGGCATTATTTGTGTTTGGACTTGGTCGCTGGATCACCATTTTATGTTTGGTTGGTCTTTTTTTTTAATTCTTGTTCAACTTCTTGTCATCATTTTGCTTTTACCTTTGCCGATTTCTTTCTCAATTTTTTTTTCTGCAATTTTTTCTTTAGTGTTTCTCATTTTTTTGGATGTCTTCAGTCTTGCCATCTATCGGCATTGGTGCCCTTTCTGCACGCGAAGCCGAAGGTAGAACAAACATCTCTGCAGGGGAAAAGGTATTCATCTCAAGCCGGTTGTTTACATCGTTGGATTCTTTTCTTTTTTATTGTAGAAAATATTCCAATTTGTTATTTTTTATGTTTTAAAATTCTATCATGGCATTTCCTTGTCATATTATAAGCTTGAGCTTGTAAGATGGTGACATAGCATTAGTTCCATGTATTTGTAAATCCTGTTGTAATTGGCTGTAGAATTGAAACAGAGATCAAATTTAATAATATAATATTAGACGTTTGATTTACACTATCAAAACATCCATCTGCATATTACATAAATTTATACATGATTCAACTGATACTTTGCATTTTTATCTGTTCTACCTCCTAAATAGTCCCGTGAAGATTGATTTTGGATACTCTTTTATCTGTTCTACCTCCTAAATAGTCCAGTGAAGATTGTTTTTGCATACTCTTAAACGAAATTCCATTATTGAATTTCAGGAAGCACATAAATTACTTCAACCTGCAGATAAAACATTGAAAGAACTAGCAGTTGAACTTGCTGAGTATCAGGTCTATATTGCGTTCTCTTGGTTTTGATTTAGGCTTTACTTTTTTGTCCAATTTAAGTTGCGAGTTGATTTTTTGTGAGCTTGATGAACAGCCTATTATTGATGGGTTAAGTATAATAGTTTTGTAATGCTGCAGGTTTGTGTTGATCTATTTGTGACAACTCAGACTTATGCTGACATCGCTTCCATATCGACCATCCCACGAACTACTGGTGGACAGGTATACATCAATGCTTAATGTGTCTGTTGTTTAAGAAAACAGTAAAATTGTTGGCTTTCATTGCATTTTATTCTAGAAGGGTGAAGATCTGATTGCTATTTTCTTTTTAGTGTTTATCCTACCTTAACAGTATTGATGAAAAAATAAATGTTTCTTATCTTTTCTACTTACGTCAATCAGTCTTTCTGAAAATTCTGGGTATGCTCGATCACATGCTTGAAAGTTTTAATGGAAAGGAAACAGTGGAAAGAGAAATGTTAGCAATACACTATTTACTGTCCAGTGAAATTCATATAGGTCTGGTCAAATAGGGAGTGGGTCTCACCAATAAACAAGGGGACTAGATGATTTGGTCGGACTGATGTGTGTTTCACCCAATGATAGTGTGTTAGAAAAGAGTGTTTTGCTAGTATTCTTCTTGAGAAGAGTGAAGTAATTGAATAGCATATCATAAACTCGCAAAGACTGGTAGTTATTGTATCTGAAGAACCAGGCAACAATGGTTTCAGAAACTTTTATGATTTTTCATCAGCCAAAAGTTGATACCAGAACGAAATATGTATGATTTTTTGTTGAAGTAAAAATATTTATTTCTGAATTTAAAATGCGTCTTTTAATCTGTCACATCTTTTACATTTGTACTATTTTTCTCACATGTAGTATTTTACACTAAAAAAGGTAGCTATATGCTATGCAAATGATATATGTGTTGCATACATCGGAAAATTAAATGTTAAACTTCTCATTTTGTTTGTCAGGTTTATTATTATTTCCCATTCTCAGCTCTTTCTGATCCTGCAAAGCTTTACAACGATCTTAGATGGAATGTCACTAGGCCACAAGGTTTTGAGGCTGTAATGCGTGTGAGGTGCAGTCAGGTAGTCACTTTCTCATACCTTATCATGCAACATATCAACTCTACAACTTTAATTTATTTATTTTTGTCAGGGCATCCAAGTACAAGAATATTATGGCAACTTTTGTAAAAGCATCCCAACAGATGTTGACTTACCTGGGGTCAGTATTATTTTCTAGATGTTGGATATAGTTATGTTCATGTGTATATATGCAACCTTAATCATATGTTTATCTGAGTAAATGCATGAGCAGAGCATATTGATGGTTGGGTGATTTTGACTTGAGGATTGGCAGTCTAGAGTGTACGTCGAAAGTTAATTTATGATGATAAACCGTATTTGTGATATAAAGTGCTATTTAAACTCGTAAGCGTTATTTACTTGGATCATCATCAACAAAAAATATCCACCTAATCTCTCTCTCCACTTGTTCACTTACACTCACAATTCTCTCTACCCTTGCAATTTGCCTACTGCCATTGATAACTGGAGTCGGCTTCTTTCATTGCTACCTCCCTAAGTAACTGCACGAAACATTCCCAGATTCATCGCTATTCCTAATAATTACAGCTATCTCCCATTTTCTCTGTTATAACTTGCAAGATTGTACCAAAGTTGAGGGAAAGTTAAGAGAGCTAACTTGATAATGAATTTGAAAAGTTTTTTTTTTTTTGAACGGCAAATGTTAGTATTTTTCTCCTTGTCAGGACTTGAACTCCTCAACTCCTTTAATTCCTTATAGCTCAAACCAGTTGAGCTACCCAACCCCCCAATCAATTTGAAAAGTTGTTAGTTTGTAAAATTATTGTCATTAATGAATCTGTTTTAGCTCAATGTGTCTGTTTGAGCTAATCACATGCTTTGTATAATTAGTCACGTGTAAAATATGCCTTAGGTATTAGATGCTAATGGGATTGGAATTAGCAATCACGCTAACTTGTATTTATTGTAAATACAGCTTTTTGTAGGTTCATTATATACTCATGTATCAACTCCGTAAAGATGGTATGGTATGTTCAACCTGTGGGCTAATTTTTATCTTTTTGCAGATTGACTGTGACAAGACTTTCATGGTAACTTTGAAACATGACGATAAGTTGCAGGATGGATCAGAATGTGCTTTTCAGGTATTAGAGAAGTTTGCTACTCTCCTTTATCCTGAGTAATTTATAATCTTCAGATCACTGATGTTACTCTTGTAAACTTTTTAGTCACGGTGGATATCATTTTGTTTCTAATTATATGTTCTTTTTTTATTTAGTGTGCTCTTCTATACACAACTGTGTATGGGCAAAGAAGAATACGTGTCATAACCTTATCTCTGCCTGTCACGAGTATGCTTAGTAATCTGTTCCGTGCTGCTGACTTGGATACTCAATTTTGCTGTTTCTTGAAGCAAGGTATCTCATTTATAGTTAATGTGCATTGCTTCTGTGATTATTCTGTTTTCGATTGTTGTTGCTTGCGGCCATATATTGAATGTTAACAACTCTATTTCCCTTTTTGTTCTCTATATAAATTATACCTGTTCATATTTTAGAGCATATGTTTGTAAGTATAATAATTTTGGATAAAAAAGAATTCTAACACTTTCTTTTTTTCCTTTTCTGTAGCTGCTAATGAGATTCCTTCAAAGCCACTTCCTCTTGTTCGGGAACAAGTGACAAACCTTTGCATCAATGCACTATTTTCATATCGTAAATTTTGTGCTACCGTTTCTTCATCATCCGGACAACTTATTCTTCCGGAGGCCCTAAAGCTTTTGCCTCTGTACACTCTTGGTATGTTGTGATTTATAATGTTGTGTAAATAAAGGTTTTATTTTTTATTGTTTATTTATGGGTTACATTCTTCCTTGCTTTCAAACATATTGCCTTCAATCAATTTTATTTGTTTGTTTTTACTTAATAATTTCTGCATTTATATGCTAGTAACATGTGATAGAAATTCACCTTTTGAGTGTTGATGATATTTTCCTGCATTTTATTGGGGTTGCATTTATATTTTAGTGACATGTGATCGAAATTCATGCTTGAGTTTTGATGATATTTTCCGACATTTTATTGGGGTTATACTGGGGATATATTTTTTAAAATATTGATTAACTTTGGATTAGTTCCTTATTCCAGCTTTTCTGTTCTGAAACAAAGTCTTGTTTTAGCTGTGATTTGAGGATGACTGACAAAGCTGATATACATTTGCCTACTTTGTCAATGATCAATCGATATATTGTTAAAATTCAGCATGTTTCATTGTTTGGGGGCTATGGTCTTCTTCAGAAGGCCAGTTACAAGTGGGTTCTAATTATACTTCTCATTTCTTTTTCAGCGTTAACCAAGAGTACAGGGTTAAGAACAGAGGGAAAGATCGATGAACGGTCATTTTGGATAAATTATGTAACTTCTCTCTCTGCTCCATTGGCAATACCGCTTGTGTATCCTAGGATGGTGGCTATCCATGATATTGACTCAAAGGTGTATATTAATCAATCAATGCTTAAAGATATGTATAATTATGAATAATTCCGATGTTCATAATTTACGATATTTAATTTAATTGCATTTTAACAAGTGCTTATTCAGATATCAGAACTTGATGATGTATATTTGAAGATGATAAGGAGTTTTTATTTTTTAATATATGTTTGATTTTTTGTGACAAGATCACATTGTTCATGCTAGTTTCTATTAAACCTAATCTCATATTTATAACACTTCTCGAGACACTAATATCATTTTGTAAATTGCAGGAAGATGAAGAATCTGTTATTCCTTCCTTCCTACCTCTTTCTAGTGAACATGTTAGCGATGAGGGAATCTATCTTCTTGAGAATGGTCATGATTGTTTAATATATGTTGGAGACTCTGTCAGTCCGGATACTGTGCGGAAAATATTTGGTGTTTCTACAGTTGATGAAATTCCTCATCTGGTAATTTCTATGTTAATTTCTCTTTCTCTCTCTCCAACCCCCTGTTGCCTTGCCATTGTCTTAAGATGCAAAATCTGTCAAACTTCACTATTTGCTATTGTTGTTTTCAAGGGAATTTCTATCATTCTTAAATCATAAGCCTGATCTGTTTTAGATTACTTCACATCGATTTTTTCTTCAGAACTGGCAATGCAAAGTTGACAATTATGGCCGGGTTTGGATTAGATTTAAGTCATAGGAAATTTTCCCTGTTAATCAGTTCATGGTTCTGTACTTACGAAAAAGTATTTATAAGTGTTAAAATGTTATTAAAAGAGCTTTTTGAAAAATTGAGACGTGGAGGCTAATTTTGAGTTAATACAAGATGCTGTTGTTTTTTTAAAAAAACATAGTTATTGCAAGATTCTTCTAATATTATTTTTCAACAGTGCTTTTCGAAAAGTTTGTCTAAAGCGTCTCTTTTGTTTGACCAGTTTGTATTGCAACAACATGACAATCCACTGTCGAAGAAGTTAAATGAAGTGGTGAATGAGATTCGGCGGCAAAGATTTTGCTACCTCCGGTAAGCTAATTTTGACAATTAAAGCATATCTTGAACCCTGTTGAATACCTTCCATGTCATTTGCTAATTAAACAAAGTGTAATTTTTTTATATATCTGGCAGGTTTAAGCTCTGCAGGAAAGGTGATCCATCAGGTCAGTGCATTAGAATGATTGCTTATAATACAGGATGATTATTTTTTTCATTAGCGTTAACATAAAAACTAATTTAGATCATGAAACCACATGACATCATTCCCCAATCCTATTGGCGAAGTTATGTTTTAGCTTTAACCCCATATTCTGAAATAGTTGAATTTTTTTAGGCTCCGTATATGTTGTTTTTTCTTTGATAGTATTTGCTTCTTGAACTAGTGCTCTATGTTTTCTGAAAAGGATTCTACTTGGTACTTAGCTGGTGTTTGACATGCGGTTATTCTTTTCTGTTATGTTTGATTCCACTGTTATATGAAACCAAAATCACTTTTCTTACCATCTGTCCTATTACACTTTTGACTTCTTTTACTCATGTTTCGAAATAAACTACCTCATGCCGTGTTCTCGTCTGTTTGCAGATTTGATAGACTTGTTTAGAATATGAAGGTTTTTAATCAATGAAAGAAATCTGTAGATAATTGTTATGTTTACCTTTTTCTGCTATTTTGAACTTAACCTATCTTACTTGCCATCCACCAGGAATGTCATTCTTCTCGTATATGGTAGAAGACAAGAGCGCAGGTGGCTTCTCCTATGTAGAGTTTCTTGTCCATGTTCATAGGCAAATCCAGAATAAAATGGCATCGTAATGAGTATATATGCCAGCTTCATTTTTGCAAGCTTTTAGACCTAAATGATAGAGCAAACCTCAAGTACCCAATGTTGGGTGAGAAATTCTGCATATTAATCCACATTCTTCGTTTGCTTGAGTTTGTCCGAAAAATGAGACAACTTAAGATTTTGTTAATTATTGTACATGTATAAGTTAATTGTTGTTGGTGATAGTTGGATCTTACTATTTCTTTTACGTTGACAATTTTAACATTATGAGCAATTGTGTTTTTATGCGGAATATTATAATAATATGTTTTAATAACTTTTATGAAAAAATAGAGGTAAAATGAAAGGAACCGTTTTATACTTTAGTATACAACATTTGATTGATATGCGTTTCAATCACCCACTCGTCTGATTGTAGATTTATGAAGTTCTCAGCATATTTTATGTAGAGCATACACCAAAACACACTAATGTCTTTGGAGGACTGATTTTAATGAGCGTAAAAACATTCCAACTCCATTAGATTTAGGCGCTAAAGATTACATAAGCAATAACATTTTCCACTACTAAAAAAAATTATTAGGGCTGTCATGATATTAGTTAGACATTGAATGTTTTTTATTTTGCTCGCTGTATCCTTTGAAAAATAGATTTTTTTTTATTTTTTTTAAACCGTTTTATAATAATATGCGTAATAATATGACTACTCGTCATTTCATTGAATATTATAATAATATGTATCCTTTAAACCGTTTTATAGTCACACATTAACTTCCTGTAAATGTTGTTCTCTCTAACTTTCTATGACAAACCTACCCTTAAGTTTTATTGACCACACTTATAGTCAAACTCAAACTATCATAATCAACACATTCTCTACAATTCCAATAAGAAAAATGCTACAAGATTCTAGGATTATGAACAACAAAAAACACAAATCTAGTGACTCTCTGCAAACCCTAATTAAGCCACTACACCCAGTTCTCTTTTGGCTTCTCCCTTCCATCATCAGGTTAGAACTATTCTTGCTTATCATTGAGTCTAAAAATATTTAGGTTGGCTTATCATTGAGTCTAAAAATATTTAGGTTAGATCCTTCGAAGGTCTCATAGGTCTAGTAAAAGAAGCATCATGCAGCTTCTTATTTCTGTATTTCAAAAGAGCAGCTGCAGTAGCTGCCCAAATGACTTCCCAATCTTGAGGGAATGAAATTATCCTTCGTTTTCATCCGCAGTATCTTCAAAGAGTCCGGGACTAATCTGTGTTAAACATGAAAATGTTTCTTAACAATACTGTGGAGTGCAGACATCGAGTGGAATGAAATTATCTTTTTCACCATTCGTATTGTCCAAGAGACCTCTATTTTCATCAGCAGTATCTCAGAAAAAAGTTATCTCTAGACTAGTTTGTGTAAGACATTGAAAATGTTTCCTTTGCAAATGTGGGTTGTGGACATTAAGTGGGTATTGTTCATGACTTTCACAATCTTTCAGAGGGCATAAAATTGCTTAGCTGACTACCGATATCATTCTGCCGCTATGAAAATTAGATGGTCATTCAAATAAACCTGTCAGGAGAATTATTAACCTAGTACGAATATTTTGAGGACAGCACCATAAATTCGATGATCATTCTTAACAAAAAGTCAAAACCATTCACTATTCTAGTTATTAAAAATAATATATTTCCATATCATGTATCCAAACAAAACAATGCATGGTTAACAATGTACTAATGTTCATCAACAATATTCTCTGAAAGACTACGGAGAAAACAAGTGAGGGCCTTCTTAGCCCTAATCTCTGCTTTTTCTTTTTTTTTCTCCTCTTCTTCATCTGTAGCCTTCGTTTCTTGAGCAAAGTGCACTTTACGTACCAGCTTTCTCAACTCCTGCAAAAGATGAAGATATTTTATGTCAATAAACGTAAACAACAATCTGAGCAGCAAACTTGTTCGTGGTTCTGCCTCTAAATATATATGATTTTTTATACAGAGTAAGAATAGAAAATGTATGTCAAGAAATACTAACAATACACTTTTTTCGCACAATCTAGAAACAATCTTCATTACGAGGAAGAAATTTATGTGAATCTCACTAAAAATGTAGGCTTATTCTCCATTTGATAGGAATCACAAAATTCACCAGTTAATATAAACTTGGTCGAAAATTCGTACAATTTAGAAACATTGTTCATTATGAGAAAGAAATTTATGTGAAACTCACTAAAAACATAGGCTTACTTTCTACTTTATAGGAATCACATAAAATTCACCAAGTAATATAAACTTGGTTGAAAATATTAGATTATATTGTATGGTTCACCAAATAATTAATCTTGTTCAGAAAGCGCAAGCAGGTGCAAATATGCAGCTACTCGATCACGCATAGTGCAAAATATTACCTGCCGATCATACTCAACACCTTGAACTGAATAAACTTCATTGGTGATTTGAATGTCCTTGTTGATCAAACCATCAAACCACCTTGTTACTTGACTATCATCATAAGGCTTAGATTCCTGATAAAATGCTCAAAAGATAAGATAAATCATAAGGAGAAAATACATTGTAACTAAGTCATATCAAAGAAAGCAAAAAGAAAAAGAAAATTACACCCCCTAATATGACAAAGAGGAGATAAAGGTATTATATGCGGGATCATGTCTAGTCAATAGGAAATTTAGTGCATATTTGGATTCACTTTTGAAAGAGACAAAAGCGATTCTGAAGAATTGAAGTTGATTTTGGTATGTTAGGAGTTCCTGACTACAATTGATTTAGCCTCTACAACTGATTCTAACTTGAAGGTCAGATTCAATAATGTATTTTTTATACTCAAATTTATTGTTCCACTCATTTTAACGTAAACGTGTCCAACCATAAATCATTTTACCTTTAACTCACCTTTAACTAAAATCAATTCAATCAAAATCAATTTTTACCACTATAGAATGAAACACAAGTTTAGACATGAACTCATATGTTAGGAACCTTTCTTTTGGTATAAGAAAGAGTTCTCAAAACTGTGCAGAATTGAATAAACAAAGGAACAATTTTATTGAAAGATTGAGAAAGGATAAAAGAGAATAGGAGAGAAACTCTCCTCAAGGGTTTCCCCTTCACAATAGAGTGTACTCTATCCACAATTACAATATTCAAAGCTACTCTAACATTTGTGTTTTCTTATTTATACACATACTCTCTAACTTATCCAAATAACCAACTAACTTCCCTAACAACTCATAACAACAACCCAAATATCAAACTAACTTCTATAACTTTTTTTGCACAAGAAACTAACTTCTATAACTACTTTTACTCTAATATTTATTATTGGGTTAAATATGTTTTTGGTCCCTGTAAATATACCAACTTTTCATTTTAGTCTCTCTAAAATTTTCCTTCGACTTTTAGTCCCTATAAAAATTTTAATCATCACTTTTGGTCCCTGTTTTTAAGTCAATTCATGTGTAGCATTTGTATTTTTTAATGAAATTGTGTAGAATATTGTAAAAATCTCTCCCAAAAAAAATTAGAAGACCTGTAGATTATATAGTAAGGAGAGTAGATCAGGGAAACTATTAGGAAAGATTTGGAAATTAATGAGTTGAACCAAAATATAGTTTATGATAGAACATTATGACATAATTTGATCCATGTAGCCGACGCCATTTAGTGGGAAAAGTTTTGGTTGTTGTTGTTGAATCCTAACATCATACCTCATCATCCTTCTCGTCTTCAGTTTCTATCAAGTTCTCATCATCATCCAAAGGATCATCAGGTCCCAAGCCAGTTAAAGCTTGCAGCTCCTTATGGTCAGAGTCCTTTGTTGCTTTTATTAATCGGTCCATTAATTCCGGTTCCACATTCCGTAGCAACTTTCCTGAGACAACAATTTATGTATGAAGAACACGATTCTGCATTGCACTGCTGAATGTACATAATACCACAGTAATTCTAATCAACTTACCACATATATTGAATTGACTATTGACAAGAATAGTGCTATAAGCTAAGGTATACATACCAACTCATAATTAATGCAACACAAATTGGAAAGATGATTGATGTTTAAAGCACTATCGTCAATTGCAGAAAATAGTTGTTTGTTTAAATTTCACTATGCTTTAGTGCTAGAACATTGCATTGCTTTAGCTTCTATTTGATTACAGCATGTACTAAATATCGTCTTGTGGGGCAACAACAAATTGTTGAAATTATGCTACGCTATGCTATAGCCGCTATTTGACAACACCGGTTTAAATCTAATCGTAAAGTTTAACTAATCCTCATGTACACTGCTTTACTGATTTAAATGTGTTGTTTGTATTGTGTAACATGTTCAAATCGATTCAGAAATTCTAACAAAATATTGATTATTTACCTATATAATTGAACTGACGTCGCCTTCCTTCACGAACATCCGGTCCCATTCTCTGCGGCAAAACAACAAACACCTTCTCTTCATTAAACTTCCACTGGTAAAAACACATAATTTCCACAAGCTTGTACAGATAGAACAATAAAATTTCAAGATGACAAAGAAAAGGCAAGAACCTTAACCAACATAAGAGCTTCAAAGACAATGTGGTCTAAAGAAACCACCCTGCAACCCAAAAACAAAATTTAGCAAAAAGTTGAAACTTTTCAAAGATGGGCATTGAGAAATGCATAATGAATGAAGGAAAAACAACTTAAGGATGCGTTTGATTTGGGGAGGAGAGAAGGAAGACAAATCCATTCCCCATTTAACAGCACGTTTTGCTTCACGCTTCAATTGGTTGCGGCTTTTAATGGCAGCATCTTCTTCTTCTTCTTCTTCTTCCTCGGGAGCTGTGGGTAGTGGAGAATCAGCTCTTCGAAGTTTCCCGCGAGATGCAGATAAAGAGAAACGACGTATATTTGTTGATTCTGGCGATGATGTTGGAAGGAGAAGATGATGATATAGTGCAGAAAATTTGGTAGAAGAAGTAGCATGGTGATGGTGATGGTGGTGGTGGTGAAAGTGCAACAGCCATGGCCAATGTCTTAGAGGCCGTAATACTGCTTGTTGGCTCATATGTGAATGAACGAATGAAGACTCAAATGTCTAGATATATCAAAACTCAATTATGCCTTCTCTTGTTTTATGTTGATATACATTCTCGGTCTCTATCTCTTGTTACATTTCATTTATCTTTTTTATTTTTATTTTACAAACTCACAAATATTTAATTAGAATCCCTAAAAAAAAATTGGTTAGAAATCAATGTATAAATACATACATTAGTGAATAGGCTGCAGTTGGCATAAGATGGAGTTACCTTCCTTAAAGGGTGAAATTCTATATTGAAGTTTTGAAAACTAGCAATAAACAATTGTTTGTAGAAATTCATAATACTATCAAATTTACTAATGTCTCGACTTCCTTCACAAAAGTAATCAACAACCTCTTAGAGTCAAGAAAGAAATTCATGTTATCTAGTTGAAGGTCAGCCACCAAGCTTAGAGCATTAGAGTCCCAACGCCTACCCACCTATACAGAACAAAATTGGGGAAAGCTAGGTTGTCTTCACAAGAACAAAACATCCTTTTTCATCACAAATGCACATGTCAATCCCCATCCTATTGAAGGAGGAAGAGAATGACGCATTAACATTACACTTGTGCCGAGTCTATTTTAAGAACTTTTTTTATTCTTTTATTGTTTTAGTAAGTCCCACTCGGAAGTGATTCATCAACATGTTTTAGGTTTTTTTAAAATTAAACATTTTTTAGGTGAATATTTTTCTAAAGGTAAAAAATATACTCATATTAAAACATACAATGAAAACACAAGGAATGTTAACGATCAAAAGGTTGCAAAAAACAAATATTACAAAAACAAAACACCAAAACAAAGGTCCCATCAAACCAAAATAAAATTATGATCAATTTCCATGTAAGGTCACCCTTAAACATTTTAGTGGTTGAATGCTCCATTTTAAGTAATCATAAAAATAATAAAAAATCTCTAACTTTGAATTTGATCCATATGACCATCTCTGAATCTTAATGTCATCATGGACCCACTTGTTGGTTGGCGCATTAAATTACTCACGCTAAAAAAGATGGTGGTCTTGGCGTGAGAGTTGCTTGCTAGAGAAACCAACGCTGCAATGTTTGGAAATTTGGTGTGGGTCATTTTTGTTTGTGATGGTCGGAATTCGAACCCTGAATCTTACATATATTATACATTATCCCTACCAACTGAACTAAGCTCACGATGATTGGTTTTGAAATAAATCGTTGGTTCACCTGATCAGAGATAAACATCTTAAAAACATTTCCTTGCTAAAGACTGCTAAGTCCAAAGATGGCGAGTGTGGGATGCAATTTCTAGGAAAGTATCATCAAAGAAGTGTATACTAATTTATTCGCACCCATTTAAACAATAAAAAAATATGCAGCTATATGAAATGCATCAAACAACATATCAACTTTTTCTTTTCTTTTTAGTTTACCATCTTATAGATACGAAATTTCCACCACATTGTAGAACACCTGTGGGGTCCACAAGGAGGGTTTTCCCCTCCCAATTTTTTTTTTTTTTTTTTTCATATGCAAGAACCAAGGAACAAAGTCATGACCACTTGTTTAAGAGACTCAAATCCATTGCAATTTAGAATCAATTCATTGTCGGTATTATTTTTCTTTCCAACAATCCACGGTGCGAAGTGACAGATTAATTTGAGGTGCAAAAACCAATAAGGAATATCTAAATACAATTTTACCATAAAAGCCTACCTTATGATTTAACGATTGTGCTGGACAGTTCATCTGATCACAGATTGATCGACAACAATTTAAATGAGGTTAAAAAAACAGGTATGTTCCATGTCAAAAAGAGGATGCGATCAATACAAAATTTAAAAGCAGGTAATTATCCCAAGAACTCTGACAATATTCAAAGGTTTATTTTGGCTCTTCAGAGTGTTCTGAGTTAAGTCGGCAAAGTTTGAAGTGTAGAGGTCACCTCCCCTTACATGATAAAGTAAGCCTCAAGCTTCCATTTTGATCACACAAGATGATTAGGACGATATCTGCATGAAGCCATTTAAACAAATTAGGACATATAAGTATAACCGCACAGCAGATAAACCCTTCACTGGAGTCCAGCGTTAAATAGAGGGAGAAATTTTGGAACTAGAAGCATAATGTGCTTAACAGCAAGTATTGCCTCAAGGAATAAAAAACCGCAGCAGAAGACCTTGCAGAAAAAATCAAAGCCTTGAGAAAAGTACCTTGCGTTGAAGAAGACCAGGTAATGTAGCTTGCAAGATATCATCTCCCACAATTGACCTCAACTTTTTCAAAAAATCATCACGAGTCATCTTTTTTGCCTGGTGATTAACATAAAACAATGACAATTTGTATTAGAGATATTAATTAAGACCAAAAGGGACATCCAGCAAAGCTAGTTTACATTACATACCCTGAAGTGCAGATGGTACATATGGATAAGTTTCATATCCTTTGCAGGAATCTTGTTTACGATAGCAGCAAAAAGCGTAGAAAAAGGCAACCGAGGGGATGTTGGAGCTTCAGGCGAACCAGTTGGTATTCCCTGAGGTATCCCACAATTCAAAAACTGATTGGACATTTTCTTTGTCGACCAACAAAAAATCTTAAGAATAGAATATTTCAAACCAAAAGCAAATCTTTCTTGACAAAAAACTTAATAGAATATTTCAAACCAAAAGCAAATTCAAGATCTAAAAGAACCTAAAGGAATTGTGCATTTAGTATTAACATGCTAATACACACACACACACACACACATTTGGACTGTGAACTGCTATTTGATCAGACTGAATCCTAGAATATTTGGATAGTATAAATTGAAACTTCAAAACCTTGATGAATTAAAAATCTATAAGAAATACTTCTCAAAGTTTTAAAAAAATCCATATCAATTGTAAATTTTGATGCAGTACGTAATATGATTTCAGACAAGACTATTTCACCAGAATATGTCATAAGATGCATATCTATCACATCATTATCACCACCGTTTCTTTTACCAATGCAATTATTCCAAAATAAAATTAACCTTTTGTCTCATCTAAATAATTTTTTTCTTTCCAAAATCCTAATTTATGCCTGCAGCTCTTAAACTGATCTGAGCTCGAAAACTATTTTTTGCAGCAACTTTTCCTAGCACTGTAAGCAACATGCTTTCACCCAATCTGAGCTCAAGAACTATTTTTGGAAACAACTTCTCTTAGCACTGTAAGCAACATGCTTTCACCCTTAGTCAATATTGTATAACTGGCAGACAACTTCAGACAGGGAAAACCATTGAATTCTCAATTCCTCTACATTCTAGCTTTAATTCTTCTAAAGATAGGCGGTCCATTTTTCAGAACCAGACATAATTTCTTACACAAACAAAAGCATTAAATGCAAGCTATAACTGATCCATTTTTCAGAACCAGACATAATTTCTTCCAAAAACAAAAGCATCAACTGCAAGATATAACTGATTTGCTTCTTTTATAAAAGAGGCTATCTTAATATCAAGAGATAACTAAAACAAGGTAAAAAAAATTGAAAAAAGTAAAAATCTAGTTAGATATAGAAAATACACTGCCTTTCACGAAGGAAATTTGGCATTGGAAGTAATGCTCAAAATACCAAAGAACTTACAGTGCCTACTCTCGAAGACTCTGAACGTGGCAAGATTTTAGGACCATTGGTAGCTGAATTAACCCCAAAAATATTATTCTTACGCTCACATCCCGAAAGAAGGCCTGTTAAAAGGCATGATATATTAGTGATCAAGAAAGTCACAAGTTTCCAAAAGGAACGGTACTTGTACAGCTTAGCATCAGAAACAGAAGGCTGTGTCATTGACCAGACATTCGAATATGAGGGAGTTCAAGTGCCCAACCAGAAGATGAAATCCTCCATCCAAATGGAGTGAACCGAATCATATATCAGCCTCTGATCAACCCATTAAGTATCATATACCAATATTATAATAAGAAAAAAAAATGGATATGATCCTTCTTTTGTTAGGAAAAAAATGTAAAGAAATAGAAAACATGAAAGAACTATAAGAACAATGTTTCACCTTCAAAATCAGAAGAGACCTTGAAATTAACAACAAATTCTGGATAGATGTGGGTGTTCGTATTCATATTCCATACTATAAAGTTTCTTGGATTGTGGATGTCATCCACCACACTATCATAGTCACTACTACTGGGATGATACTGTCTAGTTCCAGGATGGAGAAGCTCCATATTCCCCATAATTACACGGCAAAAGACCATGTGTCGAACCCCATTTTCGTCAACATCGCAATAACTAGCACTGTAAATAAGCCAAACTTGAATCCATTTCTACCCATTACAACAGAATAATCTAGAATAAAAGTACATAAATGATAAAATAATAAAGGACTAAAGTAGAATGTAAGGAAGACATCGATGTATAAATAAACAAATAAATAAGGTAGGTCAATAGATGTATAAATAAATAAGGGGAAAAAGGTTCTTGGCATGCAACGCCCAATATCAAATTTTTAATATTATTATAGAACATTTTCAAGGAAAAGATATTGACAACTGACAGTAATAGTGGTGATTTAAAAAACAATACCATGCAGAGAGATATATTAGTAGAACTCCATTCTTAAATAAAATAATTGGTCTAGAAATCAAAGGAAGGAAGCTTCTAAATTTCTATTCATCTTGCTTAACACATTCAGGCCTAGGATAACTTCAACAATATTATTAGCATATAAAAAAGATTAAATTGTTTAAATTTGATGATTAGAAATTCAACCTGGCAAAAGGACAGGTAGCAGCTGCAAGATGAACACCAATGCCATGTATGCATTTAGATGCAGATAGTCCACAATGACCAAGGCCACACTTCATCATAGTACGTAATTCTCCTTTAGAAGAAGCAAGCCAAGCATATCGAACATTAGCATCCCCACGACAATTTTTCATAATTTCAGCTTGCTTCTTAAACAGCTCCAATCGTGATTGCATCATTGTACTTGAGAGGGGGTAAATCTCAACTATGTCAGTACTACCAAAACTACCAGTTCCCTTAAGAAACATCTTTTGTACAGTATCCAAATCCAACTTTCCATATACAATTTCATTATAAGCATTAAAACCTCTATCTTTATTTAGCTCAACTGCTTCACCAACATTTCCATTTCCCATGTTATTACTGCTATCTTCAATTTCTAAATCATCATTATGATTGCAGGCTTGTTTAGCATCAAATTGAATATGCTCAACTTTGGCATTGGACTCCCCACTGCACTCCCCCAACTTGGATGCACCTACTCCATTTATTTCAATTCCTAAATGTAATTTAATTTTGTTAGAACCAGCATAAGGCCCTTCGTCAGAAGCAGCATACCTTTCAGGGAAAAAGCAGCGCCCAGTCTCATCAATCCAAGCAATAGGTTGTTGCAAACCAGATTTCAAATTCATCTGATACATGTGCAAAAAGTCCAGCACAAGATGATGGCCATTTGACTCTACCTCCACAACTGCTTTCTTTACATCAAAATCTTTCCTAACCAAGTCAACAACATCCCGTGGAAAGTCCTTCCATCCACCATTTTGATATACCATCAAACGTTCTGGGCTTCCGCTCTTCTTATAGTTCATAAAATACCTAACCAACCGTCCAATATGATTCTCTGAGTTCATTGGCTTGCTTTTGTACCCGTTCAATCTCATATGTTTGATTACCTTGTTTCTTGGTGTCATCAATGATGTACGTTGAGGCAGAGCTCCATTTGAACATGTAGCATGTCGAGAAGCACGCTTCCGCTTCAGATTAAGCACGTCCCTATCAGATGCCTTTCCGCTGTTGGCTTCCATGTTTATCTACCAGATCAATATCTTTGAACACGTTCAAATATATAAGCTCAGAAGCAGCAACCGAACAGAATTCTGGTCCTTGGGAAGTTTCAAATAAACTGTACCGGTGAGGGTGCGGAGAAAGACATCAAGAATGTTTGGAACACCCTAGATATATATAAAAAATGAGAATAGGTAACTAATGTATAGGATCATGTACACATCACTATAAAGTTAACATGATAAATAATAAATTAATCAATAGAAGTGGTCCATGCATGACATAATAATCAATCTAAAACAGTCCAGCTTTCAGGTGAAATTCGCAAAAGTACTATCTTGAAGAAGATAAGAAGAAAAATAGTTATGCCATAAACACTACGGCTTTCAGGTGAAACATGCTACTATTTAATACATAATATTTTTAAATAAAAACAGAACAGAAAATGTATATCACTCACTTAAGCCAGGTTTTTAAATACTCTTTATCAAGAAATAAGCCTTCTAAAAATTATGCAGGCTTTTAAATACAACAGTATTTTTCAGCTCAATAACCAGTATATCACTTCTCAATACTCCAAAAAAAGGGGAAAAAACTGAATATGTAAAATAATGTACAAGCAATCCTATAGACAGGTTATTACATGTTTATTTTGAAGTTATATTAATGACGAACCTTTAATCTGATAAAGGTGAAAATACCAACATGACAACTAATTCCTAACAATAGAAGTTTAAAGAAACAAAGTGGTCAAATCTCAAAGGAGTAAAGCATAACAAGAACCAAACTAAAAAACAAGAAATGCATATATCAATCAAAATTATTAAGAAATAAAATACCAGAAAATCAACTAAAAGCATAATAAGAAACAAAAATATCCATACCGAGCACTTCTGTTAACGTCCATATTGTATATTCTCTTCTCTGAAACACCTATAATCATGATCATAGAATCAAAAACAAAAATACCAATCAGAAAAAACTAAAACAGAAGTTGCAAAATTAAAATCGCATTACCATATATATCAACAACCAAACCCTAATATATCAACAGATCAATACAGTCAAAAAAGTTGGGGTGATATCGAAAAATCGTGATTAAAAAAACCGAGTTACCTTTTCCAGAAATTAGGTTATGAGAATAGGAACGAACGAGAAACCCTAACCCTAATGAGAAGAGGCGGTGGAGACAAAGATGGACGACTCAGGGACAGAGCAGTCAAAATACTCCTCCAATGCAAAACTATACTATGTTTTTTTTTTTTTTTTGGGTGATGATGTTTTTATTTTATTTAAAGGAATGAGTGTTTCAATTTCAAATAATTAATTTGTAAAAAAATCAAATAACTCATAATTAATGTATCTGATCAGTAACATAAGTTTTTTTTCTAGTAGTCTAATGACGAGCTCACATAATTTAATCGTGGAGAAGTGAAGTATTCGAGGTTCGAAATCCGACTCCTGCATATAATATACAATATCTAGTTAAGCTCACAAGAATAATAATATATAAGTATTAGATACATCAATTATCTTGTAAAAAAAACATCAATAATATATAAATATTTTGAACAATAAGCATTTTGACTATATATAAGTTTTTTTTTTCTTTCTCATTTCTTGTAATAACGACAAAGTGGACTGTATAATGCACCAAACTTGATAAAATTATAGCGTCAGACACATTTTAATTTCTGAAAAAAATTGCAAAAACCCATCTTAGTTTAAGAGAAAAATAAAGAGTAAACCATTAGTCCATATTTTATTTTTTTTTAGGGAAAAATTAGTTCATATCTTTATAAGTTATTCTCAAACTAGTTTCCAACTCTATTAATACTTAAAACTAGTTCATGTATTTGTCAAAAATTTCTCAATTAGGTTTGTAACTTTATGTATTTGTCACATAATAAGAGACTTAATACATAAACTTTTGACAAAAACATAGACTAGTTTGAAAGTCGAGAACTAATTTAAAAGTAACTTACAAAGATAGAGATCAATTTTACGATTTGCACCAAAAATATAAAATAGTCTAAAAAAACTTAATTCATAATTTTTTTTAGAGTAACTTTCTTTTAGA
This sequence comes from Medicago lupulina, assembly GCA_958299785.1. Classification (NCBI taxonomy): domain Eukaryota; kingdom Viridiplantae; phylum Streptophyta; class Magnoliopsida; order Fabales; family Fabaceae; genus Medicago; species Medicago lupulina. The sequence goes on along the minus strand of OY283141.1, from coordinate 1,973,002 downwards.
GGTTTCTAAAGAGGAACTTAATTTATCATACCTTCTTTACATCTTTTTTACCAATGAATTAAATATAAAGAAAAGAAAATTAATAAACCTTAAATACTTAAAATTTAATGCGTTAAATTGTGTTTATTGTTTACCCCTTGTCATTTTGAGAGCCCCGTAAAAAAAATTATTAGTTTTTTTTTTAGGGAAAAATTATTAAGATTCTGTTTGGCAAGACCATAAAATTAGCTTATAGCGGATACCTTATAAGCTCGTCTCACAAAAAAAACTCTATTTGGTAATGATTTTTCACCACAAGTTTATAGTTTATTTCACAAGCTTATAAGCTATTTTTTGGACGCTATTTCAAGTAGCGTTTGAACTTATCTTATAGCTTATTGTTTTTTCTTCCACTTTTGCCCTTGCTATTTTATCTAAAATCTCTTTTTACCCTTTATAATTTATTGCAATATAAAACATGTTATATTTTCAATGTTGAAACAATTTTCATTCCCATTTTTTTGTCACATGATTTTTTTTTTCATTTAGCAATATAAGTAGTTTTTTTTTACGGTGCTTTGTAATGATTTAGTTTTAAGTAATATGAATTAAAGTTCTTAAACAAACAACAGTACGAATAATATAACAAGTATCCAATTGGTTTTTATTTTTTGGGAAAAATTTTATCCAGTTGTTGTTGCTTATATTATTAGATAACTTATTTTTGATTTTTTTGTTGTTGTTCTTCCTCTTCATATTTTAATATTTATGTTTTTTAACTTATGGATTCAATTTTTTTTAAACTAAAAAGTAATTAAGTATTTTGACCAAAAATAAAATATTAATTTACTAATGTGTAAAATATTTATTAAATTGACTAATTTAAATTATTAAATATCTTAGATATTAATATTAATCGATACACATCTTATTATGAATTAATAATGTCGTCATTTTACATTTATCAGTTAGTTTAACTGCTGATTTTATCAAACACTTTAATTAACTTATCAACCATAAGTTATACTCCCTCCGTCCCTTAATATAACCTCCCTTTTGTTTTTTTTTTTGTCCCTAAATATAACCCCATTTTCAAATTACAACACACATTAATTATTTTTTTCCATAGATACCCTTATTTAATACTACTACTAATTCTAAAAGTACAATAAATTGACTTTTCACTTTATCTCTTTAATGAGGGTAATTTTGTAAAATTGTACTATAAAACAGACACATTAACTACACCAACAACATTTCTTAAGAAATGTGAAAAAAGCACTAAGTGGTTATATTAAGGGACGGAGGGAGTATCAATTAAGAGAGACTAAATTTATTTACCTAGAAAGTGATAGGTTAAGGGGCAGTGTTGTCCGACCAATTGAAAGAAGACCGAAAATCACTGTGTGGGACCGTAGTTCCTTCACCTTGCTCGCTCGCACGCACGCACGCACGCAGATTTGGATTTCAATCGATCTTTGTTTGCCTTTCTCTTCCTAAAAAATTCAACGTCGCCGATTCTTCTCTTTCTGTTCATCCAGTTTTACTTTCAGGTATCTCTCTCTCTCTGCACTTCTTCCCATCCTCAATCACGTGTTTGGATCTAATAACATATTACTCTAATCAATCCATCTTTATTCAATTTTGTCTGATTCGATAATGGGTTTGTATGCTTTTTTACGTATGTCTCATTTCCACTATATAGCACAAAAATCTTGTGTCTGATTTCATATAACGAATTGTAGAAAAAATGGTCAACTCCGTCTTACATACTTTGGGTATGTGCGAATGGAATCATCCTAGCTTTGTCCTTAACTCGAAAAACGTTTTTGCACCTAATGGTAGAGGTGAAGTGATAAGGTCTGGGTAGCGTTTTTCATGAAGGATGCAAATAATTTTATGTTAACAATGTTTGTCAGTTGCCTCCACTATCACTTAAGATTTACAAAGTGTTAGTCAGTTTGCTAGAGATAACCAAGTTTCCTTTGAATTCAATTGTTGTGAGCCAAGAAACAACTTGTTATTTCCAGGTCAAACATATAAGCTAAGTATTGCAGTCTTGCCTTGGCTATCTCTCAGCTACTCTGCCTTTAGTCTTTACTTACTCAATAAATTCTCCCACTATCCACTGATTGCTATTCTCTCATAATACGATCTTCTTTGCACGGACAAACACATTTGTCCGTGAAAAGGTTCTTCAGAAACAACTCCAGGTGGTTCACATTCATAGTCACCAACATGACTAAAGCTTTCTCTCTTACTAAGTTTTAAGAGTTTAGATCCAAGCTCACTGTGCATGAATCGTGATTCCTTATCCCACCTAGTTAAACATGCTGGGGAGTATTTTAGGATAGATTTTTCAACCAATCTTCAGTTAGTTGAAACTTTCCTAGTTATTTTAGTAATTAACCTCGGTTAGTCTCTATTTGTAATCTCACATCGTACAAAATATGGTCTGAACACGTGTTTATAAGTGGGGGTAATACTCACCTCACAAGCCGGTTTTGTGGGGTTGTGTTAGGCTCAACCATGATATTTAAGAGTAACTAACCTAGTTAGCCCTGCCTGAGTTCTTAACTAGCTTAGTTAGTTAGCCTTGCTGAGTCATAACCAGCATAGCTTAGGCCTATATAAAACATCTTATCATATCTCTTGTAACAAAAAAACATAAAATTAGACAAATCAATTAGATTTAGTCAAAATTGAGACCTGCATAATTCTAACAATGACCAACGGGAGATTGAAAAGACTTTTTTTCTGGATTATGTAAGACTTTAACTCCAATGGTGTGTACTTGCTGGGAAATGTTTTTCTTTCATTTGTGATGATAGGAATAACAGATTTTCTTTTTCTGAGAACAACTTTGCATGGTAGCAGTGCAGTCTTAATATTCTGGTTTTAAAATATAATAATAAATATTTGCATTTACATACCTGTGGTCTGCTATTTTTACTCCGTTGAAGTAATCTTACAATTTCATAATCTGTAGAAGTGGTATCTTATGGCTGCCTTCAAAGCATTTTGGAATAGTCCAGTTGGTCCTAAAACAACTCACTTTTGGGGACCTGTTGCTAACTGGGGATTTGTCGCAGCTGTGAGTTTCACTCCTATGTATTTACTTTACCAGTGTTAAAAAATGGTCTTAACCTTCGGTTTTAAACTAATATGCCAATTTTTTTATATGGAAAGGGGTTGGCCGACATCAATAAACCTCCAGAAATGATCTCCGGCAACATGACAGGAGGTTTGTCACCTCTGCTTTCATGACAATTTGAAATTTTTCTTGGCATATGGTCTATGGATTAATTATTTTATCTCATTTTTGTTGCTGCAGCAATGTGTATTTATTCAGCATTGTTCATGAGATTTGCATGGATGGTACAGCCACGTAACTATCTACTTCTTGCATGTCATGCTTCAAATGAGACTGTTCAGCTCTATCAACATACCAGATGGGCAAGGGCAGAAGGGTAAGCGGCTAACATGCAAGCAAAACAAAACATGTTTTCAACCTGTTCTATTTGCCGCTACTTTTTGAGACAACAATGTTCATGTTTTATCTGGTATTAGTGTGGGAAAAGTTTTCTTCAAGTTACAATAATCAGCAATACTTTGTGTATTTTCGTTTATTCAAATTGTACATATATTGTTGTCATGGTGGCGTGCACGGAATTTATTATGATCTTCCACTACCATTGTAGTGTCTATGAAACTCCACCTCTATTTTCACCTCTCCACTGTATCTCAACTTGAACCGGTCCTTAAATGTAATGTTAGTATTTTTTTATTTTTTTTGGGTCAAGTAGCCTAGTGGCTAGAATTCACCTTTTAAGGTGAATAAGTAGGGGTGTCCGGGATTCGAACCCTAACCCCTGCATATATCATTGCATTGACCCTGCCAACTGAGTTATCCTCACGGGGACTGTTAGTATTTTATTTTGACTGAACGGAGCTATATATGTCAGATTACTGACAAAAGTTTGTATCTTTGCAATTTCTTTTGTAGGTATCTCTCTGGGAAGAAGGAGAAAGAAGCTTCATCAGAGTGAATGCAGTGATTTGAACAGATTGTGTTTGAACTTTACAATGTATGAATAATAATAATTGAATTGTTAGAATTGATTGTAATTTACAAGGGCTCGTGGAAATTGTGAAAGATTCAGAATTTTCAGAGTATTTGTTTTTGTGAGGATAAAAAGAAGTCAACACAATTAAAAGCTTGATGGTTTTTAAACTGACCTATAAGCCTTTAAACTTATGTTTGTTTTATGGGACAAAAATATGTTTTTTATCCTTCATCCGACAACATATTCAATTTAGCATGGAACAAACATTGGTTCTGGATTAGCAAAATGCTGAGTTAGCAATGGATTAAGACCATGGATTAACGTGTGAACATGCATTTGTGGATTATTGGCTGTTGTGCGCACTGTTGGAACAAACATGAATTTTGTGCACACTATTTAGATGTCAACTCTCTTCAATTGTTTCAAATGTTCTTCTTCCTCTCTAATGGAGATCGTTTCTACTTCAGTTACATGATTCCCTCCAATATTGTCAACGCATAATTGAAACAGGGTTTGTTTTGTATTGTTTCTTAACATCAATCCATGTGGGTTGAAGTTAACACACTTCCGTCAAATTATATAAGGGTGAATGCAAGATGAGTGATGCTTGTTTATACACTTCAAATTCATAAAGGACCAAACAATTTAAAATATGTGCTGATGAAATGAATTAAGTTTGTTTTACTAAAAAAAAAATATGATTGAAAATCTTTACGAATTTTAGGTGAAAGGTAGTATTTTATTCTAGTTATTTTTATCATTATCAATAAATTATCTTGTAAAGAGTAGATTCATAATTTGCAAGGATATGGACTCAACTCGCATAAAATAATATATTAAAAAGAGGAAATTTTTAAAATAAAAAATTCCATAATTTTTTATAACTAAAATAATAAAATTTGAAAAAAAAATATGACCTTTTTTAAAAATTTTGAAAATTTGCTTTTTTTTATTTTCAGAATTTTTTAAAATCTTTTTAATTTCTAAAAAATACTGATTATATTTTCTTGATTTTTTTAATTTCGAACAAAATCTTATAGTTTTTTTTTTAAATTTTAAAAAAATTTGGTTATAATTTTTTTTTCGTAAATGAATTTATATTATTTTTTTATTTTCAAATTAATTTAAATGAATATATATTATTTTATTTTATTTAAGAAAATCAAATTTTTACAATTTTTATTTTCGAAAATTAATTTTCAGATTTTTTAAAATTAATATAAATTCATTTTTATTTTTTTAATTATTTTTTTAAAAAAAATATGTACAAATGCCACTTGTACACTCAAAAAAGTAAAAAAATATTATACAGTCAGCATGTCACACAATGTATCTCGTCAGCAAATATGCACAGTTGTATGGAGGAGGGGTGAAAACCAGAAGAAAAAAAACTACAAGGATGTAAATCAAACCGAAATTTTTAAGGAGTGAATATCGGAAATCAGGGGCGAAAAACATTGTTAACCCAAAAAATAAAATAATCAAATTATGGCTAAAATGTGTTTTAACTTTTAAATCATTTACAAGTAATTATTATATAGTTCAATTGATACAGAAAATACATTGAAATCCAGAGAAGACCAAAAAAAACTATATTGCAGTATATGAAGAGGATCGAAGTAGATACCAGAAAAGAGGTTTTTGGAAATGGACGGCGCAGGCGGAGGCGAAGGAGAAGAAATGAAGCCATGGGAGCAGCATTCGAGCGTAATCAGACTTCCTCGGTTTGACTACAATGCTCCGTCTTCTCTTCTCACTCATTCTCATTCCGCTTTTCTCATCACTTGTACAATCAGTAAGTAATATCCTTCATTCTTCAAATTCAATCGATTATTATTAATTGACCTATCTAATTAACTTTTCAGAGCGTGAGAAAAGTGCTACTAAAGAAGCTATCAACCTCCTTCATAAGTTCCTCAATGATGATACTATTTCCAAGAGAAGGAGGTTAGACAACAAAGATGGAGTAGGAGAAGTGACAACTGATCTTTCTTTGGTTAAACTCATAAGGAATGGTTTGGTACTTTTTATATTTCCTAAAGACACATACCATGACACTGTTCCTATTGTCTCTAATATCATTCAGGCTTTGGAATCTGGAAAGATAACTTTGCCTCTGTAAGTTGCTCCTTCTTCTTTTATTATTTACTTTAATATTGTTTTATTTCTTGTATAGTATGCCAATCATGCTACCCTAGTAATTAAGAAATGGCGATCATTAAGCACTAACATAGACATGAGGCACAAACACCGGCAATCATTTTAAAATAGAGAAGTGACTGAGTCTGACCACATGTCTCGGTGTCATGTGTTGGACACTGGAGACGCCTTCAATCTGAAGTGTTGGTGCTACATAGAAAATTGTTAAAAAGAATAGCTTAGCCAAGCCAATATGTTCTTACAAGAGGGAATTGATTATTAGTAAGTAGTTTACAGTTATGTTAACTGATTTGCTTCTTGTCGTTCCTCCATTCCCTCTTGCTCCAACATTTTGGTCTTTGCTTCACTTTTTGTTAAGGGAACTCTCCCAATAAGGATTTCCTTCTTTCAAGTTTTCTACTTTTTCTTTACACATTAAGAAATAAAGGACAATTGAGAAAGAGAAAAAGGAAAGTTGATATATCAAGCTTCAATTCAACCTTCTTATACAACTTTCTCGCTTTAAGGAATTCTTGTTGTGAGTTTTAACTTCTGGTATTTCTGAAACTTCGCCTACAATGTTTGTTTTTCCTGCATTCTTTGATTGTGTGTCCTTTCATTCATTTGTACCTGTTGACACTATTGATTTATGAAAAACAAGTGTTGCCTCTGTATCTAAATATACGCCTCATTTTAGTAAAAAGATAAGCCTTTTCCAAATTACTTAATTAAAGGGTAAATCTTTACATAAAATGGACGCTTTAAATACTCTACTTATTTTGTGTATGTGTTAAGTAGTCGCTTGTTTTGTGTATGTTTCATCATAGCACTGGTGCAACACCTTTCACCTTTAGCCTATGTAGCACTAACTTTTCAGGTTGACCGCGTGTTCGACACATCTCAGTGTCCAACATGATACCGACAATGTGACTACATCCAATTATTTTCGTGTTTTAAATTAATACCCTTGTCTGTGTGTCACGCCAGTGTCCGTGTATGTGTCAGTGTCTCAGAGCCAGTAGCCCTTTGACAAGCCCCTAGGCTGAGTTATAATATTCTTGTATTGCTTGTTCCATTCAGGTACCGACAGTGTCATTGTCCAATTTCTATACTATGGTTCCTTTTTTTCCCACTGACTGTGGCAGAGTTAGAACACAAATTTGGAGAGGGTGTGATTTTTATGTAAATATTGAGTCTTGCTAATGAGTGCCATTAGGCCATTGGTTAAGGAAGTAATAAAAGGAAACTGTCTTGAAAATTTAACTTTTTTGCAACTTAGACAATTAAAAGTGTAATGATTACCCATCCATTTTAAAGGAATGTTATTTGAACAACCATTTGGTTGACAACTTATGGGACAACCATAATTTACAAAGAAAAAGTAGGTATTTGCACGAAAACCAAATAATGTGAGTATGAGAGGGAAAGTTGTCACAAAATGGATGTTCAAATAGGATTTCTCACAAACTTACCTCTTTTGTCTTCTTAAACAATGCCCTAAGGGCACTTGTTAGCATTCTCCATAAATATTTAGTAAATACTACAAATTCTGGTTAGATTACAGTAATAACCTCAACTTAAAGAACACTGCAATATTTTCACTTAGTGTTGTTAAATGGCGGTGGATTTTTTGACAATAGCCAATTTGTGAAGTGATGTCTGCCATGGAGATATGCCATAAACTTGTGACGCCATAGACTGTAATGGCATGTTTATATGGTTGATATTTGGCCTTCTGCTATATTCTGTTATCCGCCATCGACTACACCGTTTTCACTTTGCTTTTCACATTTGTTCTTCTAAGGTCTGTGTTTCTTTCTGTTTTTCTACCGTAAAGTCCTATCATGATCATTCTTGAGTACCTCGCATCAGAGCGTACACTTTTAGAATGATTGATTTTGACTGATAAAATAATGGATATGCAAATTCTATTTATGAGTTGTTTTTGTTGGGTGGATATGTCATGTAGGTTGACGCACATATACTAAAAATGCCCCCTTTCTTTTCTGGTACTAATAATGTATAACTTTCTGCTGCAGTTGGTGCCACCGCATTTTGCCTATCCAAGCTACATGTAGTTTGAACGAAAAAGAACTGCAAGAAGTAGTATCAGTGCTTGTTAAAAAATTTGTGGATGCTAACCAGGATAAACTAGGACGACCTTTAAAGGTTCAGCTCAGTACCTTTTAGTTGCAAATGAGTCATTTTTTTCATAAGCTAACGAAAGTATCTTGGACTCTTTGGCATTTCTCATCACTCAAGATAGAGGAGTACACTATCTCTATCGCCAAAGAAGAGCTTACATTTTTATTCGAATTTCAATATTAATGAAGCTGATATCAGTTTGCCAGATTAGTACTTAGGGTTTCACAACATCTTAGTAGTTTCAACGTTCAAAATGTATGTCCAGTGACGTCAGAACTGATATTTTGTTTTGTGCATTAATTGGAACTTTCTCAACTTTTTGCTTGAAAATATTTATTTTTGAAATTAAATGATTTAGAGATTATGAGATATATTTCTTAGACGAATGTAGTTCCAAATAAGTTTCAGATGATAATTGATTTATACATGATATATTCCTGCTATCAGAGTTGAATATTACAGTACGTTGGAAAATATTGTATTTCTTAGACAAATGCAGTTCCAAATAAGTTTCTGATAATAATTGATTTATACATAATATGTTTCTGATATCAGTGTTGCATATTACAGTATGTTGGAAAATATTGTATGTCTGATGTGTGTGTACATTGACTCTGTAGTTTGCAGTTGGGTTTAACCGAAGAGGAATAGAAGAGACAAAGTCTGCGAAAGAAAATTTAAATGGTTCTAATAGTTTGCTGGACCGCAATAAATGCTTTGAAATAGTGGGTACCGCTGTCAATAGTGTTGTGAAAGATTCAGTAGTGGATCTAAGGTCTCCAGAGGTAAAAAAATTGTTGTATTGCCTTAAACAAATTATAACTTTTGTATTCACAGAAATTTATGCATGCTTTGATTAAATAATTGTTTTGCAGCTATCTGTTTTTGTTGAGGTTCTGCCCCTTTCTGGAGTACCTAATGGGTCCATAGTGGTTGCTGTTTCTGTTCTTCCCAGCAACCTTGTTAGCACTAAGCCTCGACTCTGTGTTAAGGCCCTTAATTCTAATACTAAGGAAGGGTCTGTGGCTCAATGAGAAGGACTGGTTCTATTATACTGTTTCACTTCAACATTTTTTTTATTAGTAGGTACCTTAGAGGTTTACAACACTCGCACACACCAAGTACCAACCACTTGCACTGTTTTACTTCAGCATGCTTTAGGTGGTAGTGGACGCTGTTGCATTATCAATGTCAGGCTGTATATCCTTGAAATATCTGGTGGATTTCGTATGACCCTGCAAATGGTAAGTTAAAGACCCAACAGTGTAATGTAATCCCTTATAAACCTAATAAAACTCACATGCCATGTAGTATTATTCTCACACTTTCTATCAAGTAAAAGCTGTAGCCAATTTTACTTTACTCCAGCTATTAATGATGCAGCTAACCTGTTATTAATTGTGATTTACTCCAGATATTAATGATGCAGCTAACTTGTTAGTATTAATTGTAATTTATTACCCTCAAGAAGAATATGTATGTTCATGGAGCTATCAAGTGAGCTGCACTTACATGTTATTTGTGCTGAATCTGTTATCGGCTTTTTCCTTCGTTTATTTAGTTGTTTGTGGTATGTCAGGTTGCTTAAAAGCACAACATATATTTTTAAAGAATGAGAATAGTATTTGTCATTTTTTTCCCCTTCCAATGAGTACCCTTTGGGAAGGGTAATAAAGTGCCCATGCCCGCGTTTATAATCAAATATTGAGGGTTCCCGTGAATCTTGAAGGAGTGGTAACGTTTGATAAGTATGCATCTTACATCTTAGCAAATTTTCTTTAAATTCTTTTAGGAAATGAAGATTCCATTTTCATCTTAGATTATCCCACTTGATAGAAGAAAATAAAACATAGATTATCTAGAAGCGGGGAATATTATGAACAATGCCCCAAGTCTATCATTTCAAAAGTCTTCAATATGTCTTCTTCGAACTTCTTAGTCACCTTCTAATTGTCTACAAGCCCAAACAAAAACTATAAGCTAACAACTAAGCCAAATGAACTATAGGGGGAGTGTTAGAAAATAAGAAGTCTTCCGTTGATTAAAAAGCAAAAACAAAAATAGAATGAAAAGGAATTTGCATAAGTTAGTCATCTCTAAAAGACGGTATCGCTGCTCTCAGCTTATTGGAAAGCTTATGAATTTTCCTATTCATCAATTTCCGATCCAAGCTAGCTTGAGATATCTATCTTGACCATGATGAAAATGTCATAAAACATTTTTGTGCCTTAAAATTGAACCCCAAAAAGGGGATATAAAGCTTGGAAAATGCACATAGAACTTGAGCCGGAGAGAAATAAACACAACGAATGGCTCGTACAGGCCAAATTAGAGTTGTTCTTGTTCCTCACTGCCAACGAAAATCTTATTCCTCCACAAATTTATTTATCCTATCAATGTCTTCATAAGATAAATTTCTCCAACTTCACATGAGTATTATTTAATTGTCATACTCGAATAGTCTACATTCAAAACATGAGACATTTAAAATTAATAGAGATGGTGGTTACAGAGAAATAAACATACTCGAATAGTAAAATATTTAATATAACAAGTCAATATTGCGTGAAACCTTATTTTTTTTTATTTTTTTTAACCTTAATTTGTTGTATTTCAGAAGTGAGTCGAGGAATAAATACCTTTAGCAATAAGTTATATATATTCTTTTCCGATAATTACATTGCTTTGTTACTATTTCGAATTAATAGATAATACTTAGTGGTGTCTTTTTCTCATGTTAGCCTCTCAGCACCCATTTGGATATTAAACATTTTAGAAAATCTAGATAAAACCATAAAAATATTAAAAGTAAAATTAGAAATCCGATTGAAAAGGCATGCATGCACCCCAGTGAGTAGGAACAAGAAAAGTAGCAAAATTGTAAAACAAAGAGAATAAAGAAAAAACTACAGTGAAATTATGCCTAAAGTAAAAGATGTTACACAGTGAAATAGCATCAAATCAATTGCCACAAATGGCTAAAGATAGGTCTAAATTAATCCTTTCATTCACAGTAGATATTCTAGAGCAGTCTTTGTAGCTGCTAAACCCATCAGGAGCAGGGTTAGGGTTAGGAGGAGGACAGCATGAAATTGCCTCACTGATTTCACTGGCCGAATAAGAAGCATTACTTGTCTGAGGTGAAGGATTTTGCAATGTTAACGACAATGACAACTCATGTCCTCCTACATCTTCAACTTCTACATGTGCTCTGTCAGTTTTCACAAGTCCATTAATTGACCATGAAGGGCTCTTTCTGTCATTTACATTAGTAGCCTGTACAAGGGACAAGAAATGGCCACACATGTAAATTTGTCTCCAAAACATATTCACATGAAAAATCCACATTTTTACGTGTATTATCCATAATAATTGTTGTTGGCAGTAAAAAAAATTAAATGTTTCTTTCTATAACTTTTATAAGTTCATATAGTGGTGAGTCAAACAGTCAAATACAAAAAAGGTTGTTTACTTGGTTGGTACTATATTATAAGTTACTAGTACATGTACATGCTACTACTAAAAAATGAAAGGAAACAGAAAATACATTATAATTAAATTCTTTCAGCAATAGAGTAACACCACCACATTCAAAAGAAGTATTGACCATATAAATTGCACAAAAGGACAAATGTAAATTTCCAAATGAAAAAGTCATATTCCAATAATTAGGCAGGACCAGGACCACTAGTGAATGTCAAATAAAGGAGGTAGTACTAGTAGAGATTAAGTTAAAAGTCACAATATGAGCGTTTTGGTCACAATGCAAACAAACCATGATAAATTTTGGACAATGAAAGAAAAGAAAAGCACTCTAATTCCTAACCATTATACTCTATATAGGTCGTACAATGGACCAAAAAAATCTAACCACTTCTTAGGCCCCGATTAAATGTTTACATTAGAATATCAATATTTATGTTGACAACTTTACACTTAAATTAATTTTAGCGTGTTCATTCTGCATTTCAAACGTGGTTTTCAAAAAACCAACTACGTGGAGAATAATGGAACAAAACAAACTAATAATACACAAAATTAAATTATAGCAGCTGCATAATGTAATGTAAACATATCTTTTCACAACAGTAGAACCAAGGTACCCCACAGTCTTGACTTACCAAAAGATGGTTAGCTAAAAAACATTATTTTATAGAAAACATTCTAAAAAGTATAGTCTTGAAATTTATTTATTGAAAAGGAAAAGAGAATGCATTGCACGGGCATCTGAGAAACCAACGGTTTGGTATTAACGTAGATCCCAAAATGAAAGGTTTAAATATTGAACAGGCAAAACGTAAGATCTTACTGAACAAAAGTAAAAGTGTTAGGAAAATATATACTCCTCCTACTATACCTATAGCCTAGGTTCTTAACCAGCTATAGCATTGACAGAGAAATTAAACCAAAACCAATACCACACTCCACCACCTAAAAATTCTAGCATAGTGTAGAAGTTGCAATGCTCTCTATGTTTGGAGTATCAAATATGATTATCATCTACTAATAATTTTTTTGATATATTTTTTTAAAAAAAATTAGTATTATTTTGTTTTATTTCTCCAAATAGATTCCTCCAATAAAATAAGATAATTAAAAAAGTATCTTAGTAACTCACCTGAGAGAAATCAGATTCTTGGTTAAGAGATTTGAAAGAAGTGAGGTTTATGCCAAAATCTGGTAGCAAAGTTGAATAGGGTGGTTGAATCTGCCTCTGCCATGCACAAAACTGTTGTTCATCCTTTATTCCTTTCTTGTTCTGATCATGCTGATCACCCATGGTATTGGTATTGGCATTGAGCTGTACATAGTCATAAAAGCAGTACGGTTTTGTTACTGCATCATCACATATTCTTCTTCTTTCACTGCTGCATTGCAGACTAGTTGTAGAACTTCTCCTCTCGATTCTAGCCCTGATCAGTATAATCCAAATCAAACCATAAGAACTTATTTCAAAAAATAAGTTAAAGTAATGGTAGCTCAGAAAAGTAAATTTTTTATTTTTTTATGGTTGAAAAGTTTGAAATTATTATTTCAAGGGTAAAATAAAATAAAGTTATGTTTACCTTTTTGAGAAGTTGTTACTGTGACCAATGAAGGAAGAATCAGAATCTCTCCTCAAAGAATGCTCAACATTAACATCATTCACTTCATCAACACATCCATCATCATGCTCTTCAAGACATTGGTTTCTATGTTGGGAGCTTGTCCTACCTGAGTAAAAACACATTCATTAGAAAATATTGTATAAAAGGTATAATGGTACAATGCATTTAACAGTGACTATATATGTTGTGCATGTAGCAAACATAATAGTTATAGTTTTTATCAAATCAAAATGTATATACCATTAGAAGAAATCTACAAGGACATGAGTTTTTTAGTCTTCCTACACTGTTTTGGTATCAACTAAATGCAAAAGTGCTAATAAATGAGCATTGTAGTCTTAGATTTCCTTGTTATGCATAAAGAAAATCCACAAGGGAATTATTTTGGAACTTTAAATAAATACCAAGAGAAGAAAAAAGAATAGACTGAAGAAATGTCTAGCATTCAATGCACAAAGCATGCAAAATTTTCACTCATGACAAGACATGTAAAGAAAAAAATATTACTTGTTGAGTAAAGAAAGAATGTTTAGTACCTTGTCTTCCTAATTCACCTCTCATGCTTCTATACATCTGGTTATCATAAAGAAGGAAAACAAATAAGATACAAAATTATTTATGTTTGTGTAAAAGGTAAAAAAAAATTAAAAAGGAACCTGAAGATGGCTCTTGACATGTGAAATAGTGAGTCCTTTGATATCCATCAACTGAAGAACAAGTTTAGGAGTAGCCTCTGTCAAAAATACAAAGTAAAAAAAAAATCAGAAAACTTGATAGAAATACTTTGACAAGAAACAAGTAAACATGTATAGAGTGAAGAAAGAAACTTACTATGATGACCTCCAAGGGTTTGAATAGCATGAACAAAGCAACGATGAAGTTCAGGAGTCCATCTCAAACGAGGGACTTTTGATCTTATATACTGCCTAACTGCTCCTCCTGATCCTCCTCCTTCTCTTCCACAACTACTACTCATTTTCTATATCACTTCTTTCAAACAAATATTCCAAACCTCTAGGAAAAAGAAGAAAGAGATCTTCAAAAAAATCCACTAAAAATAAAACTATAGTACTAGTTTCTTTTCTTTTCCACCTCTTCTCTCTTAAATATATGTATGTGTAAAGTGTGTTATATTTATGTTTATATAGAGAGGGTAAAATTAAGAGTATAGTACTTTTTGCACCCTATGCAAAACAGAATCCAGCTGGGAGGGAGAGAGAGAGGGGGGAATATGTATAAGGAGAGAAAATGAAAAGACGAAGGAATATGAATGAGAGCTCTGAAAATTCCTTTAGGACATTGGTGTCACTGGTAATACCTGATCCTTCTGATGGTAGTTGCTGTACCTTTCTTTTCTTTGTCTTGCCAATCACAAAATAAATACACACGCCAAAACTATATATTAAATATTGTATTACAGTCCAAGTGTGAATAAATACAAAGAAAATTTTAAACTTTTGGACCAACACCTTACATTTAGACAGATATCCATAAAATTAAAAAAATAATAATTAAAGAAATATTGATTGATGTGATTATTTTATTTATCTTTTAAATTTTTTAATTTATGTGTGTGCTTAAATTTTGTGTCTAAATACTTATATGTCTACACAAAACTTTCTCTCATTTTATAGTTTCTATGTGTCAATCAATCATAATATAACTCAATAAATCATTAAATTCTTCTCTGATTTTGTGGAGTTTTTTAAATAGATTTTTGAAATGATAAATATTTTTTAGGGGTTTTTAACTCTTTCGAAATTTTATTTATATTAGTCATTCTAAAATATATTGTAATTAAATTGATTTTTTTAAAGAATTAGAATTAGATTGATATTAAGTGCTTAAATATAAAAATCAAATGTCTTTGGGAGACTTGTGATTATATCTCAGTTGAAAAGAACAATATATTAGGTCAAAGTTCAAACTTCAAACTTTAAACATTTTATTTATTCATCTTAAAGGTGAATTTTAGCCACAAAACCTTGACAAAAAAAGGAACCAAATTGTTCATGAATTATTAAAATATATGAATCTAGTTGATAATTAGTGGTTATATATAATGACCACGTTGTCGTCTCAACGTCTCCATGAGCTTAGCTAAGCTCACCTGGTAAGGGATAATACATATTATATGCAGGGATCGAGATTCAAACCTCAAACAACCGACTTATTCACCTTTAAGATGAATTTTTCTAGCCGCTAGACTACTTGACAAAAAAAAAATTATATAATCACAACGTTAAAAAATTTATTATCGTTAAAAATATTTTTAATACATATTTAAATACAAACCACTTTAAATTAAAGTCAATTTTAATTAATTGACTAACAAAAGACATCTCTCAAAGACCAAATTAATCAATGAAAGATTCATATTAAAAATAAATTAACATACACATGTAAGGATATTTTTTTGAACTTGTGATACGACTATACTATTTTTCATGAGATATACATTTCAAAGAAAATGACTTGAAATAAAAAACATAAACGTTGTCCTTAAAAATTGGTTTGTTCAAAGAAATTTATAATAACAAAAAATATTGTTATTTTGAACGTAAATTCGTATTTTTGCTCCCTGGTTAAAAAAAGCATAAAGTAAAAATAGAGAATTTTTTTGAGGGAGTAAAAATAGAGGATGAAAAAATAAAATAAAAATAAAAAACTTTACTAGTACTCAATGAGTTGAAAATCCCAAAAAGCAGAAAAAGAGCAGTATTTTTCAGAATAAAAATCACGAGGATTGTTTTGTTGGTACAGAGCTTCCACCAAAAATGATTACAGCTAGGCCAATATAATAATGAATGGGGTTAGTACTATACATATTACTACTACAATTACTCAACTGCCTCACTTTGACCTTTCTCTCTCTAGGAATGTATTATGTGTATGACTTCTGCTACATACGCCAACATCGTCATCATCACTATTGTAAGAAGACCCCATCAAAGAAAAATTACTTTTCTGATTTTCTTCTGTTATTATTATTACTAGTGTGTACTACCTCTACTCTCTACTGTTTTATACTCATGTCATGTGTGTGAATACAATACGATATCCTTATGACGGTTTTGCCCTTCTATGTGTAACGTTGAAAGACGTTGCTATACCTTTTTTCCGCAAGACCCACGCTGTTGTTACCTGTGTGTCAAGTAATATACTGTTTGTGGTGCCATTTGGACGTGCATGGGAAGTTGTACACACTATTTTTTCCTTTATCTCTTCTTCTAGTCCAACCTAATGAAACTCAAACATATACACTAATACTAACAAAAATTATCTTCTTTCCTTAAACAAAATTTCTCTTATTTGTTGTATTATGAGAAGTGCTAAAAAAATTCTATTTTTAACACTCTCTCGATACTTATATTTTTATTGACTTAATTTAAAGTGGGTATTACATTTTAAATTGATTTCATCATGTGATAAGAATGTGAATGTTAGAGAAAATATTTTAAAAAAATGTACCTAACTTTTCTCTTTTATTAGATCTAATTTATTTCTATAAAAACAAGTATTAAACTAGTATAATTTCTTTTCTAATTAATATGTTAAAGGTGATAGACGATGATCATAATTTTAATCATTCATCGAATATTTATATTATGCAGTGATCATAGATCGAACTCTAATTACTTATTAAACCTCTTAAACCAATCTATGGTTGCTAAAATTAAGTAGTGTATTTTGTATATGTACATTTGGTTTAGTCTTTATCTCTTTTATTAATGTCAAATTTGGGTTTTTTCATTCAGTATAATAAATACTCCCTCCGTCCCATATTACAAGCAAAAAGGAAAAACACATTTATTAAGAACACTAAAATATAGTAGTTTGTAAGATAGTATTTTGTGTTATTTTTGAAATAAGTTTTATAAGAAGATGTAAAAATAATTTTCATTGGTTGTTGACTATTGAGAAAATGAAAAAGAAAACAAATTGAATGCACTTTGCATTTAATTTTTCCTTTGAAAAACATAATTTTTTGAAACAATGATAAAAGTTTGTCTTTTTTACTTATAATTTGGGACAAAGAAAATTTGTATTTTTTGTTTATAATTTAGGACGGAGGGAGTATAGTTTTTTTCTTTTTTTTAAAAAGGTCTGAATTGAATTGAATGGAATGATGTCGTTACTCGCTACGTATTTATCATGGTCATGAGCTTAGTTTTTTTTTTTGTCAAGTAGTCTAGCGGCTAGAGAAATTCACCTTGTAGGTGAATAAATGAGATGTTCGGGGTTCGAACTCCGACCTCTACATATAATAATACATTGTCATACCAACTGAGCTATGTTCACGGGACTATTTTTTTTTTTTTTTACAGTTCATGAGCTTAGTCTGGACTGTAGCAAGTAATATTTTATATGATTTGTAAGATGCGTTAAAAACGTGTTACCTAATGTTTTCTCTTCAATATTTTTTTGCATTATTAAATAAAAATAGAATTCAGCGACGATTTTCTTTTTTATTTTCCTCCACTTTTAAGCAACACCAAATATCGAATTCCTTCATAAAACATAACGACAAAATAGAAGGTTGAAGGTAATTGACAATAAAATTGAAGGAGTCTTTAAAGTTTCGTAAAATTGAGAGGAATTTTAACTTGGAGAATACTCCTGATTATTTGGTCTAATTTTGAGGAAGGGTAGTTTTAATTAAACTTTCATATGTTATTTGAAGTAAAAAAATCGTAAGACTAGACTATGGTTTTTATTTAATTGAAAAAGATTATGAGGAATATTGTATCACATCTGTTTGTCTAAAAAGAGGCGAAATATTGAAAATGCCTTCCGACTAGACATTTCTGCTAAAGTCCTAGGGAGGGGAATACCTTTCTTGTCACAAACGGGAAAAGAAGGTTAAAAATTCAAGTCAACTATTTGGATTAGCAAGTAATTTTTCAGGACGGTCATCTGATTAAATAAATAGTGTTTAGTCAAATATATATAAAAAATATTTTTTTATTAATAAGGAAGAAATTGATAGAAAATGATTGAATATTTTAAAAACAGTCTTTTTATGTATGTGTTCAAACACTATTGATTTAGTTTTGTAACTATGAAAAAATACCTTAATTTTGATTAACATTAATAGAAAAAGAAAGTCAAAATTACAAACAATTTTATAAAAAACCATAGCAAAAAAACTGGTGATGGTACGAAATTTCCCATCCAAGTTGATCCTACTAATAAATTAAAGGGTCATTTTTTTAATGAATCAAAATATATGGCACCTCGAAATTACGCCATGAAAGATGAACGGTTGAGATTGTTGGAAGTATCTTGACGTCAACGTGATGAGTTCCGTATATGGAATTTCAACACTGAACTATTGTCAATCTACTATCATTCAATATCTCAGACGTGCCATCAATATCAATCAATCAACTTTGCTCTCTTTGTTTTCTTTATACTCCTAACTCTTTTTTGACTGATTTCTTCTTCTTTTTTTTTTTTTTTTTTTTTTTTCGTTTTTTATGAAAATGGTTTATCGACTGATTCTTGATATATTCATTTGCGATGCTAGTGGTAGTATCTTGATATATTGTTAGTATTTTACTATTCAGTCATTAGTTAGATATAAACACATCATTTTTTATAGAACATATAAATTCTAAGATGTTGAGTTGGTGAATACTGTGGTAATAACTTGAATAAAGAGAATACGAATATTAGATTATAGTTACATAAATAAATGCAAAAGTATGTGTAGAAATAGTGTGATTAAACCAAAACTACGAAGATAAACTTAGATTAGTGATAATTAAATTGGTTTTATGATTGGAAGTCGTTATATCGAGAAAAACTTAATTATACATCTAATAAATATGACTATGGTTAAGAGTTTATAAAGAGAAATTATTCTTACATTAAAAATCGATTTTGTAAGGATGATCATTGGACCCTAAATTTCAATATGGTATCGTAACCATCTCTAAGATCTAATGGGTCACATGTTATCTTGTTTTCGCTCTCGGGACACCCATTATTTACGTCCATAAAACCAAATCCAATAGTGTCACCATAAAGGAGTGTGTGTTAAAAAGTTTTACATCAGACAAAAGATGAGTTGAACATGTGTTTATATAAGTGTAAGCAATCCCCACACCAAAAAGGCAATTTTGTGAGACTTTGTTAGGCCCAACCATAACTTCTAAGATGGTATAAGACCATCTCCAATTGGAGGGTCTTAAACATTTAAGACGGAGGGTCTTAAACATTTAAGACCTAGTACCTCCCCATTGTGGAGAACTTTGTGTGACATCTAGGTTGGAGGAATTGAGTATTTATTAGGTACTACTATTAAAAAATTATAAATTAGTGAGGTGTACACGTGGGACCCATTTAAGTACCCAAAAATAAGTGTCTCCATTGTGAATGCTCTAACAGTCTATTGATTGGAGACAATTTCACCTTACAAATTAGTTTTGTAGGAATTAGTTAGAACCTAATTTCAACATACTATAAAAGCGATCTATTTATTATGACATATAATGGAGTGATAGATTCTAGAGAAGGTGTATGATATAGATCCTAGAGAGATTTTGTGAAAATCTCTAAATAAGAAATAAGTTAGAACTCTTTAAATTAAAATCTACATTTTGCACGCCACGATCCTTTAATCTTCATCTTAGGACAAGGAAAGATGATTATGTCCCTACAAAAGAAACACCAAGAGTATAAGCTAATAAGATTGGGGATAAACTAACAGGAGATTCCTGAAACACAATTAAAGGATTCAAATTAGCAGTTTCCATTTTCACTAGAATATCAACACAAACATTCCCTTCATAAAATCTATGAAAAGATGCTTCAATCTTTTTGCATACAATATTTAATTATCTCTAGCTCATTGACGTGACGATAAAATTGAGACGTCGCCCTATTACAAGTTGAACCAGATGCAAGGAAAATTGAAAAGCATATGATTTTTCTAAATTCGGGCAGCCAACACAATCTAATGCCCGCCAAAAGCGCTTGGATTTCTGCATGCAGAATATTAGACAACCTACACTACCATAATACCCGAATTGGAACGTTCAATCAGGACTCTACACTAGGCCACATACCTACCTTCCCTTGGTTAGTAAGAGCACTATCATCCACATTTAAGACCATGAAATCCACATCTCCTCTATTACAACAAGCAATTTTTTTTTTTTTTGGTGTAAAAAATTGTTACTTCGTTTCCAAATCAATAAGCAGCAAAATAAATGACATATATACAAGTTAACTTCCAAAGACAGGTGAGATGTTTATATGACATCAAAATTGAAGCAATGCATGAAAATGTGTTAATAATAATAAGTGCGAACTCACCTAGATGATTTTTTTTTTAAAGAACTCACCTAGATAATGTTGAACATCAAATTTAGTTGTTTTTACGATATAAATGTAGTGTAAATTTTGACGGAATGCACGTAAAGTAGTTTTTATGTAAGAATTCACATAGATATTTTACTTGTCACCTCTTAAAATTCAATCACAAAATGTCTAGACGGAAAATGTTTTTCTAAATGACTTATTTCAATTTTAAATGAATTTTTAATAGTTTTTTTTCAAGTGTATCATTTAATTAATGAGAAATGTTAACTTGGTCACAAACACAAATAGAAAAAGTTTAGACATACACTCGTTAATAAAAAAAATAAAAGAAAATAATTGCATGAGATAACTAAATTCTTTTTTATTTATTTCCCTCATTTATGCGAGTGTGCCAACCCTTATTTATTTGTGTTTGTGTTCATGTAAGATTTGCTCCTAATTAATACTCCAATGACATCAGGAAGAATCATACATGAAACTTTAAGAGAAGTGCACTCCAATGATTCAAAAGTCAAAACATCATCAAAATGACCCAAGTGGTTTATCATTTACGAGTTAAAATCCTCTTCATTTAATTTTTTTTCTTTCATTTTTACAATTTGGAGACATATAAACACATAAATATCATTAAATATGTCTCACTATCATTAAATATTTTCAAGAATTTTTGTGTCTATATCTCTTTAAATGGTAGAAATGGAAAAAACATTAAATGGAAATGATCTTAACTCATCATTTACTACTAAGTGTATGATTATCAATTTAGTGATTGTATTTTAGTTTGCATTTATAGTAATGCTGTACTCCCTCCGTCCCATAATATAAGCAAAAAAAACACATTTTCTTTGTCCCAAAATATAAGCAAAAAGACAAATTTTTATCGTATTTAGTCTTGTTTTTTTTAAAAATCTCTTTTTCAAGAAAAACTTTTGTTTATTCTCGTAAAATTTTCTCTCTCTTTCATTTTTTCCATAACCAATAGCCAATGGAAATTGTTTTTACATCTTTCTATGAAACTTTTTTAAAAGAAAACACAAAAAACTATACTTCAAATTCTTATGTTTAAGTTTTCTTAATAAGTGTGATTTTTTTTTTGCTTATAATTTGGGACGGAGGGAGTATACATCAATACTTAATAAAAATACTTAAAAATATTATTATCCCTTTTTAATTTATACAATTCTTAATCAGTGTGAAATAATTAAATTGGATCTCTCGATACGAGGCACTCTGAGTAATTGTTTTAAAAATAGAGGGACTAAATCACACGTGTAAAATGGAGGAATTAAAATCGTGAATGAGACAAAATATAATGACCAAAACTGTATTTAAGTCAAAAATATTTAAATAAAATAATTTGAGTAAACCATTAATTAAATTGATCATTGTCTTTGTAAGTCACTTTTAAATTAGTCTTTGACTCTATTAATATTTTAAAATTGTCCGTGTTTTTGTCAAAAGTTTCTCAATTAAGTCCTTCACCATATACAAAAACATAAAAATATGAATCTAATCGAAAAACTTTTGACAACATTTCAAAATTGTCCTTGTCTTTGTTAAAAGTTTCTAAATTAATTGTCTAATCATGTTAATTAAATTTTTTTTGACAAAAACATAGACCATTTTAAAATATTAATAGAGTTAATGACTAATTTGAGATGGCTTACAAAGACTAAATATGTAGTAGTTTACTCAAAATAATTTACCATTACATTAGTCTTACATAAAACGCGAGATGATATTTTATTTTATAATGACTGGATATATTTTATGCCTATTACAAAGTCAAAAGCAAAAAGAGGATAGTAAATATTTTCAATACCATTGACAAAATATTAACCATGCAAGCCTCAAAATTTTGAATTGAAACATATGTATAAACAGAAATGAGAACAGCATTCCTAGTCCTATTCAAATCGCTGTATATATAAATGGATAAATTTGAAGAACAAAGAACAGTGTTGAAAAAGAATAAGGAACAGTGGTACGGATTTTGAATAATAAATGTGATACATTAATTAATTTTGGGCACAGCTAGGTGACCATTTATAACAAAGGAAAGAAACAAAATGAAAATCTCAGCTAATAAGAAGGAATTGTTCTAAAAGATGCCAGAAAACTACAGACTTGTGGGGGGTATACCTTTCAATAAGGGCAAAGGCAAAAGGAATTATGGAGAGAAGAGAAGAAACCTCTCTATGTTCTTTCTCTATCTCACTCTCACTCTCACTCCTTTTATCTTATCTTCCTTCTGTGTATGTGTCAGCATGATAATGATGGAATGAGCAGAAGGTAAAGATAGGGAATGCTGGAAATTCCTGCACAAATGGAATGATGAGTTATGAAACAGTCCAAAACTGCATTAAATTTAATACAGCCATAAACTACTGTTCTCTTTTCATAGGGTGCGTGAATTATATTGTTACTTTCTTCTTGTATTTTGCAGTGCCCACACACTCAGTCACTAACATGATTTGCTTTTCCTGAATTCTAGTCTCTATTAATTAATACTAGTATACCCCATGACAACATGGTAGTAGACCCTCAAAATGCAACGAATCGGGTTTAAATCTCGCCCTAAAGAGATATGTATATTGTGTTTGATAGGTTTTGAATAAGCTATTTTCGGTAAAATGCGTAGAAAACAAAGCTAGTATACCCCATTTGTTTTAGGGTATCGAGCTATTTTTGTTCAAGTAATCTAATGATTAAATTCACAAATTGTAAGCTTTGAGAAGTTGAAAATCTCGAATTTGATTGAACTCACTCTCTATATGTCAACATCTTTATAGCTATTAACTGAATCGTATATATGAGATACCATCAAATTTTTTATTTGAAATATTTGTTTCTATTATATTATTGAAAATTTTGAAATATATATTAGATAGTATATATATATATATTCTATTTTAATCCATTTGACAAGTTACCTAGCTACTTTATTTCTTTAGAAAAAAATAAGTGAAGGTTTATTCATTGAAAAAAAAATGAAACCCAATTTGGTTCTTAGAAAAATAAAAACATATTCTAGTCTCTGAGATCAGAGACAATCTAGTTCTTGCCTCAATTATTGTCATAAAAGAAATAATTAAGTCTCGACCAATGGTTAGTAAAAAAGAACAATTTGATAAATGACTATAACTAAAAAGAGAC
Organism: Medicago lupulina; assembly: GCA_958299785.1. Classification (NCBI taxonomy): domain Eukaryota; kingdom Viridiplantae; phylum Streptophyta; class Magnoliopsida; order Fabales; family Fabaceae; genus Medicago; species Medicago lupulina. The sequence continues at coordinate 1,949,079 of OY283141.1, read as the reverse complement.
ATTAGTTTGGTCCTACAACAAAAAAAATCCATAAATAATTTCTTTTTTTAGGGATAAATAATTTCTTCTTGTCTTCAATAAATGAGTCACATGTTTTATTTTTCTTAATACACATAAATAATAACTAAAGAATGCATGATAAGTCAAAAATGGAAGAAAGAAGTAAAGTAGAGTACATGAGTTGTTATTTATGATCGAGTGAACCTGGATAAAGTGTGTCTGAAGAAGGGGAAAACAACAGAGTGGGGAGTGGGATGCCGTCGAGGCCGCCGGTGCATTTTGCGTGAGCAGGCAAACGACGGTGACATGCCTCAGAATATGTGCCATTTTCACTATTTCTTTCTTTCTTTCTTTCTGTTTGGAAAAAACGGTAAACAAGCTACATAAAATGTGAATGTCTCTATTGTGCCATCATGATTCATGAGTTGTCTCAAAATTTGAATAGCACATTTTTAAATAACCAACAAGATTTATACAAAAAATAATCAAGATGGAACTAGGAAAGCTTATCATGTTGGTCAGATAGATCGATACAAAATAAAATCAAAATCATTAAAATTAAAAAAGATAAATATGCACACAAATATACAATATCCATGTTAATAACATAAAATGATAAATTATATAAAACCTATAAATATGATTATATTTTACTATACCGAATACTCATACTTTTGATCTGTAACGTAACGTAGATGACATAAAAATTATTGATTAAATCTGCATTTTATCAAAGTTAAACTTTCAACATAATCAAATAAAATCATATTTGAACGGGAAATAAAAATTACGCCGCACAAAGACATAAAATCAAAACAAACAACATCATAAAGAAATCACAAAAACATAAAAAATACTAAAAATAGGTGTAAATCACTTATTTAACTAAAAGAACAATAAAAACAAATTAGAAATGTGATTTCAAACCAAAATTGACCTAAACGGTTCTCTTTAATAGGTCGAAAAGAAGAAGAAAATAAAAATGGTGGTGTGTGGAACCAAATATTCCATCACTACTTTTTGTAATTTTAAAAAATATCTAACTCATAGACACTAAGTATGAAACATTGGGTTCATACTCTAAAACTTCACCTTTATCATATATCCCATACATAAGACTTCGAAACTTTTTCAAGCAACTAGAAATGTCCATTCACTTGTAGCTAGCTTCCTTGCTGATTCAAAATTTCATTTTAATGAATAACTTCTATTCATGCACTTAATATTTGCCGAATTTTCATTTTTTATTCAAATAGTCATGACAAATGATGATTGAGACGGGATTTGACATTTTTAACCACGAAACGCTCGGTTTCAATTTCAGTTATAGGTGTAACTAGCCCGCTATACAATATGAGTATAAAAGAGAAAATTGTATCAAAATGATAGTACAAATATCATTTTTCTTAAAATTTTTATCAGAAGAAAAGGACTATCTTATAATTGTTAGCATGGCGTATAAAAAAGTCCTGAGTTCTCTCTAGTCCCAAAAACAAAAAATAAATAAATATCAATTTGATGAATTTTAGATGTGGGTCAAACTGGTGTATTTTTTTTAAGGGCAAACTGGAGTCTTATAGTGACTAAAATGCACTTACGAAAATAGCCATCGTCTTTTTTTACTATAGATTTAATCTTGTGATCATATGCGAGACTAGCTACCACACCTTTGCTCAAGGCCAGCTTTGCTATAAAAAATATATGCATAATCAATCCTACATATGATTGATTGTAATTTAGATAAATCTTTTGTTCAATTCTTGCTTAATTTTTTTTTTTGTTTAATTCGAAATGAGACTGCAGAACTTTATGTTATACAAAGAAAATCAACAAATCTTGTTACTTGTTGATTTTTTTTTGTGAAGGATTTACTTATTAATAAAATGCATAGTGCTAGTCTTACATAGGAGTATCGATAACGCATATATATCATTTGCTTTTTTAGGATGTACAATTTTTCAAACTATACCTTAGACTTTCTCAATTTTTCTAAGTAGGTAGTAATTGCTTTCTTTTAACCCACTCATGCACCCTATCATTTGATGCGATTTGAGCCATATCACAAGTATTTTATGACTCAAATGCTAAGCCACGCACGTGTTGTTTTTACGACAATATTGTATATGAACCGCTACGCCCAAAATGTAGTTTGACATTCTTTGGCATAGCCATAATTTTGTCAAAAAGGAGATGGTGAATCCTTATGTATAACCCATGTTCCTTCTTATTCTTTCCACACACATCTTCCTTGATTTAAGGACACTGATCAATAAATCATTTTCCTTCACAAAATCTCTAAAAAGGAACACTTAGATCAAGGTATGTGAATACTTTTCCACATGTTCATCCCAAATCTATGGCATCAAAAGTATTGTTCAATATTATAAATTACGGCTAATTAATCATTCGAAGAATGTGTCAAAGTTGTTCATGTTAGGCATTAAGGAAAAGACAAATTATTTTGATAATTTGATTTCATACTTTGCCACTAGTTTTGACCAAGTCCAAAATAAATAAATAAATTTAAAGGGACGATTAGTATTTGGCCCCAATTAACAAAAGACAAACATACGTCAAAATTGAAGTGCATTATTGAAACGTGAAAAAGACGTATGTTTGCTTTTACAGTCATTTAAATATATATTACTATAATTGCTTACTCTATTGGTACAAAGAATGAAACATTTCATATATATTAACATTTTTTTATTTCAAATTTTGATCTATATGGTCAGTTACGTGCATGAGATAACCGAAGACGAGCATAGATTAAAACAAAAAGAAAACCTTTATCACACAAAAATCCCACCTAATTCCCTATCTTTGAGGATTAAACAAAGACGGGTTTGATGAAAATGGGACCTATCCCCATTAATCATAACATATTTCCTGGAATGGAATTGTAGTTGCTACTTTACTTTTCCCAATTAAAGAGTTTTATTGACTTTCATGTGCATGCATGCATGCATTTCCAAAAGATTGTGGAATTTTTTTACTGGAATTTCCATGTACATGCATGCATTTCCAAAAGACTTTGGAAATTTTTTACGGGAATAAATGATACTTTATTATTTAAATATTTACACAAAGTAAAAAAATCTCTATTTCTTGACCAATTATTTTTTTTTTTTTAATAAAACAAGTTTAACTATAGGATTTATTCTCTAAATAAATATGCCATTCGCTCTCATGATCTTGCCAACAAAAGTAGTGCTATACTCACCTAAAATCTATATCAATATTTGTAACAGTACAAATAAATATCAAATAAAGAGTAAATATGTGATAGAAAATGAATTTAATTATAACTATTTCTTGAAGAAGTTAATCATAACTACTTACAAATTATAAATAAGTTGATTAATGCTTGGAATGTAAGAAAATTGTATTGGTAGTGCTAGTGCATAAAAATTGAACTCTAAAGTAACACTCTTTGCAATTTTAAATATAAATAAAATAATAATTCACGTCAATTAAATATAGTAGCTAATCACGTATAATATTTATGATTTAGTTAAAAAATAATTGTATTATCCAACAATAACCTTTACAAAAGAAATTTCTTAAAAATAAAAGTAATTGAAGGCAATATATGAATGATATATTATTAAGTATGATATAATAGTTGAAATTTTTATATATTTGGGCCACTAAACTTGTAAAAGATCACTAAAAAAAATTGTAAAAGAAAATGCTTATATTCAACATTTCAAAGATTAACTTTCCAAAAACATATTTTTAGTACTACTACATTAAATCCAACTTTTTTAAAATCCAATCCAATTTAATGCCTTGAGAATGTAAAGTCAATGTGGTAGGTAACCTTCATCAATCATTAATTCATTCCTTCTTATAAAATAAAATAAAATAAAAAAATCATTCTTCATTAAAATATAATAAAAAAAATCATTCTTCATTCCCTCGACAAGTCAGAAGAAACGTCTTGAAAGTCCTAATATTCTATTGATTTACTTACGTTTATGTTCCATATACAATCCATTCCATTGAATCTGGCTAAACATCTTACACTAACAAATAACATAACTATTTTTTTTTTGGGGTGACCGGGTCCCAACCTAGGACCTTACATATATTATGCATTTTTCATTCTAACTGAGCTACGGTCACGATGACACATAAATTTTTCTTGTAAGAAATAGTATAACTTTCCTTTAAAAAATAAATAATTAACTTTCCTTCCTTTTATTGGGTGTCAATGTAGCATAGATTTAGAAAATTGCTCTTCTCCCATTTAAGTTTTGTTCACTCTCACATGAATAGTCAAAAGTGCCTCTGCGTGACTTGACTTAAGTCACGCTCGGTACTTTTAGCGTGAGTAACTCACGCAGGTTAAAACCCAGCGTGAGTTAAATCACGCATGTTGTAACTCTCATACATGACTTAAGTCATATGAAAATTATTTTAGTCGGTTTGCATAAAAATGAGTAATTTTGGATGGAAGAAGAGCAATTTTCATTGATTTAACTTGAAACAGGCCAATCCCAATCCAATAGGGTAAACACAAGTTGGGATGAACCCAATCAATTCAAACAAAATGCATTAAAGAATTTCTTTCCCCACCCCTCAGACTTCTCACATGCCCTCTAAACTATATGTCTAAGGCTGGCAGGAATGGTCGTACCTATTAAACTTTTAAATTCCTGTTTTTGGCGTCTGGTATGAGCTGATTAATTGATATGTATTTGAAGCTTTCTTCACACTACAAGAGTTTTTCATATTACTGGCGGAATTAAACCCTCAGTAATGCATAAAATTCCTCAGTGATACATATTAGTGGCGGATTCGTGACAAAACAAATCCCTCAGTAAAACTGGCGGAATTTATTAGGGCACTACCATGATGCATAAGATATGCTCTCCCAGCATGCTGAAAATACAAACACAACATTAATTACTTTTCCTTACTCTAGAAGAGAATGGTTGATGCTTGGAACTAATGTGCTATCTTACTTTCAATTTGAACCTTAGTTTGGTTTCTTGCAATATGAAAGTTATGTTAGTATTTTAGTGACTCATAAATTGAAATAAGAGCTTCATGTATGGATATCAGTGGTAATGGTAATTTTTGTTGCAGGGATCTTGATTTGGCTATAAACTCTAAAAATAGTACAAGCTACATAGAAGCAAGTGCTTGGGGTTATAGGTATTTTAATTGTAATTTCAACAAGTTGGTTAAGATAAAAACTAGAATGGATCCTGAATATGTGTTAAGGCATGAACCAAGTATTCCACCACTTCCAATAAGAAAAGTGTCCAAGAAGAGAAATGGTAAATAAGATACTGTGCTACTCGTATTAGTGGAATGGTTGGTATCTATATAATGTAGAAAAATAATGATAAATTTATATTTGTTACTTTTCTAAAATAAAGATACAACACAAAATCCAAAACATGAAGAAAGGCGATGCAGATGATGGTAACCCAAACGGGTATCAACTTTGTTTTGTGAAGGACGAAGACGAAAACCAATCCACACCTATAAAAAAAAAGAAAAAATCAGTAGCAATAATATTTCGTTTTTTTTTTTGGACAGAGGAAAAAATGAAGTTGCTTAATTACACGATAACAATTTTCAGTGTAATTTTTCATTTAAATTTTAGGATTTTTGAGGAGAATTGAGGATTTTTATTAAGGAAGAGGAGAATTTAGGATTGTTAAGTCACACTCACTCACCTAAAGATATAATAATAAAAAAGAACAAGTGAATCAACAAAAATATGAGTATTTGCAGTTAACCCAAAATTTTCATTTTACCCTAGAAAAAATGGGCTTGGCCCGTTATTAAATAGGCAAATTCTATGATACACCAAAAAATTTAAGAGTATTGATACACCAAATCAATAAATTAGTAGTTAAATGTGTTATTTTTTTAAGAGAAAAATTATTTTCTATCACCTATAATTAAATCTTATTTACCAAAAACGACAACGAAATAAAATTTAATTTTTCTTAATTTTTAGTACTCATAATAGAGAATTTAGATTATTTTTTACAATAAAATATAAAAAAATTAGTATGATTTTTATAAACAATGAAATGATGTTTTTTCTTATGAAATGACATTTCTAAAATATAAATATCAACAAATAGTTCTTTATTCCATAAAAATAATAGTTAATTTAAAGATTTTTGAAGTAAAAGTATCGGTACACCTTAATTTACGGGTGTACCGTAGAAGCTCCCTATTAAATAACCCTAATATTTTAGTTTAAGTAACCCTAATATTTCATTGCCATAGTCACTCACTTTCACTCTATCTAACTCTCAGATGTATATATACTAGAACATTGACCCGTGCTAACGCATTGGTCATTTTAAGAAGTTAATATTCACCGTTAGAAATAAAATAATGTAGTTCTCTTGAATGTCAAAATTGTCGTAACTCCAATCATAATGTTAATTACCATAGACGTTGGTATTGTTCCATAATTCTAGTACATCGTTCCTGTTACTTTAACAAAGGTGTAATATGTGTGAGCAGAGTTTGATGATTAAAATAAGGAGTATTGCTTATAATGATAATTTCAAAACTGCTGCACTTGAAGTGGAATAAAATTAGGAAATGTCCAACATTTTAGGATAAAGATTAATACATAAAATATGAAATTATTATTTTGTTGGGGCACTTGGTTTAACTTTATAATTGGCGTGTAAATAGGGAGGGGGCGCAAAATTAATGACTTCCAAAGTCTGACTTAATATTTGAATAAAATAAAGTGGTAATGACAAAAACAATCTTGAAGGGGTGTATATCACCTGCAACTAATTAGGCAAGAAATGTGGATGAAATCCACTACTTGATTCAATCATAAAGATTAGGTTTTGGATTTTTTGCTGCCATAAATAGAGGAAGCGGAGCACATTGTCTGCAACAACAAAAAAATTAGATGAGGATGAAATCTCTTAGTTGATTGAATCAGAGTAATTACGATTTTTGTTTATAATTACCATAAAAACAGGAAGGGCTTGAAGTGAGTATGAAATAATTATGGTTGTTTAAGATATTCTAAATTATTTACGTCGTGGATTATTCGATATTATAAAAAATTTGGTATATAATTGGTTAAACAATAGGTCTAAAAAGTTAAACATATTGCCAAATGTTTCATAAATTAATTGCTAGCAAGTGACCACTATTGAATTTTATCATATATAAGAGAAAAAGAAAATTGATGCGAAGGGAATAAGACAATTAATTTGTTGAAAATCTACTATTTCATTCATGTTACTAAAAGCCATGGTTTGTTACTAAAAGCATATAATTGTTACTAATAATGTTACTAAAAGTCTGTAATTGTTACTAAAAGGTAGAAAATGTGTTTTGAATATTGTTGTCCCCAGAGAAATAATAGTTTGGTTCTGATAAGGGAGGAAAGATGAGGAAACGTGAATCAGTATAAGATTAAAGAGAATATCCCTAGAAGTAAATCGTTTCTATAAAAGCAGACAAATAAGTTGAAGTTGATCGTAGAAGCAGAAAAATCAGTTGACTACGTGACAAAAAAAAATTATGGGAAGCTTCCAAAGAAGTAGGGAAATCAGTTGACTACAGAGCAAAGAAGGAGAGAAATTTGACAAAATTTTTATGTTAAAACTAGCTTAAAATTCTTAAACAACCAAATTTTTTAGGTTAGCTTAATGAATAAGAGATAACCTATCGTGAAATCGCTTCATGTTTCGCAAAATATTAAGCCGCAATTCCATTCACCGTTTCAAACTCAACTTTGATAAAAGCTGCCATGAGTTTGTTTTAACCACTGGTATATTTATATTTGATTCATCTGTTGCGTTTTAATTTTTTCCTTTTTTTTCTATGTGTTATTATAAATATCTGCTAAATATCATTATACAATCTCCACCTCCAGGTAGGGAACAGCTTGATGCGGCGGTGATGATGCCTTTTATTTCTTCGTCAACTGCCATGTGTTTTACTTGGTCAATCACAAAGTTATATATCTGTATTATTTCAAGTGTAATTTCCTTGATTAATATGGCCACTAATTATGTCAATACCCACTCCTCTGAGCTTAGCTTGCAGGCATTCGTGGAGAGATTTACAGTAATTAATTTCTCGAAATATTGTCGTAAGAGAAACATATGCCGGTAATTTGGTTTTGATACGACAGGCCTGATGTCCCCATCCAACCTTAAGTAGTTTAGAACCATTTTTGTCAAGTGAGTTGAGGGTACCTGAGTAGACTCTGAACTTCATTTTGTTCATGATGCTACACAGGCTTTTTCAGAAGAAGAAACCCAGATTTCAACAAATTAGGTACTAGAAACTCGGAGCCTGTTTTAAGTTTAATGATGATTGGGAAATCAAGAGAATATAGAAACCAGTCTTCTGCACCAAAGGGATGGAATCTCAATAGGCAATTCCGTAAGCAACTAACTTTTAATATAGTGTGTCGACTTTTGATGTAACATGCACATGTTATCAACATAATGTGGTGTTCGATGTGTTTGTATCAGCATAGTGTGACGGCGTTCGTTGTGATAACACAATTATCATAGACCACCAAAACTTGCTAAGGCACACATTTGACTTTACATTCATAATATATATTGTCATTTCAACTATATTTTTCTTTGATATACTGCATACTTAGTTATGATTTGAATTTTGTAAAACTTGTTAGGAATCAAGTGTGCAAGTCAATGATATAACATTTCATCATCGATTTAAAGGAACTTTTGCCTGTGACATTGTCTCTTCACAATGGAGAAATCCGGTTTGCTTTTTGCAAAAATTTCCATGGAATAATTTACTCCACTATTCCAAGGTTTCTTGCATATAAAATATTTGTGTCAATAATCAATTGCCCATCGTCAGATCAACTCAAGCTAGATATTGCATCACCAATATCAAAATAATACGAAGATAATATATGGTTGGAGCCGAAAAACAATGAGATAGTTCAGGGTTCTGGTGGACTGCATACCCTAGATGTCAAGGTAATAGTGACCTCTCTTTTCTCACACCCTCGTAAAGAGAAATGATATTTATACAACCATTTTAGTACAATTTTTATACAACTTTCGCTCTGTCACGGTTCTTATTCTTTCTTTCTTTTTCTCTAAAGAACAACACAACAAGTTGGCCCAAAAATTGTTACAAAATGGTTGTTCAAATATCATTACTCCTTCATAAAATATAAAATATACTTAGATAAAAGTTTGTTAGTACATTCTATGATAAATTTATCAATTATTTAATTAGTAATATGGTATCAGAGTCAGGTTAATTATCTAAAATATGACGAACATTCTCAATAGCATATAATTGACTTGTCTCTTGCCCTTGTTTCTTTGGCAGCCTGTAACTTTTCTATTACCAAGTGATGTGTTTTATTTTTAAGAACTATTTGGTGCTTCACAATGGTAAACCACTTCTTTTTCCTTACAATGAGCTAGTTGGATCAAGAACTGTCCATAAAAGGATCAATGTTGAAAGAAACAAAGTAACACTAATGCAAAATGAAGACCATATATATGTATGAATGGGTTAAATGGTGTTGAACCTTCCAGTTGTGCTACTATTGCTCAAGAGATAAACATTATTAAATCACCCCATGTCCAGGTCAAATAGAAGGGAAGAGGAATGTGTCCCAACAATATGTCATTGATGTGATACTGCTGCATCAACCTTGGAAGCTCTTTTAAGAAAACTTGATTACTGTTCAAGACAAAGTGATATTGTTAAAGTCATATTTCCTATTATTTTAATTGTTTTGCCAATTCTTTTTGAATTTGTATTCTGATTTGGTTGAACCATTTGTTACAAACTGAGCATATATGATAATGTTCATATCAATTTAATTTTAATAGTCTAACTTTGGAATTGATTCTATATTTATATGATTCCCTGAATATCTACAAATTGATGGATCATCATACTTTTATCATCCATATTTGATCATAATGATTTGCAAAAATGAAATTTACATGACATTTAGTTTGCACAGTAGAAGGCCAAAAATAAGTTTCTTCCCGCAACTGGTCACTTAAAAGAATTGGTAACATCAAATGTGGTTTCCACTTGATTGAACTACAGATTCAGCACATGGTCTTGGTGTTGGTAAGATATGTTATGTCATGGAGACATGTTATCTATCAAGTCCAAGGTTGATAATTTGGATAGCTGGGCATTGTTACTTTACTAGTGTAACGACCCGTGTCAAGCACGGGATACATTTTATTTAAATTTTTTTAAGGGGTTTTACGAATAAATAAGTTTTTCAGATATAATTTGATTTTATTTTAGTTTGATCTCATTTCAGAATTATGATATTATTTGGTACTTTATCATCATATTTAAAATTGAAACAATAAATCACCGTTTATTGGGACCAAAAAAGTTAAATTTTATAAAGATATAACTATTTTTGTAAGAGTAATAAAATAGTGGACAAAAGTACAACTATGCTTAGAATATAAAAACACTGTGAATAATTAATATATTCTTAAAAATATATCTAATTAATAAGTAGGTATGGTCCCCGTGAGCATAGCTCAGTTGGCAGGGACATGCATTATTATATGCAGGGTCCGGGGTTCGAACCCCGGACACCCCACTTATTCACCTAAAGGTGAATTCTAGCCACTAGACTACTTGACCAAAAAATAAATAAAATAAGTAGGAATGACAATGGGGCGGGGTTGGAACGGGTTTTACCTTCCCCATCTTCATACCTTACTCTCATATACTTACTTGTTACCCTACCCATACCTAGCGAGGATGAGAAATTGAATCTCATCCTCGTCCCCGACTGGTTCAGGTATCCCTTCCCCATCCCCGCAGTGGATAATTTTTTTTTAATAAAAATAAAAGTCTTTCTTAGACCCGAGCGCAATGTTGTAATGCATTATTTAGCAAAGATATGTTGACCGATGACTATGATGAAGGAGAAGAAAGAGGCCGAGAGTGTGAGGTATGGAAGGAGAAAAGAGAGAACTATGATAAGTGATCGTAAAGACTGAAACTTTGACTGTGTGAGTAAAATGATATAGATTTTGGGGTTCTATTTATATAAAAAAGGTAATAAATTGATTTTATATATTCATGACGGGTTTGGGTATGGATTCGGGGTGGGTACCTATATCTCCGTTGCCCGTCTCGTACCCGTGTTTTAAAATCGAGGAAAACCCAAACCTGATCAAAGTGGGAAAAACCTGTCAAATTGGGTTTGGTTCGGAAGGGTATCCACGGATATGCGTTTTGTTGTGGTGCATATTAATAAGAGTTCAAATTAACTTTGATTTTTCAGTCATTCAATATATTAAACATGTATGATTACCTCTATTTTAATCTACCACTACAAATAAATTATCACTTTTTTTTTATTTAATCACAATACTCTCTCGGATTTCAATTATAAAAAAAAATATCTAACTTCAAATTTTCTCATATGCAATTAGTTTTCTTGATTTGGTAAAAAAAAAAATTATGAAAAGTACCATCTATTGAAACTTGTTTCATGAGAATAAAAGAATATTAAAAATAATATTTGCATGAATTAAAATGTATATTAGGATAAATAACATTAAATAGAGTCAAAGTAAGTTATATTTGTTTTAATTTAAGATATAAAAATATAATATTTATTTTTTATATTTAAGATTGGAGAGGTTCCCTAAATAAATATTGGAGAGGGTTTCTCTCAGAAGCATATTATATTCGGTGAGAAAAAATTGAGAAAACAATTTTCTTTAATCTCCTCCCTTCATTTTTTTTAATTAAAGATCAAGGATTCAAGGGTCACAAATTAAAACACTCTAACCTAATTTCGTTATATTGTACTGTAATTCTGATTTTGAATTCATCCTTTCCCCTTTTTCCAAGCAAACATTTCCTCCTTCTTAAAGTTTCTAACCAAACTCACAAACTAAACCTCCACCAAACATGGAGAAGAAAAAGGTAGAAGATCTATGTCAAACCACTCAATTACATGCAAGTTCTTTAACTCCTAACGGGTGATCCTAGGAGTAAGATAAAAAAATTCTTCTAGTATACTAATGCGGGATGAATTAGGCAACTAAAAATAAAGGTAAACAAAAAAGGTCAGAAATATTACCATTCATTTGAAAATTTATTTACTAAAATGATTGTGAAAAAAAATCCCTCTATCAAAATAAGCATACATTTTTTTAGTTCTTTTTATCTCCATAGTTTAACGGTTGAATTTGATCTTAGTTGATTAAAAAGAATTTTGTAACATCGTTTTCCAATCACTAAATAAACAAATAACATGGTTTAAGTAAATGAATAGATATGTACTTTTCAATGATATTAAATAATCAAGTTGATAGTTATAAATACTTACCTATGAACAACTTAACTTTTGCCAACAAAATTTTGAGAGTTGCCTTTTTAAATTCACTGAAAGATATAAAAAGAGTACATTCAAATATCTCTTCAAAATTAATTGACAAATAATTAAAATAATAATTAAATACCATAATGTATCATATATTAAAAATAAAAAAATAAAAACAAATCAAGTTCACCCATTCGAACTCAATTCAATGTTCTTGTAATGTATCTTTGTATTCTCTTTCAATGTCCACAATAATTGGTTTAATTTCTTTCATTCTGCAAGTCTCACATAAGTAAAATTTATTTTATTAATTCTTATTATTTTTAGTGTGGAGGGAGTGTGGAAGCTAGGAAGGTCAATTGGGTTAAATGGGATATAGTGTGTCTTGGTCAATATAGTTTTCGCTAGGGGGTTTGTACAATGCAAAATTATGACTTATCTTTGTTAAGTGAATAATTTTGGATGCTAATATGGATTAATGACTTTGCATTTTTAAGTTTTAGTTTCTTAGAATATGTTGGAGGGAGTTCATGTGAAGAGTGGGGACAGTTAGGCATATGTGTGGTAAAAATACTTTCATGGTGTTAAAATAGTGGCGAAGATGGGGTCAGAAATTGGTTTGATGACAACTTGATGATAGTGAGAGTAATGAAATAAATACACTCTTTTTTTGACATGATTCGTGGTTGTAGAGTGGTCCTTTGTGTAATATATTTAGAAGACTTTTTGAGTTATCTCAAAATAACTCTATACCATTTAAGGAGAGCTGTATGTTATGGTTGGATGGGGTGAAGACAATGTCATAGAATTTTTCTTGGAAGGAGGTGCAGGGGATATATTGTTGTTCTTTGTTGGACAACATTGTTTTAAGGCTAGTGTCTTTTATAAGTAGACATGTAATGTTGATCACGGTGAAAGGTACCCTGACAAAGAAGTATATCATCTGATGATGCAGGTGAAACATGATCAACCTATGACCCTAAAAAATCTCATTAGAAACAAAGTAGTTCCTCTAAATGTCTCTCTCTTTTCGTGGAGGCTCTTGAATAACTGAATTCTAACAAAGGATAACTTAACTTGATGAAGTATTTTAAATATGGACTAATTTTTTTGTTATAGAAGGTGTGAAAAAGAGGAAAATGTTAATCTTTTTTATTTTTAGTGTGAATTCCTTGCTAGCATATGACTTATTATTATAAAGTGGTTGGATAATTATCGTAATCTTCCCATAAATTCTTGTGATGATACTATTCATTTCGGTGGTTCTCAATAGTTCAAAAAAAAAGTTCGATTTAGTTTTCACTTGATTTTGTTGACTTGCATTTGGATTAGTTGAAAATAAATAATTTCTTGTATTTGTGTCACATGAACCAGTTTATTATGTTGTTAGATAAATTTACAATTCTCGTTTAGTGGTGACAAAATGCTAAGATAACATGATGGTTTTTTAAGTTGATTGTGAAATTCTGTTTGTATTCGTTGCGTGATGGTCTATCGAACCATTGTTGCAAGCAACATCAAATGAGGAAATCATGAACATCATTTCCTCTTGGAGCTCCTCCTTGAACTTGTAGATCAATGTTCTTCGTATTGACGCACCAATTCGATCACCCTAGATAACAAAGATTAAAACTCTATACTTTAAACAAAAAAAAAATAAAAAAACAAAAACGATATGAAAAAAGTACCTTTCGATCCATTAGAACCAACTCAAAGGAAAATGATAGTTTCTTATTTTTGCAGTCTTGAACAAACCAATCACGAACAACCTTCACAACCAATGTCCACGATTGTTTTCTTGGCGAAACATCACAGATGAAGTCGTGTTTCATAGATATTTTTCTTTGTAATAGAAAAACAACCGGAATATAGATATCAGAGAACCAGATAACATATAAAGATGAACTATATTTGTGATTGTTGTTTACTCGTAAACCAAAGCGCTACTATTTATATAGAAAAATAGTACTATAACGGTTAATATCTATTAATTATTAATTTATACGTTTTAAAATTAATATTATCGTCTTTAATATTATAAAATGTGAATTAAACGATCAGATTATATTTCATGTAACCTACAAAAAATTAACTTCATAACATTTAAAATTTAATAATATCTTACAAATTATTAAGTAATATAATTTTGTAACGAATAAAAATTAATTATATAACCTTAAAAACTAATTACTACAATTAAATTTTTAATTAGTAGGTTAATGTCATAGTGTAACGGCCCAAAATTCAAAATATAATTTATTCAAGTTATTTATTATAATTTTGTAACTTGCCAAATTTTTAATGTACCGTATAAATGTTAATCGAATACTAATTATTAATAATTATTTGATTGTAGCGTACAAATTTTTAATGTAACATACAAATTTTAATCGAAACAATAATTATATTAGTAATTATTTGATTGTAACGTACCAATTTTTTAATGTAACATATAAATTATAATCAAAATAATAATTATATTAATAATTATTTGATTGTAAACGACTATGTATCTTATGCACAATTTAATTTTAAATAAAAAAACTGTTTTTTTAATAATAATCATAATTATTAAGCTTGTATTAAAATTTAGGAGAAACTTTTGGAAGAGATGCCAAGTAAGATTATGATGAGGTGGACATCTTTAGAAGAGGTGATTTTGGAATAAGCTATTTCTAAAAACTCTAAATTGTTAGTATAAAGATTAATTAATAATGTAAACTGTGAGAAACAAGAGGGGAATATACAATGCAACTAAATCAATAAACTGATGGGGAATCATTTAATTTGTCCATAAATTTAAGTCTGTGATTTTGTTTAATGCTAGATGAACTACTTTAATTAATGATGTAAGCTGAAGGCTTTATATGCTTCTAGGTACAGGCAAAGATAAAATGTGTTCAATGATATTTTAAGACCACATTTTAGCAATTAAATGTACCAAATCGGAATGATTCATCCACATCTTTATGAAAGCCTTTGAGTGTGGTGAAACAATGGAAGTTGATTTGCTTCCGGTCTAAGCGGAGCAAGAAATATATAGTAGTCCAAAATTCAAGTGCAACTTTACAAGGCATATTGTTAATAATCTAAGAATCACATTAATATCCCCAAGAAAGGTCCAAGGCATACTACATTTCTTCTGCAAGTCGTTCAAATCAAGCCATAGCTGCGGAATGATAAGTACATAATTGGAAGTATAGATTGCATACATGGATTTCTAATTAGAAAAAGAGTGTTAGACCAGGTGTGGTGCATAATTCTCTCATTCATTTATATCATTCTCATTAATTAAGACTTGTTACTATACTATTGCTACCGTTAGAAACATTTTATCATGGCTATAATTAATTAGTGGTTACTCTTTCATTATTTAGTTATTTATGAGCATGGTCAGTTATGGTACGCTTAACCAGTGCCTCAATGACATCAGTTAGTAAAACCTTTTTTTTTAAGGAAGTTCACTGTATAGTTTATCATTGCTTTGTAGGATGTACCTATATATATACATGGATGAGTTGTTACCTATATCACGTCTTTATGGATGAGTAAGAAACATAATAAACCTTTGATCACTTGACAAGATATTCAACATTGGATTGGATCCACACTCGTTATGTCTCTTAGCTCATTGGAGCCTCCCCTCTGCAAAGCACTCTTAAACTTAATGTTGATGGTAGTTTTTTAGAAGGCTATGGTTGGTGCTGGTGGTGTTGTTCGCAGCAGCGATGAAGATTGGATAGATGGTCAGCTTTTCTCACTTTGAAGCTAGAGGTGATGCATTGTTGGGTGAGCTGCGTGCTATCTAGTCGGGTCTTGTTTTTTGTCGCAACAAAGACTATTACATCATTATTTGAGGTGGTTGCTTGGAAGGGGTTGAGGTGTTTGTTGCTGGTTGTGATCATACCTTGCACACTTATGCTAATGACATTCTTCATATTTGAGATTTGAGATATTTTACATGAAAATAGAAACACTATATTGAAGCATGTTCTTAGAGAATAAAACATATGTGCATATTTTATAGTTAAGGAGAGATCACATTCAAGGTGTGTTGCTCATACCGCTCGCTTTACATGAAGTCTCTCATCACGTGGTTTATATATTATTCGAAAATGTAAAATTAAATAATTAATTTAAACATTATCTAAACTATTATGGAAGGTTTCGGTTTCTACTTTCCGAACCGTATATTTACAAGCTTTGATACATAAAAGTTCTAAAATGTTTAAATTTTTTTCAAGTAATAAGCTATAAGAGCATCCACAACCACAATAAAATTCTTTCATTTGTATCATGAATTGACCCCAAAAAGAGCTCCATAGATGCTTTGGGACTAACCACACTTCCAAAGATTTTTGTACCATAAAAACCAAATTTGACTAGTTAAGCACAATGTCTGACTAAACGTTTGTGAATATAGTTTTAAATGCAGTTCGCAACTGTCGCAATACTCCAAGATTCTATAGGTCGGTGTAAATTGTAATAACATCACAATGACAATGAAAATTCTGTTACCGCATCACAACAGTAATCTTTTATGACTGATAAAATACATATTATGTCTACTAAGTAATAATACACAGTACGTCGGCGTATTTTTGAAAAAATATTACATATGTTAAGTTTAATAATGAGTACATCTTATACTACAAATAATTACTATAAGTATAAATCCAAATACTTTAACCGTCATGTGCAATGTTTAGATATTTTAAAATATATGCAAAATTAAGATGATATTTTTTGCCATGTCAAATTTAAATTATATCCACACTTATAACTTTAAGATAACATAGTATAAAATCTATACATTTGATAAAAAAAGTTTTTTATTTCTCGTGCTTGGCACGGGTCACTAAACTAGTATATTTGAAATGTAATCGTGAGCTTAACCCAGCTAATAAAGACAATGCTAAAATGCAGGGTTCAAATCTCGACCACCACGTGAAAAAAGAAACAGATATCTGATAACAAAAGGGGCAATTCTGTCAAATTGAAAAAACGAAGCTGCACGTGCACCATATGAATCTTGGTAACCCTGTTTATTCTTTTTTGTGAATGTCTGTCTATTGTTTAATAACAACTAGACCACTGACCCGTAAGAAGTTAATATTCACCGTTAGAAATAAAACAATGTAGTTCGTTTGAATGTTAAAATTGTCGTAACTCAAATCATAATGTTAATTACCATAGACGTTGGTATTGTTCCATAATTCTAGTACATCGTTCATGTTACTTTAACAAAGGTGTAATACGTGTGAACATAGTTTGATGGTTAAAATAAAAAGTATTGCTTATAACGATAATTCCAAAATTGATGCACTTAAAGTGGAATAAAATTAGGAAATGTCCAACATTTTAGGATAAAGATTAATACAGAAAATATAAAATTATTATTTTGTTGGGAAACTTGGTTTGACTTTATAATTGGCGTGTAAATAGGGAGGGGCGCAAAATTAATGACTTCCAAAGTCTAACTTAATATTTGAATAAAATAAAGTGGTAATGGCAAAAACAATCTTGAAGAGGTGTATATCACCTGCAACTAATTAGGCAAGAAATGTAGATGAAATCCACTACTTGATTCAATCATAGAGATTAGGTTTTGGATTTTTTGCTGTCATAAATAGAGGAAGTGGAGCACATTGTTTGCAACAAAAAAAAAATTAGATGAGGATGAAATCTCTTAGTTGATTGAATTAGAGTAATTACGATTTTTGTTTATAATTACCATAAAAACAGGAAGGGCTTGAAGTGAGCATGAAATAATTATGGCTGTTTAAGATATTCTAAATTATTTACGTCGTGGATTATTTGATATTATAAAAAAATTGGTATATAATTGGTTAAAGAATAGGTCTAAAAAGTTAAACATATTGCCAAATGTTTCATAAATGAATTGCTAGCAACTGACCAATATTGAATTTCATGATATATAAGAGAAAAAGAATTGATGCGAAATGAATTAGACAATTAATTTGTTGAAAATCTACTATTTGATTCATGTTACTAAAAGTCATGGTTTGTTACTAAAAGCAAATAATTGTTGCTAATAATGTTACTAAAAGTCTGTAATTGTTACTAAAAGGTAGAAAATGTGTTTTGAATATTGTTGTCCCCAGAGAAATAATATTTTGGTTCTGATAAGGGAGGAAAGATGAGGAAACGTAAATCAGTGTAAGATTAAGGAGAATATCCCTGGAAGTAAATGGTTTCCATGAAGCAGGAAAATCAGTTGACTACAAGGAAAAATTATGCCAAGAAAAATTTCTGCAAATTAAATAGGATTTAATATATGTGATTAATAGCATCCAATGCATTAATTTAGTAAATTTAGTAAATATTAGGGCGTTAATCGCTTCCAAAGAAGTAGAGAAATCAATTGACTACAGAGCAAGGAAAAATTATGCCAAAAAAATTTCTGCTAATTAGGCCATCAATACATTAATTTAGAGAATGACGGTTAGGTTTAGGAGGAGGAAAATTTGGCAAAAAATTTTAGGTTAAAATTAGGCCAATAGATTTATGAATAAGTTCTATAGCAATATATCTCTCTCTTGCGGGGCGGCAATTTATCCTATTTCGTATTCTATCATCGATATCACCCATTTGAAGGCTAGTTCTCGTATGTTATTTCATAGGATCGTTGGATATTGTTTGTTTGTTTTCTGCTTTTTCTGTTTAAATTCTTTTCGATTCGTTAAGATTATTTGTGAATCAGTAGTTTTTCAGCATCGTTTATGATTTTAGCATGGCAATGATAAACAAGTTTTTTGGTATTCTGTACCTATATTTGTTTTTGGACTATGGTAACACTCAATGATTTGTGCCGACTATTGATTTGCATTTTATTTTATTGTTGAATGGATGCTGGGATTTATTTTACTTATAATGTCTTGATGTTGAATTGGCAGATCATTTTGTGATTGATTTCAAGTTTAATTAAGGACTAATGGGTACGAAAAAGGTTCATATTAACATCGTGTTTGTTGGTCATGTCGACTCTGGCAAGTCAACCACTGCTGGTCATTTGATCTACAAGCTTGGATGTATAGACAAGAGTGTCATTGAGAAATTTGAGACAGAAGCTGCCGAGATAAACAAGCGTTCATTCAAGTATGCTTGGGTGTTTGACAAGCTCAAGGCAGAGCGTGAAAGAGGCATCACAATTGATATTTCTCTCTCCAAGTTTGAGACAACCAAATACTACTGCACTCTCATTGATGCCCCCGGACACAGGGATTTCATCAAGAACATGATCACTGGGACGTCTGATGCTGATTGTGCTGTTCTCGTTATTGATTCCACAAATGGTAGTTTTGAAACTGGTTATTCTGGTCAGACGGGTGAACACATTCTTCTTGCCTACATTCTTGGTGTGAAGCAAATGATCTGCTGCTGCAACAAGGTATTTATATTTCTACCCCCTTCAAAGTTGTATTTGATTATGAGAAATGTTTCCAATACACACACCCCATTATAATTAGCCATGTCGTCTACTTTTTTTAGTTTAATTTACCTAGTAACCAATCTCATCTTTTGCTTTCACCCGATTGAAAAGCACAAAATTGTCTATTAATCATCCTCCTAAATTTAGCTCAAACACTACGATGGTATGAGTCAATAACACAAACATGATATATGAGCTTAAAAAAAGAGTCAACTGAATTTGCTTGTCAACCCTACTCCCAACGTTGTTCTTACTATGTGTTGATTTTGCTTTTGCAATATTGAATGGCAACTTGTCACTTAATTGAAATAAGTGAAAAATAAAGTCAATTTTGTACAACAACTAAAATCAAAAAACTATACCAACAAGAGGACTACGGAATTCTGCACAAAAAAAAAAAAAACTGTAGAAGAATGTTTATATAGATTTTCAATTACAACACTCCAAAACAAAACCCATTGGAAACATGTTTTTGGACTTTTTTTTCCCCTTTGGATACAAACATATAGAGAACAAAAAAAATAAAATGGAAATGAGAGCATTATTGAAGAGGCACCCAACCAAAAATAGAACCTAACTAGAAAGACGAGATAGGTCAGTTGGACGAAAAAGATGATGAAGATTTTGCAATACAAATAGGAAGAAGCCATGAATTGATTAGAAGAAAACAAATATGAGATGGCTAACAAAAGTGAACAGAGACGAGGTCGGAAGGAAACATAGCAAGATGGATCAAGAAACATACATCCATGGACAAAGTTATTAACTCAAAGCCAGCGTTGGACGACTGGACAACAACGAGTTGCAGTCAAATTATTAAAAAAAAGTTAAATAAATTGTTTTGCAAGTTTTACTTCTGGTTACGAGTAAGAGTAAATGAGTTAAAATAAGTGGATGACTGGCTAATTATGATTGGGGTGTGTTAAAAGAGTGTGATGAGATGGCATGGCTAGCATTTCTCATTTAATTATTTTTATAAATCGTATCATATTTCTTGACAGATGGATGCTACTACTCCCAAATACTCCAAGGGTAGGTATGAAGAAATTGTTAAGATACTTTCACCCTATTTAAAGAGGGTTGGTTATGATAATCTAGATGAAATTCCGTTTATTCCCATCTCTGGTTTTGAGGGAGATAACATCATTGAGCGCTCTACTAACCTTGACTGGTACAAAGGTCCCACCCTTATTGAAGCTCTTGATCAAATCAAGGAGCCTAATAGGCCATCACACATGCCTCTCCGATTACCGCTTCAGGCTGTCTACAAGATTGGAGAAATTGGAATTGTACCTGTGGGACGTATTGAGACTGGTGTCTTGAAACGTGGAATGGTGGTGACTTTTGCCCCAACCGGGCTGCAAACTGAAGTAAAGTCTATGGAGATGCACCATGAAGCTCTCATTGAGGCCATTCCCGGTGACATTGTGGGATTTAATGTTAAGAATGTGTCTGCCAAGGATCTCAGGCGAGGCTATGTTGCCTCAAACTCCAACGATAACCCAGCCACAGAGGCCGTTAAATTTACGGCTAATGTTATCATCACGAACCACCCTGGCCAAGTTAGAAATGGCTATACACCTGTTCTTCATTGCCACACGTCCCACATTGCTGTCAAGTTTGCTAAGCTTGTTACCAAGAATGTCAGACATTATTTTGTGGAAATTGAGAAGGAGCCCAAATTCTTAAAGAATGGTGATGGTGGTGTTATTGAGATGATTCCCACCAAGCCCATGGTGGTAGAGACTTTTTCCAAATATCCTTCACTCAGCCGTTTTGCTGTCAGAGACATGCGTCAAACTGTGGCTGTTGGAGTCGTCATGGATGTAACAAAGAAGGAGAAGGAGGGTCCTAATGTAGGAGGTAAGATCACTAATTTGGCGTTGAAGAAGGAAGGCATTGAAGAAGTGAATTTTGCTGGATTATCTATCTAGGGAAGTCTATTGTCGTTATTACATGAATCATAAAAAGGAAGGCAATGAACCTGTGTACATGATTGACCCGTTTTGAACCGCCACATTCAAATAAAAGCATTCGGTTTGACTGGTTTAGGGCTTCTCCTTGGTCTTGATTTCCCGCTTCATTATGGATGTTTGTTCGAATCCCATCTAGGACAATCGTAATATGGTTATTAGTGCAATTTTTATTAATAAAATTTTACCATTCTCCATTATGGATTTTGAATGAATTTATTTTATAAATTCATTTTTACTTAAAAGGACGTTCAATGTAAAATTATATAAGTTTGGATATATTTATGTAAAACTGAGATGAGAAATCATTTCGAGGGAAAAATAGATGGAAAAACATTAAATTCCAGTTTCAAGTAAGAATGAATTTGAAAAGAGAAATCAACTTTATCGTAACACATCAGAACATGCTAAAATAGGGATCAATGTATGTGTAGGTAATTGGTGGCGTTGCCCCCACTTTCATTTTTTTTCTTTCTTAAAGTTGTAGAATATTTTTATTTTTGACAATTAAAAAACACATGTTTCTCCACAAAACATTTCTTAATATTTTATTTGTGAAAATATAATTGTCAGTATTGAGGGACTATTTGACTAATGGAGTGCATAATCGATGACTATTTTGGAACTTAAATACATTGAAGGACTATTGTGTGTTGGTAAAAATGGGTGGGATACATAAAAATGCAAGGATGAATTTTTCTTTGGAATAGTAAAGCTAATGTGTAGCTTGAGGTGCAAAAGCATAGCTTGATGTGCTGATTTTGAAGAAAAGAAATGTGATACATATGCAGGTTTCACATTCAACTTGCAGCAACGATTGAATATGGATCATTAAGTTCACATTGTCTTATTTGTCCTATAACACAACAGCAAAAAGCCAAGTGGGTTACATCATTAGAAGAAAACAAAAAAAAAAAACTGAATAGTTAATTGTGTACGAGTCAGATCAATGTTACTTACATGGAATGCTCGATTGCCTCATATGCAGACGAGGAAGGAAGAAAGTCGTCTACTGCAACTTCCTTGTTCTCATTCTTCTTGTCGAGTTCCTTTTATTAAGGAAACACAAAGGTATTGTATATATACTGCACTAAAAGAAAAATCTATATATTTCAATGTAGTTAGTAGTGATACGGAAAAACAAAAGTATCTACCAAACAACGGCATTTGAAATTTTCGGAAGGATATAATCTTTAAAACGACGGATTTCAACTAAACGATGTGGAAGGAGCTCCTTGATATCATTGTAATGCATATACTCGGGATCATCAACACAGTCAGCGAATATCTTGTCGTCTTTCTCGCCCTGAATTTCATGCACAGACAGCGGATATCTTGTCATCTTTCTCGCCCTGAATTTCATAGGAGAAAGGAACCAACTGGCTCCTGTTCCAGCACAATTAAGAATTAGCATCCCAAAGTAGTAAAGACGCGTCAAATAGATTAATACTTGTTGGAACACTATGTTTTTTAACTCTTGTTCCAACAATACTACATAGATAGATGAAGTCAGCGTATTACTTGATCCTCTTTTTGAATTATTACCATGCATTATTATTGTTAAATTGTATTAGAGTAGCAATATTTTGAAATTTACTCACACTTGCACACATTTTGATCACCTCCTCGGAAGTATACTTGTTTGAGCCACAAAGGTACCCAAATGGAAGATTTTTAGTGTGGATGCTGTTATTACCAACTAGAACTTTAGCAAGAGCTTGCGTAGGTGTACTTTTGTTTATGTCTCTTTTGAATTTGGTTGGGTTTAATCCTGGATGTGTTTAGCCTTTTTTCAAGTTAAATCTATGACACAACGACGTGAAATTTTTCTTCCACCCCTGTACATCTCATGCGCCCCCCAAATTGATTTATATGTCAATTTTACACATCTTGATTTTAGAGTTCGAAGGCGCCATATATATAGTTCAAACTCCTATTGTGACAAAGTGCAAATTCAGAATTTTTAACATATTCAAATTTCAAAATCCATGTATAAAATACATTTTTCAAGACTTTTACACATCCGGATTTTGAAATTCGAATGTGTGAAATTCAATTTTCTCTTCGAATTGGATAGTTTATACTTATTAATTAAATACCCTTAAGAAACGGTAACAATCAAAGTGCACTCAACAATTGATTAAGTTAAAGATTCCTTAAAAAATTTTTTTTACCAAGTTAAAGTATGAAATCCATGACCTAAATAGACGTTATCGGAAATGCTTATTTCCCCACAAGAACTTTAACAATCTCATTAACAAAACGAGTTTCACTGACAGAAGTAATTTCAGCTCGAGTGATACTTGAAGCATGCAACAATCCACTGAAATGTGCCAACCAGATTAATTTTAAGCACACATTTGCAATCTCAGTTGTTTGATAAGAACTTGTGTTACTGTGCACATATCAATGTATAACTGCTCCATTTTGCATTAGTGTTGCTTTGTTTCTTTCAACATTGATCCTTTTGTGAACACTTCTTGATCTAACTAGCTCATTTTATGGTAAAAGCAGTGGTTTACCATTGCGAAGCACCAAATATTTCTCAAAAATAAAAAACATCACTTGGTAATAGACAAGTTACAGGCTGCCAAAGAAACGAGGATAAGAGACAAGTCAACAATATGCAAATTGAGAAGGTTAGTTATATATTAGATAATTAATCTGGCTCTGATACCATATTACTAAATAATTGATAAATTGATCATAGAACATATTA
This sequence comes from Medicago lupulina, assembly GCA_958299785.1. Taxonomy (NCBI): domain Eukaryota; kingdom Viridiplantae; phylum Streptophyta; class Magnoliopsida; order Fabales; family Fabaceae; genus Medicago; species Medicago lupulina. The sequence continues at coordinate 1,924,597 of OY283141.1, read as the reverse complement.
ACAAACTCTTAACTAACTATATATTCTGAAAAGGGTGTGAGAAAAGAGAGGTCACTATTACCTTAACATCTAGGGTATGCAGTCCACCATAAGCTGGTACTATCTCATTGCTTTTTGGCTCCAACTATATATTATTTTCGTAGACCGTATTTTGATATTTGTGATGCAGCATCAGCGAGATAAATATCTCCAATTTTCAAATCGGAACATTGTCAAGAACCAGAAACTCAGGCTTAGAACCTAGCTTCCTTTCATAGTATTTTAATGGAATGGCAACTGTGAAAGATACACATTCATGAATGAACATTCTTTATATATTTGATTTCTAACTTAACAAAAAAAAACTTTATCAGTTTACAGTGATTGAGGAGAAGTTATTAGATCAGTGGTTTGAATATGTTTGGGAACTCATTGTTTAGAACTTAGAAGAATCATTATGTTATTGTCAGATCAATTGACTTTCATTTTCTAAGTGCTGGATCCAAGTATTTGTAACTTTACAAACTCATTTACTTGTAATTGTATGAACTTGTGGATGGATAATAAATTATTTTGCCAAAGAAAATTAATCTGTTACCATTAAATGATAAGACAAACTCATAATGTCACTGCAGCATATATAATTTGTAAAAAAGCTGCTGAAAACTGTATTATGTCAAATAAAGCATGTAGATACTGTTATAACTGAAATTATCAATTCAGTACAATGATAAGGATGGGAGAAAGTTGTAAAAAGTATTGATGCCTCAAGAAATATGTAGTCAACGGCAATAATAGATGATTATTATATGAATATGATTTGTTTGTATAATTCGTCCAGACAATAAAACAAGATAAAGAGGGGAAACGCTGCATGTAAGATGTTTCAATAAGATACCTTATGATGATGATAATGTGAAAATGGACATATGGCTTCAATTGATTAATCAAGGAAATCACAGTTGAGAGTGGACAATGATTATTGACCCAAATATTTTATATGCAAGAAACCCTTGGAAATTATTCCATGAATTGTTTTGCAAAAAGCAAATGAGATTTCTCCCTTGAGAAGAGACTTGGAACAACCCATGCACTTCATATGAATAGTTTCTTCCAATCGAGGATTTGCCACATCAAACTTGTACACTTGATTCCTAATAAGATTTACAAAATTCAAATCATAACTAAGTATGATATATTATTATATCAAATAGAAATATAGTTGAAATGACAATATATATTATGAATGTAAAATCAAATGTGTACCTTTGCTAGTTTAACAGTCAAACACCAGATTCAAAGTTTACTCAGGTTCCCTAAACTCGCTTAACAAAAATGGTACTAAACTCATTGTGGAATGGGACTTTAAGCTTGTCGTGTCAAAACCGAATGATTGGCATAACATCTCTTACAACTGTCTTCGTCGATGTTAATTTTCACAACAATACTTACAGAAATCTCATCGCTACAAACGCCGGCATGCCAAGCTTAGTGTAGCAGTGGCCTTATTAATCAAGAAAATCACACTCAACCATAAAAATGGCAGATGACGACTGTTCCCCACCTGGACGTGGAAATTGGATAATGATATTTAGCAGCGATTATAACTTACAAGAATAGAGACAACCACAAAAAAAGAAAAGGAAAAAATAAAACGCAACAAATGAACCTAGCGTTTATCTAAGTTGAGATTCAAACAGTGAATCGAGCTGCGGCTTAAGATTTTGCAAAACATGAAGCCATTTTGACATTAGGTAATACTAGTATATATTTCTTGAGAGAACCATATTAAATTTATTTAAAATATTTAAAATCTTCATAATAAACTTATCTTGTAGTCGTAATACATAGGTTTATGGTATAAAAAAAAAAAAGAGCATATATTTGGTTAATAATTGAAGCGGATTCTGGGTGTTCGTGAGACGGGCTAAGTATATCTTAACCATTTGGTTAATCTATCTTTGACCTAAACTAGATCGTGAAACTGTGCTTCGCACGGGACAACGTTGATCACAACATATATATATATATATATATATATATATATATATATATATATATATATGAAAAATGCATAACCAATTGACATAAAAAACAACAAAATATGATAGTCAAAAAGATCTTTGCTACATGAATTATTAATGAGATAAGGGTTTCACTTAATTGGAGAGCATCAAATAGGAATAATAGAAGAGCTTACATCAATAGAAGTAGCAGACACATGCCTTCATTTTTTTTTTTTGAATCGACAAATATTATTATAACCGGAACTCTAGCAAGATGCAAAGAGGCGGTGAAAAAGATACAACAATGCCTCATATAGGCGCAACATTCCCAAAAAACACCGCAAAAATAACCAAAACAACGCAAAACCACACAAGACAGTGGCTGCAAAAACCCCAAAAACAAACACCAAGCAAGCAGGGGACAACAGATATGAGTCTGATATTCAATTTTTTTTATCAAATTTCAGCTCCATTGCCCGACCGAAACTGTCTGCACACCAAACCAGAAGGGGCCACACCTAGAAACAGAAACACAGACACACCAGGGAGGAGAGAAACGCATCTGTAGCTGCTGCAAACGCGCAGAAGCTGCTGCCACCCGAACAACCAGCAACGAAGCACACCAGCAGGCAATTCAGAAACCAGAAAATCCCAGCAGACCCTCAACAGCACAACCCTGAAGTACACCACCACTCGAGACGCACCAACAACCAACCTACCCCCATGCATATGCCTTCATTCTTGAATTTAATGTTTGAAAGATTAGTACTGCAACAACAAATGCAACAACAAAATACAGTTAGTATCAATTAAAAAGTAACCATCATGCTCACTTACATTCGAGGTATCAATTTCCATGTCATAAGTACATATGTCTCAATTTCAATTTACTTTTTCAATCAAAATGAAAGTACAAACAAAAATATATCTAGCTTACATTTGAGCCATGTATACATCATTTTAGAATATAAAACCTGAACTGATTTTAATCTCATGGTTTCCAAAACATGATGTTATCTATGTGAAGAATTTAATTTAATTGACAATAGAATCCAACAACATAAGTATCAGACTAACTTAGAGACAATGAAAATATGACTTCAAAGATGAAAATCTGCTCAAAATATATGTATAATTTGCGGTTAGTAGTAAACTCGTATCTACCTACATAGTTTTCCTTAAATCTATAAAAATTATATATAGGACCTCTGGTTTAATGTATCAAGAAAGGTAGATATTTTACTTCACTTAAACAAAAGGTATTCAAAGAAAGAAAGAAAAACAGTACTTCTAAATTGGTCTTATAAAAATGCGTCTCATTAAATCATAATAAAGGCAATGGTAATTAAAGAAAAACTTTATGACTACCTAAACTCTACCTTCATAGCTTGAACAGAGGAAGCATTTCCATTGAATACATGTGTGAGTGAGAGCAACTACAGTGCCATTTTTGCCGCCATTTAACTGGAGTGCATTGACATATATGAAGCAATGCTCGGTTTGTTACCAACACCAATAAATTGACTCAATGACTCCAATGACAAAACACTAATAAGGACTCCAATGAATAATACTTAAATAAGTCCCACTATCTTTACATCATTAAACAAAAATAATTTATCTATTACTCATTTTTACAAGTGGGACCAAGTAGTACACATTTTATTACTCCTTTTTGCAAGTGGGACCAAATAATACATATTTTACTACTTCTTTTTAAACGTGGCACCTGTTAGTTGTGAGAGAGTCCTTAAGTTTTAGCGTGTTGTGGTGGGACTTTCACCTAAGTTCTGCTTAATAAATTTAGGTGTTTAAAAAAAAAGGGTCTGAGACAGAAAAAAATCGTTCTTTTTGGAGGATTATCATATCCTATATTTTTATTAGCTTTGGTTTTGAATTTGGTGTTTGTGTGTAATGTTGGCACAACAAGTACTTTTGAAAGAAAAGTCAAGAAGGGCGTTAATATGTCACTTGATAGCGACATGTTTGCTGTTCCTTCTGGTCATAATGCTCCCCAATAGGTTCATGTAACACAAGGTGGTCTTGTCGGGAAAGCAACGATTGTATCATGTTTGACTGATTAAAGGTTAACCAGGGTCGAATGCATGTGTTTTATTGGAGTGATCAGAACAACAAGCAGAAGAAGAAGATAGCTAAAAGGAAAATTGTTACGTTCTTAGCCTGTCATGCAATTGACAAGGATCCTCTCCGGTGGCTTTTTCACTGCACTCGGTATGATCAACAAATAGAAGTATTGTGATGAATAAAATAGGTGGCATAGAAACCAACATGGCATGATAAGTAACCAAATAGCTGGCACAAATATGAATGTAACGGCATCTTTGTTAAGTAACCAAAATCATAGAAACCAACATGACAAAAACCACAGCCAGAGACTCAGTATTCAGAGAGGCTAGCTTTGAACATGCCATTGTTGAGATAAAGAACAGAACACATGCTCATTATAGCTGTCACAGAAATCTAGATGGTTATTCTGATGAGTGATGAGGTTGATTCCAATTGTTTTTTTTTACAAATTTTGGCACCCAGTTGATGATTCCACATCTCATGTTTCCCTATAACAAATTGATTTATTACTCTTTTTTCAAACAAACTCATGATTATGCATCACAATCTAATTTGTATCACCGTTATATAAATGCAAAGGAGGAAGCATCTTGTCTTAAAAAAATATTACAAAACTTCAGTTGAAATGGCTTTTGTTAATAAATCTGCTATAGCTACTTTCTCTTCACTTCTACAATGCTCAAATTTCAAGTTTCCTTTGGTTACTTATTTTACATTTTCGAAATATATTTTATCATATATAAAATATAAACAAATACAATTTAGTTCACAATTTTATCTTGAACAAGTTCACAAAAATTTAGAAACCACACTATATATAAGCCATATGTTGTCAACAAAGATTTTTTTTTTCTTTCTTTTTTGTAGCAAAAAAAGTAACATACAATATACCATATTGTTGCCAGGAACAAGCTGATTGTTGAGGTCAAAGTGTCTTCTGCACAATCAAATATTTTTTGTTACTTCACAATATATTTGACATTAATTTACATTTAAGTTAATTCTTGAATTTACACTTTTTTGGATGAATTAAATATTTTAGCATGTTCGAATGTATTCGAATAAAATTGATTTTTATCTCTGGTATTGATTTTAACTTGAAATTAGAAACTTAAGTTTTTCCCTTCATATAATTGATTTTTCATCTCAAACTAATTTTTTTGTTTTGTGAAAAAAATACACACTTCGTGTTCATAGTCATTAGAAAACTTAGTATTAATTTATTTTATTTTATTTTTGGTCCCTCTATTTTGGCTGTCATTAATTTATTTTGTACAATGTGGTGGATATGAATTTATTTATTTTGGTGTTAATAACTTTTTTATTTTGTATAATATTTGGTTGTAAAATGTGAAGGATATGAAATAGATTTGAAGTTTCTTTCTCCTAAGCCATGGTCATTAAAACCGATTACATGTATTGTTTAATTTCTTGCAAAGGATCCCTCTTCAAACTATAACTATTACTCCTTCCAGTTGCTTTTGTTCTCTTCTACAATTTTTTTTATGTTAATCTTAATTAAAAAAAAAGAATATTAAATAGTTAAGCAGCCATCGTTGGCTTGTATATTTCGATAAACTAGGTGCGAGTTCTAAAATCGGATCCAGATCCTATAACAAAGTATTATACATTTTCAACAACTACTGTGATTGATGGAAGGAAATAAATGGATATGAAAGCAATCAGTTAGCGATTCCCTTTATGGGATTTTATTTCTTCGAGAACAAACATGGTTTCACCACAGGGAAAATAACAAGAAAATCAGAGTCTGTAGAAGAAGTCTCTAGACAAACATTCCAATGCAACTTTGAATCCATAGAATAGAAAAACATGAAAGAACATCCCACACAAGCAAAGATTCCTGTCAAAAGTTGAACTGCATCAAATATAACATAACATGGATCAGAAAGCAATCAGGAAGTGCAAGAACTCAAAGCACCATGAAGAACAAGATAACAACACACACTTAAACCAAGGTGGACACCATGCTTAAAATGTGAGACCTCCTGGCTTATACCAACTATTAAGCTTGCAAAATATCAAAATTTAAAAATAAAAAGATTCATTTTTGATCACGTATAGTGCAGAAAGAGGCTATATATCATCCAAGTTACCAATTCATCAAACAGTCCAGTAGGATGCACATTCATAAATATTACCTTCAACCTGCAGAAATACAAGTGACAAAGATTTACAGATTCTGCAGTATCCTCAAGTCACCTATAATTCATTGCAGCATCTTGTGGCAAATAATTATTTATTTGTTATGAAAAGACTGTTTAATTACTGCTACCACTCACAGCTTTTACAACCGAAGTTTTAGGGTATGTTTGGATGGAGAGTTTTGGAGAGAAGGGGAGGGAAGGGGAAGGCTTGTTTTTCTTTTATAAACGAAGGAAGTTATAAAATGTTTCTAAAATCCAAATCCCAAGCATACCCTCAAAGTTGTTTTAAAGCTTCATGAGCATCAAATTTTTAAAAAGTAATAGTCATAAGAAGGGAGATAAGAGAAGAAGAAAGCAAAATAAAGTTGAAGGTAGAACTTCATTCAAGACCTACAATCAAATTTAAAGTAAATGAATTGAGTGATATCCTTACATATTTTCGGTGCAATTAAGCAAATAATAATGAATCTTGAGTATACAAGTACAAATTCATCAACCTTTGTTTCAACAAATAATTGTTTTATCTCTCAAGTTAATGTTCTCCGTCCAAACAAAGACATCGTAATATTTTGTATATACAGTTCCAAATGGCACTTTTATTCCTCAAATCCAGCATTGGATCTCATCTTCCTGGAGCTCAAGGATAGGGACTTCGGTATTATGGGGTGCCTAGTTCCCAAATTGAGTAGTATGGGATGCTTGATGGTGTATTTAAGTAGTTTAGTTCTTCCCCCTTGATAGCTAGTTTGTAAGAGTGGATGGGTGGGTTCCCAAAGTGCTTAGATACTTATCACGCTATTGCTCGTAATCAAGCCCAGGTGCCTAAACATATCTACTTGCATTGCCCAAAAGGCAGGGCTCTCATATTACTTTTCAGCCACGGGACTGATTATAGATTATATCAACTAAAATCAATTAAAGTACAGTCCACCTAAAATATATATTTACAGATACCCCAGGGTTAGACAAGGTTAACATTGCCCAAAAAGCAGTGGGTTTGCACTGAGGAATGGATTCCCCTGTCCCCAATTTGCATTTCCCTTCAAGCTGTTTTAGGAATCTGAGGATGAAGGCAGAAATGTAGCAAGGAAGCTTGGAGAAAGAGATTAAAAACCAAATGGGAACATATATAATCTACGAGATACACTAATGCTCTATTTATAGAGCTTATTAACCACAAAGCAACAAATTTATAGAGCTTATTAACCACAAACCAACAAACTCTGAAATTGAATCATATAATCAAAATGACAAATGACATACACAAATGATCTATATGTAGAGTTTATAGAACTTATTAACCGTAATCCAACCAACTGATTTGCAGCTACTTACAAACTCAAATATACGGCAAATTATCTACCACTCATCTATGTGTTCTTCAACACCCCCTCCCTTCCTCCCGGGCCTGCTTAAAGAGGTAAGGGTTACTACCACAACCAGCTTGAAATGAGACACAAAATGCATAAAAAAAAAATAAAAAAAAATAAAAAGCCTTTTGGACAATCGAGGTCTGCAATGGCTACAATTAAAACAGAACCATAAACAAACAATATTGGAGGCAAATCACAAGTTTAGACAAAATCATTGTGGTCAACCAAAGCACAGAGCAACCGAAGAACAGTCTCAAGAAACTTGATTCCAGGCACTACAAAGCGGAAATTATTGAGATGTGGTTGATTCATCCAAGAACTTTTCTTCATGGTACCAACCAATGTCATAATTCCAACACTCATAAAAAAACCAAGGCTTTTTCAAAAGATAAGAACTGACATATACTTTAACAAGTCCGTCTTTATAACCCTCCTTCAAATGTTTGCACACAAGTGAAACAACGCTCTGATGATGGCAGCCACAACAGACCAATCACAATTTATCATCCGGAATTGCAACAGAATCAACATCATCAGACACGTATGAGGGCATTATAGCATAAGCCATTTCAAAAGAACAACACAAATCTTAAAATTTGGGTCAAGCATAACTCAGCCCTTACAAAACCAGCTTTGAAGATGAGGACAACCCAACAACTATGACAACATTTTGGAGGCCACTTCACATTCAATGTGAGACTATTAACCCACCCACCCTCCCCACTCATAACTCCCCGTACTAGACACAAACTGTAAAATTAACACAAGAACATTGACAAACTCGCCTTGAACAAGTTCACCTTTGACAATTCACAATTCCTTTGCTCGGAGCAGAATAAAACTCACAAGTCACAAACCCATAATTTGTATTTGCTAGTTATAACACACACACACACTACCAGTTCTGAGCTCACAAACCCAATTACCACTCAACTATATACTTCTCAGAATATGCCCCAAATCTAATTAAGCAAAACCCTAATTCACCAATACAACAAATCTATCATCCACACAATAAACATCAATTTCCTAACACCGAAACTTAATTAATCATACATAAACAAGAAATCAAAAATCAAAAACCTCAATTCAAATTAAAAGGAAAAAGAAGCTTACATAGCGAGAGAGGGATCAAGCGTTGGCAGGTTTGGGAATGAGAGGAATAGAAGCACCCTGTGCAGCGGGTTGTTTGGAATTAGCATTTTGATTTTCGCGGATCTTCTGCATCTGAAGCATTCTCTCCATAACGAGTTCATACTCGCACTTTTCATAGGAGTGACGTTCATTCTCGCACTTCCATGGAAGATAGAATTCAGCTTGTCTGCATTTGTTGAGAGGGATGAGCAAATGAGCGCATTGATCTCTGTAAGCCAATGGAACCCTAGCTTCCACCATCTCTTCTTGTGTCGCAATCATCTTCTTCGATGATCCTTCAAATTCCATCTTCGATTCGCGAAAAGATAATTGTTGATTCGATTCTCTGATTGCTTTGCTTCTAATTGAAATGAAAAATTCCCAGCCGCGGGGTATTATTATTGTATGTATTCTTCAGTCAGATAAATATTATTTCCTTTTCTTTAAAACATTTTTATTTCATTGGAAAAAAAAACATTTTTAAGATGATTTTTTTTATGCTAAACATTTTTAAAATTTCTGTCAATTTTTTGTTGTTGATATTATTAGCAATATTTTTTTTTGGTTACACGATATTATTAACAATATACTGTAATATAATAATTTGTCAAAAAATGTTAAAATATATTTTTTTTCCAATTTTATAATTTACATAAAAATTCATTTTGGTTATTAGCAAGAAAAAAAAAATCATTTTGGTCATTTATGTTTTGTTTTTTTTTTCACTAAAAATAATGTATTCATTTATTAAAATTGGGAGATTATATCGAATACAACACAAGTTTCATGTCACTAAAACCTGAGTTGCAAACAAACTTAACATTCAAGTATGTAGCATAATACGACAGAAATGCCTGCACAAGTGATAAAATTAAAGTGGTCATCCTTGCCTCTGAATTTGTAGTGTTAATGGTCAAATCAACATCAGTTGAATATATATATATATATATTGAGTCGAAATTGATCTAACAATGTGAAGGAATCAAACACCGCAACACGACAAAAAATTTAAACTATGCCGCACTAGAAAGAGATGATTGGATCAAGAAATATTCAAAACCACATCTCTCCTATAGATGTAAAAGCACAAATGTTAGAGATAAGATGAAGTTTCACTCGCTAAAAATTTAGGTTTGACTCCAAATTTACTTATACGACACATACATTACACAAAAACCTCTTCACATAAGAGGTGCCAATAGTTCACCAATTTTTTTGTTTTGTTTTCGAGATGCCAATAATTTTTATGATGTCGATTGCATTATAGTCATACAGTCATCTAAGTAGATTGATGAAACCCTCTCAATCCTTCAAAGTGCAAGAGAAGGTATGAAAGAAAATATATAGAGTTTTCTTATAGAGAATGGAAATTGAAGAGATAGATGGAAGAATTATGCTCTTTACCCAAATGAATTTGCTCATTTTCAAAGTAAATGACCAAAATGCCCTTAAGCATGTTAACTCACGCTAGTGTTAAACTTACGTGAGTTAACTCACGCAAGGATTTACACTAGCGTAAGTTAACTCACACTGAGATTTGCACTAGCGTGAGTTAACTCATGCTGAGAGTAAATGAGATTTGCACTAGCGTGAGTTAACTCACGCTGCGCAAGTTAACTCGCGCGCGAGGCATTTTCGACATTTACTTTAGGAATGAACGAAACTGTTTGGGTAAAGACTAGGATTTCATATGGAACACGGAGAGCCATGGCCTTTAAACATGGTACTATTTCATTTTTTTCCTTTTGTATATTTGTTTATTGCACGTGAAATAATGAGTCATTTATATGATATGTTTTTTGTTATTGGCCCCTTTGTGTCTCTTGGTTGTTCCCCCTACTAATAAATCTCTGGCTTGACCACTTATTGCAATTGTACTTATACATGTGGATTATTTATCACAATGTCATAAACCTATGTCAATTATAAAGTTGAGTCGAGTACGAATTTCAATTACACTAACCATTAGCAAACACTAACTTTATGGCATGTTGCAAGCAACTGCCAACAATTCTGTTATTGGTATTAGAGTCACACAAATTTTATTCAAAATAAAAAAAAAAAGTGACACGGCTTTTCAACCCCGAATTCCAACCATGACTGCTTGTCTCTCTTGATGAATTGTTGTTTGATCCTCCTGTTTGATTTGTCTTGCATTTGATTTTACTTGGTAGCATGTAAAAACATTTTTTACATCGGAACTCACTGAAAGTGTTGCTATCGCCTCCTTCGTAAAATTGTTTTCTTTTCAGTGAAGAACATATTTTGTTTAACATTTTAGAGAAAACTTGTGAAGCAGTTTACAAGCTGGGTTATTAGATGAGCATAGTAGCATACAACCTTGGATAACACATATTGAACTCAGAGCTTCAAAGTATATGTACTGTAGGCGCAGACGAACATTATGGCTCAAACATGACTGACTGCAGAGATAAAATTCAAATTATGGAAATCAGCTTTTGATATAGGAAGCACGATGACTGATTGCAGAGTTTATGATTATTGCTTCGGTCATAATCATAAACTCTGTTAATGAAGGGAGAAGAAAAAACTATTTCTAGTATGACTGCAGGGATAAAAATCAAACTATGTTGGATGAAAAATTTTAGATCAACAAAAATTCGCAAGTCTATTTATTCAAAGAAAAATTATTTAATCAAAAAAATATATAAAGAAAATTTCAATTTTATTTGACAACAATTTTTAAAATGGATTCATTAATGCATTTGTGTACATAAGGATTTCAAGAATGTCCAACTTATCAGACAATATATGTCACTCTTATCTGAACTGCTCTTGTCATTGTAGCAGTCTATGAATAACAAAGTATGATATCATTTTTGTACAACTATAAAAGTTACAGAAAGGTATGCCTGCATAGAGCACAAATATTGCTTGCCAGAACATATTTTTGTAATAAAAATGATATAAATATTTGATGAGAGAAAGCAAATGACACCAACCTTTCTGGTTGCATTCAACTCACATATACTTGGTAATTTCCCATCACTTACACCATGCCTGTTGACACTTCATTGTCAATATACCAGTGACTGACACTGTCATTTCAGAAAGCCTTGCTCTTCTTGGTAGAAAGGTTAGATACATGTGAATTACTCAAGGTATTGATCTGAATGGAATATGCCTCCAATATGTGGATAATCGCACTATTTAGCAACCCCAGATATAGGGAATAACCATTTGGATGTTGTATAAAATGTCATCAACCTCAGGTAGGCATAAAAGTTTTAATTATGCATCCTTGCAATTTATACCCCGTTTGTGTCACACATATTGAACTTGGAGCTGAGCCTAATGTAGTAGACAAATATCAAAGATCACAACCCGATAATGTAGTAGACAAATATCAAAGATAACAACCCGATAGATGGGTTTACTCAACACCTTTCTTAACTTGGCGCAAAGTTTGTAAGGAATCAATTCAACATTCTTAAACTATGAACATGGGATTTCATCCAACTCAAGTATTCAACATATTTTACAAACAAAAATTCCATTGATATTTCCAGATATCTAGGAACAGAACACGCTTATCATCAAAATGAATTCATTATTGGTTCCATAGAAACCGGTCAATGACAAGGAACATACAATCGCCATATCTTGTTCAGTAATTCCATAAACCAACTAGAAGCAGCAACGTAATCCAACTATTCATAAAGAGAATGTGAGTATAAGTGGTTGTGGCAGGACTAAGGGGCGCACAATGACTTGACAACCTTAGTAAAGGTACAATCACGAAAAAACTTGGGAAATTGTTTTGGTGAAACCGCAAACACGGCATTAGCAAATGAGACACTTGTAAGATAATGAATGTGTGAGAAAAACACCAGTAGTCAGTATTGGCAAGTGGGTAGTAACGAGGTGCATTCAGGGAAATTGGATCCCAGTTCTCCACCTTGGAACTCTTTGTTGTCAAATATAATTAAAGTTATGTGTTTCCTACAAGACCACCATTTATCTCCATCATAATTAACATAATGGCACCAACAAGTAGCAGGCACTTCTCCCTCTATGAAGGAAATGCTTTAACCCATTTTGGATAGAATTTTCATGTTTGTGGCTAATGTTGTTAACTTGACATCACGCTCTATAAAAACACGTCCAGTTCACATATTGCTAACCTCAACTAAGCTGTTAGCAGGTGTTTTCCGTAGTCCCACCTCATTTACCATATTCCTGACCCTCTCTGCATCTCTCCACCTTCCTACAGCAGCATAAAGCTTTGCTAACAGAACATAATTTCCGGTGTTTTCTGGTTCAAGCTCAAAAGTCCTCCTAGCAGCTATCTCTCCCAGTTCAACATTTTCATGTATCACACAGGCGCCGAGTAGTGCACCCCATACAGCATGGTTGTGTGTAATAGGCATGGTTCTAATAAGATTGTAAGCATCATTCAGTCGACCAGCACGGCCAAGAAGATCCACTATGCATGTATAATGATCAACACTAGGAATAACTTGGTATTTTTTAAGCATAAGATTGAACAGAGACAAACCCTCATCAACCAAACCTGCATGGCTGCAAGCATGCAGAACAGAGGTGAAAGTCACTTCATTTGGTTTTTCTCCAGATTGGACCATCTGATTGAAAAGTGAGACAGCCATTTCACCGTATCCATGCTTTCCATAAGCAGAAATTATTGCAGTCCAAATAATAATATCCTTGTCTTCGAGAGGAATCGTATCAAAAATCTGGTGAGCATATCCTAAACTTCCACACTTTGAGTATATATCAACTAGCATACTAGCTACTTCAAGTTTGCAAAGAAATCCCAATTTTTCAAGGTAACAATGCATGTTCATTGCTTGTCTGAGGTCAGCAAGAATAGCATATGCAGGAAGAAGACTATTAAAGGTTGGACTGTCGGGTCGTACGTTTTCCGCTAACATTTCTTTGAAAAGTTGTACTGCATTTCTAGCAAGCCTATTATGTACGAACCCAGAAAGGACTGCGTTCCATGGGGCCGTTCTCTTCTTCGAGGTTTTCATAAACACTTTATAACTGAGGTTGCCATCATTGCATTTGGCATACATATCAATTAAGGCAGTTTCCACAACTACCTCAGACTCAATGTTTTGTCTTATTGCCCACGCATGTAGGCACTTACCGTGTTTCAAAGAAACCAAATCACCACAGGCTGATAGCAGAGAAGCTACACTAACCAAATTCGGTTTCACTCCTTCCGACTGCATCGTTCGACACAACATCAGAGCACTTCTTGCATCACCATTCACAACATATCCATTAATCAAAGTTGTCCAAGTCACCACATCCTTCTCTTCCATCCCATTCAACAACAACCGCGCTTCCTCCATCTCACCACACTTAACATACATATCCAACAATGCATTCCTAACAACCACATTCCCCCCAAACCCTTTCTCAAGAACCAATGCACGAACCTCTCTCCCAAGCTTCACATTCTTCAAAACCCCACAAGCCTGCAAAACCGAAACCACAGTTGCACAATCAACTCCCACACCCTCATCCATCATTCTACCATAAATCCTCAACGCCTCCTCTGCACAATTATTCCGAAACAACCCATTAATCAAAGTATTCCACGACACCACCGTCCGTTCCTGCATCAGCTCAAAAACCAATCGTGCCGCTTCTTTCTCCCCAACATTCATATACATTGCCAACAAAGAATTCTGCACAAAACTGTCCAAATCAAACCCACCCTTAACAGTCTGCCCATGAACTCCAACACCCATATCAACAAACAACAACTCACTACAAGCCTTAATAACAATCGGGTACGTAAAGTGATCCGGCAGAGCCTGACCCAAACGAAGCATTTCAACAAACATGTTAAGTGCATCATTGGGACGACCCATTTGAACATACATTCTCATCATAGTGTTCCAGGAGAATAAATTTCGTTTGGGCAATTTATCGAACAGTTGAGAGGCGTAGGAAGCATGGTGGCATTGTGCATAGGTTGTGGCGAGCTTGGAGTGGAGCTGGGAGGATGAGAGTAAGCCATAGGTGATGATTAAAGCGTGAAGTTTTTTGGTTTCTGAAAGAGAATTTGAAGCTGAATATTTTCGTAAGAGGGATTCAAAGTGTGATGCTGCAATGGTGAAAAATCTATTCCCTTTGTTCATTGTTTACATTCATTCATCAGTTTCAGTCAAAAACAAAGTCCTCAATCTATATATACTGTTCGGTATACCCTACCCGTATTTCTCTTTTTCCCATAGAACCCGTCCAATAATCTCACCCATAATTTTTTTTCGGGTTTCCTAAATCCTAATCACAGTAATAGTTAAATTTAATTGTGCTATATCGAAAAATATATATTTGCAGGTTAAATGTTTGTTTTTTTTTTTTGCGTTTATCCCCCGGTTTTCTTGAAAAATAAACTTTGGTAATTTGGATTCGGACGTGAGGTAAAAATAGACTGACCAAGACTTATTAGATCTAAAAATCGAACTTGAGTTCTTTGAATTGTCCTCAATGAAACTCATTAACTACTTGAGTTCAATTGCTTGATTAAGTCAAATATAATTTTATTCCATGCTATAATTTGTTAAAACTTAATCTTGCATGTTTTACTTTTATAAGTGGTAAATGCATAGAAATACTACTTTTGTTTTTGTTAAAATTAATAAAATTTTGACAGTGACAAAATTCAAGTAGTCAAATTTTTTCAGGGTTTGAATAAATGTTTAACCATATTAAAAAAAAATGTTTAACCCTTTAGTTTACATAAAATGCAAATGTAAACATATATAAATCCAATCATATTCAATTAGTGTGTGTCACTTTCCTATAGCAATTCCTTTATTGTCTTCTCTAATATCTATATCTATATAGTGTACTCCATTAGGGTTGACATTGACATAGATATCAAGATGGTTGACATATTTAACTCAAAAGACCAAAGTTAAGGGATCGATAACGTTCAATGTCTGTAACTTAATGGAACAAAAAAAAAACTAAAAAGACCTGTGAAATTTAAAAAAAACTTAAAAGATAAAAAATTTAATTTAGCCTAAAATATATCAGTGATAAGGAAAAGGTACGTGATGCTGAGCGAGAGGTCATGGTTTGTGAAGCTAACTGATATCCAAAGCACAATGTGTTTGTTTCATGGATTGCAAATTTATTCTCAGCAATGTGACATTGGGAATCTTTGGTTCCCATGTTTGTTTCAAGTTACCATAAATTATGTCTAGGTATATTTTATTCTTAGGAATAAAATTTACACATGACTTTTCCATTTGTTATTCCCTTGTTAAAGTAGGGGAATCTTTTATTCCATGGGAATAAGAGGTAACCACCCATAACTTCTCACTATCACACTAATTTAACTATTATACTTTCTTTTTTAAATTATAAATTAAATATATTTAAAAACATTTATGAGAAACTAAATTAATTAACAAACACTTTAATAGGATTAAGATTCCTAGAAATAATGTTCCAGGAAATGTTATTCTCAGGATTGTAAATTTAATCCTTGAAACAAACACACTATTCTCAATGGATCAGTGAAATTTATGTTTACAAAGAACAATTAAACAAAGTAACTAACTATATGAACTGCTCTTAGAATAAGAGATAGCACACCCCTCCTCCCTTGTAAGTATATGTTTGCTTTGGCAGTGAAAGTCGACTCAACGCGCGTTCAATCTGATGCCACAATTTGTGGCTTTTATATTTTCACGATAGAATGACATCAAAACGCGAGAATTCACGCTTTAACGTACAACCAAACATACCATAAGTCAGGATGGATACACATCAAGGCAATGAGGCTCACCTATCACATTCAACCATTAAATTGATGCTAATCTGAGCTATTGACATTATCACTCAACTCTCCCTGCAGCTCAACAAACTACAACCTTTACATCTTTCTTGACTCACCTAAAATTCTTTACATGCATCAAGTAAATGTGAAGTTTTTCGGTCATCAACACTGCACTTTGTCCTTTATTATTAACTCTTGAGAATCTTTTGTTATTAATATGATCATTATCATCATGTAGTTACTCAGTTCCTACTGTTATTTTTTTCTTCCAAATTTTTCCTTATTTACGTACTTGTGAAGTTTATGAACTTGTTACTCTATTTCCTCAATAAGAACAATTTGTTTTTCCTTCTTTGTATAACTCATATAGTTATCACTTGCATTCTTCTGATCTAATGGACTGAGTACTGACAATTTAAATACCAGTGGCAAAAATTCCTCATTTTATTTTAAAGTATTCCTGGTTTACTTGAAAATTAAAAATTAAAAATATACTACAAGCACATAATAATGATACTAACGAGACAGTATTTATAGTTTTATATTCACACTGCCACCATCAGTATGCATACACAAGCATTGAAGGCTCTTGTAGGATAAAAAGCACACCCGTATGCATACACTACAGCTTTGAAACTGGTAAACCTGCAATTAGAAATAAAAGATACAAGTTCAATGTTAATACTTAAACAAGTTTTATTTGCAACAATATTTGGCCCAAGTGAAAGTGTGAAAAATGTTATTACTCAGGGCTTTTGCATTAACAATGCTTGGGCATGCAGCTGGAGGTTGAGCATTTTCATCGAGGAATGGCTCCACCCTGTTGGCATCAAACCATACTGGGTAGCCTTTGATCTTCCCCTGTATTATAAGGAGGCTCATCAGTTTTACAATCTAAGACACATAATTTACATTGATCAATCATAGGAATGAATCCAAGATGGAGAGACATAGGGATATACCAGGACATTTAGAGCTGCTAGTGTCGCCATTCCCTCACGAGTCCACTGCAAACATATACATGAAACAGTTGATTACTTTTGAAAGTGATTCAGCTTTGAAAAGACTCTTTTTTTAGGTGGATATGCAAATGTTAGTGGTTAGCTTATTGGGGAGAATGGGAATTTGTTATCAGTAGAGATCGAACCATGTACCTAATTCTAAGTTCCAACCCATACCACTGTGGGGACGTGAAAAGACTCTTCTAAAATTAAAAACATTTAGCATAATGCACGGGTTAGAATTGATTACCTTGGAAGCAGATGCAATGTGTGGTACTACAACGGCATTCTTCAACTCTGCAAGTCCAGGTTTCATGTAGGGCTCATCCTAAAAAAGAAAATCACATGGTGTCTTGAAAAGGTGGTTCTAAAGACAAATCCTATTATCCAAAATCAGACAAGGTTCAATTACCTCAAACACATCAAGGCCTACGCGAAACATTGGATTTTCTTTTAAGTGCTCCACAAGTGCAACTTCATCAATAACAGGTCCTCTACTGCAATTTATAAGAATTGCTTCCTGTAATAAGAATATATCATCAGTAATAAAGAGAATTTGCAATACTTGATGCCATTAGTAATTTAAAGGAAAAAAAAAAGTTCCTTGAAGTCTTACCTTCTTCATCTTGGCGAGTCTCTCCTTGTTGACTAGATGATAAGTGGTTTTATCCAAGATAGGATGGAGACTAATCTACAAAAGCACTCATCATAAACCAAACTATTAGGAATAATCAAATGGGATATGTTTATAGCTGCAAAGTTTAACTCCTAGCATCAAATTCTTACTATATCAGCCTCCTGGAGAACCTCATCCATGGATGCTGCCCTTTTCCAAGTCACTGGTGTTTCACCATTTGCCTTTAAGAAAGCACCATATGCTGCAATAAGGAAAAATAATAATTAGTCAATTTGCTTTTGCTTTGAGGTCAACAAATATCAATTTAAACAAATCATAGGGACATGCCTGTGACAAACTTTTCTAGTCTTGTAGATTGGTAGAGATCGAAGTATATCAGGTTCATCTTGAACCCTTCAACCTGATACAGCAGAAAAGAATCACATCATAGTTAACTTAGAGTCATTAACATCTGCAAACTAAAGAATGCACATTCTTGCAAAATTCTAAGTCAACAGTTTTTTGGAAGGCTTGTCCAGTAACTTGGCCAAATTTGAATATCGTGAAATCATGAACAAAATCAAATATCATCAGTTACCACTAGTTTTTTTTTTTTTGACAGAAGTTATAACTAGCTTAATACATTGAAGAATGAATGTTCTTTCAAAATTTGATACTCCTGAAAGAAAGAGTCAAATAAAGATTATATGAATTTTAATTTGTCCTAGATAATATGTGACCTAGAGAACTTTCAACTAGGATGCTGACCATTTTACTTTTATGCCAAGTCAGTACTCAAAAACCAAGTAGTAATTTTTATTAGCAACAACTTAAGCATATAACAAAATAAACTCAATCAAGTGAACCCGAAATGGGATGGATATACATTCAATGCAAAACTGAAATGGGAAAATTACCATCATTCTTGCATAAGCTGATCCAATACGGCCAGCTCCGATAACACCAACTGTTTGTCCCTTGAGCAAGTTTCCAACAAATCTGCCAGAAAAACAAAATCAAAACCGTTATTCCAGCCTTCAGAAGAGTGTATAGTGCACTCAGAATTCAAAGTTTGAAGACTAACGAAGAAGAACTTGCACAATATTTAACAAAACTCTTAAGTGAAACAAGAAAGGTTTATTTTCATACAGATGAGGTAGCCAGCCATCATATAATCCTGCCCTCATGAACTCATCTGCCTCAACTATCCTTCTAGCAGCTGCCAACGTCAGAGAAGCTGCAAGCTCTGCCGTAGTCTCTGTGAGCACTCCCTACCAAACACAATGAATGATATGTAACCAAGGTTATAACAAATAACTTCCTCAACACGCACAGATACCATAACTACAACCAAATCAGCATCACACATACATGCATGTATCAGAAGGTTTAGCAGTACAAGTCTAAAGAAATCCCTCATCCAAGCATACATGATAACTTTGAAATTTACGAAAAAAAAGACTAACTAACCACATACATTTAAAATGTAAATATAACAGTGTTAGTGTAAAAATGATACAGGGATGAAAGAGAAAGCTTACAGGAGTATTTCCAACAGCAACACCATATTTGTTTGCAGCATTGACATCGACATTATTATAACCAACAGCCATATTACTGAAAGCTTTGCCTCCTGCTTTGCTCAAAGCAGAGAACAACTCTTCTCCCCAGTCTTCAGTCAGCTGCAATAGTAAATAAATTTAAGTAAATTACACATCCCTCTCCCGAGAGTTGCTTTTATGTTAAAATTTACACTCTCCACTCCTCCATAAACACTTTAGTACATACCAATATATTCAAACTACGCATTTTTCCCCTATATTTTTGATTCGGAGTATAGTTAACATATAATTTAAATCGTGTTGTAAACTATGGAGCAGTACAAGAAAAAATACATTTTTTGAACAAAATTACTAAAACCAATAAAAAAAAAGCTATTTAGAATTGAATTTTATATACTTAAATCATAAAACTAACCCAGAAGTAAAAAAAAAACACATAAAACCAAAAAAACCTATCATTTCAAAGTAAAAATAGAAACATCACATGAATTTCGATCAGTTATGAATTTGACGATGAACATAAACATGAATTCGATCGTGTATGTAATTGATACTATGATGATTACCTGTCCAATAACTCCATCACACTTATCACCAATCAAAGCAATGATATCTTCAACAGACAGAATTGTTTTCTTCTCAGTACATATCTGAATTCAATAAAAACACATTTAACACTTAGAAACCATTGATTGACTCAACAAAGAATGAAGCAAAAGAAAAAGAAAAAAAAAACAGAGTTGATTACTTCAAGACGACAATCTTGTTGAATGAGAAGGTTAATCCAACGAGTTCCAGGCATTGATTTAGTGCTAACAACTCTGTATTTTCCATTTGGGTTCCATACTTCAATTGAAACTGGTTTCGCCATTGAAGGAGTGAGTGTAGGAGGTGATGAGCGAACTTTTAGTAACGGTTTTGCTTTGTTGCTTATTGTAGTAGTAATAATATAAGAGAATTATTGAGTGATTCGGTGTGAAATTGTGGATAATACTAATATGTTTCTGACCAATCAAATTGATGGATTGTCAAGACTTTGACTTTTTGGTTGCTTGATCATGGAACGATGATGTGTAGAGGATTTGGATCCTTTTATTTGAAGTTAATGTGAGGTGTTGAGATAGGGGGAAGAGATGAGTTGATGTAACGTTTAGGCCTCTCATTGCAAAAGGATAACATCCATTTTATCCTATTTCTTCCCACACAATAATTTGGATCTTTTTTTAACCCTTAACAAAGAGTTTATAACATGTAGTTCGGCCGAAAAGTAAATAAAATATGACCAAATATTATTCTTATCTAATAATCTAATGTAAGTTTGGTCGTTGTGTTGTTTGTCGTGTTGTACGATGTTGTTTGAAAAATAGACTTCAAACAATTATAAATGTAATTAATGATTTGAGTGTCAACGTTTCAGATCTGAAATAAGATTATTCTAATCACTTTGATTTTATTTTATGATTTGTAGACATTTTTATTGTTGTGGCTTATTAGAGTGATATAAATTTGTTTGGAGATTTATCATTTACATTTTTAAAAACATTGAATATGTGGTTGTATTTGATGTGTTCTATCAATTTTAATTAATGAATATAGTTTTGATTTTGTCAAATTAAAGTAAAAATTTACCATAAAATTAATGTATTTTTTTTTTACGTATAAAGTACAAAAATTAAAATAAAAAGAAAAATAATAATAAATTCACATATAATTTATCAACCAAGTAAGTCAAATCAGATAGTTTCCATAAAAAAAAGTCAAATCATAGGCATCTGAAAATTTAGTTAAGTTATCACATGTGTATACGTGAGCCATGCTCGATCGATAGTTCGATTCCTCTGCCCCTTGCTCCTTAATACACAAATCCATTACAAACTCGAATGCAAGTTCATGATAATGCTTTCAAATGCATTACAAACCATAGTCACATAATTCGCCGGTTTATTGGGGAACCGCGAATTGGTTCGTACGAACCGGTTTGTAGTTTGTCGACATATTGGGTCGCCGGAATTCGTACCAAAATTCGTGAAACCCAACGAACCGAAGTACCATGAACGCGTTTGAACACCATGGACATTTACCTAAGTTTTAAGCTCTCAAACGAAGGTGTGAAATCGATTTTGAAATGGCAATGAAGTGTGGCTGCAGTTTTCTGTGTTTTTCTTGCGGCTGCAGTTTTGTTTTGTGTTGTTAGGTTGAAGAAGACAGGTGATTGGGCTAGGCTGCAAATGTTCCTGACCCGGCCTATTTAAGTTACTCTTTATCTTGGGTTTTTTTTTTGTTCAACCATCAAAGAGATTTCGACCCACCAAAAAACATGAATCAAGATGCACTTTAATATTATTTTTGAAATACATATTCCAATCATTTACTTATGTTAATCATTCTTTATTTTTTTAAAAAAATATTTTACTTTTAAAATTGAAAACGAAAGGTTAGAGAGAGACGAAAGTGAATTTAAGTTTTTTTAAAGCTTTTCTTTTTCTTCTTTCTCGGTAACTAGGAGTTTTTTAATGACTGTTATTATTGTATCAAAATCTGAACATTGGTAATTTCTCTTTTTTGTAAACTATGCATAGGTATCTAAACTAATTTAATGGTTATTGTTAAAAAAAATAACAATAATTAAATTACTTTGTAAATAGTTGTCAACAATAATTAAAAAAATAACAATAATTGAATTACTTTGTAAATGGCAGTCAACGATGCATTTTTACTCTTTTTTTATTTTGGAAAGACTTAATATTTTTACTCATGTGTTTTAATTTTTAACTAAATATTTTATTTTATTCACAACGTACCAAATAATATGTTAAAAACGTACCGCGAACCCAAATAGCTTACCGACTATGTATATCCCCTTCGAGGAACTTCGTATAGTGTTCTAAATAAGTATGTAAAAAATATGTTAAAAATTTAAAAGTTTAAGCACAATTAAGCAAATTTTAATTTTACAAGGACTAAAAGTATGTATTGGTCCCTGTTAAATTAAAATTTGTTTAATTATACTTAAACTTTTATATTTTTATATGATTTTTAACAGACATGTTAAGAACATTATAATAATCTCTTTTATAAAAAATTAGAATTTTATAACATGTAATGAATTAAATATAAATTTTTTTAAACGCCAAAAATTCAAGATAAAACTAACGAAAATTTGGACCTAAAAATAAAATTTTGAGCAAACTTATTGCGGCGGAACGTTTTATAATGTTTTAAAAAAGTATGTAAAAAATCATTAAAAAATTTAAAATTGTAAGCATAATTAAACCAATTTTAATTTAACAGGGACTAAAAACACTAACGGAAAATTTTGTAGGGACTAAAAAGTGTGATTTGTTTTTATAGGGACTAAAAAAAATCACTTTTAAGAGAGTGTTGCATCCGTTTGTTACCGTTTTTAAAAAAAAAATCTAAATCTAAAAAAAAAAAGAATTAAAGAGTGTTAGTTTTAATGGGTGATTTTATCGTATCTTTGTTAAGAGGATTTGGCAGATTTTTTTGATGCACATGCAGTTTCTTTGTTGAGAGAGTTTAGCATAATTTTTTGGATGGAATAGATCAATGGGTGTGTGTTTCTATTGGTTGTTATATCAATTCTGTTTGCAATTGTGCTGTGATTGAACCACGTTGGGCGTTTAATATAATGAATGAATTTTTATTTGCTCTCTAAAAAAAATAGTTTTCATTTTCTATTATATTTTTTGTTAATTAAATATTTTTTTATTAGTAACGTACCGATTATTATATTTGAATGTACCATAAACCCAAATAGCGTACCGACTCTGTATACCCCACGTACCTATTTTTTTGAAAGTCGCGAACCGCGTACCGAATTCGTACCACGTACTGAAGCGAATGGCGAACCGTGTGACTATGTTACAAACTACAAAGCACAAAAAACTAGAAAGTTTAAAACATAAGAATCAAAGTTTGAAAATATCCCGAAATGAAACATGATTGAACATCTTTGCCTAATGATTGGGACCCAAAAGTGCGAGAAGAAAAGCCCTATAGTTGCCAGATGTTTCAGCGTGAACTGCATCATTCAATGTTTTCTTGTATTTCTTTGCATATTCAGCTTTGATATATTGCATATCAATCTCAGTCCTTGTTACAATTACCCTTATCAGTGTGTTATCATTAGTACCTAAACCTTTCATTGCCTTATACAATACCTGCATAGTTACAAAGGTATGAATATACAAATTTTGTGCATAGGAAAATTAAGAAATTTAAAAGGTTTTATGGTATTCTTAATCTATGAAACACTGATACATACAACGGACAGACTAAAAGAAGCACACTGTTATTGAACACAAACTGTGCCTATTGCACAAAAGACTAAAAGAAGCATTTTCCAAAAGTTGAAGTGAAGACGAATACCTTTGCAAAATACTTTCCTGGATTAGTAGCACATTGAATTATTGTCAAAAGCGCGTTACCGAAATTCCCTGAAGCTTCATTCTTTACTGCCTGATATGATTTCAGCTTGGAAATCAATACTTCAATAGATAAATGAAGTTGAATAAATAAGATTAATGTGATCAAAATACCTTCTTCAATGAGTGACCATACATGTCATGATAATAAGAACTGACTGCAGCCAAATGTGCGGCACTCCTTTCACTGAATATTTGGACAAAAGTCTTTTCATCAGTTCCGAGTTTCTTTTCCCCTGCTTTGTAGAGAACCTTTGCATCCTTCTCGGCGAATTCTCTATTAACCTCAGGGCCTTCGTGGCGAGGGCCGAGGGGTGCTTACATATGCAAGCAAAATCTAAACAGTTTTTTGCATAAATGGATTAGTTTTTAGTAGACGCACCTCCTTTGTTTTATTTTATTAACTTGAAAACAAAGAACTAAGACAATATCAATCAAGCAATCAAATGCGAAATTTTTTTTGCATCCTATGAGGAAAACCTATGAACTATGGTCAATTAGACATTTAACATTTTGAATCTAGATAGACAAACACTTAAAAGTGTGTACCTTGTTATCAGGAAAAGTTGAAATAGAAAAAATAAAACTGGTCACCCTCTACTACATAGAGGTGGAAACGGATTTCAAAATTTTCCATCTCTAAATTATTTCTGTTGTTATTTAAACCTTTTATAGTAGTGTCTGATGGCATACACTATATTCAGAACTAATACGATAGGAGGATCCATAATGTGACTAATTTGTGAAGTGATGATTAAGGCTCAATATAAACAGCATTTACACATAGAAACCTTACCTTTTGAAGATCCCCCGAAGTGTTTGATTTGACTTCATGCTCGAGATAAACACCAAACTTTGAATGGTATAACTGTTTTAGATATTGTAGTTGGGATGGTGCGCGTGAACAGATTACTTCGGTAGCAGCTTCAAGGTTTCTGTCCACAACTAGCGACTTCCAGATGATTTCCGCATCACGTGCTGCAGGGTCAGGCATCCAAAGTAGAACAGCAGTCTGAAAAATCGAAAAGTGTAAGAGAACAAAATATTATATGAAAAATGACCACTAGAAAATTCAAAAATATGAAGAGAGCTGAAGAGAGAAGTACTAAGATATTGAAAACTTGATATGCTCTGTATGATCTTTCAGTGCAACGGTTGGATTGATTGATTTTGCATTTTACAAAAAGTTATTACATTTTGTAATGTAAAATATTGATCTATAGTTTTGATTGATCTCATCTTTTAACTGTTTAACACACTCTTTACAAAGTTATCTACTTGTAAGATTCCAGAATTAGACTTCCAGAAATATAAACAAACAATGAAAAATGTATTAAGTAGAAGATAAAACGTATGTAATTTGAAAAACATGATCTTTGAGTGTATAGTGTATACTCATTAGTAATTTAGTACCTCTAACTTTCCACTTAGCTCCGAAACCAAGCGTTTCGAAAGCTCCTCTGAGTATGTTGTTCGATATTCTTGTTGGATGTAGGCACGCTGTGTCGCATCTCGATGAGCAAGAATGTTGATCACAGCATTTGTGTCACAGCCAAATCCTGTGAAACCATAGAATTAGAATGAAATAAAGGTTTCATGGAATATACCAATAGACTTTCCTTACAAGTAATCTCTTTATACAAAGACTAATTCAGACAATGCTTTGGAATATAACCACACATGGAAGTACACTTTTTTCTAAAATGAAATTAGATGAAAAATACTTATTTTGAGAATAAAAGTGTGTTGTAGCAGAAGTCAATGAAATCATTAGTAGAGTTTTACTTTCTTCCAAACTTTGAATGCTCATTCTTCACCATTTCCTCTTGTTCCTCAAAAAAATGTAGATCTATAGTACATGCAAACATTTAATATATCTACAAAATTAATGAAAATATCCGGTCTTACAAAGAAATTGATGCAATCTATGATACAATTCAATTTTATAATGATTTGGGTATACGTTGAATAACTTATTATATATCAATTTTGTAATATCAAGTTTGCCAAAACTCAAATCCAAATATGATATTAGAATCTATTAAACCACCAGGGTCACGCTTCATATATCCATTCCTAGATGTGAGAAGGGTAGCCTCAGTGACCCAACATATCTTGGATATGGTTTAATACTATATTAAAATTTAGGTTGAGCCAAAAACAACTCTTATGGCGTGTAAGATGAAGTCCAACTCCACTTATTGACTCACATTTAGGCCAAAAACAACCATTTTTTTATAAGCCGATTTTGTGGAATGAAAGAAGGATCAATTTTTACAAACATGTTACTACCCTAAAAAAATGTCATAAGGCATGATTAAAAGCATGCAACCTTGGAGAGAGATAAGAGAAATAGGGTACCTTTGAAAGCACGGTAAAGTTGCATCGAATCATCTCTAGGAGAAGGGGGAAATGGAGGTACAACCAGTGTAGCCATCTTCTTCTACTTGTCTCAATCAATTTTCTTAAACGTACGTTTCTTTCAATATCAAAACAAGGGTATTTATAGATCCAAGGTGCTGCCATGAATTTGGCACAAAATTAATTAACAATTACTCCCTCCGTCTCAAATTGTATGATGTTTTGGGCATTTTACAAATGCAATTAATATTGTATGGAAAAGAAATATTATGAGTTGTTTTACAAAATTGTCCTTAATAAATAATATGGGAAAGATAAATGAAAGAATTGAAAGAAGAGAGAATAATAAATAGTTAAGTTATAATAGAAAAAGTAACATTCATATTGCATTGGTATTGTAAAGCGACATATAATATGGGACAATTTTTTTTCCCTAAAACATACAATTTGAGATTTTTCCCTAAAACATACAATTTGGGACGGATGGAGTAACACTAATTGACAATCAGTCGGTCATTATAACTGATTGACAAAACGTTTGCATTAAATTATTTATTTCCTTCTTTACTTATTCTATCTTTAATTGACTTAATTAATTAGTTTTGACTTTTTTTTAAGAATATTAGTTTTGACTTGATTTTCTTTTTCATAAAATTATTTCTTTCCATTTATTTTTCCTTTTTATTCTATTTTTTTTTATGTTCTTTTCTTTTTTGGGTTTTTGTAATTCTTTTTTAATATTGATTGGGTTGGAGTCTTGGAGATCCCATTTTCAAAACTTTTGTTTTTATTTTATTAATTTTTTTTATTGAACTGAAGTTGGCCCAAATAAAAAAAACTTAGTTAAAAAAATTATACGAAGACACTCTTTTAGTTATTTTTAATTATAAAATAAAAATTTAGACAGACAAAATTCGAGTACAAAATTGGAAATATAAAAGATGTAGCCCAAAATTCTATTCCGATAGAAAATATTGTTCCTATTGTAGTGGCATATTTCCTATTTTAATGGGATTGGATTTCTTAATTAAAATTTAAATTAATATTTAGCAAGAGACTTCTTCCTTAGGAAAAGGGTTTTCTCCACATAATTAGGAAAAGGGTTTTCTCCACATAAAAACCGCATCGCAGAAAGCCTTCACTTATTTTAATAAGGATTGAACCCTAATTGCGATAGAAGAAAGATGAAGGTGAAGGGTTGTGACGGGGTTGTGTTTGAGCTTGAAGAAGCTTTGGTGCATGCATCTTCGACTGTCAAAAAATTGATAGTGGAAAATATATCTAGCAGAGGATGCTTTGGTGGATGCCTCTTTGGTAGCGGCCAGGGTGAGAATTGTGAGATCAGTTTTGCTGAAGAGATATCTAGCGAAACTCTGTTGAAAATTAACGAGTACGTGAAGAAACATGCAGAAGCTGGAGATGATGAAGAAAGTCTCCGTAGTTGGGACCTTGAGTTCATCGAAGTTGAACGCCACATATTGTTTGCCCTAGTCTTAGTAAGTTATTATTGCTTTTCTCATGTCATACTTATATTTTTACATGTAACATCATGATGTTAGTTTGATTATTTTGGAGTTAAAATTTGAGATTCTGTTTGCTATGTGAAATTTATGTTGAGATACAGTCAATACCCTAACTTGGTTGGTTGAAGTGATTAGTATTAACATATTTTGTCAATGGTAGTCACTCATATATTACAAACAATTAGTGTCTATTAGTCTCTAACCCTTTAGTTCCCTAATGAGCTGTAAATTATTGTGTCAGATTTACCATTCATTGTGGCAGATTGTGTCAATGAACTAGAGTTATTCTGATTTCTGATTTATTTTGATCTATTGTATTTGATTGTATACTCAGTTAGATTTAATGGACTTCCTAAAATAGAGCCATGACCTCTCTTTTGTATGGCTATATAATCATTGTAAATATACTGAGAAAATCAATCGAATAGAAACATTTTGACCTAAGTTTCCGTCACTTCAATATTCTCAACAAAAAAAAAAACCATTGAAAATTCATAGTTTGGTCATAAGCTAGACAAGTTAACCAGATATTGTTATAGCCAGGATTAAAATTGGATACCTGGAGTATATTGTTATAGCTAGATTGGTGAACTGGGGACCATAAAGAAATTTTTAGCAAATGAGGTACATAGTTCAAACCCTAAAAACTAGCATCATAATAGTAAACTTGGTTGCCCCTCCGAAAAATTCACTTGAGTAGAGTCCAACCACAAGCATATGTTGAGAAATTTCATTCAAATTAAACACAAACAGTACATGAATTTGCAACATGGAATTGGAGGTTGAATTTTTTTTTTTTTAAAGGTGGAGGTTGAAAATGTTGGAAGTTATGTAGCTTTTTACATGTGTTGTCTAGAGTTGGTGTTGTTGTTATTGAGGCTCCGGTGATTGCAGCAAGACTAGTTAAAATCATAGTAGCAAGTGTTTTTTGAGGTTGACGGAGACTTGGTTTCGTGAATTTGTGTGTTTAGGAAGTTTACCTGATATAGTTTGAGTGTGTTTGCCTGCTTTTAGAGACTATGCTATCTCTAGTTGGCTGTATTAATTATTGTTTTTGTGTAATTTTCATATTGTCTTATCATTTGACTTTCTCCGGTTTTTCAGGCAGCACACTATCTCAGAATTAGGGATCTTCTGGATTTGTCATGCGAGGCTGTGATGACAGAGAATGATACGACTCCTCAGGAAGAAGAGGAGTATCAAGGCACAACAATAGGGAAAGAAAAAGGGAAAAATATAATAAGTGAAGAGCTGTTGGGCCAGCAGTGTAGTATGGAAGAAAGAGGGGGGATCCATACAGTAAATCTGATAAAAGGAGGGAGCTCAAAATGGGGTAATGCCGCAAGATCTTCCTTAAAATTATACATAGAAAACATTAGTGTTAAAAGACTCTCTGATGAAGAAGTGGCCAATCTGGCAGAAGAATATAGAGCTTACAAAATCCAACAATGTCTGGCAACAGTCCTCAAACCAATGAAGTACAAATCGAGGTATAGCAGAGGGGGTGTGCAGTCAGTAACAAACCGTAACAAGGAGCATGGGATATTTACAAAGATTGAACGTTTTGCGAAGACTACTAGAGGGGGTCCTCTTCGTAGAAGGATAAGCGGGAGTGAAAACCTCCCGCAACATTATTTTTAATAATTTTCCAAGAGTCCGACAAAAACATGCTATGTTAAAATTAGAGTAGTTTATGCAAATTTAAACTTGTAGTTTCTTTCTTTCTTGGATGGTACTTGCTCAAGATTTATTAATGTCTGCTCCTTTCGTTTTCTAAATTTTGCATTGATGTCCTTTTAACTTAATTTGCTTGCTAATCTGGCAACACACACTATGCTTTAATTAGTTTGTGTGTCTTGGAAAAGATGCGCTTGCCTTTGGGTTCATGATAATATTTTATATGGAATTTTTCTGGTTGAAGGCAATTATGATTTTCAATGCTTTACTGTTGAAGAATGCAATTATGCAAAAGTTCTTTTATGAATTCATTGAGATGGAACATAGAGGAAATAAAGTATGCAAGTTACAAGATCTTTAAAGACTACCTGTATTTTCAAAAAAATTGTCACTAAAACTTAGCATTGGTTTAATCTCTTCCCTTTTTTTCCCTTTCTTATTCATCCCATCCTTTCTTGCCTTCCATTTTATTTATTTTTTCTAGATATTTTAGTTTTTTCATGTTGCCATCATGTGTATCAATCGAATAGGTAGCCTTTTAAATTATTAAGACGCGAGTGCTACGTCTCCCTGATTTGATTTCACCATACAATTCTTGGTGCAAGCAAACGTATCCAATGTGAGAGTGGGCGGCATACTAATGCAGGATAGCCACCCGTCGTGTTCTTTAGCAAGAAATTGGATAACCTTCTTTTAAGACTTATGTAAACTTTATTTACAACTTACCAAAAAATAACTTAACATAAATTTGCGACTTAGCTATTATGCAATGCTGCATTAACTTGTTGTGTGTGCCGGCATTTTAAAATAAACTTGTGTGTCGGGGAGAGAGGGTGCCTTTTGTGGTTGCAAATAGGAGAAAGAGTTTCTCGCCAAGGTCTTAACTCGTGAGAGAGTTCATGATCCATTGGATTGTGGTGGTACCCGGAGAGAAGCACAATTTTCATAATTTAGGGTATTGAAATGTCAAGATCAATGAGGGGTAATATGGTAAGCTACAAATAATTTAGAATTTATTCTAATTAAATTACTTTAATATAATTTTGTTAGTAAAATAGACCAAAATGTATATTTTAACTTAAGAAATGAGACGATTGTAAAAAAAAAAAAACTTAAGAAAGTATAAAAGTGTAATATTAATATCTTTGAGGAGAGAAGAATGCTTGATTGAGCTTATGAAAAAGAGTTTATGCAAATAATTAAGCTTTTATATTAATTCATAAGATCTTACTAACAAAAATTGTAAATTCATAAGTTATTTTTTCATAAGTTACCTTAACAAGCTTATAAATAATACATTAATATTTATTTGTTTGCATAAACTGTTTTGTATAAGCTCTCAAACAAGTCAATCCAAACAGACACTACTTTTGTTTTAATCCGTAACAAACAAAACCTACAAAAGAGTGCACCCTCGTCTTATAAGTTGATTTTTTATTTTTTATTTTTGTTCAATATAATTTTTTAATTTTTATTAAAAAAATAATATATAATTTTTTAATTTGGTTTGTTGGACTTTAGCCCGTTTGTTCATTAAAAAAAACGCTAGAAGAAAGTTTTTTTTGCCACAAAGAATAAATAGAAAACAAAACCCCCAATTTGTTTTTATCCAATACCGTCGATACAGCATATACCGTTTTTTTTTTTTTTTTTTTTTTTTTTTAAGTTGGGATTAGATTTTGTTGATTTAGTTTTTTGGAAATTCTTTTTTGAGGGAGTTTTTTGGAAATCTTGTTGACTTAGTTTGTTGCAAAATATACGAATGAAAGGATAGTGTTTTTTTTGTTTTGTTTTTTAAATGGAAAGTATCGGTGCTTGCGATACTATATATTGGGCGAGAAATATATTTACTCAATTATCTAGTGTTTTGGTGACCAAGGAACCCTTCGAACCCTTTTCACGAACCTGTGATAATTGTGATTATGAAGGTAAAGTGTTGCGACGGCGTCGTGTTGAAGCTTGAAGATGCTTTGGTGTATGCATCTTCGACCGTCAGAAAATTGATAGGAGAAAATATATCTAGCAGGGGATGCTTAAGTGTATGCCTCTTAGGTGGCAGCCAGGGCGAGAACTGTGAGATCAGTTTTGCGGTAGAGATATCTAGCAAAACTCTGTTGAAGATCAATGAATATGTAAAGAAACATGCAGATGATAATGAAAAAAGTCTCCGTAATTGGGACCTTGAGTTTATCAAAGTTGATCGCCGCACATTGTTTACCCTAGTATTGGTTAGTAATTTTTGTTTTTCTCATGTGTTACTTATTTGTTTACTTGTAACTTCATGATGTTAGTTTAAATATTTTGAAGTTAAAAAATTTGAGATTCTGATTGCTATGTGAAAATTTATATTGAAGTAGAATCAATTTCCTAACTTGAGTTTAAATATTTTTCTCCTTGCTCATGTTATTAATTAATGTTCCTATACACCTTGAAAAGTCGCAAACTGCTTTGAAGTCCAAGAGTAGTTTATGTACAACAAACACCCACACTAACAAAAAAGAACAATGAAAATTCATAGTTTGGTTGGATGCTAAATAAAGTTAGCCGGGTATTGTTACAGTCAAAATCAAAACCCGAGTATAATTTGCATAATCGAATGTATCATGTAAGTTACTTGCTAGATTGGTGAACCAACGACCATAAAGAAATTTTAAGGAAGAGGTGCACGGTTAAAATCCTAAGGGTGTGTTTAAATTGAGGGTTTAAGGGGAGGTTCAATTTTATTTTTTAAATTACGAACAATGTATAATGTTTTTCTAAAATAAATTAAGTGTTTTTGAAGTATTATATGATCATTTATCACATTGTTAAGTCAATTTTCTAAAAATCATTTTATAATGTCCGTAATTTAAAAAAGAAAGGTAAGCCCTCCCCTCCCCTCCTAAACCCTCCATCCAAAAACACCATAAAATTCACTTAACATATGTTCAGAAATTTGATTCAAACATAAATTCGCAATATGGGATTGGAGGTTGGGAATGTTGAGAGTTATATAGCTTTTTACATGTCTTTGTATTGGTGTTGTTGTGGATATTGAGTTTGTTTGCCAGTTTTTAGAGACTATGCTATCGCACCATGCCTATATCTAATTGGTTGTATTATTGTTTCTTTGTAATTTGCAAATAGGGTTGAGAATAGGTTAGACCAGATTTTGATAGGCCTGAGCCTGGCTTATGAAAATTTTTGCACCTACAATTTTTTTTGTAAGTCCGGGCCTAGTTTATGGCCTTTCATAGGCCTATTTTTCTTTTTTTACCTGACGTGGAAGCCTACTTCATATTAAAGTCATTAAATATTCAATTTTATCTACTTCTAACTAGACCAAATTGGCCTTAAAGCCTATTTCGATGCAAGGCATAGACCTTAAAAGCCTATTTAAAAAGTCCATTATTTGAGTTTTTTTTTTCTTTCTTAATTTTTATGTTTAATTAATATAAATAAAAAATAAATAATATGCATGAATAGGTTAGCCTATCAGGCATCGTAGGCTTTTTTTATAGAATATGTTTGACCTATTTACTTAAATAGGTTTTTTCAAAAACCTAATCCTAACCTTTTTCATAAACAAGACAGGCGAGGTGTAACCTAAACAAGCCAGGCCGTAGAATCCTATAAGCCGTCCTGGCCTATTCCCAACCCTATTATTGCATTGTTAGATTTCTTTGCTATTTTGTTGTTTTGCATACTGTCTTATTTTGCTTGTCGATATTTCAGGCAGCACACTATCTCAAAATTGGGAACCTTCTTGATTTGTCATGCGAGGCTGTGATGACAACAAATGATATGATTCATGAGAAATTAAAAGGAAAAAATATAATAAGTGAAGAGGTGTTGGGCCAGCAGTGTAGTATAGAAGAAAGAGGAGGGATCAATACAGGAAATCTGATAAATGGAGGTAGCTCAAACTGGGGTAACGCACCAACTTCCTTAAAATTACTCTTAGAAAACATGAGTGTTAAAAGACTAACTGATGCAGAAGTGGCCAAGCTGGCCAAAGACTATAGAGCTTGCAGAATCCAACAATGTTTAGCAACAGTCCTTAAGCCAATGAAGAACAATTCGAGGCATAACAGAGACGGTATGCAAACAGTAACAAACCGAAATAATGAGAAGGTGATGTTTACAAAATGTGATCGATTTATGAAGGCTGCAAGAGGGAGTCGTCGGCGTCACCGTAGAAGGAATGGAAGAGGGAGGGAAAATTTCCAGCAACAGTATTTTTGATATAATTTAAGCTTGTTGTTTTGTTCTTATTCATACTAGAATCTTTAAACTCCTATTGATGTGATCGTAGAACGCATCGGATGCCATTTGCAAAATATTTATTCATGTCCGCATTTTCGTTACTTTTCCTGTTTTCTAAATTATTATGCATTGTTTGCTTTGGAAAAGATGTGGTTGGCTTGGCTTCATGTTCTTGAACATAAATTATTATACGGAATTGTTCTCTAAAAAAACTATTAGAGAAACCATTAGAAAGGATTTAGAGGTCAATGAGTTGGACTAAAACTTGGTTTATAATAAAACACTATGACGTAATTTGATCCATGTAGCCAACCCCACTTAGTGGAATAAAGCTTGGTTGTTATTGTTGTTGTAATTGTTCTTGAACATATTTGAAGGTAGTAATGATTTTGAATGCTTTACTATATAAAAGAATTCTTTGAGATGGAGTATAATATATGTTTGCATTCTGTGCTTAAGGATGCTACTTAGTGTAGTATAACTACAACAGTACTAAACATCAAGGCCAGGAAAAGAGAAGATACAATGATTAAGATATGATAATGCAATTTTGCTAGCACAACACAAGATGACTTTATGATGCAATTGAGTTTTGAGTCTTGTTAAAGTTTTGTACACATAACACAAGATGCATCCTCCCTTGCATTTATATGACAGTGACACTTTAATTGTTTTTATCACAGGTAGAGAAACCAAGAAAGAAAAGATTCATGAGTGGTACCTCTTTCCTTTCAATGATTTTTTTATTGGCTAATGCTGTTTCTTGCGAAACATTGCTTCGCGAATGTATCAATGGATTGAATTTGTTAATTTTGTGACTCTAGCATTAACATTTTTGTTAACCCAATCGCCCGTGATTTACACAAAAAACAGGATCCAATGATGGCAATCCATTCGGGACACCTTCGTGATCATTTTTTTCGCGGCATTTAGCAGTGCTCTTTTTTATTTCCTCGCCAACGCCATCTTTCCTTTTTTTAGCATTTTGTGGAAGTTTAAACCACGTGCTTTATTCTATTGTTCCAATCCAGCAAATACTTCATGAACAAAAATTAAATTGGAAGTGAATTTTCCGTCCCACGGGTGTTCAAAATTCTGCCACAATTGGATTTTGAGACGGAATATGTAACAAAATGCTTTTGTCGTAAATTTTTGGGACAAAATATTACTATTAGTCTTGTAGTTGAAACGAAATTCGGGACATTTTTATTTAATAAAACATGAGTCCTTCATTCTTTTTCAAAATGCTGAGACGGAATCACAAAATTTGTGCTAACTTTGAGACAAAGTTTGTGACAGAATTTATTTTTGATTTATTATTTATAAATTGACTGGAATGAAAATAAAAATAAATTCGATAAAAAAAATATTAACTTGTGACAGACTCCTCTGTATTGATATGTCACAAATTAAGTGAATTTATCACAATAAATTGTATCTATTTTCTAAAATATAAAATATATTCCAATAAATTCATACACAACTACACATCCATTCTTTCAATACTAAATATCTCACCATACTAAAAATAACACACATGTATCTCTCAGTAACATCAAAGTTTAATCGATCCCTTCAAAAATAAAAGTTGATTTCAAAATGTCTATAAAATATCTTAACTACATATTCATTTTATCAATACTACTCGTTAACTTTGTGGATGCATGTTGTGCCAGAAGAAGTCCCACATGGACCCATCGTCAATGTGAATGAAAAACATGCATGTCTTTGAAATTATCCATGGAGAAGTAATTTCAAATAGACAACCATATACAATGAAACCTCATGAGCATGGGTTCAGCTCAGGTTGGATAATTGTTGGAAGAAAAAGTTGATAAGGGAAAGTCTTAGCCCTTATGTTTAAAGGTGAGAAAAACACAAGAAGGGTGTTGAACTTTGTTGACTTTTTCAAAAAAAAATTCGAAATGTTTGTAAATTGGTCAGAGTCTGGAATCGAAAACAAAGTTCAGTCCAAAGTCTGAAACAAAGTATGAATGCAGCGGATAAATCAGAGAGAGAGAGAGAGAGAGAGAGAGAGAGAGAGAACATAACAATTTGTACTAGTTCCTCTAATAAATTGAGAGTAGTCTAGTCCCCTTGCACATCCAAGAATTTTCACTATAATCACTAAGATTACAAATGCTCAAGCACACAAGAAAGAGGTCTCTATTGCTCAATCACACAAGAAAGAGACTTCCTCTGCTCAATCACAACTGAAAAGAGACTTTTACAATTTAACTTAATTAAATAAAATATTGTTTGGGTTTCACATTTGATATACAATCAGAGGTGTAATCAATACATTTCAGTTTGGACTTTGAGACTTAACAATTTCTAAGATATGAAAGTTTATAAGAAATTCTCTAAGTATTTGTGCACTATTGATTTTGACATAGTAAGAGCACTTGTAAAATTTCATAGGTTTTCTTTATTCTTCAAGTCTTCGGCTCCATATATAGTGGAAAATTTGAGAGACGTTGGAGTGTTAGTACATCTATTTGAGTCCTTGAGAAGCTTGATCCAAGATGTTGGAATGTTACTTGATTTAGGTAATGCAATTGAGTAGTCATTTGAAATTATTTTGCCTCAATTGAAATTATTTGTTTCGTTCCCTTTGTCCTTGTATTCCATTGTTTGTTTTTGCACATGGTCACAAGAAGACAAATTATACTATCAAAATCTGATAGCGACCTTCTTTCAGAAGGCGATAAAAGCAGTCAGAGTTTTCTGATGGTGACGTATCCTTTAGAGTCTGAAAAACCTCCAGGGTTTTCAATCCTTCAGATGCTTTTGACCTTCAAAGTCTTGACATGTTCAGAATCTGATCTAAATCTTTAGTTTCTCATATGCTTTAGATGCTCTTGTATATGTTCGGAATCTTGTTCTCTCAAACCCAAAACTTAATTTAACAGTTTAAATTTAATTTTATGATCCTGCACACTTAAACATATATTATCATATCTAATTGTTCTTTTATACTTTGTTATCATAAAAACTTAGAGGTATTGTACAAAACCTATTTTGGTTCAACATGGTTGTTCCTGCCATTTTAGGGCCCAAGAAACACAAAAGTTTGAGAATGAGTGTTGATAATTGAGCTATCAACAAAATTATCATCAAGTATCGATTTTCAATGCTCAGACTTAATGATTTACTAGATCAGTTGCGTGGTGCTACCTTTTTCTCAAAGATTGACATTCGTAGTGGGTTTCATCAAGTCAGATTGAGGCCAAGATTGACAGGTAGGGTTGTGCTTATCAAATTTGTCTTGCATTCACTTTTGATTTATTTTTTTCTCCTTATTCAATAATTTTTTTCTTTGGATCCCTATTTAAATCTTTTTTAGGGGGTGGGAGTGAGGATGTTCGTAAAATTCATTCATTCCATTAGGATAAGGTACGTGAATATAATGAGTTTGGAGGTTTGGTATTAGAAGAATTAAAAAGTTTAATTTGACGTTGTTTCAAAAGTAGTGTAGGTGGTTGCATATTTATCAGGGAGGATTGTGATATAAAGTGTTGGAAGCTAAAAATGGGGTAGAGATGAACTAAATTAGATGTGGTGGTAATAAGGTGACAAGTGTTGGAAGGACTTGTGTAGGGGAGGGAGTAGGAGTGGGTGATCGGAGTGATTTAAACATGGTTTGGCAATAGGAATAGGTAACAGCTAAAGTATTTCTTTTGGGAACGATCTTTGATTAGAAGGAGGTCTTTTACGCTATAGATTTAGCTGTCTTTTTTATCTTCATGCTGGCACTAATATTTAAGTGGAGAAGGATACTTTTTGCATGGGAGGATCAACAGGTTGCATATGCTGCTCTTTGTTGGATAATATTTTTTTGCTTGATAATATAGTAGATAAATAGATTTGGAAATATGATCCAGAAGAATGTTATTCAATAAAAAGAGTTTATCATTTATTGACTCTAGAAAATTATCATGTTCCTGTCAAAAAAAAGAAAAAGATTATCATGTTTGTGCACCTTTTACAAAGTTGATTTGGAATAAAACAATGTCTCTTAAAGTCTCTCTTTTACTGGGCGGGGTTGTTCATACAGATTCTTTATTTTGCTTCGATGGTTGCGGTGAGGAGGAATAAAAAAATCATCTTTTTATGGATTGCGGTTTTTTTTGGAAGTATTTGACCTATTGCTTTAAAGTGGTTGGATTTCTTGTGTCCTTACAATCATTGTTTGTACATATGTTATGCAATTTAGTGGTTATCATTTGTTCAGAAGGGATATTCGACATTGCTTTCAAGTGATCTGGTTATCTTGTAGTTGAGTTATTTGGAATGAAAGAAAATCAGTCTCTCTACTACAAAATTCAATATCTTGATTATATTTACTAAGATCAAACTTCATTCTTGATGGTGTCTAAAGGCTTGTAAACCTAATTTTTTTTATTTTAATGTTTGGTGGTCTAATCTGTCTTTGTATGAGTTATTCCACATCTTGATGTTGTTTTTATTTGCTCCTTGTTTTGCTACATTATCTTGTGAACTTATTTATTTATATTGTTTTTTTAAGAAGAAAGCCCAATTTGCTATATCCAATACCTTCGATACAGCAGTATACAGTTTTTTTATAAAAGAAAGCATCGTGCTTGTGATATTATGAATAGGGTAGAATCAAAAGATTGAATTAAATATTGATTCAATTATTTAGTGGTTATCGGTGACCATTAAACCCTTCGATCGAACCCTTTTTTAATTGTGATTGAAGGAAATATGAAAGTGAAGTGCTGTGACGGTATTGTGTTGGTGTATGGATCTTCGACGGCAAGGACGAAAATTATGAGATCAGTTTTGAAAAAGAGATATCTAGCAAAACACTATTGAAGATCAATGAGTACGTGAAGAAGCATGCAGATGCTGGTAGTACATCCTCCAACAGAATTAGTAGAAGTCTCTGTTCCTGGGACCTTGAGTTCATCAAAGTTGATCGCCACACTTTGTTTGCCCTAGTCTTGTTAGTTTTTTTTTGTTGCTTTTCTCATGTCATACTTATTTTTTTTTTTATCACTGTATACCATATATTTAGTTTTTGAAGAGGTATAACATATATTTAGTATTTTTTTTTTGGTAAAATTCATTGATTTTGACTGCGTTTTTACTATTTCTTATATCGATTCTAGAATAGTTGAGTAAAATTCTCCGATTTGGTTGTGAATTTACGATTGTCGATTTTGTTCTTCTCTTTTGACCTGAAGCAAAATTCCGATTTTAACAACTTGCATGTAACATTATGATGTTAGTTTAAGTATTTTGGAGTTAAAATATGTGAAATTTATATTAATGAGAATCAATATCCTAACTCGGTTGGTTGGTAAGTAATTAACATTAACATACTTTGGCAATAGTACTCACTCAACCATATTACAAACTATTAGTGTCTTTTGGTCTTTAACTCTAGTTCTCAACAAAAATATAAAACATTGAAAATTCAAAGTTTGGTTGGAAGCTAAATAATGCTAGCCAGATTTTGTTATAGTTAGGATCAAACTTGGATACCCCGATATAATTCGCTTAATCGAACGTTGAACGTCTCAAGTAGGTCGCTAGATTGGCGACCATAAAGAAATTTTAAGCAAGGAGGTCCAGGGTTCAAACTCTTAACTAGCACCATAACAAAAAACTTATTTGCCCATAGAAAAAATTCACTTGAGTAGAGTCCAACCATTAGCATATGTGTTCCGAATTTTTTTTCAAAAAGTACATGAATTTTGCAACATACATGGGATTGGAGGTTGGGAGTGTTGAGAGTTATCTTACTTTTTACATGTATCTAGCGTTGGTGTTGTTGTTTGTGGGTGTAGCAAATGTTATTGCAGCATTATTGTGCTGATAAGCTTCAAAAGTCTATAGAGGATAACACACGGTACACATTTTATGCCTCGAGACTTTTCTTCATTCATAGTCTTATAGTTTAGCTTTCTCTTGTTTTTCAGGCAGCAAACTATCTCAAAATTACTGATCTTATCAATTTATCATCCGAGACTGTGAAGGCAAAGACCAGAGGAAAGACCCCAGAAAAGAGACGCCGATATTACAATCTCAATAATGATATGACTCCTCAGGAAGAAGAGGAGTATTAGATGAATGTTCTGTCCTGTTAAGAGTCATGCATAAAGAAGTTGTGTTCAAATTAGATGACATTTCCTCAATATTTATTCATGCTTGCAATTTGATTACTTTTCTTGTTTTCTAAATTCTGCTTTGATGTCTTTTGACTCAAATTGCCAATGGAGCAACATTTTGCCTTGTTTGTTTTGGACAAATGTGGTTGGCTTGGTTCAAGAACTTTCTTAAATAGATTACAGTCAAATATATTGTGAAGAGAAAAATATTTGTTTGTGTCAACACACTTTGAGTCTTTGACCTCAACAATCAGGTATGTCAAAAGCTAGCCAATGGTTTTGTCATGTTGGTTTCTATGCTTTCGGTTACTTAACAAAGATGCCATTACATAATCATATACTATGTGCCAGCTATTTGGTTACTTAGCATGTCATGTAGGTTTCTTTGCTAACAATTTGGAGTTGTACTCCACATGCTTCAACTATTCATCACACTACTTCTGCTTGTTGGGCATGCCATTACATAACAATGTTGATCACTATAGTGACACGCTGTGTTCACCCTGGTTCATCTTTAGTCAATAGTCACACACAATACGATCACTGCTTTCCCAACAAGATCACCTTGCGTTATATGAACCTATCGGGGAGCATTATAATCAGAAGGAACGATAAACACATCATCGCTATCAAGAGACATATTAACGCCCTTTTCGACTTTTCTAACAAAAGTACTAGTTATGCCTCAATTACACACAAACACCAAATTCAAAACCAAAGCTAGTAGTGGTAATAAAAAACTAGGAAATGATATCCTCCGAAAAAAACTATTTTTTTTCAATCTCATACACCCTAATAGTATGAATAATAATATAAATGGAATTGTCAGCGTGTCTGTGAAGGAACAATTATCAGACCGACCCTGATTGAGTGAACGCGTGGCTGAGCCGTCAAAATGTTATATTTTTGCCAATTGAAGCACTAAAAATCAAAATTCAGTTTCGAAGTAAAAAAAAACAAACGTGTCAGTGACGGATTTTTTAACTAACTAATTTATTTTCATTCTAGCAAATTACAATCAAACGAATGTTAAAAATTTGCCACGTCAACAAATTTTGGTCAAAATTTGACTTGGGGCCTAGTAACTCAGAGACCCTAATAGTATGAATAAAACTATAAATAAAATTGTCAGTGTATCCGTCTGGGAAGGAACAATTATCAGACCGACCCCGCTTGTGTGAATGAGTTAGCAGAGCGGTCAACATATTATATTTTTACCAATTGAAGCGCTAAAAACTCAAAATTTAGATTTGAAGTCAACAAAAAACAGCGTGCCTGTGAGGAACGCGGACAATCTTGGTTTTGTATGGTTTGAAATAATTTTCCACACCATGTAGACAACTATTTCTCATTTCGATTTGTTAGGATGTAGAGAACAAATATGACTAGATTTGGACATGTTGAGGCTGGCTTAACGATCAACACAATTACTTGAATCTTCGAAGAAATTGACAGTGCTTCGCAAATTTCATGAGATTAAGGAGAAGCTCGGACAGGGAGCTTCAATTTGAGATAAAGTTGAGGTGTAGAATTTGATTTCAACATGTTTGGGAACTCATTGTTTAGTAGAATCATATATTATTGTCAAATCAATTGACTTTTCTTTTCTAAGTGTTATGGCTCCAAGAACATGTAACTTAACAAACACATTTACGTGTATAAACTATATCGTCAAAGAATATTAATATATTATCATTAAATGATCAGACAAAATCATAATGTCACTGCAGTTTATATCAATTATACAATAGCTGCTGAAAACTGTATTGTATCAAATAAAGCACATAGAAACCGTTATAATTGAAATTATCAAATTGGAGAGTTTACACTTTAATTCAATGATAAGATTGGGAGAAAGGGAGGCTAATGCTTGGAGAAGCACGTAGGCAGCAAAAATAATAAATCCAAAATTAGCATATCACACAGTGCACATATTTCTTAAATAGATGTTTAATAAAAGAGATAATGAGACAAACTCTGCATATGTAAGATGTTTCAATGAGGAACCTTATGATAATAATGTGACAATTTGAGTTGATTAATCAAGGAAATTACAGTTGTTGAAATAAAAAACATAACTTGTGATCGACCAATTAAAGCTTGTGGCATGTGACGAAGAAATAAAATTTGATAGTTTCACAGCTTCCAACTCAAAACCCTTTTGGTAATCAGGCGTGTTTCCCAGCGTGTTGCAACCAACTCCATCAACATCAATGCATGGAATACTAGCAAAATCCTTTACCTGAAAATCTTCATAACCTGAACCATAACATCCGGTATCTGCAATGAACAATTTAAACAATGTTATTAATAATATAAGAAAGATGCAACAAATATGACAATTTATCATTAAAAACCCTATTTAGGTTAAGATAAAAAAAAAAAACAGAGATTTAGCCCAACAAATGAGTGCATGCTTACAAAGTTACACATCTAATGGGTGAGTAGTTACAGACCAACAATAATAGTTGACTATTGTATGGTCATGTTGTGTTCTTTTACTTCTTGAATAAAAGGTACAAAAAATGATTTTAGTAATCTTTTGATGTCTATCTCAAGGACCACAGACAACCTGTTCTAGTTAAAGGACTTTGAAAAAAGAACAGCATAAACCGGCTTGCTTCGATTAAAGAAATTATCGGAGCTAGTTTCATACTTGGATAGAACCTTTCCAACAATGTTGCAGAATGCAAGAAGAACTAAATCCATAGGAACTTACATTCCCCATGGTGCAGTAGATCTTTTCTATCTCGTGAGCAATTGTTAGAAGTTCTTTGGACTCTTTGCTCTAGAACCACACAAATGATATCATCAAAACCATCACGACACTAGCTCTGATAATAGCCCACTGTCGCTCTTTCTTTGAGAATACATCTGTTTCATCAACACATGCATAAAAGGGTCACAAAAATAGGATTACAATGTTTCTAAATATAAAAAAAAAAATTCTAAATAATATCATACAAATATTAAAAAAGTTAGTTTCTGATAAGAATTTGTCATTCCGTAAAAAAAAAAATGTGCCATCAACACACCTAAGACGGGACTGTGCCTCTTCTTCAATATTTGAAAAATTCACTCTGAAAATTTTACTTCAAATACGACAATCGATGATTCTAACTCTATGAAACAATGACAAACTCAACTTTAAAGTAAATTTTAGTTATTTTTATATTTTTTGACATTATTAACTTTGGATATATCTTATAATTTCTTAAGTTTTGTGTATATGGTGTGCGTTTGTAAATTTATATTTTTCATTTAGTAAATTATACTTTTGAATTTGGTCCCCCTTAATTTAATCAAGGGTAACAGATCCCCTCATCCCAAAATTAAAACACAGATAACACCCGGCTCAACATTGGATCGCTTGTATAGATAAATTAACAAAGCTGGACCAAAAAAATAAATATTCAAAGCAATAGAAAAACCTATATACTTACAATGGAATTGATATGGCCACCGCCCTTTGAGTCATGAGTTGTTGATTAATCAAGAAAATTACACTCGTTGAAATAATAAGAAAAATATAACTTGTAATCGACGGAATAAAACATATGATAGATGACTCAACCGTCCTCAACGCTGCATCAAGTTGTTTCCTGAAAGTGGATATGATAGAATGAGATTTAGCATGGATCAGGTGCAAATAAATAATTACAAACGCAACAAATGAACGAATATACATATGCATACCGGTAGTTAAAACAAACTAACAGCACCATTTGCCTATGTTGAAGAAACTTGAATCCTTGCAAAAGGTAATCAAGGAGCAGCTGCGGCAAGCAAAAGGTTTATGTATGAGGCGGTAAGCTTAGAAACTAGGTTAGGTTTATGTCTCAAAAATTAAAACCCTAATATTATATGACAGTGAGTGTTTTATATATACTAGAACGCCGACCCGTGCGCCGCACGGGTCTTATGAGCCGGAATAATCTAATACAAAATAAATCAAAAAATGTTGGAATGGAATTTAAAAAAATCAGAATACATAAACAAAATTTATCGGAGTCACCAAAGCTACCATATCGAGAAGTATCATATCACAAACCAAACATGTTAGATATAAACGGTTTTTCAAGAAAACATAGCATATACTCCCTCCGTCCCAAATCGTAGGACGTTTTGAACATTTCACACATATTAAGAAATACATTTAATATTGTGTGGAAAAGAGATATTATGAATTATTCTACAAAATTATTCTTAATAAATAATATCGAAAAAATAAATGAAAGAATTGAAAGTTGAGAGAGTAATAAATAATTAAGGTTATAATAGGAAAAATAACATTAATGTTGCATTGGTATCGTAAATGTAACATATAATTTATGACAATTTTTTTTCTAAAGCGACATACAATTTGGGACGGATGGAGTATTAAGGAGTATTACACATTTCGAAATACTTCTTCATACACGACATGTGCGATGCTCGGGTCAAATCGAATAAAAACATTCGCGAATAAGTTATAGAAAAGAACTAAATTACACATATGAAAGTGACATCTTTAGAGTTTGACACTTGAACAAAAAAAAAATTCAATATAGTTTGAAAAACCGTACAGTGAACCTTAATTATCATTCCTTACGAAAGACTTTTCAATGACATTTGAATCATGTTAATTTATTCATCATTTTCATCAGCTAAGAGTATCTTCGACCCATCTTCAAGTTATAAGCTTTGTACAAGCACCG
Source organism: Medicago lupulina (assembly GCA_958299785.1). Lineage (NCBI taxonomy): Eukaryota > Viridiplantae > Streptophyta > Magnoliopsida > Fabales > Fabaceae > Medicago > Medicago lupulina. The sequence continues at coordinate 1,879,802 of OY283141.1, read as the reverse complement.
TGCTCCAAGTTATAAGTTTTGCCCAGTTCAGCGATATCATGAGTAAAAAACACCTTTCCATGCTTTTTGTCAACAATAACTTCAAACTGATTTGAGTTGTTACACAGTGATACAACTCATACCCAGCCTTTTTAGTGAGACTTGTGCCAAAAAGTTGAGAATTCTATCAAATGTATACAACAGAATCATTCATTAATCCGTTAATTTTATTTGTGTGTATAAGGTATAAGGTGCACTAAATAAAAATAAATAAACAAAAAACATAAGGTAGAACAAACAAAAAAGTTCTTACTCATATGTAAGATATTATAACAAACAAAAAAATAACTACGTAGTAACAGTCATATATGTTTAGTTCTTTTCAGGAGGTAGAACAAAATCAAGGGCTTCCCTTTAACAAAACAAAAAAAACAAAATTAAGGACAGTTGAATAAATACAGATGTGTCAACGTACAATTGAATCAAAGTGGATAAATATTTCTTTTTCTATGTATACGGCCGCAGGTAGAAATGGCAAACACACAAAACGACTTCTTTGTGGGAAAAAATTGAGCTAAAACAATTTAAAGTCAAACAACTTTTGTTCGATGGTGTTCAAGAAGTATATGAGTAATTTGCATAAAGTTTAATGCATTTACAAATCATGCATGACATAAACTCAAGCATCGATATGTGGTGATGAGCTTGTAAAAATAGATCTAATTATTATCTATTTTACCTTTTCTGGATGGTAAAATATCCATTTAATCAAGCTCTAATATCCCAACAACAAAAACAGAACACCCATACTTATTCATGGTGATTCTCTGCTTTCACACAAGTAAACGATAGGTTTGTTGATCAACTATTTCTGAGTATAAACAGCAAAAACATCTCATTTATTTTAAGCTTACACAACTCAAAAGGTCCACCAGCTATCAACTAAAATTGCAAATAAAAAAAACCAAGGGCTTGGAACCGAATCCAGAAGCTCTATGCAAAAATAAGCTCCAATCTAGTTTGTTTTATAGAATAAATTTTACGAATAGCACCACGAAGACCCGCCATATTTAAAAACTATTTTTCTTAATTACAATATAATTGAAGTTTAGAAACAAAATCAGTTTCAATTTTCTTTTCAATCAACTCATTTCAATAAGAGAGAGCTTATGAACCACTCTCTATTAGTGAAGAAACTCTAAGAAATTGATAGACAAAAGGAAAGCTAAAAGGATGCTCCAACTATGATTACAATACCTTTTAGTTCAACAAAAATATAGCAAAAAAGTATTGAAAAAAGCTTTTATTTAGAACCTTCAAGTATGAGGAATATGGAAAACAATATTTGTGTACTTTCATTTATTCTGATTCATTGTTACTACTCCAATCATATTTCTTAATCTAAACCAATACTAAAGATAAGTTAAGGTAAGAAGTACACAAATAGTTATGCAGTAGGAGAATGAGAAACTAAAGGAGCCAGCAAAAACAAACTATTAAGAATCTTTAAAGAGAACCAAAACAGTTGCAGTCCAAAGAAAAGGGCAGAAAATAAAATCAATTTCAAAATTCATTGTAATCAAGATCCATACTATGTACGACAATACAATTTTATCAGTCAAAATGGGAGTAACAAAATATCTAGCACAAATTGGTTAGGTAAAACCAACCAAATAAAAAAATACGTATTTACAAATGCTTCAAGACTCATTATAAAATTTCAGGACAAAAGTCACCTTTTATGCATTTGAAGACACACAAAATTAACGGATCTGCCGCCGAGTTCAGCGCCGGTTTCTAGTGAGGAGATGATCCGGAAGAAGAGAGAGGAAGAAAATTCAGAGAAAGCAAATGGAAAGGTGAATAAAAGATGGACTTGAAGAGAGATAAATTATGCTTTGTTGGAAAACGAAGAAAAAGTAACGTGGGAGAGGGGTATGAGAACTGTCATTAAAAGTAAACATGATGGGAACTGAAGGGAAGTTATTTGACCACAATGTACATATACATCGAACATATATGAGAAGCCATAGAAGCATTTCACATTGGTAACTCCCAAAGGCATGGGAAACTAACACGCCATTTAATGTACCAAGGAACGATGGAAAGCCATTGCAAAAGGCATTAAGTGTAATGGGGAATTAGAAAAGTGTGGGATGAAAACTTGAATTGTTGAGTGGAATGCTGATAAGGAAAACCACATTAGAGAATTAAATGCGTGATTAGTGGAGGGAAATATTAGGTTTAGAGTTAGGGTTACTAATAGCTTGACCCGACAAGCTTTAGTAAGAAAGATAGTGAGGCGGTGGGTTTATCTCTTACAAGTTAACCCGCGTCGCTTTTGTTAATAATTCTTAACCTAATTTTATCGCATCTCTTACTCTTTAAAGTTAACCCGTGTCGTTTTTGTTAATAATTCTTAACCTAATTTTATCGCATCTCTTACTCTTTAAAGTTAACCCGTGTCACTTTTGTTAATAATTCTTAACCTAATTTTATCGCATCTCTTACTCTTTAAAGTTAACCCGTGTCGCTTTTGTTAATAATTCTTAACCTAATTTTATCGCATTACTCTTTAAAGTTAACTCGTGTCGCTTTTGTTAACCTAATTTTATCGCATGTTTTTACTATATTAACCCTAGGTTCATTCTTATCAAATATTCTTTCCTGTTTTTTCGATGTCTTCCCTAATCGTTTTCTACTTTTATAGAAAGCAATAAACTCTAATTTTAAATACCTAATTATTCCGCCTAACTTCACTCAACACTAATAGTCAACTTATTTTCCTAATTGAATGGAAACGATAATTATTCTTAATGAAACAAAATCATATTATTTTTTTGGAATCAATAATATTCAAAACCTGCAAAGAGTTCTTACAAAGAGATACAAATGGGTTACAAAAAATTAGCACAAGAGCTCACAAAGAACAAAACCTAATTTCTACCCATTTTTCCAATCTCACCAATGAACAAGACACTCAATGATTTTCACCCCAACCCAAACCTCACTACAAAGACCCTCAACCCTAAAGTTCTCTCCTTTGCAGTCCCAAGTTTCTCTCTCTTCAAGCTCCCTCTCAAAATCTGCAAAGAACACTTATATAGCAGTCTTCAGCTGTCAAAATTGTGTCACGATTTGCCAAATCGTGACACGGTTGTTGCGTACGACCCAAAGTACAACCAACCTTATCCTGAAAACATACCCAGCAAGCTGAAAATCGTGTCACGTTTTCCCAAAATCGTGTCACAATTGGACACCCTGCAAAACCATGTTCTCTGCCACGAAAATCGTGACACGCTTCACAAATCATGTCACGATTGTGATTTTTCCAACAATCACAATTTGAAGGCATATTCAACAATAATTAATTCATTTTCTTATGCTTTTCTCATTGGAAAATTTACTTGTTGTGAAATCTATCTCGATACTTATATTTTTACAAAGTAAATTTGTAATTTGTAATTTTAATCTAAGTGTTTATTAGAGCTAGGGTTTTAGATTCTATTTGCAATGCTATGTAGCACCACTTCATATTGATGGCGTGTCTGTATATATATGCGATTAATTATCTACGTTGGTGTTGTGTTTGTGTAATTTTTGGTGTTTGTACATGTGCTTCATAGTTGCAATGTGAAATTCATATTAAGATAATTTGGTTGGTTGTAGTAGTTCATAGTTTACGAGGATTAGTTTTGCCATCCAAAAAAACTTAGTAGTGCACCTTGTTGTCCGCTTGCCTCCCACTCATGTGTAATTTTCCGAATATATTGAGATAATTTGGTTGGTTCTAGTAATTAACATTAGCATCTCTTGGCAGTGATACTTGATCTCTGTGATATGACAAACAATTAGCGTCTTTTGGTGTTAACCCTCCTTTTCTTATGAGCAAGGGGAATTGGAAATTCGGAGTTGGCCTATAAGGTTAATAAGGGAGGCTGGAAGTTTAGAATTTGAGCCTTAATCGAACTTCATTAACCACATGGTTGAACAGTTAAAGTCTGGAAGATATTTATATTTACTTAATAACTAGGCTTGAGTTGGGACATTTCTTGCCCTGTTTATGGATGAGTACTGGCTAGCTAAATTAATGCTATTGCAGCATATAAGCTAGAACTCTATAGAGGATAACCCCCAGGGTACCTTTTATGCCTTGAAATTTTTCTTTTATATTGTCTTATTATTTGGCTTATCTGGTTTTTCAGTCAGCACACTATCTCAAAATTAAGGACCACCTCAATTTGTCATGTGAGACCATGGCAGATCAAAGGAATGACCCCCGGAACAGATACTCCAGTATCAAGATCTCAAGAGTCAAGAGTGATATGACTCCTCAGGAAAAAGAGGAGTATTTGTTGAATGAATGACTCATGAAACTACTTTTTTAAGTTGTTACTAATTGTTAGGATCCATTATCTTTATGCTATTTGTTATGAACTCTATGATATGTTCTATTTGTTACCAGTTTTTAGGCATTTAGTTTTCAAATAGTAGTTTCTTATGCATTATTTTAGGCTTTTCTCTATGTATAAATTCAGATGGTTATCATTCAATAATAATATACCTTTTATACTATTCACAAAACATATTCTGTTCACGTTAAACCTTGCTATAACCAAACAGTATTTGAGGATGCCCTTTTGAGAGTCATACATAAACTTAAGCCTGTCCTTTTTTTTTTTTCTTGTTTGAGATTCTCTAAACTTTTCTTGTTTTCTTAATTCTGCATTCATTTCTTTTCTTGGGTGCATGGTTAATATTTTAGATGGTTTTCAATGCTTTACTGTATAGAACAATGCAATTATGCAGAAATTTCGTATGACTTCATTAAGATAGAACGTTATTTATGCTTGCATTATGTGCTTAAGACATGCCTAGGTAGTGTAGATATAAATACAACAATACTGAAAATCAAGGCCAGGAAAAGAGAAATTACAATGATTAAGATATTACAATGCAATTGAGCTAGCTGAGAAGTCTTGTTAAAGTTTTGTAATGATTATTTTTACACATAAAACAAGATGCTTGCTCCTTTTCATCTATTTAACAGTGATAGTAGAAAGTAGAATGAAAGGTAATGGTAGTCATAATTGATGGTGGTATAGTATTGACCCACAAACAATTATTACATAATCATGACTTTATTGATTAGCATCACCTTGAGTATTCTTGTGAAAAGAGCAGTAAATCAATGCATCAATGGAAAACATGAGAGGTGGAATCATCAACTGGGTGCCAAACTCTGTTGAAAAACCAAAGGGAATCAGCCTCAACCGAATAACCATCTTGATTTCTGTGCCAGCTATAGTGAGCATGTGTTCGGTTCTTTATGTCGAAAATTGCATGTCCAAAGCTAGCCTCTCTGAATGCTGAGTACTCTGGCTGTGGTTCTGTCATGTTGGTTTCTAAGCCTCCAAGGTTCCCTCCATCTCCAATGGTTATGTATACAGGAGCTGATTGATCTTTTATAGGAGTGCAAATACCATTCACAACATTATATGCAATATTCGACACACGTTCGGTTCTTTCATAGGCATGCACATGTCCAGCATACACAACATCAACCTTGTACTCAACAAACCATGGCTCATACATTACTCTCATTGTCTCCCCTTCCATATAATGTTGATTGTTGCTATTATACCATGGTGAATGCATTAGAACAATCAACCAAGGAGTTTCTGTCCTGTTAACTTTAGGTAGCTCCTGTTCAAGCCATTGGTACTGTGGTGTATATTTTCCATATGCTGAATATGAGGCCAAGACAATGATGTGAGCTGAAGCTCTTTTGATAGAATACCAAAAGGGTGAAGTACTTTGTGATGCTTTATAAGGAGTATGGTATCGGTGCGAATAAGGTTTGAATGGTTTGGTTTCGCCGATTTCTGGGGCAAAATCCATTTCATGGTTTCCTACGGTCCATATCCACGGTTGATAAGCCGCGCTCCTTTCTACAAACCTCCCCCAAGTATCCCACCTAACATTGTCATGATTCGGGAAATTATCTGAATAAGAGAGATCTCCGACAAACAACACTGTTTGCCCCTTTTTGGGGTTCAATTCATAGTGAAAAAGTGTTCTGTTTGAATCAAAGCTCTGACCAAGATCACCTATGAGACCAAATGTGTATGGCACATCAGGACCAATTTCAGAAGGAGTTATAAACCAAAACTGTCTTGTTGTATTCCCAAGTCCAACCTCATAATAATATTTAGTGTTGTATTCCAAATTCCTTACAGTAGTGTGATGAATAAAACCAGATGAGTAATTGAAGAATCTATAAGTAACAATTTTCCCTTTAGCTAGCTTCTTCTGTTTGTTGTTGGCAGTACTCCAGTAGCGCACTGCATTCGACCCTGGTTCATCCTCGGTCACCCACGATACGATCACTGCTTTCCCAACAAGATCACCCTGTGTAATATGAACCTGTTGGGGAGCATTATAACCAGAAGGAACAGCAAAAACATCACTATCAAGTGACATATTAACGCCCTTCTGAACATTCCTAACAAAAGCACTAGTTGTGCCTCCATTACACACAAACACCAAATTCAAAACTAAAGCTAGTGGTAATAAAAAACTAGGAATTGATAATCCTTGAGAAATACCCATTTGTTTTCTCAAACTCACAGACCCTAATGATTGAGAAGTATCTCAACACCACACTTTGTTGCAATTTCGTGCATTTTATTATTCAGTATACTAATAGTATGAATTATTCAGTTTGGAGTCAACTGTGTTGTTTTCTTTGAAGACAATTCAAAGATAAGATTAGACAATTTTTTCCAAAAATCGGATGGTCCAACCATGTTTTCACTGTCGAGATTTGGACAGCAAAGAAAAGAACAAAGCCACTTCTTTTATGACACATGGCACCCCTTTGTTTTCTATGATGCGTGGGTCTGACTATCAAGTCAATAGGACTGTTTGGTGGTTTGAAAGTTTTTATGTACTCCCTCCTCCTTTATAAATATAAGCAAAATTTATTTTTTAAATTCATTCATTTAATGATGTATTAGGTTTATAATATAGATCACATACATCATTAAATGAATGAATCTAAAAAGTAAATTTTGTTTGTATGAATGAATCTAAAAAGTAAATTTTTTTTATATTTAGAAACGGAGCGAGTAATGCCGACATTGGACTTGGCATTTACTACTATGGTCAATTAATCACTTGGTCAAGGTTGAAACAATTTTTTACAACATGTAGACAACATATCTCAAAGGTGTGATCACTTGCTCAGCAAGACACAGTTTTCACCATTCGATAAAATAAATTTCCTATAAATTGATATCCGATAGTGAACGAAAATAATATAAGATAGAACAAAATTAATTGGAAAGGAATAACATAACACGTCACATGATATCAATTTTCTGGAAAAATTGAATCCGTTAAGTCAATACATCTATATATGAAATGATAAGTGATAGAAATCATATCACTAAATCATATGATTGGTTCAACACGCATAGTTTTATTCAGAAAGATTTTTCCTGTATATTTTTATTTGAATCGTGATTGATTCAAGTCATTTGCATCTATGTTCCTATGAAATGCCTCAAACTCAACTGAAGACATATAATGAACGAAAAGAGTGCTACAAAATAACACATGTCTGAAGCAAGCATTTAGTGTTTGAACTTTGAAGTTAAAAGTACTCCACAATGCTCCATATGTGCATAGCAAAATATATTAGTCTATAATGTTACATCTGATCAAAAACTCCAGAGAATGCAATCCACCATTTAAACTTCCCAACATCAGAATAACAATGAGAATACAACACACCACAGCAAAAGCAAGTCAGTCGGGCAATGCAGTTCCTCGCTCAAGATTATTTTTAATCTCCAATGTGTATTTGCCAAAGGCCCGTTCAATCTTCTTGTTGAAATGTTCATTACGGTCATTGATCGAGTCAACATCTTTCTCTTCACGAAATGTTCTTCTCCTGCTAAATGCCCTGCGTTTCTCGTCCCTATCCTTAAGTTCTTGTACCATCCTGTCAATCTTATCCTCTGAGGTTTTTGGTGCCTACAATGAAGGAAAGACAATTCCTCATACAATACCCATTGATGTGCAGAAGTACAAAAGATAATTTATGTTTTGACGGTATACCTTTCCATACTGGAGACTTGAAGCATCACGGTAGAATTCTGGATCAGCTTCTTTCATTCTATTGTATTCTTCTACGTCGACCTCAATGTTCTTGGTCCGCTTTTTGTATGCATTGTATAATGTCCTTTGATTAAAAACTGGTAAAAGAAATAGTTACATCAGTATCAGTTCCATAAGAACTTCTAAAGGCACAAATCACTCATATAAGATAATACTCTCTTGGATTTCAAAGAACAAAATGAAATGCTTATGTGATCTAGACCAAATATTCATGGTGTTATTCTGCCTATAAATACTTCTTCATCAACAGAACATTTGTGCGATGCTCCAAATATTCATGCAAACACATATAGGAATCTCACCTAAGTATAAGACATTGTAATCTTCGGTTAATAAATTTTAGGGAAATTTACACTAACCTCCCGAGGTTTATGTTAATATATCACACTTCCCCTCTATTTGTTCACCTAACAACAACACCCCTTGCTGTTAAACTCACATCTACTTTCCGTTAAAAGGAAGTAAATGATTTCTTTTCAATAAAAAAATTAAAATAAGATACAGGAAAAAGCTTTTGATTTACATGTCTTCTCTTTTAACATTGATTCGCTGCTTCAACAAAAAAACATATATTTAAATTATTAGCCCAACAAATCATGGACGCATGGAAGATGCCACAACAAGTCCAGGGATCACAATTTATATTTCGTTGCATTTTTTTTATCTCTCGAACAAATTGATTTATTCTTGGGTTTACCAGTATGTGTTTTATTGGATCTAAAGTTTCTCACAATTGGATGGATAATTCTATAAATAATCATGGGGCTACACTTGATTTGTTCAAGAGAAAAATAACCCACAAATAATTGGAGTAAATTATTACAAAATGTGTGAATTCCTTACTGATAAACTGTAAACCCTTGTTTTTGTTTCAAGTTCATCTCACTGAAACTGTGTTTTCTAGAAATTGATTGAGGGCTTCTCTAATCTACATTACCATTTTCAATCAAATATACAAATTTTGGTTTAATCTGTCACATGCATTGCAAGATAATCTGCAAACGGTTGCAAAAAAAGAAGGGCCACCAGAAAAGGGGTTGCCGGCGCCGGAGATAGTGTGGGAGAGTGGTGATGCAAATTGATTGGGGACTAGAGTTCGGTCATTGAATCAAATGATCTTACGAAGCCAAATCCACACCGACACTCTCAAACGCAAATTATCGTCATGGATGCAAAAAAATGTTTTTAGCTTTAACGGAACAACCACGGTGTTAAGTTGTAAGGGGTGGATCTATCTATTTTAAGATGAATTGGGGGAGGTTAGTGTTGAGTATAAAACTAGAGGGGGTGTTTGTGTCATTTAAAGGCACCTCAGGGGAGGTCAGTGTAATTTCCCCTAAATTTTAAGATGATACTATGATGTTGTTTGATTCATGTACTCGAGTTCACAAACTCTGGTTATTATCCAAGCTTACAAACTCTACAGGTGTCTGAAAATCTTTATATTTTTTGTGAACCACATTGAAGTTCACCCAGAAATAACGAAGTACAATTATATTGTATATCTCAGTGTATAAATAATACATGTATACAAACAGATATAATCAAACACCAGCCATAAAAATAACATTTCTTGGAAAAATAGAGAAAACATACCATCCCAGCCGAATGGAGCAGGATCCTTCTCCCATTTCTTGTATTTCTCTTCTGCAGCCTCTTGTGTGTCAAGCATATATGCCTTTGTCATATCCAGTCCGTTTGCATCAAGAAGCTTTCCGATCTTTTTCTTCCTATCGTCAAGCCACTTCTGCTTAGAAACACCCCTAGACTCTGTTGGAGCCTCCATCCTCTTCTTTTCATTAGCCATTTCAATTTGATTACGTTTTTTTGCTTCTTGCTGCCAGGGAAACAAAGCAAGGATCTTAGGTCCCTTCCGATAAATAAATAAATAAAAGTAATAAACAAAATATTTTTCATCAGTTAATACCATTTTGGCTCTCAACTCCATCCACTTTTTCTGTCTGGCGGAGAGTTTGGGGAAGGAGCCATCGTCCATGTTCTCTGGAGCAGGCTGATCAGGTTCACTATCAGAATTTTCATCAGGCTTCGGTCCATCATCATGCAACCCCTCGTCAGGAGACAACTCATCTGGGATGGCTTGCTCATTGCGACTGCTGCCGCTAGCATGTGCAACTTCTGATACTGATACAATCAGAAAACATGCAAGTAAATACACGCAGAGAAAATCATAAGCATAAAACTACAACAACAACAACAACCAAGGCTTATCGCAATAAATGGGGCCGTCTACATGGATCAAATTACGTGATTAAACGTCTTCTATCTACAAGTCCAAATCACTTAAGACTAGTTGGCATCATTTTTTGTAATATATTGTATGTGCAATTGAAAGAGAAAGAAACAAACCAGATTGAGTGAGTTTGGCTTGAGCGATGACTCTAAAGCAGTAATCAGTACATTCGTGAAAAGGATTACTGGCATTCCGGCAATCGGGATGCACATCACGGTCGTCAGACATGTTGAGAAATCTGAATAATAATAACAAAACCCTAATTTAAATTAATTTGAAAAATTGAAAGGATATAACGCTATACATAGATTTGAATTGAACGAACCTGTAGTTGTAGTAGCACCGATTTCTTAGAAGGCGAGGGAGGGAGGGAATTGGGAATTCGATTCGGCTTTGCGTATGCTCAGCCTCAGGCTCCGATTTCTATGTCGCTCTCTCAATTTTATTTTATTTTAATTATAACAAAAACACTTCCAAAAGTGATTTTCTTAAAAATAAAAACAAAAATATGATTTTTTTTTTCTTTCTTTCTAGTTACACCTCTAAATATCTTGTTACACCCAAAATTTCATTAATATTTAAATTACATTGAAGATTTTAAGTTATTTAATTATAACAAATTGGGTCACTTGTGTCATGTTTATGGACCTTTGTGTTTTATGTTTTAGACCATCCACAATGGTTTTTACTTTCAACACCCATTTTTTTAATTCTCAACACTCCATATCATTTTCTCTCTTTTATTCAACACTCATTCAACTTTTATCCTCTCCAATGGTTTTTTTCTTTCAACCGGCTACCCCACCACATTTTTTTTCTTATTCTTATTTAATTTTATATTTTTGTTTTTTATTATATAAAATTACAATTATCGATTATAATTAAATTAAAAAACACTTAACAAATTTTATTTTTTGTTTTTTGTAAAAACAAAATTTATTTAAATAATTTATTTTTATTATTGGGATCCATTTCACTAAAAATAAGGTTAAAACTTCACTTAGTTTGCTAATAAAAGGATAAAGATAGTGAAAAACTTGGTTTTTTTCTGTGTCCAAATCAAATGAACCAAGTCTCTATTTATAGAGGAAAAAAAATCATGAATTTTGGTAATTTTTTTTAAAAAAAATTAATTTCGAGTGAAATATATGAGTTGAAATTATTAAGATGATAAAAATCCAGACAGCCAATCAAAATCAGCCACGTGTCATCCATTATCCGCAAGGAATCTTCTCTCTCCGCCTCTCCTGCACCTCACGCGCGCCTGTCGGCGCGTGTTGCACACGCGCCTAGCTTGGCCAACCGGTTTCGTCCACGTGTCCTGTGGCAGCCGGTTCAATCTTGTTGAATGTGTTCAACACTTCCCTCCTCCATGTCATCTTTCAATAGCATTCAACTCCCCATTGGAGCTCCATTCCTTGTTGAAAGTGCAATTAAACAAACCATTGGACATGGTCTTAGATGAATACATGTATCTTCAACTCAGTTTCAATAAAATGCATCGTTAATAAAAAGAGAAATGATATTTGTACAATCACTTTTTTGACAACTCTTGAAACAATCATCTCTCATACTCACATATGTTTCTATTCTCTCTCTTCTTCTTTCTCTCTCCATTGTTTTTGTCCAATCAAAAGAGGAGAAAAGTGGTTGTCACCAAAATTGTCTAATATTAGTTGTACAAATATCCCTCCTCTAATAAAAATTATGTTAACCACCATACACATTTTTTTTTTACCGTAAAAGAAAACTCTATTTATTTTTTTGTTATAACGACGACAACAACAACAAAATTATGAATTTTCATCATTTAGATAAATAAATAATAATAATTTTGTTTGACAGATCGACCTATTGCGTGCTTGTCTGCCAAAGGGAAAGATAAATGAGAATTTCAATTTAGTCTACCCGCCTTGTCCTGTTTTATGCAGGATAGATCTAAACAGAGTGAATAAGTCCGCTTCGCCTCCACATGTTAGCATTGTTAGATAGTAAGTTATTAACCCTATGCTATTGGACTCTTTAGGTTTTTAAGTTATTAGTCTAGTCTATTATGTTTTGCTATGTATTTGCTCTTAACCTTTATTATGTTATGCCATTATGAATCAGCTGAAACCTTGACTGTCTCATTTGTTATTCTCTTTGAAACCTTATATTGTTTAACAAGCATAATAACTCTTTAATTGTTATAAAAAATATATATAATTAAAGACTCATTTTATAATTCATGCGGGCCAATTTATTTTCAACTAGAATAAGACTCAAAATAGTTCTTGATATTTTCATACTGGAAAAAATTATTCTGTTATACAATCAAAGCCTAATTTGTTGATTTTGTGAAGAAAAACAGACTAATCTACCCCAATATAAAAACCTTTGAGATTATTAAAGTTTTATTTTTGTTTAAGACTAAATTGATCCGCACAAAAATTGTTAAGAACGAAAATGACTTTCAATAAAAAAAATTGAGGGAGGTGTTACTAAAAAATCAAAAGATTCGTGATAATAAAATGAAGGCTTAATTGCACTTTTGGACCCCTATCTTTCCAAAAGTTGTGGTTATGGACCCCTAACTAATTTAAATACAAAACAGACCCCTATGTTTTGATTCTTTAGCAGTTTTGGACCCCCAAGACCAAAAAAAAATAAAAAAATTGACACGTGGCACCTCACTTAGGGTGCCACGTCAGCGTTGACCGAGTCAACAATGGACTGAGGGTCCAAAACTGCCAAAGAATCAAAACATAGGGGGCTGTTTTGTATTTAAATTAGTTAGGGGTCTATAACCGCAACTTTTAGAAAGATAGGGGTCCAAAAGTGCAATTAAGCCTAAAATAAATAAGAGCCCATTTGTTATAATAATCAGTTTTAGGAGTATTTTTCTGTTGATTCTTATCACACCCATGAACATTCAGTTACACCCTAATTTGACCAAAATATCTTTCAACTCTTTTTAAATTTTATTCATTATATATAGAGGGTATAATTTTATTTATTTATTTAATTTTTTATATATAGAGGGTATAATTTAAGACAAGGGCTATTAGAGAAAATCAACATTGAATTAGTTATATTTGAACCATTTCATCATTGAATACCCTTCATATCATTTAAGACAAGAGTATAATTCAATATATTCCCTCCGTTTTAAAATGAGTGTAGTTTTAGTCAAAAAAAATTGTTTCAAAATGAATGTCATTTTCAATTTCCAATGCACTATTAATTACTTTTTTTCAATAGTACCCCTTAATTATTTTTATGCACACTACTTCCAAAGTACCACATTTTACTTTAATTTATAATGATAGAAAATGCACCAATAGTTAACAAGGCCATTTTAGTAAAAGTGGCATGTCTATAAACAATATTATTGCATTTCTTAATATGCGTGTAACAACTTAAAACGACGCTCATTTTGAAACGGAGAGAGTAAATGTTACGATAGATGGTGTATTAATTCTTATTACACATAATTAAGGGCTAATTTTCTTTCTCTAATTCATATAGTTTTCTTCATTAATATGGTTTAGAGATTAATTTAAATCATCAAATTGTTACTTAAAGTTAACACTTGTATATTTGAATAAATAGCATGATTGTGATTTTTGTCAAGTATAATTATGATAAAATTTATGTTTTTTGTTGGTTGTTGTTAATTGTATTTTTTAATTACTCATTATAATTGTTAGTGTTTTCTCATGTTTGTCTATCCGATATTTTTATTACTTTAATGCTTAGAACTCACGAACAAATTTTTTATGAAGTTTGGTTTTTTCTTTTATTTTGATTAAAAGTATAAGTATAGATATTTTACACTTTTTTATTATAACAAATTATACACATTTTTTTCAAAGACATCAACGATATAACAAATACAATATAAATTTTTGTCTTTTTTAATGACAACAATAATACAACGTTCTTATAGTCAAATTTGTTTAAAGGTGTGATTGAAAGTGAAAAAATCAATCCAAAATCATGTACTCATTTTATACATATATTATAGGTTAAATGACAGACATTTACAACCATGACTACTAAATCTTTCAACAACAAAAAAATCATCACTACTGAAGTGATTTGAACTTCATCTATTAAAAAAATAAAAACTCTCCATTTTATAGGTTCAATCTCTAAACTCCGAATAAATTAAGACCCTTAGAGGAGGAAGTGTAGGGTGAGAAAAGAAAAGGTCTAAAAAGATAGAGGGTGCTCAAATATATTAATACACTTATTAATCCCATAACCTTAGCAATGTGGGCTCAAAACAAAACAAAAACTTTCTCCATCTCTTTATAAACGATCTCCTTGTGTTTTAAGCCCTAACCCTTTTTTTCTTACGGAGGCACACGATCCCAGACACCCCTTCTCGTGCGAGTTACCATACATTCAAAACCCTAATTCTCCTTTATGGATTTGGACCAACCCTCGTTACCTTCTAACCCTGATTCCAATGACGGAATCGATAATGAAACACCACCGTCATCCGCCGTGAATGACAGCGAAGACGTGAAACCAACGGGAAGGTTACAACGGTGGACGAGGCAGGAGATTCTGGTGCTAGTACAGGGAAAGAACGATGCTGAAAGCCGGTTGAAACCGGGTCGAAACGGATCGTTGTTTGGTTCGTTTGAGAAGAAGTGGACGTTGGTTTCTTCGTACTGTGAGAAAAATGGTGTGAACCGGACACCAATTTAGTGTAAGAAGCGATGGGGCAATCTCACCGCAGATTTTAAGAAGATTAAGGAGTGGGAGTCTCAGGTGAGTGATGAAACAGAGTCTTTTTGGTTGATGAACGTTGAGTTGAGGAGGGAGAGGAAATTGCCTGGTTGTTTTGATAAAGAAGTTTACGGTATTCTTGGTTCAGCGGTGGCTGCAAGGGTTGTTCCGGTGGCTGTGGCTGCACCGGTTTCAGAGGAGGTTGGTGATAAGGAGGTTAATATTTACGATAGTAATAGGAAAGTGAGTGGTGAAGATGAGTTGTTTTCTGATTTGGAGAAAGATGATCGTGTTCTTTCACCTGTTCCTATCTCAGTCTCAGAGAAGCAGTTTTTTCCACTCCTCAGTGGCTTCCAAGGAGAAGGCAATGCTCGAGGTGCCATCAATGAGAAACAACAAGCCTCAAATCAAGAAGGAGAAAGAAAGAGGAAGCGGTTTGCAGCAACTGAAGGCAATGAAGAGGAGGAAAGTGTGCAAAGTGAATTAATTGAAGTGTTAGAGAAAAATGGCAAGATGCTATCTGAACAGCTAGAGGCTCGGAACAAGAGTTTACAGTTGGATCGCCAGCAACAGAATCAAACTGCAACTAAAATGGTTGTTGTGCTTGATAAGCTTGCAAATGCTCTTGGGAGAATTGCTGATAAATTGTAGGGCTGAATGGAAGGTTCAGTGTAGTTAACTTTTGGAGTCAAGAATCAAGAACACTCGTCCCTTCATATTTTATTAGTCACATTTTATTTTTTTTGTTATTTTTATAATCATTAACAGAAATATGTGCACCCTCATCTACCAGTATTCTTCTATTTTTTTTTTAATTTTATATCGGTATTTTTCTATTAAATTTCATTGTGTTTGTATTTCAAGTATTTTTAGATTTGTATTTAAAAGATTTCTTGGTTGCTATGTGAAAATTTGAAGCAAATAACATATTAAATGATTTTAAATTTGCACGAAAAACTTTTTAACTTTTGTGGATCTTAATGAAATTAGGTTTACATAGAAATTTACATGGATCTGTATATTATATACTTACAATTCAACGGTTAAATTTACAAAATATACATAGAGAAACACAATATTGAACAATGTAACATTAAATAAAATTGTATACTTTTGATTATTTCAATTGATAAAAGCGTGTTGGAACAAAGGGTGTTTCACAAGTATACCACTTAAGTTTTGATGATAACAAAGTATTAAAAATTATCAATTGGATATGCTAAACATTTATTCAAGTGTGGAGGACCATTATCAAAGTTTTATTTACAAAAGGTTCTAATTGAATAAATTAAAGAGCAAAGGAAATTTAGACTGAAGCTTGAAGAACATCTGACTGAAAGCGCTCCTGGAAAATCAGAGTCAGAATGCGTCTGAAGAAAGAGCTTCTGAAGATGACGTCATCAGAAGCAAGTTCATCAGAGGCAGACTCATCAGAAGCAAATAGTCTCCAGAAGCAGATTCATCAGAGGCAAAGATTCTTCAGACACTGGAAAGCGTTGACAAAGGCAATGTACGAAAAGTACAACCACTATGCCTACGTTTGTCCCTGTAACCACCAACTCTGCACAGTGTCCTCAATACACGACAAGAATAACAGTAACTGTAACAGAAATTTTTCCATATTTTGATTGAATGGATTTGAATTTGATTTCATTGTACAAGCCTCAAATCAAGCAAAGGATCAAAGGTGTCAAATCAGCTTCGGTAAAGAAAAAGTGATGAGCTGGCATTTTTCCAACGTCTCTCAAACCCTCTATAAATAAAGCTGAAGACTTGAAGAATGGTGCCACAAGTGTTACAACGAATACACGCGAATTGAGTCCTTCTCTCATATTCCAAGTCGCAATATTTGCTCATCAACAACTTAGATAATTCTTACAAAAGCTCACATTTTAGAATTTCTAAGTATATAAGAAAACAGAGTCTGTTCTGTTTCGTTTTGTATTGTGAATACCTCTGATAGTATATCAAGTATTCAAAACTCCTTTCAATTCTCTGTAATTGTTCTAAAGTCTCTTGCTTGTGTGCTTGAGCATCTGAAGTCTCTTTCTTGTGTGATTGAGCAAAGGAAGTCTCTTACTTGTGTGTTTGAGCAACTTGTAATTTGAAATTACATTTTAGTGAAACTCTCCTTGGAAGTGCAAGGGGGACAGGACTACTTCCGGTTTGTGGAAGGAACCTGTATAAAATTGCTTGTGTCTTCTTTCTTTCTTGCATCTGTTCTTTATTCCGCTGCTAAGACTCTGAACTCTGATCAAAGTCTGAACTCCATCAGACTCTGTATCCTGAGAACAGTGTTAATTTTTGTAAGAAAGAAACGTTTTTGAAAACACAATTCAACCCCCCCCCCCCCCCTTCTTGTGTTTTTCCCACCTTCAAAGCGGAAAGACAGAAACATTAATGTTTGTATTTGGTGTCTCTACCTATATTAAGGTACCATATCTGGTGACTCAATCCTCTATTATCTTTTTGTTTGTAACTTTTTTTTAACTTTGTTTTTGGTGTTTTTAACCCGTATGTGATGTATTAAGTTTGTATCGTTCTCCATTCCGGATTATTTTTTCTTTTCTTGAAGACTCCATAGGGTATCATTTCCTCTCTTGGTTCGATTTTTAGTTCTTTCTTTTCAGGTAATCAGGATTTTAGGAAATTGTCTTGGATTAAACAGGAGAATGGAGGTTTCGGGGCTAGGAGTTTGAAGGAATTTAATTTAGCTTTACTTGAAAAGTGGGTGTGTGGAGGGTGTTGGAGCCTTGGAGGAAAGCTACATTTTGTGGTATAGATGTTAAGTGCGAAGTATGGTGAGGAAGGTGGGAGGTTATGTTTTGGGAGAGGGGGATGATTGATTGGTTTGGTGTGGGTGGGTGGGTGGGGGGGAGGGGGTGTTGGTTAATATTGTTAGATGAGAGATGAAACGTCTGCTTTGTTTTGGAAAGATCCGTGGCTTGGTGGCTCTTCTTTACATGTTAGTTTTAGAATACTTTTTGAGTTAGTTTTAGAATACCTATGTGGTCTACAAGAAATTGACAATCTATGAAGTTGTTTCCCTTCAGATCTACACATAGTCGAATCTCTTGAAACTCAGGTGGACTACCATTGCATGTAAGTTGAGGTTTAGCAACCGCATATCATATGTTATTTATAATATCATTTGTATTGTAGAAGACAGTTTGGTTTGGCACAATACCACCAGACATAAGCATCTCTTGAAGATTGATTCTTCCATTCATTTTGGAGCAAGTTT
Source organism: Medicago lupulina (assembly GCA_958299785.1). Lineage (NCBI taxonomy): Eukaryota > Viridiplantae > Streptophyta > Magnoliopsida > Fabales > Fabaceae > Medicago > Medicago lupulina. Next base: position 1,861,425 of record OY283141.1, on the reverse strand, counting down.
CATGTTTATTCCATTAAGTTTCCCAAAAATCAAAATTGTCTTCACCTAGATTCAAATTTGGCTGATCAAGTTCTAATTGTATTGGATCAACTTGGAGTGAAATAATAAACAAATAAATATTTTAATTTAAGCTAAGAAAGATTAAAAAAATTAAGAAACAAACAAATGGTATAAGATAAACTTGTCGTCGATGAGTTTAATTGTTTTTCAAAGCAATAAGATGGATAAGAAGGTCGCCAATTCAACGGCCATATGTGGTAAACCTTCGGGGGACTGGTGTTTTGCAAATCGCCGGTGGCTTACAATAGGTTATTGGCCATTGTTCAGCTAATATAAACAATTGGTACGACATAGCCGAAGGTATGAAGAAGAGACATGAAAAAAAAAGATAGTAGCCATGGAGAAGGGTGACGATTGCTAATGGGTTTATGATTTGTAAAATTGGCTTCGGTATTTTATAGTTGATGTTGTGAATTCGGATCAAAACTCATCAATAGTTTGATCGATAAGAAAAATCAACTCAAAGTGACAATAAAATAAAGGCTTAATTACACTTTTGGACCCCTAAGTTTTCTAAAGTTGTGATTTTGACCCTCTAAAAAAACTCTTTTCAGACTCCCTAAGTTTACTTTTTGTTACAATTTTGGCCTCATAGCCCAATTTTGATCAGTCAACACTGACGTGGCGTCCACTTTAATATTTTTGTATTTTTTAATAGTTTTTTGTATTTTGTAATTAAAAAATAATAATAATTTTTTATTTTAAATTTTTGTAATAAAAAAACAAAAAAAATTGTAATTAATTTTTTTTCATTTGTAATATTAAAAAAGTAATTTTTTTTAATTTTGTAATTAAAAAAAATTAATCACAAAAATATTTATTTTATTTTTTAAAATTAAAAAATAATTTAAAAAATATAAATAAAAAAATTACACACATGTTGAAAAGAGATGTTTTTTTGGGACCAAAATTGCACCTTTAAAAAACTTAAAAAGCCAAAAATATAATTAAGCCTAAAATAAATTAAAGAAAAAGAAAACCCTACTTTTTACTTTCCTCTTTTGGTAAATTCTATTTTGATAATTGATAAGCACTTTATATATATAGACTTGGCCTCCTTATTTCTTTTCAATTTTAAACGATGTGGGACTTCATGAATTTTTTTCAACCAGCACCAACAATTGAAAGTAAATAAATAAACGGCGCCTTTTTGCAGAACTATAAACTCTTTCTTGTATCTTTCTGTTTTCGTCCCTCCCCCTCAACATCCAAACATAAAGTAAATAAATAAATAATAAACACCTGAAATGTCATAATATAAACTAGCAATACAACCAAAAAGTACTAAATTTAGGGGCAAATAATCCCCCAAGAGATTAAACAATATGTCTTGTATGCGGAAAATAACTTGGACATTCCAACTCTAGTCTCTATTGTACTGCAATTGATACATTGATCTTTGCAGCATTAATAGTTGATGCTTTTTGATGGTTGGTTTCATTATCGCAAAGCTGCTCCAAAATTGGCCTGGTTCCAAGATGTTTAAGGTGTATTATGTAATCATAGCACTACCTATCTTTAAAATATAGCATAGTTCCCATGACTTTATTGATTCAGTTGCATTGCATATTCTACTTGTTATGTATTGCCACAATACTACTAATACCATTACCTAAGCAGTTTACATTATTAATTAAAGTAGTTCATCTAGCAATGATCTGTTATCCAACTTATCAACCTTGGATTTGATAGATAGCCTGTTCTTCTCCAGATCAGATGACTTCATCTCAAGCTCCCCGAGACGACCTCTGATCCCTTCAATTTTGGTTTTAATATCAGTTACCTCCCGTTCTTTCTGAGTCAAAATTTCCATTTTTGACTTTAGCTCTTTCCTCAGTGATTCCATTTCACTATCAGAGTTAGCCTTCGCCGCCTCCACCGACCGGTGCTCATCAATGAGTTTGATGTTTTCGGCAATTTCATTGACCACGGTACGCAACCACGTCACACGAAGTTGAGCAGACTCTACATCATTAACAATAGCCAACAATTCCTTAACCTTGGATGTTGTTAAGTCCATTATTGAGGTTGATTGTAACTCTTGGATCACAAAGCACACACACTCGATGTAATACGACCGCATCACAACTGATTCCAAATGGCAATTTTCTCCTATATCGCCATACTTGTCAAAGATGGATTGCAGGATGGGAGCAAAGCTTTCCTTCACATGGTATCTTCCAACCGGAACACGCGTCTCGGAAACCACAGACTCACTCCCCTCTTCATCATCACTGTCCTCATTATCATGGAGAGCATCAGAATAACAAAAGTGCTTGGATCCACCAGCAGATGTAGTTAGACCTTCTCCAATGTCATCAAAACAGGTTACTGGAACAACTTTGTTTGAAGAGTTTTTGTCGCCTGCTTGATTTGTCTGTATCTGGCCGGCAAGATTCTCAGAACCATCCTTTGGTTGGACTTTGTCATTGACAGGCTGCCAAAGATACAATGGCAAGAGACAAGTTAACAATATGCTATTGAGAAGGTTAGTTATATACCAGATAACTAACCTGGCTCTGACGCCATCTTTGTTAAATATATCATTTTTGATACACAATTCCATGTGAAAATGAAGGTAACAAGGTAACAAACCTAACTAACTCTGTTATAGAACAGATTAACAAACTCTTAACTAACTATATCTCTAATAGAATTTTCTGAAGAGAGTGTATGAAAAGAGAGGTTGCTATTACCTTGACATCTAGAGTATGTAGTTCACCAGAAGCTGGTACTATCTCATTGCTTTTTGGTTCCAACTTTTTCTTGTCATAATATTTTGATATTGGTGATGCCGCATCAGCGAGATAAATGGCGCCAATTTTGGAGGCCGGTACACTATCAAGAACCGGGAGTTCAGGTCTAGAACCTAGCTTCTTTTTCCTGTCAAAGGATAATGGAATGACACCTGCAATTTAAGAAGATTGTAGTCAGATACACATTCATGAACGAACACTCTTTGAGATGAATATTTGATTCCTAACTTCAACAAAAAAAAACCTTTATATGTTTACAGTGATTAAGGAGAAGTTAGATCAGGGAGTTTTAATTTCAAATAAAGTTGAGGTGTGGAATTTGATTGGAACATGTTTGGGACCTCATTGTCTAGAGGAATCTTAGCTATTGCCAAATCAACTGACTTTCCCTTTCTAAGAGCTATGGCTCCAAATATTTGTAAGTTGACAAACTCATTCACAACTATGAACACATTGATGGATAATAAAATATTTTGTCAAGGAAGATTAATTTTGTTATCATTGAATGATTGAACATAATCATAACGTCACAGCAGTTTATATCATTTGTACAAAAGTTGCTGAAAACTGTATCATATCAAATGAGACCACAGTTTATTTTCAGTCTCTAAATCAATCTGTTTCTAGACTGAATTCAAGATAAATTACACACCACTTTCATCTTAATTAGAAGACAAAGTTAACATGACATATAAATTGGAAGAAGCGCATTGACAAGAAGACACACACTCTATATAAAAACGAGAAAATTGTTACTGAGTTGCATATCATTGAATTTGATATCCATAAATTGCAGATAAGAAATGAAGGGAAACCTGAATCAGCTCCAGACATTCTTTTCTGGCAATTTACATCACACGCATGGTAAGGATTAGATGCTTTAGGACATCCTGAGTGCATGTGTTTTTCTTCGTTCATCTTTTTGCCTATCTCACTTTCTATAACACCTTTGCGAAAAGCTTTGGAAAAAAAGGACAGATTTTATAAGTGTTGAGTGATTTATAGCTAGGCAATTATTTCATATCAGTTAGGCCAAATGATAAATTATCAGCTCTGTCAAAATTACCTATATATATATATATATATATATATATATATATATATATATATATATATATATATATAAACAAGTCAAAACAGTTGAAGCATACAGGGAGAAAGGAAAAGAGACACCAACAGAACGGCAACATATATCAGTAAGCAGTTACAATTGATATACAACTATAGAAATGACATTTTTTAGGCATAAAAACAGGATATCACAACTCACAAGCCAAATACTCATTTGTAACTGAAGTTCTGGAAGATTAAAAATTCATGATAGGACCAACAGTGCAGAAATGGTGTTTTACTCCATACATAACTAAACTATATTACCGTTTGGATAAAAAAAACTAATTAAGCCCTTTTAGTATAAGCGTTCATCATATAAGCACTTATGCATAGGCTATTTCTGTAACAAAAGATAAAATAAAATCAAACTATTTTCATATAAGCTATCCTGGATAGTTTATGAAAATAAGCTGAAAATGATTTATTAACATGTCATAAGTTGTTTTCATAATCTCTATCAAACAGTTTCACAAGTGCGTATATCAATAGATAAACTCAAATAAGTCAATTCAAAGAGTATACAGCAAGCAGGAAGAAGAACTAACCAGATCCCTTTTTGTTCTTAGGTGGCTTGGAATTGAATTCCTTGATCTTGTGGATGCAATTTTGAGTGCATTCATGGTAGGGATTAGAAGCATATACACAGTTTGGCATAACTCTTGGATTCTTCTGAGCCATCTCTATACAAGTCTCACCTTCCTCACCTTTGATACAAACCAACCTAAGGGTAACTGTTACATCCAATCCAATAAACAAAAAACTCAAATTAAACAACAATTACAGAAGAAAAAGGGTAACACATAAATTCCCACCCAAATCTGAAAAGACAAAAAAAAAAAATTGTCTTTCTGTATACCCAACAAAAGGTGATACCAAAAAATACAAGAACATAAATAAAAAATCAAACTTTCAATTCATCTTTATACAATATTCAATGCATGAGAACAAAAACAATTATAAAATAGTAGAGTCCAATCAACTGAATCATCACACCATTGGACTTCATCAACTCATAAAAAAAAAATTATTTTTTTGAATGCATATTTCTTATCGAAAAATAGCTCCAAAAAAAAAAATTGAACAAACACAAATAAAACAGCATTTCAAGATCATAAAAAAAAAAACATACAGCAAATAGAGACACCCATGAAACAGAAAGAAGAAACAAGAATGAAGAATGAAAAAATGAAGATAGAAAAAGGAAAGAAAAGCAGGTACCTGCAGGCAGGAAGTCAAAGAGGATGTTGATGAGGAAGTTAGTAGGTGCCACCAATTTTCCAAATGAAACAGTAACAGGTTTGTTGAGATGTGTGTTTGGTTTTAATATAATATTTTTGTGTGCTATGAATGAATGAGAATTACTAAGAAGGAAGCGTTTGTTTTTGACCATATGGTTTTGTTTGATGGTTATGGCAATATGTGAGATCTTTTTGACCAATTGAACATTTTTTAAAGAAGAATATTATAGTCATCCATATGGAAATTAATTGAAGCAGGACGAAAAAGTACGTCAGAGTTCACCTCTTTTGAATGCATCTTTGAAAATTGTGCAAAGCAAAACAAAGACAATTTTGTCAATTTTCTAGAAACTGCCAACTGTACGTAAATTTAGTTGCCGCTTTTGTACGAATCTTGCCATCAACTCAAAATCCTTTGTCCCCCGTATATTGGGATAAATCATCCCAATAGTTGTAAATCAATCAAATCATGTAGACACATTTCAAATTTATTTATTTTTTCCTCAATTTTTTTTTTCATATGAGAAAAAATAATCATTTAGTCTCTCAAGAAATTGTAAAACAGTGCAATTGAATAACAGAATCTACATTCAAAAACTATTTTATAATTTATCTGTATTTAAGAACCAAAGTGACGACTCCTTAAATGACTTATCTCCCTTTAAAAAATTATAGTCACTAATAATAAAATTGTCAAAAAAAAGTTTAAATAGAAAGTAAAATTAGATATTTTCTTTGTATATGGATGTAGATATTTTATAAACAATTAATTATTTGTTTGAGTAAAAAAAAATATAATTCAAATAGTATAATTTAAATAAAAAATAAAATAGAAAGGAAAAGCTAAACAAAAAGAAATTGTATTCCTCACCTAAAAAGACATATATTCCTTTTATATATAAGAATAGATTACACTAATCATCCTTAGAATTTATGATTTTTCTACGGTATTCAATTAAATGTGAGTAGAAAAAGCTTTTTTATTATGTTATTCATAGAAAATAATTCACAACCAAAACAATTCATGAATCTAATAAATTAGTTTTTTTTTATAAAATAGATATGTATATACATTATACTGTATTATGTTAAAAATAATCTTTATTATTCATCAACTAAAATTAAAATCAGTTGTTAAGAACAATTCAATTAAAATATAGTAAATATATGATGTGATGTAATATGATTAAAAGAAAATGGAAGTGGATTATACATTGTTTTCAACACTTTATATGAAGAAAAAAAATCATGAATATTGTTGATTACAATGTATGAACATAGTATTTATATAAAAATTATGCATATTAGCTAAACGACGTGGCCTACGGTGGCGAGCCTTTACTAAACTAATTTCACAAGTAATACATGAGTTTTCCTTGTTAAAGGGATCATGATGGCCCATGTTTGGCTTCAAATTTCCTACTCCACGACATGATCTATTGACATTGTCTTGGGTTTGCAACTTCGCTACAAATTCGTGTTTCTCCCATCACCCATATTAGCGGTTAGTGGCGGTGCAAATACAGAACGTGGGTTTTGTGCATCATTGTTCAATCCAACTTAGTCTTGACTCAATTTGAGACCTTTACGGCCCACATACTCTTTACGCGGACTTGAGAAAGAATCAGTTTTCTTCGCTTAGTTGCCTTAGCAATCACATAACCTTACATTGACAAGTGTTTCTCATCGCATAATGTTCAATCACCTATTTTTCGACAACATCTAACAAGATACTTATTTTTAAGTGTTTACAAAAACCATATAAAATAAGTAGAATATACGATTTTTACATTTCCCACCCATACATGTTTTCCCACACGGTGCGCATACAAGGCCAAGACTGATGTATCCTCCAGGTGACCAAAATATGACTCTTTAGGTTGTGGTAGAGCCTCCTCCTGCTTAGTTTCTTGCTATTGTAGCTCATGCAACGAATCTTACGACTCAAGCTCAAGGACATGGTGAAACTTTGGCTTTTGAGAGAGTTTGAGTTTGTCATGTTTGTCCTTCCTTGTGTGCTCCTTTTTGGCTGAGGAAGTCATGATAGTCATGTTATCTTTAATGCGGTCGGGATATGCATTACTATATTAGATTGATTTTTTTATTAGTATGATGTGATGATTTTGAGTGCTTTTGTTGGTTGTATGTGCAAAGTTGCTTTGAACAAACATTCCACCACCTTTAAACTAAAAAAAATTACTACAACAATATTAATCTTCAAATTTGTACTAAAATCTTTATACTAATCTAAATGATTTTTTTAAGGATGCTTTAAATGATTTTTATTTCGTTTAATAGAGCTTTTTAAGAGATTTATTTTAATTGTTGTTAACCAGTAAGTACTAGACAACTATTTGAGTTGGTTTGGTCGTGTCGATTTATGACTTTGAAGTATGTTGTTTTTAAAGACAGTAAATCTACAAAAGATATTTGTATATGCAGTTTTTTTGTCAACTTTTGAATATGATAGTTTTTTTTATAGAAATTGTTTATCACATGTTAGTTAATTTGTATTTCATCTAACAACTTCCTGTTAAAAAGAGTTGAAAAAATATTAAATCAAATTAAATCCATACTCATAATAATTCATGTAGCAGATGCACATAACTAAAACAAGAGGAAAACCTATCGTTTATTTTTTTTATTCAAAAAAAAAAAGAAGAGGAAAACCATAGAAATCGATCTCCTTATAGACACATCGATCTGAAAATATTCCATATTTGACTTAAAGAATATAAAAATCATAAATTAAGATTAAAATGAATAAAAAACTGAGAGAACATTTAAATTGCCCCCAAGGAAGAATTAGGGATCGATATAAACAAAAGGTGGCATGACACGGGGGGATCATGACATATATTATAAGGTAATACAATTTTTTTGGTAAGTTAGGGTCATGCAAATTAAATCAAAGTTAATGTGCCACCAAAAACAATTAATTAATTGGTGTAATGTGTTTCGCTCGTGCTATCTAATTAGATTATTTTTTTTAAAGGAATCTAATTAGTTGTATACATACGGAGTATAGTATATTAATCCCTGATGAACAAGTTGGAGTTTGTATATTGAACTCAAAATAAAATAAAATTAAGGTTAATATACCATTGTTGTAAGGTAAGGTGTGAATACAAGAAGCTGCTTTTCTGCGACGACTTTGGTCCTCCTGCACTGCACCGATTACAACCCTTTAATGACTTTTTGCAACCTCTTGTTTACCATTAAAAAAGAAGTACAACTGACCAAGGATGGCATTATAACCACATGTAATTATTTGTGGTGGAGTGCAATGTACATGATTTCATTTTAACAAATTGTCAAAATAAGATTTTTGCATGCGTATATCATGCAAGTTTCTAGGATGCGTCTTTATCACGATGCCTTAAAATTTGGACCATTATAAAATACGTCTACCTATAAAATATTGCAAAAGTCAATATACCTAAAAATGATATTTCATCCATCTCATTTTATCAAAAAAGAAAATTTCATCCATCTCACAATGAATGACTCTTTTAATAATTTCACATATATTATAAAAAAAAATGTATAAATGAATGAACCAATAAAAAAACTATATTTTTGAGCAAAAAATTATTTATCCTTGATCATGCATGAGTGTATCGCCATTATCATAAATTCATACGGGAATATGTTAATTTGAGAGTAATAAAAGTAATATTAATTAAAGGGTAGAATTGAAAAACAAATTATTAATATTGTATTGAAAAGCAAAAGAGTCAATCATTTTAGGAAGATATTTTTTACAAATGAATCATTCATTGTGGGACAGAGAGTCATTTTTTTTATCGAAAACAACAATTATTTATTGCAAAATTATGAATTTAATATAAATTAAGTTTCAAAATAAACTTATTAATTTTTATGTCTGATATATACAAGTTTGTACATGATAAAAAAAATCCATAAAATAATGTTAGTTTATATATAAAATTGGGAAATGAGTAGGGGAAATTATTATTATTATTATTATTATTTGAGGGAATTATTATTATTATTATTATTATTATTATTATTATTATTATTATTATGCTCAATATTAGCAAAAAATATTATTATACTTATTATCCGATGCTAATGGAAATTTGGTAAATTTTGAGGTACATGCAAAATTTTGAGTGTACCGGTACACTAAAAAGAATTAAATTAGTTGTGTTTCTTTGAAGAAAAAGAATTATTTTCTATCATTGACAATTATATTAATTGAATCTTATTTACCAAAAGCATCAACGAAATAAAATTTATTTTTTTTGAATTTTTATTACTCATAACAAAGAATATTGAATTTTTTTTATGAGAAAATGTTGAAAACAATGACATATGATTCTTATAAATAATGAAATGACGTTTTTTCCTTATTAAATGATGTTTTATAAAATATAATATTGACAAATAGATATTTATTTTATAAAATGATAGTTAATTTATAAATTTATGAAGAAAGAGTACCGGTACACCTCAATTTGTGAGGTGTACTGTAAAAGTTCCCTGGAAATTTTACAAACTCATGATATTTGAACTTTGTCTCTTAATGTGGCAAATTTAAGCTCCTATCTTTTATTTATTTTTTGTCAAGTAGATTAGTGACAAGAAATTCACTTCAAGAGACAATTTAAGCTCTTATCTAACACCTCTTTAACTTTTTTTTAATGACAAATATTAGTAAATTTGTTCTTAGATTAATTTCTCTTTACCAATAGTTCTTAGATTAATATTTACTTATTTATATTCCCTATTTTTTTTTACTTATTTATCTGTATTTGAATTCAAGACTTTCAACTTATTATATTTTCATTCAAACGAGTTGATAGTGGACTCACATATTTTATATGTAGAGAAGCAGAAAATTCAGAATTCAAACCCCAACCCTTATATAAAATTATCCTTGCAGCTACGGTGTTTTACTTTTGTTATATCTAAAATAAATGTCATACAAAATTAACTTCCCTATCTACATCAAGCGTTGGAGTAAATACCTCCCCATCTACACAAGAAAATATCCATATGTTGCGAGATGCGACTCCAATTACACAATCTCAATCAACATATAGACCCCACTTATAGAGGAAAATCTACACCCCTCTTTATTCTACTAATGGCTCTCCCATCATAACTAAAGAAGTTAATTTTCTCCAAAATTGGAGCCTCGACCAGCTCCATTTTACCAATAAATAGGTTGAATTCTTCAAGCCCGTGTTCCATGAATTTTGGAGCACAGATCCAATATATGTTGTAGTAAATTGGTTTCTTAACCTACGAAGTGGTAAGAATATGCAAAAATCCTTTAATTTTTTCATATTTTAAAATCCAAAAAGTGGGGTGCGAGGGCAATTAGATGGTGCAAAAAGAAATTTCCTTAGAGTTAACTATTTGAAGTCCAATATGAATAAGATCTAACCACTTGTCTATTAACTATATGGGCCAACACTACCACCCCCACGATTTCTAAAAAATTTGTTTCTTTTCCCACCCTACGAGCTTCTCACGCGCCCTATGCAGTTCGGATTTTAGAATCCAAACTACATAAAAAACCCTATAAAACTTCCAAAAATACGTTGAAATATTTCGGATTTTAGAATCCGAATAGGGCAAGTGAAAAGCTTACAGTGTGGGAAAAGCAATGACCAAATTTAATTCTCCTCGAATGCGCCATTCTAGAACATTTGAAAAATCACAAAAACAGTATTGCATAATGTATTGTTATTATTTCTCTTTTTTTCATATAAAAATAATGTTACAAAAATATTTCTAGAACATGTGACAAATATTTAACTTTTATATGACTTTACACGCAAATCTATAACAATGAAGCTCTTCATTTCTTCTAAAAAATGAAGAGAATCTCAACTCATAATTAACATGACATCGTAAATAAGTTCTAAACATATACCCAGTTTCATAATGTAGATATTAGTGGAAATACTTTTAAAAAGTAAAAAAAATTATAATATACACTATTATAATAAAATATGATTGGAATGAAATATGATTCAAATAATGTGAAACAATTTTATACTATAATCCATATAGTTTCCATATGACGATAATTAATGGCAAGGCTCCACATGAGTAATTATACTAAAGATCATTATTATCATTTTTTCATTGTGATCAACCAAGTGTAGTACCATTACCTTTTACTTTAACACATAAAATTAAGCATATTGAATTGTTATATGTCTTTAGCAAAGATCTTTTTTAAACCTGTAATATACGTGGATGCAGTTTCTGTTTTTGGTTAAATATATATTAAAGCATTGGAGTAGTTGAAGTTATAGAGATATTACTAACCAAAACGAAATGAATAACTTTAGCAAGTAGTTAAGGTTTTGTACGCAATCTTGGAGTCATGCAATATGCTCCTTCCATCATCACCAACTAATCTTATAATATCTTCATTTTTCTGCCTCATTTCTCGTTTCTCTTCCCTAACAAACTAACACATTAATTAATTAAATCAAAATTATTATTTATTTATCTCTCTCTCATTCACCCTCTACTCTTCACCTACCATAGTAACAGCCTCCAATATATATGCATATAAACAAGATAATATTCTTGTGATAACTAGTTGCATCATGCTTATAAGACATTCATTGGTATAAGCAACTTTGTTTCTAGTTGATTTGCTTAGATAATATTTTTGGTATAAGTTGTATTATGTATGCATATGATCTAAATATTTTGATGATGATGATTCAGTTAACTGTTGCTATCAATTAAGCTTATTGTATGAATAGCAGTTTTTTTTTTTTTTTTGCATGTATGCACGTAAGTATTTAAAAAATGCATATTCTAATTGTACATTATGTCATTAAATCATATAAAGACATGACAAAATTATCACATGATGTATGATTCTGATATCTGACAAAATTTTATTATGGTACATTTTGTGTGTGTCTGCTAGCTAGCTAGGTAGTACAAGTTTCAGCATCTTTTGGATTCTTATTAATTATTAAGAGTGTGACATGAACAATTTCATCATGCAAAACTTTACTGAGAGATTAAGACCTCTTGTTGGTTTGAATGGCTGGGATTACTGTGTCTACTGGAAATTAAGTGAAGATCAAAGGTTATAATTTATATACATTACATAACATAACTATAATCATTCCATTTTTTTTGGGTTCTATTATATCATATAGATGTTAATTTGTTGATTTATATATAGGTATCTTGAATGGTTGGGATGTTGTTGCGGTGGGAGTGAAAGCAACCAAAATGGTGGAGAAGAACATCTTTTCCCTGTCTCTTCATGTAGGGATACAATGTTTTCACATCCAAGAACAAACTCTTGTGATCTTCTTTCCCAACTTTCCACTTCTATACCTATAGATTCAGGGTATATACATATTTATTTCTTGCTTACTTTAATTAGTCCCACCCTTTACTCTATCTATATATATAATCTCCTTTAATCTCTTCATTGAACAGGATTCATGCACAAACTCTATTAACTAACCAACCCAATTGGTTGAACTATCCCAATAGCTTGGATCCAAACACTTTACATGTAAGTTCATTGGTTAATTCAATCTTATTTTTCACTTTTTTCAGCTAATTCCATATTTATTGATATTGAGTACTATTTTTGCAGGAAACAATTAATGGAACCCATGTTTTGATTCCAGTGCCTGGTGGACTGGTTGAGCTCTTTGTAACTAAACAGGTACTGTCACATTATATTTACATACATTAGAAACACACACATATAAGTAGCTAGATATAAATGGCAAAACTATGTCCTTTAGCTTAATTCAAAATTTAAAATTGATTTTTTGTTATCTTTCTTTTTATCTTTAGCTTAATTTACATATTGAACTGGCTTTCAGTTTACTTATGTTACAAATATATGTGCATGATCATTGAAATATGATATACTATAAGGAGTGTTTCACCCTTCAACAACATAATTAGACCTTAGTTAACAACATCAAGATCACAATCTTAGATAATCACTAATTAAGATCATGTTAATTTTGATGGAAGGAATATTGTAATCATCATTAATTATGATGTAATTTAGATTTGGATATTATCTTTTTCAAATGAAAATATAATTTACTTTTTGGAATTATCAAAGTAAGACTTTTGGTTGCATAAAACAAAAAAAAAAAGTTTGGTCCAACATCTCATTTATACATAAATGACTAACTTGACAAGCAAGAAAGAACTGTTTGAAAACTTTTAATTTAGTTAAACAACCTTTGATGCAGTTTTGCCTAAATAAATATACTAATAACTTTCTTTTTGTGTATAATATAACAGGTTGGTGAAGATCAACAGGTTATAGATTTTATCACATCTCAATGCATTGTCATGGTGGATCAAGAGGGGATGAACCACTCAATTGGCTTCAATTCAATGAGCAATATGCAATCAAATCCAATTGTAGGTGATGAAAATGATGGAAATAACACAAACAATCTTTTCCATTCATCAGATACATTGAATCTTACACATGACTTCTCTGTATTGAACTTCATGCAACAGTTCAATTACAGTTACAATCAACAACAAAACAGAATCAAGAACAACGAAACCTTCTCCGAAGAATACCAAGGTTCTTTCCTTCATGATCAAGAAAACAACAACACTCTCAAATCCAACACAGAAGAGGACCATGATAACAAAAGCTTGATGACAGAAAATCATCAATATATGTTTGTGGATCCTTTAGAGACAAAAAAGAAGCAGGAACATGTTGTTGGTAGATCAGATTCTATGTCAGATTGCAGTGATCAAAATGAAGAAGAGGATGATGGAAAATATAGGAGAAGAAGTGGAAAAGGAAACCAATCAAAGAACCTTGTTGCTGAGAGGAAGAGAAGGAAGAAACTGAATGATAGGTTATACAATCTTCGTTCATTGGTTCCAAGAATCTCAAAGCTTGATAGAGCTTCTATTCTTGGTGATGCTATTGAATTTGTGAAGGATTTGCAGAAGCAAGTGAAGGAACTTCAAGATGAGCTAGAGGAAAATTCAGACACAGGAACTGAAAGTAACTGCATTGTTAATGGAAATAATAATCAATATGTTGATGGTGTTCAAGTTCAACCAAATAATAATAACAATGTTCAAAAGGCAGAACATGGATTTCATGTTGGGAATGGCTATGTTTCAAAACAAAAGCAGGAAGATATTGGTACTGTTACTGACAAACAGACACAGCAGATGGAGGTAACTATCCACCTAGCTTATACTAAAAATACTATATTAATAAACTTAGGTTTTGAACATATTAGGGTCGCTTTTAAGAATCTTGATATATATCAATTGAGAAATAAGTAAAGTCTAACTAATGAAGTGATGACTAACACATGAATATTGCAGCCACGAGTGGAAGTGGCACAGATAGATGGGAATGAGTACTTTGTGAAGGTGTTTTGTGAGCACAGGCCTGGTGGTTTTGTGAAATTGATGGAGGCTTTGAATACTTTAGGCATGGAAGTAATGCATGCCTCAGTAACCAGTCACAAGGGTCTTGTCTCAAATGTTTTTAAAGTTGAGGTAAATATAATATACTACGTACCTTCAAAACATTAGTACACTTATGAATTGAATTTGTTAGACTACATCAAATCAAAGTATGATAATGATGCTAATATTTCTTTGTTTTGGGTTATGAATTATGAACAGAAAAAGGAGAGTGAAATAGTTGAAGCTGAAGATGTTAGAGATTCACTACTAGAGCTGACGCGGAACAAATCTACGTGTTGGAACTTGGAATCATGAGATCACATCAACATCAGATAATATTGCTGCCTATCATCCACACCAGTTTCACTAGTTAAACTTTCCATAATTACTCTTAATTTGTCTAATAAAATACTTTGGCAAGCATAGTGGAAATAAGTGAAGAGGTTGTTACCAACCTAAGCATAATAATGTGCACATATATTAGCCAATTTCAAATGTTTTGTTGAAATTTGACACTCTCCTTCACTTTTCTCTCCATTCTCTTACTCTCTATTATTGCTCCTATACATATTTTTATTTCTCATATCTATAAAGAGTGAATAGAGAAATACATGGAGAAAAGTGAAAGAGATGATCAAAATTTGTTATTCTTACAAGACCGCATTTTATGTGGCATTTAAATCATGTCTTTTTTTTATATCTCAAAAGGTAGAGGGACTAATTTACAATTTATGAAAAAAGGATCAATATGGAACTTTTCAAAATTTAGGGACGGACTTAAATTTTTTAAAATTATTAGAATCAATTTGTAAATTTTGAAATTTTATATGGACTAATTTGCAACATTGGAATAAATATAAGGACTAATTTTTAAATACAAAAACTAAATAGAACCTACTGTGTAAATTTTAAACAGTATATGAGCCAATTTGTATAATTAAAAAGAAGATACTAATAAAGATATGAAAATTTGAATCTGAAATGGTCTTTCAAAGTTGCAGCATATATATAAAAACATTCATTGTATCCTAAAAAAGATCAATATATATGTTTATTCATATTCTCAAAAAAAAAAAAAAAAAAAACTTGATATTGATCACGCATTATTTGAGCATCAGTTTTAAAAAGCTCGATTAGAATTGCTTCATAGAATAACCAATCAGAAATTAATTATTTTATTCATCATCTGCTCATGATCAGTCTCAAGCTAAACTAAAAATAAAAAACAAAAATAAGAATTGAAAAAAGAAAATACGAGAAAAGGAAAACTCATGATCATAGTCTCAAGCTTAAATAAAAATAAAAATAAAAATATGAATTGAAAGAAGAAAATATGAGGAAAGGAAAAGAGATATGCTAATTAGTGTTTCAATTTAGCAAACTCCACAACCCTGTATGTCTCTATTTATAGTCATAGATAGATAGATACTCGCAAGTTAAACCTATCACTTAATTAGAAACGTGTACCTTTTAAAAAGTCCTCACCCAACAATTTCGAAACGGCCATAACAATATAAACCTAAACATAGGGATATACGAACAAACAATAACTTAGAAATATACCGTTTAATTAATTTTTTTTTAAAGGCAAATGAAGTGGAGGTGGTGAAACAAACTCCCTAAAAATAAGATAAACTCAACAAACAAACAGTGATTGAAAAATGGGCACCATCACTCTTCTTATGATAAAGGGGTCAGAACCCTAATCCATTTTTCAAACTGGTAAATATAATTGTCCCCAAAAAAATACTATAAAATATTGTTGATAATCTACACGCGTTGGCGTAATAAAAAATGCGAAAAACTTTTTTGTTTTTTTGAGATAAAAAGAGCGGAAAGACCGGTTAGCAGAAAAAATGCTCACAACTAAAATTACTTGATAGTAATGTTATTTTTGTAGGTTAGTTTCTGAAATATCTACACAAATATCTACTTGACATAATTCAACTGGATATACATTTTTTTGTGATTATAACAAACTTAAAAAAAAAATATGACTTATAAAATAAATCATGGGTAATTTAAATGAATCATACAAAGAAAAAGTATCTAAATTTGTCCAATCAAAAATACAAATTGAGCAATAATAATCCAGTTCCGAAAGGAACGAACTTCCCAATGACTCTCCATCTTTGAGAGTTACAAGAATTTTCTGATGGAGTTGGTTGAATTTGTGGATTTAATGCACCATCCATGGAATCATTACCATTGTTGCTAACTTCTTTGACTTCAATCCCAAACCTCATTCCTCCAAGGCAATGTCCAGCTATATTGCAAATGAACCAATATCTCTTTACCTTATTGAGAACCACTTGATCTTCTCCACTTTCATACTTAGCCAACACTCCACTACTTGTTTCACATGATCTAAAAGTTTCCTCTCTCACTTCATACACATTATGTTCCCCCTTCACATACTTGAAAACTATACCAATACAATACCAAAAATATCAAATAGATTAGATTTAAAATAAATCATCTTTGAATTTAAATTCAAAACTAAATATTAAATTTTAATTATACTTTCAAAATTTAATAGACTAAGAATTTAGTAAAGATTGAATTGAGAAGTACTACCAAGAACATCTCCACGGCTAAAGTTGTATTTCTCTGCCCATGTAGCATAATTTGTTTGGCTACTCCATTCATCTTGATCACCAACAGCATAAACACTAGCCATGACACAGTTCAAGAGAAAACTGCATAGCAAAATAAGAATTGAGAGTATGAAAGTACAGTTGTTGAAGAAATTTGTGATCACCATTTCTTTGGAAAGGTAAGAAGATGTGATGAAACAGTGGATGAAATAAGGGTGGATTGCCACTTGGTACACGTTTGCTTGTGTTTGAAGAAACAGCTATGGAAGTCCACGTCATCAAATAATTTTGTTAATGTTCCAAGTTTGTGAAGTCACATTTTGGTTTATATGATTATATCATGAACAATATTTTAATGGAGAGAAAGTCCTTACATTAACACACCCTCAATGATTGGCACTCAAATATTTACACCACAATAGGCTTGTTCATGTAGCTTAGCTAAATAAAAAACAAAGTTATGGGGTTGGCCGGGTACTCAACTGCTTTGAACTACGAGATTAAAGGTGCCGAGAGGTTAAAAGTATAAGATTTAAATCTTAAAGAAAATTAACATAACAATTAACATACTAATATTTACTATTAAAAAGAAATAACGTCATTGTACATACTCTAATGGTCTTAAAGATATAATTGGGGTTTTACACCTTAAAAGTTGGAAGGAGAGACCTTGCCGAAATGATTATTAACTTGACACCCAAGATAAGCCAAGTCATCATGTTTTCTGCTTTGCCAAACATAAGTAAACAATTTTTTTATTTATTTTTTGAATAACAAACATAAGTAAACAATGCCATGCAAATACTATATATTTTTTTAGTGAAACTTTAAAGAGAAATATTAATCATAATAATTATTAGTACCACTGCTATGCTAGGCATATTGCATAAGAATAACTTCAAAACGGTCTTAAATCTTATTTTTGAATAAAGAATCAACTTGGTCCCTAAATTATTGCTCTCTTATCAATTTAATCTTTAATCGACATAAATATATACTAAGTTGTTCATAAACTATTATTAATCCATTGTATCAAGTATTCATTTCCTTGTAACCAAAAAAAAGTATTCATTTCCTTTAAAAATAAAAGAGAAAATGATAAAAGAAAAATTGATGAGAGGGTATAGTCATGAATTTTTCCCTAAAGTTGTGACTTCATGATCACGGTCTAAGTTCTAAAACATTATTTCTATAGGTCCAGCGTAATTAACAATTTGAAGGTTATTAAACAATACAGCTGCCAGCTGAACCCAAGATAAGTTGTAATGATTCATGAGTCGATTATACTTGTTGAAGTGGCAACAAGTAATTTTAATTTTAACAACCCATAAAGTGTCCAACAACTTATTTTGGTCCCAGTATTATGAAAAAAAATGGACTTTGATTTAAATTCACGATTGAGAAGAATAAGATATCTAAATCAACCTTACGAAATTTAATAAATTGATAAGGAAAACTGTTTTGGATGATTTTATTTAGAGTTCTAGAGGCTTTTAATGGGAGAAAATATTCAAAATGTTTCGTTTAAAATACATAATATTTCTAGACAAAAAAAAAAAAAAATACATAATATTTGGTGGATGATTGCTTCAGCCAACGATAAAACTCGTATATGATCCTTCAAAAAAAAAACTCGTATATGATAAATCCAGGGAAAATATCCTCTTGAACCCGCTATTATATGTGGCTTGGCTGAATTTGTTTGTTTTAACTTGGCTCAATTTTCTTTTTAAAATAAATGCCACAATTTGTTTTGATACACCTTCTATAATTGTTTAAAATTTATGAGAAAACGTTTTAATAAATTTATCTAAGTCTTAAAGTGCGAATTGCCTTCACTTATAATTAATTACACCTTTCAACATATATTGTATGGATTTTAATATTTTCACATCGAAGAATTGGAATTACTTGTAAAAGAAGCAATATGTGACCAATTGATAAAGCATCCAGAAAGAGAAAGAGCTTTATCAACAAAATAAAATAAAATGTTTTGGTCTAAAGTATAAGCGGCAATTTATATCATATTCATTGCTATTATTCTTAAACTTTGGTTTCAATTAATGTAGATCAATATTTTGCATTTATTCATCCAGACATCTTACATGTTAACATCTAAGCTTATACTCCATCAGTTTCAAAATACATGTCCATTTTGTAGAAATTGCAGTAACCAAGAAACCAACTAAATTTTGTTATTTTTGATAAAATTATGTGTGTGTTTTCCATAATACTCTTAACCATTTATTATTTCATTCTATTTTTTCTCTCTCTACAATAAATATATAAGGATATTATTGACAAGACAATAATTAATTTTGCACTGAAACTTGAAAGTGACAAGTATTGTGAAACAAAATTATTCTCCAAAAACAGAGGGAGTATATGTTAGTTAAAAAATATAATCAAAATAAGTTAAGTAAATAGTAAGTTATGTAAATAGTTCAAATTATAAAACTACGACAAATATTTAAAAACAAACCTAGGGAGCAGCTCTTATATTTTCATGAAACAAGTTCCCTGGAAAAGGCAATTTGAAAAAAATACAATTACTTTTATTATTATTGAGAAAATTAAAAAAATTCAACTACTTTTTTTTAAAGGGCGTGGAGTATTTTGTTGCTTATACATGAGATTTGGAGGAAGTACACAACATGAAGACTTATGAGCATAGAAAAGGAGTGCAAGGGAGAAAGAAGAAAAACAAAATTGGTTATTCTTCAATTATATTCAATTCACCAAATCCTCACACACGAGTTAACAAACCAGTGCAAGACCATTAACAAAGACTCGAGAAAATCCAACCCTTTCCACCCTCTGTCCAAATATTCAAAAAATAAAAGTTCATAACATGAATGTCAGTAATGAACATTGCCTCCCTTCTACATGTGACCACACTCAAAGGGATATTCAGCCTGCTCTGTTAGTGGTTGCTTCTCTCAAAGGTTTTTGCTTCCAATTCTGTTCCTTCAAGCTCCTAGAAGTGAATTGGTCTTTAAATAAGAGAAATAAAGATTTTAATAGTAAATCAAAACTCAAGAACCTTTACACTTGTCGGTACCTTCAAATTGTAAGAGAGTGATTGGTGTATTTACTTTTGCTACAACTCTTTCAAATGCTTAAATTCCTCGCATTCAGCCCCAACTTCACTAAGTGACGCAAAAAGCTTTGGCACTATCTTGGCCAACATCAACTTGAAACCAACAGAGGTTGAATTCGGACTGCTATTGTCACTCACAGAGGCATCTCTAGTCAACGAGCCGATCAAGTAGCCTTTCATATATGCATCACAAGCCTTAAGAATGTAATGACCACGCCTCTTAAAATGTTCTTTGATGAGCACTTCAAAATCCTAGATAATTCATCAGGAAGATAACAGTTAAATATACACTGCACATCTAAAAGAAAAAAGAGAAATATTAACAAGACATTAGAATGCAAATATGGGATGGTAGAGACTCTATAGACTTCCTGACACTTATTTTGGGAGAAATGGTAGACTTTCTGACACTTCAATACCTTGTTTACTACGGATTCCTTCAAGATTGAAATGTTGTTTTTAATACATACGATAAACACAAGCTACCTAAAGAAAGTGTTTTGCTTATTCTTTGCTAACCCTGCCCCAACCCTTTTTTAATGGTGTAAATATTCTATAATGATAGATTAACTATACATACGGAGTCCAATGAAACAAAGTATGCAATATTGCAAGTCCTTTAACTAATCAAAGATAAAATAGGAGTAAATAAAATATTTAAACATCATTCACAATCACCTTGGGTGGCTTCCGCATAAGATACATCATGGTCTTGCAGTTCAGTAAAAATGTATTCTCATTGTATGATAACGAATTCTTCTCTCCTTCAGCTGTTCCAGTCTGCTTATCATATCCAGCTTCATTGAAGTAAGGCTTGGAGTTGAGTACTAGCCCTTGTAGTGAAACTAGAACTTGAAGGATGCTAGAAGATTTTGGATCCCATACTTCATTGCCTCTGCCTGTCCATGTGTTTAGAAGGCTAAGGCAAACCTTCCCTTCCTCATACAAATTAGGGTTAATACGCCAACCACCTGAATGATAGTATGCTGACTGCACCATTTGAGGCCACGACAAAGAACACAGGAAGACATGAGATACATTCATGTGGACTAAATTTATATAATGGAATATTAAATTTATATAATGGAATATATTATTTACATCTTAACATAATAAATTGCTGTAGCTTCAAAATAAGGCCTTACCGGTGGAACATCAGGATAATCTGGCGGAAGGTGAAAATCAAAGAAAAACAGCCCATCTTGGTAAGGAGTCCCAAATGGCCCTATAATAACTGCTCTCACAAGATCCATTCTATCTTCATAAACTCGTACATAGATTTCCTCTGTCAAAATGTTTAAATTGTTCATATTTATTGAAATGGGAGAATAAATACAACACAGTATGAATGAATCTATCATCACTGTTCACTGACCAGGAAGGTTATTTTGTAGTATGCCCCAATCTTGTTGCACCTTCTTATACCATTTTCGGTTGTTACTCTGAAAGTGGAGTGAAAAACATTTAGTGACTTCCAACCCCATGTGATATAACAAAAGAATTTATATTTTAAAGAAACAAGCATTTTAATGTATCTGTGTGCATACACACATGTTCGATGCACCAATGATAAAAATTCAATAGTTTTGATATTTGATTTAGCTAAATCTAAAAATAAGAACCTAACCTACAATAATACTAATCTGTAATGATGATTAATCAATACTCAGGCAAGTGCATGCCCATGTGTCTTGGTTAATATGCATCAAAGGAAGATGAAGCATAAAATAAACATGCAACTACCTATTCATTTTTTTTCATTTCCCTACTTTTCTCTAGATTAAAATTAAGGCAGCAGCAGTACCTGTCCATTTGCACCAATATAGTAATGGTCTAACGGATCTGTAACCATGTCAAAATGTTTCAAACTACAAGCATCATTGTCACAACTGGCAGGAGCTTCTTTATTCTTCAAGCTGCACAGTGTCTCAGATGCTTCCACATTTTCTGAACTTTCTGGAATAACAGACTCCTCATTTTTACAACTCTGGCTGCCCAAATTGTCACCATCAATTGCAATACATTCCTGAGAACTGGACTCGCAGATTTTAACTGGTGAAGAACATTCAATTTCACCATTTGACTGCACGTGAACAGGATCCAAGTTCTTCTGTCCCCTGGAGAATATTCCAGACGCAAGTCTGGTTACAAATCGAATTGCTGCAAGTGGGACAGAAAGTGCTGTGGCCCTACTAGAGTCTTTCTCTCCATTCTCTTCTGCAACATTGCTTGAATTTTCCCTATTAATGTCCTGCATGTAATTTAACATAATTATAGAAATAGACTAAATAATAACTATAACCAACATCTCTAGTTGGCCCATCATATGACTACCATAAAACAAATCCATTTATCGAAGGGAGGAACTGACTCAAAAGACCTTTTAATGAAGAAAAATAAAGGATTTTGATAGGAATCCTGCCAAAAGTAACTTTTTGATAGGAATCCTGCTAAAAGTACCAGGTGACAGATTTTCCCTTAGGCTTCCTCTGAGAAAGAAGCAAGTTTAAAACTTACTAATAACCACATTATAGTTGGAAAGAGAAACAAACCTCTCCGGAATCCTCTTGGACTTCCATTTCATCATCATCATCAACGGTTTCCCAAGTTGCAGCATCGCTTATATCACTCCCTGCTGCAAGTGATTCCGCATCATCATCTCTACCAACCACATAGATTGCTTGGGGTCCAACCTGGAAGTAAAGTAAATTATAGATAGTGAAATACAAGTGTTGTATCATTAGACATGAACAAGTGCTTAACAACACAAACACGCCACATATGTTTATACTAACCCCAATCTATTATTTTGCTTCTTGGATTATTTGTACAAAAATGTTTTGATTAAGAATCTAATCAAACCTCATTTGAAGCTGTGAATTGGACAGATCCATAAACCAAAATTCATGGGCTATTTTAGCACCAAAAGACTGTTCAACATGCTAGCATAGGATATTTAGTAACCTCAGTAGCAAAAGGAACAGGCTACACTTGTTCCTAATAGTCACTGCATTTCTATGACATGATTTAAGCCTATAGATATTAAAATGAATACAAATAACAATTACAATGTAGGTGATATAAAACCGTTCAGCAGACATTTAGAAAAAGACCACCCACTCAAAAGAAAATAAAAATATGACTATCAAATAATGGTAGAAACACATATCTACAACTCCATTATGATTTTATATCATGGCACAGGCAACAAATGTTCCTTGACTAGATATTATCATACTCCACCTTATTTTGTATTCTATAACTACACCTTAAGGATCACATATTCACTCAGAAATTGAGGCTTAGGCCTAACTCAACCCCAAAGGCTAGCTCAAGAGATGGGGATTGCTAAATACCTACAAACTAATGTACGCAGATTCATCTTTCCCTCCTTTTCCTTAGTAATACTAGTTCACACTTCTGCAATAAGTTTTGACAACTTTCAGATCTAATCCTTATTGATTGAGACTCTATAAGCCGGACCAGATTTTACCAGCCCAACAAGCATCCTAAAGCAAAATCCTATACCAATTTCCACCATTTCACAAAGGTCTTCCTGAATCACTCTTCACGGAAACTGAAAGGCACCTTCGCTGATTGTAAGTATTATGTATAAAACACTGAGGCACTTAGTAGAATATCTAATCACTGGGAAATTGAAAATCCTGATTATGTTGTAGTCATACTCATACAAATTTTAAAACCTTGGCATTTCCACCGACAGAAACAACACAACCAGATTGCAAGTGTTGTATTAATGATATGTGTACAAAACTAAATATAAGTAAACATGCAGCATTTATCTTTTATCAACAGAATGGGAAGAAATAACAGATAACAATAAGTAAATAAATTAAATGAGCATACCGTTGATACCATCCCGTCAGCCCATGTAACTTCAATATCACCATTCTTAAGGCCAGTTATATTTCCAACCCAAGAGAGGTCTGAGAACTCCACGTCAGTTTCGCCAGAAGATGCTTTTTCTGTTTGGGTTGCTGCTTCGCTTTTATGTTCATTTTCTTCGTTTTCCTGCTTTGATTTCTCGGTAGACTCTCCAACAGAAGCTTCTAAACAGACAGACACGGGTGATAGTCTGACAACCACGTCCCCATAGCAGTACTCATAATCTGGATGACCCTCTAGCTCGTAGACACTTACAATTTCCTCGTTGTCGAATTCTCGGGGATCATCTGCCTTGGCAGCTGGTTTTATCCACTTCACACAAGCTGTCCGCTCTTTGGCATCAACACTCCTCACCACCCCAACTCGGCTGGTTTCACAATTATCCTCACCCTCATCAGAGGTCTTCTCTACAACATATTGTTCTGAAACAAATTCATGATCACCAGGAGTATCAATAGGAATTAAACTTGTAGAATCTAGTCTACACTCTATCGTTCCATCCTGCCAAGCAACATCAACTCTTGTCCTAGTGTTGACAATTTGAAGAGCTTTTTCAAAGCTTTCCTCTTTCTTCCGGGCTCTCTTTTCTTTCCTGATGACAACTTTCCTTATTTTCTTGCGGTGAAGAGGCCAAGCTTCACGGACAGGATCCTTTGATACTGATATAGAACTACCACATGAGCTAGATTCACATGAAGGATTATTTCTATCATTTCCATCATTCCCTTCCAAAGCACCCACTGGATCAAGGTCCATAGCATCTTTATTCCCATTTGATTCCTCAACTGTAGCATCTTCTGAATCACACCCACTTCCTGTTTGATTAGAATCTAATTCAATGTTAACAGAATCGTTATGTTCCAGTTTTGATTTGTTTTTGTTGATGGAAACAGAAGATGACAGTGCAGATGAGGGTAAAAGACACCGGTCACCCAATTGCCAATTTGCATGAGCAAAACAAGACAGCAATTTTAAGTTTTTTGGACTCTGTTCCTCAGCTGGGGCAGCAGAAGAATACGGCCCATGACCTGCAGATGCTATCCAATAAACAAACACTGATCCAACTGTAACATTGGTGACAGTACCTTCTAACCTACTTGCTTTCCACAAGCCAGACAACCATCTAGCCATCTTGAAGATGGATGAAGACTTGGCCCTTACACGTTGCCCTGGGTAATAAGGGAAATGTCCATCTTCAAGAATATTGTTCTTCGAAATTGGTTTAAGATCCATCGGATCTGCTTTGGAGACTTTACAAACTGAACCATCATCAAATAAGACAGTCACATTATCCAAAACATCATCAACTTTTCCTAACCATGACCCAAGTACCACATAATCTCCAGCAGTGAAATCCCTGATACGCTTCAAATCTTTAGATGAGACATCTTTTATGATAGATCCATCATGGGCCAACAAATCCACAGATATATTGACATCAACCACAACACCCACTTGCCCAGTAGGATCAGAGGCAGAAGCTACAAAATCACTATGTAAAAATCCACGATCAACAACTTCTACATCATTGAAATTCTGTGTGGATTCAGATTCATCCATCCAGAGTACACGTAGCTCGTTAGTCTGAAGAGCAGCAGTCTTACGGTGCACAGAAGCATCATTCCTATCAGAATTTCTGCAACCATTATTACTTTCATCACCTTCCTCAACATCACCCTCCTCACCCTCATCATCAGTGACTCCACTATCTGAGTCGGAATCTGAATCCGAATCAGAATCAGAATCACCGTTAACTTCTGTCACAATCCCAACCATCCCAGTGTTTTTATTCTTGACAACATCTTGTCTATAAATTTGCATAGTATTACTTTTCTTACAAGAAACTCCATCAGGTTCGGCATTAGCATTTTCAGCCGGCTCTTTGTTTTCAGAATGTGCTTCATTTTGTTGAACTTCCATCTAAAATCACAAAACATCCATTAGACAGTCATTCTATTCTTCTAAATTCTAATTCAACTTAAATTCAGCAATTGAAAACAATTAAAAAAAATCATCAAAGCCAAATTCTACTTAACTAAATAACAATAATCTGAGCAGCATGAAACAAAATCTGTCCTTAACTAAATAACAAAAAAAAAAAAAAAAAAAAAATTGGGGAAAAAAACAAAGGCATAAACTTTTATCTATATGCACACAAAAAAGCTAAAAAATTCATTGTGGATCTGAAATTACGTCCCAGAATGAAACAAAAACATGGTTTAGCTGCCAATTACAATCTAGTTTGCGAATTCAAATTCACACGCACACAACATATTTGATACAGCGTTATAGTTCAATCAGATGACAAAACAATTAATTATATCATAATAAAATTCAAAATCTGCAGAAAAACACGGATTAAGATAACCTAAGGTAGCTGAAAGAATAAAAAAAAAACGAATAATAAAAAGTAATGGAATATTAAAGGAATGAGCTATCTTTTTGAGGTTGAATCGGTGTTTCAAGAGGTTAATCGTTCAGGAAAATAAAAATGAAGATGGAAAAAGAAAAATCAATAATATTAGGAATTAATTGAAAAGGATAATAAAAAAGCTATAGCTGTGGGGAGAAGATAGAGAAAATGAAAGTGAAGCTTACGAAGAAAGAAGAAGGAGCTCGGTCGCGTTTATTTATTATCAGATAAAAGACGATGAATGAATGAATGAATGAAGAAGAAGAAGACTAGTATTTGTTGTTGCAGCGGCGTATGTATAAGAAAGAGGACAATTTCGTGAATCCTTATTGCTTTGTAATTTAGGGATGCAAATGTATATACTCCCTCCGTCGTCGTAAGTTATAAGAAAAAAAATCTCATTTATTTTTTTAAATGTAAGGAAATAAGACAAATTTTTATATTATTTCAAAAAAAATTATCTTTTCCAAAGTATATATGTCTTTTTTGTAAACCCAGGTTCGAACATCGGATAATATATCATTGTTCATATCAACTGAGTTAAGCTCCGAACAACGTATATATGTCTTATTTGTCCGATAAATTTTTGTGGTGGCCCGTTATATTATTTATGAATTTTTTTTGCCTAGTAAATCACACCAGAATTAATGGATCAAATTTCATTAGATCTATTATATAAGTAATTAAGTAAATTTGGGCAAGATTAGTATCAGAATAGATGACCTCATAAGAAATTGGTGTTTGCACCTTTTTGATTTTGTAAAAAAATATATATAGAGTGTGTTTGGTTCACCTTTAGATATAATTAATTATGACAAAATTGATTCTGATAAAATTGATTTTGTCATAATTGATTTTGAGAGAATTGATTTATGTTTGGATATAATAATGTAAAATTGATTAAACAAAATGAATGTTGTTTGGATAATTTTAATCAAAATTGCTTTTGAATGTATAATTACTAAAATAAACATAGCTAAATAAAAATAAAAGGATATAATAGAATGAATGTATGTGCAGATCAATACTAAATGTATGTGTATATATATATATATATATATATATATATATATATATATATATATATATATATATATATATATATATATATATATATATATATATATATATATATTATTGTAAATAAATATTTTTTCTATATATTAATTTAAAAAATAATAAATACGATCGTTAAACCAAATTTTTTTGACAAAATATTTGTTCTATGTATTTTATATTTTTGATAAAATATATTTAAATTAAATAATAATAATAGAGTTTTTTTAAAGAAAATAATAATAGAGATGATTGACAAAAATGATAAAATGTAGCGTAAAAGAAAAAATACAACAAATTTGAACAGAAATACCATAAAAAAAAAAAATCTTGGTAACTCATGTTCATAAATATTTTATGGGGCTAGTTTGGTTCGTTAAATTTTTTGATTAAATTTGGTTCCTCAAATTAAATACAAATTTTTTTTTTGATAAAGGACAATAAAAGAAAATAATAGGTTGTAATAATCAAAATATAAAATTTAATGGAGAATTGATTCTAGTTAACACAAAATTTAGGAATTGTAGTTTCATCCAAAATTGCTTTTGGAAGGTAGAAGCAATTCTGAAAAGCCAAACCAAACATGATTGAAAACTCAATTTTCACTTTTGAGGTGTTGTAGAAGTGCTTCTGGCTAGAAAGAAGCCAAACCAAACACACACATAATCTATTAATTTTAAAGTAGATATTCATCGATAAATGTTTTTAAATAAATTTCTTTAAAAACTTTTTTTTTATATATTTACATGGGTATTTTGGTATGTCTTTAAAGACACAAAGAAAATATGCATACATTTCAATTTTCCCCGATTTTTTTTTATATTTACATGGGGTGTGGCAAAGAAGCGGACTTGGAGACATCATTAATGGTGTGCAAAATAACTCAGATTCAGCAACAGATGCAATTTTCTCTGTTCTTTAGGAACTGCCGCGAGATAATTCCCAAAAGTTTGCGGCTCTCTTTTGTGGAGTTTATGAAAGCACTGTAATCTAAAACTCTGGCAAGACCTCACCGAAACAGTAGCCGAAGTTATTGATTGTGCTTTTCATTTAATCGAAGACTGGAGTTTGGCCAACACCCCTCATAAGCTAGCTAGGGCGGCAGAGGTACTTCCACAACATACTCTTGCTGCTTCTTCCTTGAGTGATGCTAGTGACATTACCTCTCCTACAACAACAAAGTTACTTCAGGTACGACTGAACTTCGTTGGCAAAAACCTTGGCAAAGTTTTAAATGTAATGTCGATGCCGCTTTTTTTGGATCAATTTAATAGAATAGGAATAGGCATTTGTGTCCGCGATGATAAAGGTGTATTTGTGCTTGCTAAAGGGATCTCGATTACCCCCGTGTGTCCTATTCCAGCGGGGGAAGCATTGTCTCTTTTATGCTCTAGAATGGTTGGGCGACATGAGTTTTGATAATGCTGATTTTGCGTCTTCAAGATTACTATTGATGCGTTTAATAGTCGCCGTCTTGATATCACAAAATTTGGCTAGGTTCTCTCTGCATGCCGACAACTCTTTAATACTAAGTTTACCAACTCAAAGGTCGAGTTTACTCGGAGACAAGCTAATGAGGTAACTCACTATTTAGCAGAGGTTGCCGCATTATTAGCCGGCCCCACTATCTATACTAATGTATCTCGATGTATTTAACAAATTATTGATAATGAAATAATATAAGCATCTTTTTTTTTGAGGGAATAAACATATTTCTTTAAAAAAAAAAACTAGAAGAATGAAAATCAAAACTTATTTTTATTTTCATAAATTAAAAATAGCAGTTTCAAATTTTAAATGTACTTTTCTCAAAAAAAAGGTTTTAAAATTTACTATTTTTACTAGAATCAAAACTTACTATTTTTACAAGATAATTTTTTTCCTGGTAACACAAGATCTTAAAATTTTATATTTTTGATGGAAGATCTTTTTAAATTTTATTGTTTATTGAGAAGACTAGTTTTTTTTTTTTTTGGTATAATGAGAAGACTAGTTCTATTTTTTTTTAAAATTGAATTCTTAGTCTTACTTTTAAATAATGTACTTGTTTATTATTTGAAAACCCGCCCAAAAATTATGAGAGCGACAGAATAAATTAAGAAGACTAATACTGGTGGATATTTTTCCCTGTTAAAGAATAAAGACGTGGAACACTAGCCAAAGGAAAAATGAAAGAAGAAGCAAAGTAATGAAAATGCTTTAATGGACGATGCAAGTTTCATATTATTGAGAATCCATTCAAAAGTAGTCTTTTGTCCCAAGATATTAGTGCCTGATTTTAATAGCTAACGTAAAGTATAAATTGAGTAATTTAGATGTTCATAAATATATGCTTCTATTTCTTTTCATATGCATTTTCTTGGCATTCATCAGAAGCTACTCATTTATTCCTTAGTAGTTTGCTTATTAAGCAGTACTAGTAATTAGCATCATTCATTATCTACGATTGGACTTTGGCCAACATTATTATACTTGTTAAATAAATTCTCTAATCAACATTAAACTATACTTAAAAAGAAAAAGGAAATCTTAGCATCAAAAGTAAATAACACAGTTCATTTTATCATGGCAAGATGATTGTGTTACTAATTAAGTAGAGCTATTTTAGTTGTCCACAATCAAAATTTGACTTCTTCAACAATTGAACAGCTAGGAATGTAGCCAGAATTTTATCCCTAAAGAAGTTAACAATTTTTGAACTACTTTGTTGAATATAACCCACAATATAAGATGCAGTAATGAGATAAATGCATCTCCATTTTCTCTCATTTGCATATTTCTTCAAACTTTCCTCAATCCTTTTGTATTCTTCCTCTTCTTCCTTTGGTTTCTTGGAAAAGGCCTCAGCTAAGCACCTTGCTAAAACCACCCCATCCTCTAAAGCACAACACCCCCCTTGACCAAGATCAGGTGTCATAGGGTGTAAAGCATCTCCAACAACACAAACATTTCCTTTACTAATATTTCCCATTATTAACTCCCAAGGATGTCTATATCTCAATGGAACTGATTGAAATGCATCTAATTCTGTGTTTTCTATGAAATGTCTAACATCGCTCGACATCTTGTCTAGTTTGCTTACCACATATTGTTTCAGATTAGCAGGGTCTTGTGTTAACTCTTTATCTGTAAGACATGTCAAGAAAGTGGACTATTATTCAATTTTCTCGATTGAAACCAATATTCTAAAAAATTTACCAATCGGTCAATTGGTTGAATCGAGAAGTGATTAGTTCATTAGTTGGTTTGATCATAATTATACTACAATTTGGTTGAACAAATTAAACCATGATTTAGAGGTCTCACTGGTTCGATCCCCGATCCAATCCAATTGAAATAGAAAAAAAATTAATATGAATATGCAAGAGAAAAATGGGAAGAAAAGGATATTTCACCTTGGTTAATAGGAGTCCATGTGAAAAACCAATAAACACTTTTGTCATCACATGGGATAGCCCCAGCTCTAAAACCTTTGCCAAAGTACTGCATGAGCATTGGTTCAAGATTGTGAGTGGTCTTCAACTCTGCATAACCCCTGGTTGCATATCTCCCTGTGTATGAGGCCTCTTTGAAGCCTAGCCACTTTGCCACCACAGAGTTTACTCCATCACACCCAATCAATACCTTTTCAATTTGCAAACAATAATGATTTTAGACCAACTTGAACTCTCAATGGAAGTTGTTCTCTTCATATATTAATGTGACACATTTTGTTGTTTAATTACCTTGGTTTTTATGGTTGTTCCATCAACAAGATGCAGTATCTTAGATAAGCCAGATTCCTGAATAGCAACAACCTTAGACATGTACCTAATGGTGCCACTAGGAAGCTCATTGGCAAGGGCTTCCAACAATAAATTTCTTGCAACACAACGAACTTCACTGCTTGGCACAAAAACACACAATATCATAACAAGAACTAAGAAGAATGAGCGTGATGTGAATGTAACACAATGCACTTACTGTTTTCCTTTGTTGTCCTTGAAAGGTGTAGTTGATGTTTGTTGCCCCGTAATCAAAGAAGTGGTCACATTCCTATTAGGAAGCATGGCCAACGAAAAACAACGAATAATTTTGTCAAAAAAAACAAACAACGAATAATACATTTTTTTTTAAAATTAACAATGAATGATAATACATATTGTCCATGGACCATGATTTCCATTACAAGCCAAAATTATATTATTTTAATATTAAATAAAAAATTGTAACCTTCTCTTCCTTTCTAATAATATTTGTTTTTTTTAGATATGATATTTGTTGTTTTTGTCACCGTACCAAATAGCAACCACTCCAAAAATCTAAAATTGACAATGTATTTAATATTATAAAAAATTTATGAATATTAATTGTATCAACTATCAACACCATATTTAAATAACATAATTGTTGTCTAAATAATATTCACAATTTATTTTCTACTCACCCATGAAGCTGAATATGTTGATGGCGAAGGATATCTCCAACACCAACAACATCTAAGACCTTCCAAGCATTTTTCCATATTGTTAAAGCAAATCCGCCTACTCGCAAACTATCCGAAGATTCTAATACCAAACTTTCAACACCCAATCTGCAATTATCAGCATCATTATCTAGTATTAATTGCTATACTATCTTAATTACATTAACAATATACTATATTTTTCATCCCAAAAAACAAATACTATTTTATTTAGACAGATCACTAAAAGGTGATAGAAATAAGTGAAAGAGGGTACCTGTGAAGTGCCAAAGATGTTGTGAGACCAGCAATTCCAGCTCCCACAATCACAATATCTTGTTCAATTGCATTTTCCATAGCTATTAAAATTAATATATGGTTTTGTGGAACTAATTAAATATTTCTTCTAGTAAATTTTCTTTTTGTTTTCTCCTGTGCAAAGTATATAGTATACTAGTAATCTTTTAAGCTTTTTTTTTTTAGGTAGGATAGAGGGGACAGAAGCTTGCTTTGGATATGGATAATGCTTCAAAGAACAACACTACAAGAAGTTTATATATATAGATATATAGATGGGTAAGAGTTCATGCATCGTTACTGTCCCAAGCTATAATTTAATCTCATGACGTCAAGCCATACGTAATTTAGGCATACCTTAGCTTGCAAAATTGAATTTGAGTTCCATATGTTCCCTCATATCCCATTCATTAGATATCTTTTGCAAGATTGCCACATTTATTCTTTTTTTAATTAGGCACCTTTATTCATAAGATAACAATCATTGGATTTTTGCTATAAAAAAAAAAAAAACAATCAATGTATATTTTTTTCCTCTAAAAAAACCTTAGATTTTTTTCTCATAACCAATCTATTTCTTTGGAAAACTTAGATTACATTAGATCAATTATTGACTAGGGTTGGACTTAGACTACATTAGACCATCCACGTCAGAGTATTTTATTTTGGGTGCTTAAGTGGGTCATGCATGTATACGTCATCTATTTTATAATTTTCAATGATATCATTTAATAAGCACATACTCTCTCCAACCCAGCACTTCTTAGAAAAGTTACTAAAAAAGTCATATTAATAACTCAATGCCATTGTATTTCAACAAAGTTTCTTGAGTTGTGTACAATTTATTACGTTTGACCCACAACAATTAAAGAGAGGAAGGGTGCTTACATAGCCACCCTTCTCTATAAGCAGCAAACATTTTCTCTCCATAATAGGGGTGCTTTATTTATTCCGGTGCTAATTAAGCAAAGTATCCACCATTGTAGATGATCTTATTATACTTGTTAAATTCTTTAATCAACATAAAATCATAGGAGTATTGGTTATATATTATTGTAACGAACAAAAGTTCATATATAACGATTACAACAACAACCAAACCTTATCATATTAAGTTGGGTCGGTTACATGAATCAAATTATATCATAGCATTTTATTATAAACCATATTTAAATCCAATTCATTAACCTCTAAATCCTTTATAATAGTTTTTTTTATTTATAATTTTCTTAGGTCTTTTATCTAATCGAAAGACAATTGTGCCACGAGTTATAAAGCTATTTTAATTGTCCACAATCAAAATTTGACTTCTTCAACGGAAGAGCAGAAAAGAATGTAGCCAAAAGTCTGCCCTTAAAAAAGTTAACAAAATTTGAACCACTTTCATGAATAGAACCCACAATATAACTTGTAGTAATTAGATCAACGCATCTCCATCTTCTCTCCTTTGCATATTTCTTCAAACCTTCTTCAATCCTTTTATATTCTTCTTCTTCTTCTTCCTTTGGTTTCTTGGAAAATGCCTCACCTAGACATCTTGCTAAAACCACCCCATCCTCTAAAGCACAACACCCCCCTTGGGCAAGATAAGGTGCCATAGGGTGTAAGGCATCTCCAGCAACACAAACATTTCCTTTACTAAAATTTCCCATTATGAGCTCCCAAGGATGTCTATATCGCAATGGAGCTGAATGTAAAGCTTCTAAATCAGTGTTTTCTATGATATATCTAACATAACTTGGAACCTTCTCTAGCTTGCTTAACACATATTGTTTTAGTTTACCAGGATCATGTGCTAGCTCTTTATCTGTAAAGCAAATCGAGTGAAGTGAAAATTTATTTCATTTTCAAAGTTGAAACTAATGATTTAAAAATTATACTAAATTGTTCAATTCAAATGATTGATCCCATAACCGATTAGTTCACCAGATAGTTTGATCTCAATTGCACTATAGTTTGATTGTACTGAATTGAACCAAGTTGGACCATAATTGGTTCATTCAAAAAATTTTAAAACTTTTTAGGAGTACATGTGAAAAACCATGGATAAAAGGGTATTCTATTCACCTTGCTTGTTAGGAGTAGTACATGTGAAAAACCAATAAGCACATTTGTCATCACATGGAACAGCTCCAACTTGAAAACCTTTGTCTGAGTACATCATGAACATTGGCTCAAGTTCATGAGTGTCCTT
The DNA here is from genome assembly GCA_958299785.1 of Medicago lupulina. Classification (NCBI taxonomy): domain Eukaryota; kingdom Viridiplantae; phylum Streptophyta; class Magnoliopsida; order Fabales; family Fabaceae; genus Medicago; species Medicago lupulina. The sequence goes on along the minus strand of OY283141.1, from coordinate 1,826,810 downwards.
CAACTCTGCATAACCCCTAGTTACATAACTCTCCACGTAAGAGGCCTCCTTGAAGCCTAACCATTTTGCCACCATAGAGTTCACTCCATCACACCCAATCAATACCTTTCAAATTTTCAAATTACATGTATCAATTGAGGTAGTAATAGCTAATGACGTGGACTAGCTAAATTTAATAGGAACGTGACACATATATTGTTTTGTTTACCTTGGTTTTGATTGTTGTTCCATCAGCAAGATGGAGTATCTTAGAGAAGCCAGATTCTTGAATAGCAACCACCTTTGACATGTACCTAATCGTGCCACTTGGAAGCTCATTGGTAAGAACTTCCAACAATAACTTCCTTCTAACACAACGAACTTCACAGGCTACTCCACTGCATGGCATAAAAACACACATCATAGCAAGAAGAATAATGGAATTGTGGTAGGGTATTAAAAGAAATTGAAACACTTGTAGTAGCAATTTATAAGGGCATGGTGTGTCAATGTTAAGACTATATAATATGTTCAGTGCACTTACTGTTCTCCTTGGTTGTCCATGAAAGACGTATTTGATATTTGCCCCGTTATCAAAGAAGTATTCGCATGCCTGCATTCCAAATCAAGTTTCTAGTTTAAGCTCTTCTTACTCTTTCATTTTCTCACTAATAAAAAATACAAAGGCTACTTTTTTTTAATAACAAAGGTTAATAGTTAATTTGTTGGATTAATATTTACTTATTCGTCGGGGTTTTAATACAGGATCTCTAACTTTATTTTCTTAATTAGTTCAAATCAGTTGAACAATCCAACTACCAATACAAGGTACTGAAGGCTTGCTTTAGGTCCACCAAGGATTCTCAATCCCTCACTTTACAACATATCACAATGTGATGTCAAATGTTAAATGTTACGAGACCACTTTACTTTTATTAGCGTATGTTTCGTTCCACTTTTGTAGGAGTTAAAACTGACTCTGAACGCGTAGAATTGATATTGACATGTTTGATTGCTTTTATCAGTTTAAGTATATATATTATGTTTTATTGGTCATATTTTTACATTTAGTAAATAAATAATTGATTATTAATTATCTAGATCTTTTAAAAACAAATTACTTAAGTACGTAACAAATTACTTAATACTTTTCTTTTACAATTTTTAATTACTTGAAATGAATAAAATTCATAGATTATTTTTTTTTACCAAAAAATCACAAATTATCAATATTTTCTTTTCTTTTCTTTTGGTGCAAACTTAAAATTAATTCATGCCGCAATATGCATCGCAACAACCACAATTTAAAATCACGAGTTTGCACAATTTCTTTTATATATTTTGCTGATTTAAAAATTGAATAGTTTGCATTTACCCATGAAGTTGTAGATGTTTGTGGCGAAGGATGTCTCCAACACCAACAACATCCAAAGCCATCCAAGCATTTTTCCATATTGTTAAAGCAAATCCACTCACCCTCAAACCATCTGAAGATTCTAATATCAAGCTTCGAACACCCAATCTGTAATCATCAACATCACCATTAATAATTAATGTCTATATCTTAAATTATACCACTAATCATGTAGATGAATTAGTTCAAACATTACGTTGAAAATGGACTTAAACTCGAATCTCTTAAATAAGGTCTTAGATTAAAGTTATGTGGATAAAAAAAATAGTTTTGATAGAAGATTTTACTAAAGATGGTCGGTCAAATTTATATAAAATGTTATCAGAAGTAAAGACAATACCTGTAAAGTCCTAAGGATGTTGTGAGTCCAGCAATTCCAGCTCCCACAATCACAATATCTTCTTCAATTACAGTTTCCATTACCAATAAGTATATGGTTCACTATCCTTTAAGTTTTTATTAGAATGGAGTGGATAGAAGTTTTTTTTATTGTGGGTAAGCATAATGCTTTAAAGAACAGAACCGCAAGAAGTATATATAGGGATACAATTGGGCAAAGATGATGCAACGACACTGACGTTAGTCACATACTTAATTTTTTAACATAATTTCATTTAACGATCACATGTCATACATAAAATTATCCACAATGGTTTATGATTCTTCGTATAAGAACTTCTATGGTACACCCATCAATTAAGGTGTATCGATACTCTTGTTTCAAAAATTTATACATTAACTATCATTTTTTTATGAAAAAGAGCTATTTGTTGATATTTAAATTTAGAAAATATCATTTCATTAGAAAAAAATATCATTTCATTGTTTATAAAAATCATACTAATTTTTTTTACATTTTATTGTAAAGAATAATCAAAATTCTCTATTATGAGTAATAAAAATTCAGAAAATTTAAATTTTATTGCGTTGACGTTTTTGGTAAATAAGATTTAGTTATTATAATTATAGGTGATAGAAAATAATTTTTCCTACAAAAAATAACTCATTTAACTATTATTTTAAGGATTTGGTGTACCAATACACTCAAATTTTTGGTTGTACCATAAAATTTGCCTCATCATATTACTATCATACTAAATAGACACCATTATTGTTGAGCAGAGCCGTTCCTATAAAATAGGATGCTCGGCTCTCTTTTTAAAATAAGCCTTAATAAAATAAAGGGTTAAATATGTTTTTAGTCCCTACAAAATTGCGACTTTCTAAGTTTAGTCCTTACTTAATTTTAATAGCATTTTTAATCCCTACAAAAAAAAATTACTTATAATTTGAGTCTCTGCTAAAACAAATTTTGTTTAATTATCCTTAAACTCTTAAATTTTTTAACGATTCTTTTTATACAAGTTTAGAACACTATGAAAGGTCCATTTACTAAAATCTAGAATTTTTTATCATGAAATAAATTAAATATGAATTTTTTAAAACGACAAAAGTTTAAGATTTAAGTAACAAAAATATGGACGTAGAAATCAAATTTTTGCGATATTTTTTTCGGAGGAACTTTTAATAACGTTCTTAACACGCCTGTAAAAAAATTATTGAAAAACTTAAGAGTTTAAGCATAAATTAAACAAATTTGGATTGAGTAAGGACTAATATTGAATGAAGAAATTTTTTGTAGAGATTAAAAAAGCTATTAAAATTAAGTAAGGACTAAACTTAGAAGGTCACAATTTTATAGGGACTAAAAACATATTTAACCCTAAAATAAAAACGTAATTTTTTTTTGTGTTGCTAAGCTTTATTAAAAAATCGGATCAAAAGAACTTTTAAAAATGAAACAAAATAAAATAAAATTAAGTAAAAAGAGAGGTGAAATTTACCTAACGGTGTCGTTTGGAATGTCACTCATATGTCGTGGAAAAGGGGAAAACGAATGGTTTATGTGAAAAAGAAATGATTGTTGGGATTCTTTCATTGAATTGGCTTTTTAAATGGACTGATTAACTGATTATACAAATTGATTGTGGTTTGATAGCATCAAATTTATGTCCTTAAAGTAGAACTAGAGTCTAGAAAAAAAAACTCATAGATGTACCGAAGAAAGAAAAAGAAGTAACATGTAATTTTTTAATTTAAGTGGGGGTGGGTATTATACTTAATTTTTTTTTAGGCCTATGGTTTTTAGAGGCCCGACTCAGTTGAGTTCCTTGCGCTCCCCAAGGTCCATCCCTGTTGTTGAATAGAAAATTTGGGTGCTTATGAAAAAGTGTGGTTATTGAAACACACTCTCTCTATTCACTTTTTACCGACACTATTTTATAAATTATAATGAAATAAACTTTGTTAAAATGCAATGATATAAAATTATTTGTGTGGTCTATTTAATAATTTTTTGAGTTGTTTAGTTGAAAAAAATTAGTACTTATTAATACTACCATAAAATGAATGATATGAACATAAGGGGTCCACCTAAGTACCGAAAATGAGATGCTTTATCGTGGATGATCTAATTGAATTTGAGTTCATTATTTTCACTCAAGAGAGATATGTTATTATGACACATAAGTTTGACATTAAAATTCTACAATAAATTAGACGTTAAACATAGTTTAAAATGTGATTAATTAAAAAAAAATGGTAGTTTGATGCACTAAAACTCTTGCATACGCATAGTTCCACCATTTAGTATATTATATGCATTATTACCTTATTTTTTACACAAGAGACCATTTCATAAGGACTTTAATGACAATTGACTCCATGGATGCCCTGACCTTTCAAACACCCCATGATAATCGTCAACTTAATAGCATGAAGATATACAGTACTTTTCCTTTTTTAACGTTGATGACTATTTGTAAAATTATTTTACAAATTACAATTGACTCCATCCCATTCTTCCTGAGATGTTCTTTGCGATCGATGTTAAACTCAGCCACAACATGGTATTCTATGAACAGAGATGAAAATGTCACATAGTTATAGGAATAGGAGATAGTTGAAGACCATGTTGGTGAAAGTTAACATGTATTTTTCAAAACCAATTGGGCTACTGCACATCTTATATTTAATTCATTATTGTATGTATTAGTCTCTCTTTAAAATTTTGTCGAGCATATTTGACTCAGAAGAGAAGTAAGGATTAGCAAGCGCTAAACCTAAAAGATAAACAAATAAGTTTATCAAATAAGGGTTTTCGAAATCCACCAAAATTGAGAAAAAGATCTCGATAATTTTATTGAATGAAGTGTCTCTTCAGCTACGAAAATTTTGTTTAAATACTAGAGGAAATAACAAATCCGAATGAGCCAAAAAATAACAAACTAAATAAAACAGAAAAAAATAATAAATTTGCTGAAATAGTGAAATGCGGTTTTGGACCTTCAAATGACTTCGAATGACGAAATTCACCCCTACATCATGGCAAAGCCATATGTTATGCTCATGAGATCTGAGGCTTTCTGAAAAGGTATAATTCAAGTTAATCCACCACCGGATGTCAAATCTATAAGTGAGTTTTTTTTTTTTTTTGCGTGCCACTTCATCTTCGATACGCGCCGCCAGTTTGCCTACATCAATATTGTTTGTCTTGTCCTATAACCATAGAACGAGTGAGGTAGAACCGATGACTTTTTAGAAGTTTTGTTGATTCATTGCATAATGATGTATTTGATCTATATTCTAGACAAGATACATAATTACATAATAAATCTAAAAAATCAACTTTTTCTTATAAATAAGACCGGAGATAGTATTTAAATAAACCAACAAACTAAATAAATCAATGAGATTAAGTTCTATTTGACATGTTATTTAGAGATTATAACTTTAGACGACAAACTATTTCTACTCTCTTTTATATTAATATATTTAAATACGTCAAAAATTAAGATAGTTAATATGCTTAAGTTAATGAAAGTGTTTTTCGTAAAAAAAAGAATAAAGATAAAATGTTTAACACATAGTGACCAACTTTTTTTAAAGATAAAATGTATAAATATAGTTAATAGAAGTGTGTCTAATATATACCTTTTCTTTAGGTTCCAACTGTGGTCCTCCACATCCTTTAAAAAAAAAAGGTGGTCCTCCATTATGCCATATATAGAAGTGTGTCTAATATATACCTTTTCTTTAGGTTCCAACTGTGGTCCTCCACATCCTTAAAATTAAAAAAGGTGGTCCTCCATTATAGCATATAGATGTGGTACTTTCAAAAAAAAAAAAAAATTGGCTACTATTTGTTTAGTCAAAAAAAAGTTGGCCACTCTTTGCAAAATTAATTTATTAATTGTCTATGTACTCCTTTTCTACAAATTACAAATCGCTCCCTCCATTCTTCAAGAGATGTTATTCGTGGTCGATACTATGCTTAGGTGTTATTATTGTCGAAATTTCATCTAATTGAGTGGGTAAATATAAAATCAATTTTTTTTTTAAGAAAATACGAAAGGGTTCGACAATAATCTAGAAATTGATAGAATAAATGACTAACAAGACACGACTGTATAGCACGTCGAACTTCATCGCACACTTCATACTAATACAAATAATAGAGAAAGTGAGTTTTTATGCATGTGATTTACTAAGACTTCAATTCGACGAAATATCAATTTACAAAGAACAAATTTGGACCGTGTGTCGACTTACAACACATGATCTGTTGATACTAGCTCATTAAAGCAACAACCGCAATCGTGGCCTGACACTAAAGTGGCAATTACTCAATTTCTTTTCCTTATAAATAAGAGCTCTCGCAAAGAACAAATGGTCAGATACTTAGTTTTCGAAGAATAAACCTAATCAGAAATAGACTCAAGCTTTTTAGAACTTTAAGTATACCTTCCATTGTTTTACATTTCTTTAAATTCTTGTAATTTCAATTAAATTTGGTTATGTTTTGAGCAAATTTATCTTTCAATTGATATTTTAAGACACATTTTGAGTGTGTTGAATGAGTATGTTATAGATTTTTCATAGATGATTAGTATTATATACTCTCATGCATGCAACTACTATGAAAGTACAATATGGCATTAATATGTTCAATTCACACGGAATTAACAAAAATGAAACGAGTCAAGATCCTCTTTATTTATTTTCTTTTCTATTTACTTCATTTAGAGAGATAAAAACACATAAAAATTAAAAAATAATTAATGATGGTGGGACTCACTTAATAGTATGACCTACTATCTATTTTTTGTGTCTATCTCTCTTCAAACTGCAACCTCCATTTATTTTATCAAATGAGGAGGATTTTGATCCAAATGAAACTAACATCAATCGAAGATACATTACGTCTCTTGTTAAAGTAGAGTAAATAACATCAAAAGAATAATAATGTTTATGATGGTGATATTTTAGATAGACAATTGATATTTTAATGTATATATAGAGGATAATTAATTGATTTTCCTCATATTTTCCCATTCATGATTTGTAGATGATGATTAATTGATTTATTGTAGCTAATCGTATGTGTATTTTCCTCAGAATCAACTAACGTACACTGAGAACCTAACTCCGTAAAAATATCTTATAAAAGTTGGATATATACTTCACTAAATAATTGATCTTTGCCACACTAATTTACCTCAATGTTGATAAACATATAAAAATATTATTAGGGTCTGACAATCTGTTAAAATTTTAACTTAAAAGGACTGTGTAAATTTTTCTGATCGTTTCATGGTGATTAGAATGCATATGCAATACGAGTAAAATGACTTCGTGATTGAGTCATAAAAAGTTTATATCAAATTTCTAAAATCCATCCAAGAAGACAATATCATTGTGGGAGTTCCGGACAGTCCATGCAATAGTTGCCATGCAAATATGTGACCTAGCTCCCAAGATAGTGTGTAGTAACAAGTCTTCTTATGGGCCATTAAAAATTTGGCTATGTATCGGCATGTTTAATATCATACAAGAAAATTTATAATATTGTAAGGGTCATGTTTTTTTTAAGAGTATTGAAAGGGTCATGTTAATCGGTGTTTTATAGACACTAATTAAGCAATTAAGAATAAAAGGAAAAATAAAAAGACAAAATTGATATTGAAAATAACACTTTTTCAAAAATTAAAAAGTAAAATGCATAAATTTCAAAATAATATTATTTCTTTTTATAATTCTTTAACTAATGCCTCATAGATAGTTGTTATAATTCTCATATTGTAATAAAAAGAAAATAAGATAGCAACATTAAATACCCTATAATAGGATAACCTTACAATAGTGGGCATATTGTGCTACACTTAGAATAGGGCTACCAGAAAAGGTCCTCATTTGACAAATGACAGGCCAAAATTACATGAGTACCAAAATATGTCATTAGATTGAAATTAAAATAAACAATTTAAAAAATGAAAGATAATTCATTGGGAAACATGTATGATATCCCAACAAAATAAAACAAGGCGTGTTTATTGTTGAAGATATTTTTCTTACGCTAAATCTTGATACTTGTTCTTCGGCCTTGTTTTGTGAATATTGTGATCGTTCATCATTCGAAGCATAGTCATTTTTAACTTGATTATGCCTCATTTTCCTCCAACTGCAATATTCAAATTCAAATTTAACAAATTGTTGCTATGAAATGATTTAGCACCGTGACTAACATATCTTATAAGATAGTATTCACCCCATTAATTTGGAATGGAAAATGTTTTTGTGACCAATCCGGTACAAACAAAGCGGAATGTTGGATGTATTTGAAATATGGAAATAAATAAATAGATTAAATATATATTGGGTTTTTTAAATTTAACGTTTGTATGGATTAGTCATTTTAGTGTTTTTGGTTCTAAATTGGTTATTTAGGTCGGTAAAAGTGACCAAACTAGTCCTTTAATTTGTTCTAATATGGAAAAAATAAATAATGGAGGTTTTGCATAACTTGAAATTGAAGGAAAAGTAGTTAACTCAAATTATGACTTTGAACATTTAATGTGTACCAAAAAAAAAAGATTATGACTTGAACTGTTAATGTTGGTAAAAAGATCTACGAGATTTTTCCCTGCAATGGGAAGCATTTCACAATGTGTATTGAAATTTCAGGCATTTTTTAGATCGTAAGACACGTCTTGATAGGGATAGGGATAGAGAGGGCCTCCTAAAAAGAGAGATAAATAATAGATTTGATTAATTTCATTCATGATTATTAAAGAGATAGTATAAGGTCTTATATAGGCTTTTAAAAATAAATAAAAAATTTTATATCAGCAATATTATTTTAGATCATTCCTAACAAACTAGTGAGTCATCGATTTTCTAGAACCACTAAATGACAATATAATCATTCCACTTCTTAGGTGTTGTATGATCTTTTTGCGTCTCCTTAATTTCTTTGGCTCAATCTTTAATCTCAAATCATTGCTTTCAATATCCTTACTCATAACACATTTTGACCGTGTAAAGTGTAATGTTGTAGATTTTTTACATAGATAATTAGTAATATACCTTCCTGTGACTGTTATGAAAGACCAATATGGCATTAATATGCGCATGTCTCTACGCATAAGGCAGATTAATTGTTCATCATTGGTGGGTCAGAAACCGATGCGAAAGAAAAAAAAATTATCATAGAAGATTAGCTACAAAACTCATTAAATCAAATACATATTCAAAACAACACAACTTAAGTTCTTAATTAACGGCAAAATGAAATGCGACATTATGGACTAAGCACTATACCCTATATAAGTTTTGGTAAAAAAAAAAAAAAAGAATTATACAAGATAGATAGGTGTGTCACTATTCTAATTAAGGGCTATTTTTTAGTTTACCACAATCAAAATTGGATTTCTTCAATAACTGACTAGTTAAGTATGTTGCCAAAATTGTATCCCTGAAGAAGTTAACCAACTTTGAACCACTTTCCTGAATAGAACCAACAAAATAATTTGCAATAATGAGATCAATGCATCTCCATCTTCTCTCCTTTGCATATTTCTTCAAACATTCCTCAATCCTTTTGTATTCTTCTTCTTCCTTAGGTTTCTTGGAAAATGCCTCACCTAGGCACCTTGCTAAAACCACCCCATCCTCTAATGCACAGCACCCCCCTTGCCCAAGATCAGGTGTCATAGGGTGTAAAGCATCCCCAGCAACACAAACATTGCCTTTACTAATATTTCCCATCATAAGCTCCCAAGGATGTCTATGTCTCAATGGAGCTAATTGAAATGCATCTAATTCTGTGTTTTCTATGAAATGTTTAACATCACTTGACATCTTCTCCAACTTGTTTAACACATATTGTTTTAGTTTAGAAGGGTCTTGTGCTAGCTCTTTATCTGTAAGACATGTGAAGTGCACAATTATTTCGTTTTTTAGATTAATAATCGGATTGAATCGGCCAGCTCACTAATTGATTTAATCCCGATTGTACTTTAGTTTGGTTGAAACCGCTCAAAAAAAATTATTTTTAACTTTATTAATACTTTTTTATTTTTTATTTACCGTTTGAACAAATTGAACCATGATTAGGTGGTCTTAACATCGCTCTCTAATTTGATTTTTAAAACATTGATTGAAACAAACTATTTAATTTGCATATGCAAAAGAAAGGGTATTATTCACCTTGGTTAATAGGAGTCCATGTGAAAAACCAATAAACACCCTTGTCATCACATGGAATAGTTCCAGCTCTAAAACCTTTGCCAAAGTACTGCATAAACATTGGTTCAAGCTTGTGAGTGGTCTTCAACTCTGCATAACCTCTGGTTGCATATCTCCCTGTGTTAGAGGCCTCTTTGAAGCCTAACCACTTTGCCACCACAGAGTTTACTCCATCACACCCAATCAATACCTTTTCCACAAATTGCAAACAATAATGATTTTAGACTAACTTGAACTCTTAATGGAAGTTGTTCTCTTCTTACAAGTATATTTAATTCCTCGAAGGTAAGAAAGATGGAAATGGATTCTCACCCGTCAAGTTTATCGCTGAAGATCCAAACACACGTTTACCGGTGGCGGAGCCAAGAAATTTTTTAGGGGGGTCATTTTTTTTAGGATATACATATGTTGTGTTGCAATAAATTATAACAAAAGTTATAGATTAAATGGTTCATTTGCTTTTATTTGACTCCTCTAACCACGGTTCGACATTTGCGTTTTGCAATATTTTTATACACGATATTATATATAACATGACAATGTTCCCCTGGCTCTGACGCTTAGTTAATTATAACAATAGGATGAGGATTGAACGCTTAAATTTACGGTTGTTTTATAAATTCAATTTACTAAATCTAAAATATATGAATCATTTAGAGTTGCCTTATTTCATATATAACTAGTCAAGATACTCGTGCTCAGCACGGGTAACGCGGTTGTGCCGCGCGGCAAAACGTGTGTCGTTGTGTGATGAGGAGTGTCAGCGCGAATAAACATAATACTAAACAATGCTATAAAAAAAAAATTATAATTATTTTTCATCTTTATCATTTGTCACTAACTTTAACTATGACAAAATTAGTATATTATAATAGGTGAGTCATTTTGAGTTGTGTGTACCAATTATACTCTCATTACGCAATTTCAGTAGTGGAATGTTGAATGGATTATTTAGAAAAAAGAAAAACTTTGATATAATATTTCTATAAAATCTTAATTTAATTTATTTTATTAGCAAATATCAGAATTAATTTTCAAAACCAAGCTATCAAGTTATAATGTCACACATTTTGGTTTTTAATTACCTTGGTTTTGATGGTTGTTCCATCAACAAGATGTAGTATTTTATAGAATCCAGATTCCTCTATAGCAACAACTTTTGACGTGTACCTAATGGTGCCACTAGGAAGCTCATTGGCAAGGGCTTCCAACAATAAATTTCTTCCAATACACCGAACTTCACGGGATCCACTATAGCATAAAAACATACGTCATGGTATCAAATTTAAGAACTGTCCTCTACAGATTAACAAAGGTATCCATAAAATAATAAAATGGGGGCGTAGTATCTAGAAAAATTGTAACACTTCTAGACTTATAGTAGAAATTTATAAAAGTATGGTGTGAACGTTAAGACTATATAATATGTTCAATGCACTTACTACTTTCCTTTCTTGTCGATGAAAGACGTAGTTGATGTTTGTTGCCCCATAACCAAAGAAGTAGTCACATTCCTGCACTCCAATTCAAATTCTTTTGTTTCAGCCTCTAAGCCTCTCTTGGCAAGGTCAAACCACAAAACTTATAGCGGAAGATTAATACTATAATCCGACAATGATATTTGAACATGTCTAACTTCTTAACACATATTAATTCAACATCTCATTTTCTCTTAATATCTTTATCTATCATATTAGGGAATTTTTATGGTACACTCACTAATTTTAGTGTACCGATACTCTTTTTTCACAAAATTTATAAATTAACTTTCATTTTTATGAAATAAAAAGCTATTTGTTAATGTTTATATTTTAAAAAACATCAATTCATAAGAAAAAACATCATTTCATTGTTATAAGAATCATATTAAAAAATTTACATTTTGTCATAAAAAATAATCAATATTCATTGCTATGAGTATTAAAAATTTGTAAAAATTAAATTTTATTTCGTCGAAACTTTTGGTAAATAAATTTAATTATTATAGTTGTTAACGATAGAAAATAATTATTTTTCTTCAAAAAAACAATTCATTTATTATTAATTTTATGACTTGGTATACCGATACACCCAAATTTATTGGATGTACCATAGAATTTGCCATCATATTATCAATTTATTATATCATGTTTTCCCCACTACTCTCTCAAGAAATTAATGTGCATATGGATGTCTAAAAAAAAACCTATACAAACTCATATGATTAAAGTAGAGTTTATAGCATTTTGTCATGAGCATATAATATTTCTTTCAGATTTTACTTCAAATATCGTTTGAAACCAGTGTATAATGTTTCTCTCGTTTTTAAAATATGCATGCACATGCACAAGAAACAAATTAACTATTTTTTTTAAGGAAATAAATAAATTAACTATTTAATAGTCACTTGAGGTATTAGCTATTTAAGGCATATATAAAATATTTAAAAGGCCAACTGTGGTGATATTGAAGAAAAAAAAACATTGTTTGACTGTTTTTCGAATTTGAAGAACTAAATTGTCTTATTCTTTTGGTTCAAAAATTGACGGACTTATAAAGTACCAAATGTCTATTCATTGAAGAAATATTTTAAAATATATATCCACATGCACAAGAAACAAATGTAGTACACTACCAATTTTTTTTAATATGTTTCAAATCAAATTATTAAATTGTACTTTGTACTTATCAAATTGTAACAAGGACTATTGGAGTATAGTACAAGTAGTTGATGTTTAGTCTGTGTGAGTTCGATTCCTACATACAAATGTTGTGATAAGGTAGAGATGTTTTATCAAAAAACGAACTGATGATATGCACTTTTAATCTCCAATTTTCGTAGATTCATGATTTTATTTATTTATAAATAAAAATTAGATAGTTCTCAATTGTTAAAGTTTTAGAAATTTTCTCCACAGATAAATATTGGACTTATATTTGTTGGAATATTTTATTATTTAATTATATTCCAATATTATTATGTGGGCAAATATCGTAATTATAATTATATTAGCTATTTATCAATTGTGAGCCTTAATTGATTAGTGATCAAATTAAGTAATAAGGCTATTAGATTTCTAATTGGATAATTAATTAAATATTTAATTAGTTGATATGGACTCAATGAGTGGATGTCCGGATAGCCCATTAACGGAATAATGGGAAACCCTAATGGCTATCCAATATAAAAGAGGCTATGGTCCCCAATATACCGTACACGGCAAACTCTCTCTTCTCCCCATCTGAAGAGAACTAGAGGCATAAAGGTACCGGTTGAGGAAGAACCAAATCAGTCACCGCTAACCGCTTCCGTTTGTAACAGATTACTTACTCTCTATGTTGAGAGGGCTGCCATGAAAGCTTTATCTAGATATTCCTAATACCCTAATTCTTAATATCCTTGATAAATCAAACATGTTGTCGATCTGATCATATTCTTGTTCAATGATTAATTTGCTTCCGCTATACTTTTATTTTGTATTGAACATGTTTTATGAATTAAGACCTAAATATCCAACAATATTTGCTAATAGTAATAGGTCATCTTAAAGAATGAGGTAACAAGTTACTAGATAATGTTCCTTAAAAAAAAAAGTTACTAGATGATGTGAAAATGTTCATAATCTTAAAATGCGTTTTTTTAATTGATTCTTTAGGGTTTAGTATTTTTTTTTTTAATTTTTAGAAACTATAGTAGTTTGTGTTGTACTTACCCATGAAGTTGTAGATGTTGGTGGCGGAGGATGTCTCCAACACCAACGACATCCAACGCCTTCCAAGCATTTTCCCACATTGTTAAAGCAAATCCACTAGTTCTCAAACTATCTGAAGATTCTAACACCAAACTTTCTACGCCCAATCTGCAATCATCAATAATACTATCAATTATATAGATGGATCAATTTCAATTCTTCATTCATCTTAATGAAATTGGACTCGAGTCTCCTAAACAACATCTTAATTCAAATCTTACAAATGAAAAACAAAAGTGATTGAGACAGAAAACCCCACTAAAATTGGTCAGCTAAATACACCGTGAAAATTAATCATTGATAAAAATGATCATAAATAAATCGCATCAATAGTAGAGTATAATCTCATAGTTCCATGAATGTTGTGTTCATAATGATTGATTTTGTCATTCAAAAAGGTTTAGGTCACTATTATAAGCAAAAAATAAATGTTTAGATTTATTCAATTAATGATGTATATGGTCTTTATTATAGACCACATACATCATTTAATAAATGAATCTAAAATGTTAATTTTTGTTTATAATAGGGATTGAATAGTGTAATTTGTTATCCGCTTAACTTCCATTCATATGTCATTTCTATGTATATAAATATAAATTATAAATGGACTCATACATTTATAATAAAAAAAAGTAATCTTTTGTGGACACCTCATATATGAAATATTATTTAAATTATTTATCTAAAATTTTAAAATTTATTTATAAATTATAATACTAATGGTGATTGGAGGCGGTCAACCATCATCAATTCCACTAGAGGCCAGCCTTGGGCCATCAGAACTCCGCCTTTGACTGACCACCATAAACCATCATCAATGATGGAATGTCGAACAATTGTTTAGGGTGTAGACATATCATTACTAATAAAAAAATAGATGATCACTATATAGATAGAGAGAGAGAAAGAGTACCTGTTAAGTCCCAAGGATGTTGTGAGGCCAGCAATCCCAGCTCCTACAATCACAATATCTTTTTCAATCACAGTTTCCATTACTAAGTTTTTATTAGAATAGAAATAGAATGGACAGAAGCTTTGTTATAGGTAAGGATGATGGTTCAAAGAAGAGCACCGCGAGAAGTTTATATATATATATATATATATATATATATATATATATATATATATATATATATATATATATATATATATATATATAAAATTGGGCAAAGGTGATGCAACACCACTGTAATCATAGTGCCAACAATAATTTCATTTCATGACGACATGCCATACATTGTTTTTCCTAAATAAATGTTATTTTAACATTGTATATGTATACAATGCATATATTTTGAAGTTTATTTGGGCATTGATCGTAAACAAAATTTGTACTTTAACATTTGAATTATTTTAAAATAAATTACATAAAAACATGATATGATTGGATGAAAGACTCATACACAATCGAAACTCGGTGGGTATTTTTTTTTGAATCAGCAAAATTTTATTAAAAACAGGTCTCTGCACAAGACGAACATAAACTAGTGTTACAGAGAATACAAACTAAGGTGTCGTATTTAGGCGGAACACCCGAAAACAAACACCAACAAAGACACCCCTCTGATCCACACCCATAAGGACAACACCTCCAAAATAAACATCGCCCCTAAAACTGCCGACCACTGGAAAAAAAAAAAGACATCCATAACACTCGTCGCCACTACTCACCTCAAAAGAACACCCTTGTAAAAGAGAACTCAATCCTCAACATCAACATCGAGCCACATCCGAAGAACACCTTCCCTAAAAATCAGTCAGCTTCCACCATTGCGCAACCTCTGGTCCACCGAAAGAACACCAAACAAGCCCAAAACCAAACTTGAACCAAAGAACTGACTCCTAATCTCGAATCAAAAGCGATCGGCCCACCAGACTTCAAGACCACATCAGAAGGACACCCCTACCCCGGTCCACCAGAGAAACACCGTAGCCATCCAAACAAGATTGCAGCTGGACGCCAACTCCCAATCTCGAAGCAAAAGTAACCGGCCCACCAGAATCCAGCACACAAAAAGAAGGACAAGCAACATGATTTGCGGTGGTGCAAACATCAATCAAAAAAGAAAAAATGCTCGTTTAGCATGGGAAAGGGAAGTTGTTTCCCACCATAGGAAAGTTTATTATGTCCATTAGATTAAATGAGGAGCACATTCTTATCCTACTCTTTCAACACTAAATTATCTCTTTTACACTCTCTCTTTCATGTTCCCACACACCCACAACACCACCACTAAATCACATATTCAGCCACCACTTTACCACCACCGCACCACCACACACCACCATGGTTGTTGCCGGAAAATTCAAAGTTCCAAATTTTATAATATCATTCAGTTTCACAAATTTCTTAAAATAAACAATGAGATGGGTATTCTGAATAACAATAAAAGATGAAAAGAATTATATGATGAAGGAAGTTATAGTGAAAATGAGGTAGTGACCACATATAAGAATAAAAGGAATGATAAAATGAGAAGAGTTTGTTACAATAAGATGAGGAAGAGTGGTGGAAAAGACATTGGGTCTATAACCCATGTTGCTAGAATTCCAATTCCTTCAACAATATCAAAATAAAAATCAATTAGAATGGAAAATGGTATATAACAATGTAACATAGCATAGGAATGGCAAGAATTTTTTTTCATTGAATCAAAAAAAAAAAATCATTGTTTTTTATTTTTATTTTCCTGTTTCCATTTTGCTTGTCTGTGAATTTAAATACCTAGATTTTGTTACGTGTTCTTTTTTCTTTTATGAAATGATTATATGATGAAGTTGTTGATTATGATTGAATCTGATACTATGAATATGAATACCTAGATCTTATTGTTGATCGCAGGAATCTGAATGCCATGGATTGAATGTTGTTAGTGGGTTAAGTCTGGTTGATGCAAGTGGTGAGAGAGACATGAAGAAGAGTGAAAAAATCTTGTGGTAAGTGTCTATGATAAAATCATGGTCTATATTAGATCTAATGGTAAAAAAAAAAACTTTCCCATGGTAGGAAACAACTTCCCTTTCTCATGTTAAACCCCACCTCGAAACTCACTAAGACATACCCATTTGTCTTCACATTTAATTTTTTTTTTTATTTTAAAAACAAAGTCTTCTTTTTTGTTTTAATCAAAGTTGGTATTCACTGATAAAGACAGTTAACTTAACAATTTGCGTCCTATGTTATTTTATAATTGCTACATTTGAAGAAATTTTTATTGATATTTTTTTTTTGACAAAATTTTTATTGATATTTAACTATTGTTTTCAAAGTTTAATTCAACACTGATTATTGATTTATTGTAAGGATTAGCTACAAAACTCATTAAACCAAATACACATTCAAAGCAACTTAAGTTCTTAATTAATTTGCTAAAAAAAATAAATTCATAATTAACGGCAAAATGAAATGCGACATTGTTGTGGAGTAGGCATTATTCAAGACATAAGCTTTGGTAAAAAACAAAAATAAAATGATATTTGTATAACCATGTTTTAACAACTTTTGTGACAACCTTATCTCTTATACTCAAATTATGTTTTTACTTTCTCTCTATTGTTTTGGTTGTTGTGTCAATACTTTATTTTCTTTTTAAATCAATGGTTGTTCCATAAGTTGTCATTGAAATGGTTGTTCAAATAACCCACCTCAAAAAAAAAAAATACAAGATAAACGTGTCACTATTCTAATTAAGGGCTATTTTAGTTTACCACAATCAAAATTGGATTTCTTCAATAACTGACTAGCTAAGTATGTAGCCAAAATTTTATCCCTGAAGAAGTTAACAAATTTTGAACCACTATGTTGAATATAACCCACGATATAAGATGTAGTAATGAGATCAATGCATCTCCATTTTCTCTCATTTGCATATCTCTTCAAACTTTCCTCAATCCTTTTGTATTCTTCTTCTTCTTCTTCCTTTGGTTTCTTGGAAAATGCCTCACCTAGGCACCTTGCTAAAACCACCCCATCCTCTAATGCACAACACCCTCCTTGGCCAAGATCAGGTGACATAGGGTGTAAAGCATCTCCCGCAACACAAACATTGCCTTTACTAATATTTCCCATCATAAGCTCCCAAGGATGTCTATGTCTCAATGGAGCTGATTGAAATGTATCTAATTCAGTGTTTTCTATGAAATGTTTAACATCACTTGGCATCTTCTCTAACTTGTTTAACACATATTGTTTTAGTTTAGCAGGATCTTGTGCTAGCTCTTTATCTGAAAGACAAGTGAAGTGCACAATTATTTCGTTTTTTAGATTAATAATCGGATTGAATCGGCCAGCTCACTAGTTGATTTATCCCGATTATACTTTAGTTTGGTTGAAACCACTCGACATTTTTATTTTTAACGTTATTAATACTCTTTTTTTTTCCGTCGTTTAAGCAAATTGAACCATGATTAGGTGGTCTCACTGTCAGTCTCTAATCTGATTTTTAAAACATCAGATGAAACAAACTATTTAATTTGTATATGCAAAAGAAAGGGTATTATTCACCTTGGTTAATAGGAGTCCATGAGAAAAACCAATAAACACCCTTGTCATCACATTGAATAGCCCCAGCTCTAAAACCTTTGCCAAAGTACTGCATGAACATTGGTTCAAGCTTGTGAGTGGTCTTCAACTCTGCATGACCCCTGGTTGCATATCTCCCTATGTATGAGGCCTCCTTAAAGCCTAGCCATTTTGCTACCATAGAGTTTACTCCATCACACCCAATCAATACCTTTTCTAATTGCAAACAATAATGATTATAGACTAACTTGAACTCTCAATGAAAGTTGTTCTCTTCATATATAATGTCACACATATGTTGTTGTTTGTTTAATTACCTTGGTTTTGATGGTTGTTCCATCAACAAGATGTAGTATTTTATAGAATCCAGATTCCTCTATAGCAACAACTTTTGACATGTACCTAATGGTGCCACTAGGAAGCTCATTGGCAAGGGCTTCCAACAATAAATTTCTTCCAATACACCGAACTTCACGGGCTCCACTATAGCATAAAAACATACATCATGGTAAGAACTTCATATCATATTTAAGAACTGTCCTCTACATATTAACAAAGGTATCCATAAAATAATAAAATGGAGGCATAGTATTTAGAAAAATTGTGACACTTCTAGAATTGTAGTAAAAATTTATAAAAGTATGGTGTGAATGTTAAGACTATGTTCATTGCACTTACTACTTTCCTTTCTTGTCGATGAAAGACATGGTTGATGTTTGTTGCCCCATAACCAAAGAAGTAGTCACATTCCTGCACTCCAATTCAAGTTATTTCGTTTCAGCCTCTCTTGGCAAAAGGTCAAATCACTAGTTTATAGCGGATAATTATTATTAATACTACTATAAATCGACATTGATATTTGAACATGTTTTTTAAAAATTGTGGTTGGGTTTAACACAACCACACAAAACCGGCTTGTAAGATGAGGATTACCCCCACTTATAAACACATTGTCAAGTCATCACCTATCCGATGTAGGACTCTTAACAACGTCTAACTTCTTAACACTTTAATTCAACATTTCCAAATATTTTTTGTTAAATTACATCATATTTATCTCCACCACTCTCTCTATTTCTTTCTCTCTCAAGATAATTAATGTGTATATGGATGATGTCTATAAAATATTTTATATACAAACTTGTATGATCAAAGTAGAGTTTATAGCATCTTATCATGAGCTTATAATATTTCTTTCGGATTTTACTTTAAATAGCGTTTGAAGTATAATTTTTATCTCATTTTTAAAATATACATGCACATGCACAAGAAACAAATTAACTATTAAATAGTCACTTGAGGTATTAACTATTAAGGCATGTATATAATATTTAAAAGGCCAACTGTAGTGATATTGAAAAGGAAAAGAAAAACATTGTTTGACTCTCTTATTGTTTCGGTTCAAAAATTGACGGACTTACACAGAACCAAATATAGTAATATACATCCACATGCACAAGAAACAAATGTAGTACACTGCCAAAAAAATTTAATACGTTTCAAATCAAATTATTAAATTGTACTTTGTACTTATTAAATTGTAACAAGGACTATTGGTGTATAACACAATTAGTTGATGTTTAGTCTGTGTGAGTACTGAGTTGGATTCCTATATATAAAAGTTGTGATAAGGGAGAGATGCTTTATCAAAAATCGAACTGATATCCACTTTTAATCTCCAATTTTCGTAGATTCATGACTTTATTTATTTATTTATAAATAAAAAATATATAGTTCTCAATTGTTAAAATTTTAGAAATTTTCTCCACAGATAAATATTGGTCTTATATTTGCCAATAGTAATAGGTCATCTTAAAGAATGAGGTAACAAGTTACTAGATGATGTGAAAATGTTCATAAAAGGACATGATCTTAAAATGCATTTTTTTTGAGCAAAAATGCTTTTTTTATTTATTTTATATAACTGATTCTTTAGTGTTTAGTTTTATTTTATTCATTTTTGGAAAATGTTAGTAGTTTGTGTTGTACTTACCCATGAAGTTGTAGATGTTGGTGGCGGAGGATGTCTCCAACACCAACGACATCCAACACCTTCCAAGCATTTTCCCATATTGTTAAAGAAAATCCACTAGCTCTCAAACTATCTGAAGATTCTAACACCAAACTTTCCACGCCCAATCTGCAATCATCAATATTATTATCTATCATATAGATGGTTCAATTTCATTTCTACATTCATCTTAGTGAAATTGGACTCAGTCTCCTAAACAACATCTTAATTCAAATCTTACAAATGAAAAAAAAAAGTGATTGAGACCAAAAACCCCACTAAAATTGGTCAGGTACATTCTAAATTTACCGTGAAAATTAATCATTGATAAAAATGATCATAAATAATTCGCACCAATAGTAAAGTAATATCTCTTAAGTCCATAAATGTTGTGTTCACAAGGATTAGTTTTGTCTCTTTCAAAAAAAAAAAGGATTAGTTTTATCATCTAAAAAGACTTAACGACGTAATTTTTATCTGCTTACCTTTCATTCATGTGTCATTTTCATGTATATAAATATAAATTATAAATGGACTCATACCTTTACAATAAAAAAATGGGTAATCTTTTGTGGACATCTCATATATGGGATACCTTAAAATAAATATTATTTAAAATTATTTATCCAAAATTTTAAAATTTATTTATAAATTATCATACTAATACTAATGGTGGTTGGAGGCGATCAACCATCATCAATTCCACTAGAGGCCAACCTTGGGCCATCGAAACTCCGCCTTCAACTGACCACCATAAACCATCACCAATGGTGAAATGTCGAATGAGTGTTTGGGGGTGTAGACATATCATCAGTCTAATAAAAAAAATAGATGATCACTATATAGATAGAGAGAGAGAAAGAGTACCTGTGAAGTCCCAAGGATGTTGTGAGGCCAGCAATCCCAGCTCCTACAATCACAATATCTTTTTCAATCACAGTTTCCATTACTAAGTTTTTATTAGAATAGAAATAGAATGGACCGAAGCTTTGTTATAGGTAAGGATGATGGTTCAAAGAAGTTTATATATAATAATTGGGAAAAGGTGATGCAACAATAATTTCATTTGATGACAACATGGTTTTAACAACTTTTTTCCTAAATAAATGTTATTTTAACAACTTTTTTATTAGTAAAAAAACTTTTAACAACTTTTAGTTTGTCCAATACGTATATGTATACAATGCATATATCATATGATTTTTGTAAATTCTTAAATATCTTGAAGTTTAATTGGATACTAATACTTTTAAACAAAATTTGTTTAACATTTGAATTATTTTAAAATGAATTATATAAAAACATGACATGGTATAAAATGATTGGATGAAGGCATATATACAATCAAACTTTACCGATACCATTTGTGTTCACCTTTGAATTTTTTTAATTATTTTAAATTAAGTCTTTTTTTTAATCAAAGTTGGTATTCAAGGATAAAGACAATTAACTTCTTAGTAATTTGCTTCCTATGTTATTTTTTAATTGTCAAATTTGAAAAAAAAAAAAATGTATTCATATTTAACTATCTCTTGAGAGCAATTATCATCATTCATTCATTCATGCATTATGATTTTCTTTTACAGGATCATTCATTATTTATGATAGGAGTTTGGACCTTGACTACAACTTTACATATCCAACTTTGCTGCTCATCATCATCAAATAATAGCGAAGAAAGAAAACTATTGGCATCAAAAGTATAACTTACAACTCAAATTCAATAACATGGCAAAAAGAAAAGCTTATACAAGCTAAGTGTGTAACTAATTAAGGGCTAATTGAGTTTACCACAATCAAAACCAGACTTCTTGAATAACTGACCAGCTAGTAATGGAGCCAAAATTTTGTCCCTAAAAAATGTAACAAATTTTGAATCACCCTGCTGAATAACACCTGCAATATAAGCTGTAGTAATAAGATCAATGCATCTCCATCTTCTTTCATTTGCATATTTCTTCAACCCTTCTTCAATTCTTATGTATTTCTCCTCTTCTTCCTTTGGTTTTTTGGACAAGGCCTCAGCTAGACATCTTGCTAAAACCACCCCATCCTCTAAAGCACAACACCCCCCTTGGCCAAGATCAGGTGTCATAGGGTGTAAAGCATCACCAGCAACACAAACATTTCCTTTGCTAATATTTCCCATTATAAGCTCCCAAGGATGTCTATATCTCAATGGAGCTGAATGGAAAGCATCTATCTCAGTTTTTTCTACGATAAATCTAACATCACTTGGCATCTTCTCTAGCTTGTTTAACACGTATTGCTTCAGTTTAGCAGGGTTCTCCATTAGCTCCTTATCTGCAACACAAGTCAAGTTGATCGATTATCATTACAATGGTCAAAATATTATTGAATGTTTAATTTTCAATAAAGAAAGGGAATTCACCTTGGGTGGTAGGAGTCCAAGTGAAAAACCAGTAAACACCTTTCTCATGAGAAGGGACAACTCCAGCTCTAAAACCTTTGCCATAGAACTGCATAAGCATAGGCTCAAAACTGTGATTGTTTTCCAACTCTGCAAAACCCCTAATTCCATATCTACCTGTATAAGTGGCCTCCTTGAACCCTAACCACTTTGCAACCACAGAGTTGATTCCATCACATCCTATCAATACCTTTTCAATTACAAATTACATTCATGTATCAGTTAAAGCAAACAAGGTTGAATTCGTAAATATTTGATAGCCATTATGTCATGTCACACATATTGTTTACCTTGGTTTTGATGGTTGTTCCATCAACAAGATGTAGTATTTTAAAGAATCCAGAGTCCTCTATAGCAACAACTTTTGACATGTACCTAATGGTGCCATTTGGAAGTTCATTGGCAAGGGCTTCCAACAATAACTTCCTTCTAACACTACGTAGTTCACTACATAATTTGCAAAAAAAACACTCATCATAACAAGAATTTCACATCAAATTTAAGAAGCATGTGCTGTATATATTGATATTGAGTAGCAAAAAATGAATAAAACATGCTGGTTATTTTTAAACTCAATTGAAACATTATAGATACAGTAATACAATTTTGTACTTACAGCTTTCCTTTGTCCCTGAAAGACATAGTTGCTAATTGTTGTCCTGTAATCAAAGAAGTAGTCACATTCCTGCATCCAATTCAAGTACTTAAGTTTCATGTTCTAACCAACATTTTCTTCAAAGTGCTTTCACTTTTTTCATGTTATGTTCAGTTTTTTTTATAGTTTATTTTTTAAAAGTACTTTAGTTTTTTTTTTTTTAATAATATTAAAAACTCTTAATGTAGTAATATGCAAAATACCCATAAAGATGTATATGTTTGTGGCGGAGGATATCTCCAACACCAACAGCATCCAAGGCTTTCCATGCATTTTCCCATATTCCTAAAGCAAATCCAGTTACTCTCAGTGTGTCTGAAGATTCCAATACCAAACTTCTTACACCTAACCTGCCATCGACAATAAGGAATATGTATGCATACATCACTATAAGAAAAAAAAACACTAGCTTAAATATCATTACACTAACTAAAATACTCATATAATTAGTACACTACAATGAAGATTATAGAATTGAAAAGGTAGGTGGTACCTGTGAAGTCCTAAGGCAGTAGTAAGGCCAGCAATTCCAGCTCCGACAATCACAACGTCTTCTTCAACTAATTTTGTTGTTTCCATTACAAACAAATTAAAATATATGATATGAGAGTAACCTTGATGTGTTGTATTGTATCCAGTGGAAATTAGTCAATCCTTCTACCTACTACTATATGTCTTTTTTTTTTAGTCTTATCTATTCCCTCCGTAAATATTTTTATTATATGATGATGAATTAATTAATATCAAATATTAGGATTGTATAGTACTTCTTTTAAGGATTGCTACTGCTACGTAAACAGATAGAAGAAGATATATATATATTATATAGTAGTACTAGTTGACAAAGATCGTAACCCAAGTGCTTACGATAAGCGCCATACCGTACGTATTTTCTCGTAAAATAAGTTTATGTACCATACTATTCCTAAGTAATAGAATAAAATTGTGACGCCCATGATAGGATAGAATATTTAATCATCCATGAAACCGACATAGTTTATTTATCCACATTATGAGAGGGACTGACAATTTAACTATCTTAATAATACTCGATAATCCAGGTGAAGAAAAGCATCATATATGGGTTGAAGTTATGGGCAAAATCAGAGCATCCAAAGGTTAGGCCTGAAGAGAGACAACTTACCAGGAATTCAAACAATCTTTGGTACTCGTCAATTCATTTGCTCTTAACAATGAGGAGACAATATATTTAATGTGAGCATAATAAGAGGATCAAATTTATTTCCTTGATGTTTTTAAGTCTAGTCTATTGATTCTTTCAAAAAAGAGTCTAGTCTAGTGATTAATTTGACATCACATGTATAGTTAATACTTGAGATAATCTCACACGATTGTGGTTCGATTATGATAATTAGGCCACACAGTACGGACCAATACGTTACATAAAATATTCAGTGTAATTGCCTTCAGACAATGAATTACATTACTGTTACTAAGATAGAATTCACAAAATATGTCCCGGTATCACTGCAAACCAATAAAACCAATGTCCCTCCAAAACAGGTGAAGTATAGCAACTGCAGCTCCTAAAAGCAGCACCTTTTAACTTCTTATAAGTCATAAGATAAATCAAAGTTCATGTGGGTGGGGTGTATATAACATAACTTGGTTAAAGAAAATAATCTCAAATATTTCTGAGAATGCTAATTTCTGCTACAAGATTCCCTATCATTGCACTACTTGATAATGGACCCCCAAGAACTCATTTGCTGTCTGGGAATCGATCCTCGTATAACTGGGGCACCTACCATCATATACAGGATTTATTAAACTTCTGGTTAGGGGAAAACGTAAAATATACAGAAAAACAAAGGAAAATAAAGCCAATCATATGTGTACCATAAAGCTTGCAGTGATCATTTTCCCCGCAAACCATCTTCCATGTAAGGCCCGCTGTGCACTTATTGCAGATTGGGTATTTTCAAATCGTAGGTAGACAAATCCGGCACTTCTCCTGCTCACAGAAACAATAATTCAATGAAAATGTCATGATTTTGTAGTCTCGTTGGAACATAAGAATTCATGATTAACTCACTTATCAACATATATATGTTTTAAGTTCCCAAACTTAGAGCATTCTGCTTCAACATCTTCTTTAACATCCAAATCAAAGTCTGGTTCCTTCTGCATCACACAATGCCAATAATATCATTAGACATAACAAAAGTATGGGGAAAACTTTCCAAGGATATGAGAGCAATTTAGCCACCTCATTTTCAGGATCAAACATATTCTTCAACAATAAGCATTCACTTGGAGCACCGATTGTATCAATAGTAGGACTTGTCAGCATTGGAATTTGGAGACCTCCACCTGGCATTCCAACTCCTGGGGCGGGAATAAGAGCTACTGCTGGTATGTTTCCCATTGCTTGCAGGTTAAGGCCTGTATTATTGACAACAGAATTTCCCAGCAAACCAACCATACTGCAAAGAAAGTCACAGAAGGTAAGATTATACATTGATCTCAAAATATGAAAACCAAAATGGCAGAGGGAAAACCTTGATGCAATGCCACTGCGATCCAACTTCTGCATGAGTAATGCTCGGGAAGAGGCATTCAAGGACTGAAAATTTAAGAAAGGTTAGCTACAACAGGTTTGTATGAAAAAATAATTCAAATTAATTTATGAAAAGGGCAACTTGGTGCTATGAAGCACTCACCATCACAGGGTCTAAGAGTTGGATCTATTTTTTAAATATAAATTACGTAGAAATATAGTTGAATATAAATTTAACTAACTTCAATTCAAGTTAATTTATATTTGAAAAAACATAACCAAAAAATGTACCAATTTTCAAACAGAAACAAGCATACAGGTGCAGCTAACAAAACGAAATGCTCACTGATTGGTTGAATATCAAGATCATTGTAATTTGGTACTTGTTGAAAGAGAAGGCGCAGAGACTTTTTATATGTGTATATTTAATAAGCCTATGCTTCATTAGTTCATTTCAAGTCAAGCATGATACATTAAGTATGTTTGGGACAGCGGTGGGATGAGGCTAAACTCACGTTTTTTTTTAAAGCTACAATTCTTAGGTTCTAGTTTTCATGGAAAATAGGACCCAAGACGTGCCGTGCGGCGAAAAGAATTGAAACAAACACATGCTAAGTTTAAAAAAATATGCTGATACAGAAATAAATAATTACTATAGAGAACTTAATCAACCATTTTTCTGAAACATGTATAGTATTTACCGAGCATTAATTTTCTAGATAATATATCATCATACAAACTAGTAATATTCCTCAGACGTTAGACTCTTAGAAATTAATGAAATCGTCATCATCTTCGAGAGAACCAACTAAATATGGAAATAAGGTGAGACAACACTCATTAACTGCTAATATATAACAAACAAGAGCCTAAACTACTCCAATAAAAATAGAGTAACCAGGTTTAATCACATATACAACAAAATGTGAATGTTTTGTTACCAAATGTGGCTGTTACAATGCAATAGAGGAGCTCGGTGTACAATTTCTAATAGAAAGGATTTGTGTGTGATTTGACAAAAAATTAAGAGGTCTAAAACAATTTTTCAGAGGAACATATTACTTACCAATCCACCGCCTTCATCATCATCAATATCACCAGTATTTCCGCCGAATTCTTGCATTCCAGATTGATCAGTAACAGCTGATACCTAAGGAGAAAAATAAGCAACAGGTCATCCAATTTAGATCCTCTAGTCTACGTAACAAACGTCAGCAGAATATCCACTTGCTGAGAACAAGTTCAAGCCAAAATCAAAAGCACGTATAGATATATAACCCTTAATGGCATCATAGTATTCCAACAGTTTCTGAAAATCTACATTGTTTTTTGTTAGCAGGGACTCAATTAAATTTCTGCATCTCATTAGAAGCAAGGATTGGGGTTGTGGAGAATCAGAAGTCGACGAATCATGCTGAAAATTTTAGAAGGGTAATAACCAAACCACCAATACACATGTTACAGGGCGAGTAGAAAAGATAGATGCAAGTGGAAAAGGAGACATGGTCCGATCCTCTCAAATACGTGTGTTGTCTATTTTCTTAATTGAAACATACCGTTAAAGCCAGCCATACTTTAAATAAGGGGAGATATTTCATTACTATGTATTTTCCATTCTTTTTATTGAAAGGATTCATTTGCTACTTTCAATTCTTTAGTTTCATGATTATAACGTAATACAAGAATGTCCTTTGCTTGATAGTTTATTAACAAAATATACCGTTATTTTCTTCTACTATGCACTCCAAATCTATCATATTGAGATCACACTGATATATGTAGCAGATCCATAGTAAATAATACTACACTTCCTGATTTTCCAGTTCCAAACCCTACACTACTCTATCACAAACAAAAATTATTCTTGCCTAATGAAAATTAAATATAGGTAGAAATCAAAAGACACCCCCCCCCCCCCTCCAAATAATGTTGAATATCAGATTCACTAGCCTGTGAAAGAAAAAATTGCAAAAATATACTCTATCTATGATATGAAAGGTCCTAGAATTTCATCAAGAATCCTGATGATAGAGTCAATCCAGCAACATGACAGTGATGATTAGAATGTTTAACTAGTTCATTATACACAATCTATAATCTAGTTAGATATACCACAAAATCAAGATACAAATTAAACTGGTCATGAGCTTTTTGTTCACTATCACATTAAAGTAATTAACATTCTATAAATTTTATTTAATATGAACTTACATTTAGCAAATTGAGAGCCTAATATTAGTAAAAGAAGGCCAACTAAACTCAAATCTATAAGCAAATCAACAGTACCTTGATTGTCCTCCCACCAATCTCCAACTGGCTATTCAAGCTCTGAGCATTTTTTGCATCTTCAAGGCGGGCAAACTACAGTAAGCAAATGATACAATTAACTTTACACTGCACGAAACAAATGCCATGAGCATATCATACATAGACCAATATATTATTAGACTAGCATCATAACCAAGTAGCAGCTGCCACTTTATTCATGAGTAGATAATTACAAGCAGTGTGAGATATTTGAGCTAAATTCATTACATGCTTAATAAAGCTCATTTGTTCAGTCAAAAATCAAGTTCAAACAGTTAGACTCAACTTTTTTAATGATCAAAGCTAAACTTTTGTACTCATGATGTTCATAGCTCTCAAATAGCTGGTGTGTGTGAACATAAGAGATTGTGAATCTGTGATGTTGTTTATTACATATACCATGAGAATTGTATACCATTTATCTAAATCCAATTTTCAAGACTTGCTTCAAAAGATGGACCATCAACTTTCTTAAGAGAAAAATCATAACATCTCCATCATCAAAGATTTTATTTTCAAGCCTTACGTAATCTTTATGAATGCCAGATTATATTTTATTTCTATATGTACTACATTCACGGTAGAATATTATGGCATCGCTAACACCCCAATACTTGGTTGGGTCCAAATTGAAGTTCTCCCTCAGATTAATTCATTGAAATCAGCTTCCACAAAAGATATTGGTAACTAAAAGAGTCACCTGCACAAAGCCAAAACCTTTGCAATGCCCAATGTCATCAAGAGGCATCTGGACTAGCTCAACTTGACCAAATGCTTCAAACACCTAAACAAGCAAACATGGAAAAAAAGTAAAGCAACTAATTAGAAGCAAAGATGGAAATGAAAAGTACCGTCATTCCAGACTTTCAAATAATTAAAAGGAGCATAAAAGCACTCAGTTCAGGAACCTATCTCATTCTACTCTCCACAATGCATCATATGATAAGGATCCATTTCTGTTTACCAGTTCTAGAGAATCGATCATAAAATGCACCAGCAAATTATCCAAGGACAAAACAAACAAGATGTGCTTACCCTACGAAGATCAGCTTCAGTAATACTGGAATGCAGATTACCAACATAGAGCCTTCTTGCACCCCCAGAATAAGGGCCTAAATTTCCAGAAGGCCCATTAGCAACAGATGCTGTAGATTGAACCAGATTCTTTTCTGCTTCTGATGGCTTCACCATCACTGGTTGACCAAGAAGAGGTTGACCTGAAAGTGCTATTGCCATGGGGACAGACATGACATCGTAGAACTCAATATACCTGCAAATGTGAAGGCGGAAAATAAAGTACAAATAGAAGGACCTTTCATTAATTTATTAAATAGAATAACAATTCACAAATGACATTGTGATGTCAATTTGATGGTTCAAAATGAGACTTTGAAGTAAATAGAATTAATAGGCACTGGCGCATATGTTAATTGTACTCAAGAATAAAATGGAACTAAAATGACTTGGTAGTGCTAATGGACCTAAAATGATGATTCAATAAAAAAAATGCAACAACAAAAACGTTATAAAACCTCTTTCTTAGTAAGAAACATGATTGAATTTGTAATTCTAGGATCTCCGTTCATATATTAATATATTTCTTCATTTATGGCAACAAAATCATATGAATGATATCAACAGCATCATAAAAAGAATTATGTTTAATTCCTTAAAAGGATTAAAGAATAAAATCTAATTAAGGAAAAAACTTAGGTGCATTTCCTTATGTGTTTTTCGTATGGTTGTTAACTAAACAACCTATGATTTTCTTAAATCCATAAATTCTCAAAGTTTGTTATAACCACAAAGAGTATTTTCAGTTAAGAACTATATGAAAAGCACATGAGGAAATGCATCCAAGTTTTCTCCTTTAATTAAAAATACTCAATTTTATATCATAATATTAAAGTAAAAATAAAAACAAATTAATATGATAAATGAAAAAAATTCAATAGAGTAGAAGAGAAAAAAACATATTCAACAAATCATTACTTTGGTGAAAAAAATTATAAAATTACATCACTGTACGTAGAAAACTTTGGTGAACAAAATATTCCAACAAAAGCTACACTGAGTTGAATGAACCAACAACTTTTAGAATACTGCAAAATAAGAAATCCTACATATTTAGATCAGGGATTAATATAACGCAGTAAATCTCCATGGCATTGTGCTAGATTTGATGTTATGAAATTAGAAAGAGAAACACAAAGATTACTAATTAATCATAAACCTTTAAGATTAGAATAGATATTTGTTCCTGGTAAGTCATATCCAATTGAAAGGTTACATGATCCGAAAATATTTTCAAAATTAGATATCGATTCTTGTTATCTGATGCTTACCCAACACCTTTAGAACGTCTTGAATTGCGGTCCATAATCAAGCGAACATCTCGCACCTGGAAATAAATCAGTAATAGACCAGAAGGTCAATAAAGAATAAATGGTTTTTTGAATGGTAAAAAGGGTGCAACAGTAAAAAAACTCATTAGTTGAGATATTATGATAACTATAATATTCCACTTGCGATTGTAGTTTTCCAAACACCAGGTGATTGATTGATGTGTAAAACTCTTGACACTAATGAATTAAAAATAAATCGCGAGTTATTGACAATAATAGATTTTCTTCCAATGTTTCACCAGATAAATAGTAAAAATGCATTTCATGCCTTTCAAACCATATATTTCAAAGGTCAAAAGGACAAAGATCATTTTCTGCTAATAACATAGAACTTTCTTTTCATTTATTATACTCCAAGATCAATGCCAACCACAGTAACAAAAGAATTCAATTTTGATGTTTGCAAAGAAAGTAAATGAAATATGGAACACTTGACCTTGCCAGCCCTTGAGAAGAACTCATAAACGTCTCTATCATCCGCTTTAAGAGAAATCTGTGAAAAAGCTTTCATGATTAGATCTGGCAGTATATGTACGACTAAAACATGTCATGTTATTGCATTCCAGATGTACTAAGAATACCTGATAAGCAAACACAGTTCTTTGATCTCTTTCAGGATCAATCTCAGGTTCTGCTGCTTCTTCCTTTTTCTCTTTATGCCGTCTGCAAGATACAAAACACAATTATAGTCCAAGTTGTAGGAAAACAAGCAAACCTTTGGAGAAGTTTAGGTTTGAAAAAAATAAAAAAAAAAATTTATAACAAATTATTGGATAAATAAACCATGTTTTCCCAACACAAATTTTCAGGTTCGTTAAATTTGCAACATGAGAGCAAATTGTCTTTATATGTATAAAGCCCAATTTCACTTGACAGTGGCCTGCATGGAACTAGGTTAAGTTAACATGAAATCCCCAGGTAACATAGTTTTGAATTGATGTCTTTGTTTCTTGAATTTAAAAGAATCAAACCTGGAGATTGTGGGAAATGGTAATTAAAGGGAATGTATGTTGTCCAATTGCTATTAACACATGATTTGTACCTTTTATAAATAAAAACAAAAAAGTTATATGGGAACAGCATTGCAAACTTGGATGGATGGCAATTCAAGAGGTTGAGGGACTTAATAGCATTAAGTTGAAACCTGTTAAAATCTTATATATACTGAATTATCGAAATCACAAGCACAAGGGGAAAAAAATCAGTTTCATACATGAACATAGTTTTATAGAAGATGTCACCAATGACATGATTAAATAGATGATAAGAATCAGCAGCCACAGAACAGCATAAAGACACCAAAAAAAAAAAGTCATGTCTTGCAGTAGATAAATCTCTAAAATCCAAGATTATCAAAACCAAAGGCTATTACCACATCAATGACAGCTAGGTGCAAAAGATGTAATGAGAAAAAAAAGTAATGTTGCAATGGAGCACCCGGGGCTAGCCATAAACAACAGACAGACATACGAGGACTTCATTTGATAGTTGCAAAAGCCATTGTCTCAAAGAAATTGTGAACTAATTGATGTAAAAGTGAAAAGGACACTAATTGGAGAACCTTCTAAACTCTAGTATCTTTTAATTAATCAAAACAAACACCAATCTACTAAATGCAGAAACAGAAACTGGGACCAACGTGTAGCCAAATGAACATTGTTTTTGCCCAAAGGCATCAGATGAAGAATTTCTTCTCTTAAGCATAGCCCATTACTCCCTCACCAGCATTTCTGCAACAGAACAAATGCAATTAAGCAACTAAGTTCAAAGGGGGAGGATAACAAATAACTTGACATCACACTGCTACAGAAAACATTCAAACTGCCCCCACCCCCAAACTATTGCAATGCATGCTTTCAGATTAGATGTACTCCGGAAGGAAGAAAGTTTTGAAGCCCAATACTTAAGATTTCAATGCCTGGCCCAATTGCCAGAATCTAAAGGTCAATGTTCATAAGCCTCAAGAGTCAAGACCGTTGAACAGCATAACTAATTATACAGAACTCGGGAACTGATATTCTTAAATTTAGTAGATATTTTAGCCACCATTCAGTGATTCCTGCAGTAGAGATGAAAAGCAAGAGAAGTGCATGTTTAAAAGAAAAAGGACATAATTTATGAGCATAAGTCCAAATAATGATTGGTGTCAGATCAGGAAGAACAAAGAATCAATACCGTCTGTATAAAATTACAAGCGGGTGGTTAAACTCTACTACCAAAGAGAATAACACATTTGCAATTATCTAAGCTTAGCAAAATTAAATGTGAATATCTCTGCATTTGCATCACCAATACGACCTTAAAATGCATAAACCGAGTTCTAAAAGGGTTCAGAATCAGCTCATATGCCACCTAACTACCAAGGTCCAAAAGCCCAGCTATCGCTCAAAATTCATTAAATTAAATATAACCAATGATATAAAAGTAGACAACAACTTGTGACTTAAACTTAAAGAAGGAAAAATAAAAAAATCTGAAAATTGTCAAAACACATAAGCATGACCTTTAGGATATCCTGCAATCAAACTGATCATCAAACTACACTGTTAACTTAAAGAGTAACTATAGCATTCACAGATAACATGGTGAAGGTGGGTACAGAAATTAGATTAACCCACTAGCAACAAAAAAAAACTAAAAACATAACAAAGGAAGTAATTAAAATTAAATTAAATAAATAATAAAGGATGGAAGGGGGGGCCTTGGCGCAACGGTAAAGTTGTTGTCACGTGACTGAAAGGTCACGGGTTCAAGTTCTAGAAACAGCCTCTTGTTTTTAAAACAAGGTAAGGTTGCATACAATACACCAAATGATGGGACCCCTTCCTGACCCTGTGTATGCGGGAACTTTAGTGCAACGGGCTACCGTAAATAATAAAGGATGGATCGACAAGAAAGCTTAAGCTATTAGAACTGATATAGTTTTTATACTCTATCACATTCCCAACCATAAATATCATTCAAACTAGAAACATTAATAAATTTCAAGGCCACAAGACCTGCAACTAACTTGCACTATAATTGTTGTTAGACAATGACTATAAGGACAAAATTGTAGATCACTTGGTCAACTAAGCTCTAATCTTATTTTCTTATTTTTTGTGTAATTAAACTAAGCTTTAATCTTATATTGGAACAAAAGTCTACCAAAAAGCTTAAGCTATTAAACAAGGGCATTTGTCATGTGTCTAAGACAAAGTGATTCACGATGAAGTTATATCTAGAATTTATGAAGTATTTGGAAATTTCATATATTATACACACAAGTGTATCAATGCTATGCTAAACCAGGAGCCAAAAAATTGTTATTTTTGTGTAATGCTAAAAGAATAAAAGTTAAATGGGTGAGAATACCTGATTTCTCTATCTGGTTCCTTTAAGTCCCTTGCCATTCCTCTTTCTCTATCTCTGCTATCACGCCTTCCATAACTGCTTTTGATTCGCCGAGAGCACTCCTTCTCTCGTTCACTGGACCGTGAACGGAGACGAGAAGAAGCATCTCTAGATTTTGAATGCTTGAACCAGTGATCAACATCATCATCATCATCCTTGGAGCTTCGACTACGGACTCTATCATCCAATTTCACAGTCTTTTCCACACCATTCTTAGGTTCAGAATTTTGAACAGTTTTCTCTAAATAATCATACTCATCAAATTCCATCATAACTAACACGAATTAATTGGATAATATCTGCAAATTATGAAGAAGAATAATAAAAATTATAACCTAATTTTGAATGTGGTTAGTTGAATTAAGAAGAAAGTGAAGTGAATGAAAATGGATGCAGACCTTGTTGAGCGAGGAAAAGAGACGCTAGTTAGTTAGGGTACTACTGGAATTGGAATCAAAATCATATTCACTATTTTCGTTGGAGTACATAATTTACAGTTAATTAATTTACATGTTTTAGTTAAACTTCCCTCTTGTACCAAAAAAATATAAAAATGTTTTTGTTAAGCTTTTTTGTTACAAACTTTTTTTCAAATTTAGATAATATAGATAGATATTATAAAACAAAATAACTTTTTCAATAACGATAGTTATTATATAGGTGAGGGATTGAAATTCGAATAAGTGTTGAAATAAGTGTTTTCTTCGTGTTTATTTAGGTTTAGTTGTGGAAAGTTGTGTGTTTTTATAGGTTTTGGTCAAAAAGTATACAGATTCAAAATTCAACATTTCAAGATAAATAAGTGGAGAATCGAAAATTCAAATTTCACCCCTTATCGAAAACTTAATTGTCTTTATATTTAAAAGAAGATTGAAATAGAACAATTCTTTCTTTTATTGAATCAATTTATAATACAAAAGTTATTTGTCAACACCTTAGATAAGTATTGTAATACATTATATAAATCATTATTTACATTTGAATAGAAGGCAAACGTGCATCAAGCTGTGCCGCTAGGCCTTTTTGGATTGCAAAACAAATCCTCGTAAACAGAACAGTCATGGACCTAGGAGACATCACATGACATTGTTATGCACGACCTTTTGAACATTATGTAGAAGGTCAAGAGCAAATGGTATAAAAGCATGTTGATTGTAAGAACACGTTTTCTCCTGTTTGGCCACTTTGCTTAACGCAACTTTTAGGACTGCCTGTCTTACGGTAAAAGGCCCGACACCTAATTTTACAAGTGGTGAAACCCCAATCAAGTTTACACATGCATGTTTTCCTTCGTACGCCATAACACCCGCAGGCTTGAGTTTTGATCTACTATCTAATGGGTCAGTCAAGAATTTCACATGCGCTTCTTTCTTCATTGATCATCCCGCCTGTCTGAATATATCAAAAAGTACAACCCTAACAAAATCATGTCTGTACTTAAAGCAGAGAAGCTCCTTATAATGAATAGTATGCTCCCAAAAAGTATCCAGACACGCCTTACGACAAATAGGACACACTTCATCTATAGGAAATAATGGAATCATAAGGCGATATCTAAGGATAGTAAGATACTCCACTGGTCACATGTCCTGACATAATCCATCAATCGGGATAGCTAAAAGAAAAGGGAGTTTCTACGGTACACCCTTAAATTAAGATGTACCGGTACACCTATTTCATAAATCAATAAGTTAACGATCATTTTTGTGTAATAAAGAGATATTTGTCGACTTTTATATTTTAGAAAATATTATTTCATAAAAAAAAACATCATTTCATTCTTTATAAGAATCATACTAATTTTTTAACATTTTATCGAAAAAATAATCAATATTCACTATTATGAGTTATAAAAATTAAAAAAAGTTGAATTTTGATTTGCCGACACTTTTGAAAAATAAAATATAATTATTATAGTTGTAACTGATCAAAAATATATATTTTCTAGAAAACAATAATCATTTAACTATTAATTTATTATATAGGTGTACTAGTACACTTAATTTTGTTGAGTGTACCGTAGAAATTGTCAAAAGAAAATCATAAGCATGCGCTGCTTGCAAACATCTAAGAATTCCCTTCTGTCTCGTGGTCATGTCAAACTTAACTTCCATATTCCCTTTGTATATTTATGTTTTATTATATTTTACTTTATAATACCGATTAAACATTGATTATTTTTTTTTAATATTATACAATTTATTATTTATTAATCTCACATTTTCCAATTCTTTTAATTTATTTTTTTCATATCGTTAATCGGTGATAATTTTGAAAAATGTCTTATGATTTGTCTTTCACACATAAAATTAATTATGAGAATGAGAAAGTGAAGTATAATTTCCTGAAAAAGAATAGTAATAGGGAAAGAAGGGTTTTTGGGTTTGGTTTTGAAGTTTGAGGTTTAAGCAATCGGTCGCAGTATGAATATGTGGGGTCTTGGTAGAACTTGGATTCGCCTCGTCCTAAGGTTATCAATCAATCTCATTCTTCTATGTATGTATATATGAGTAATTTTATTTATGAATTATTATTGTTTGTAGAAACCAAGGAGCTTCTTGTTCTCGTGTGAAAATCCCAAACACTTTGTTGGTTCGTGATTCTCATCAATTATTATTCACACAAACTGCTGATGCTAGTAGCAAGAACGACGAGATTGAAGATCGATTCATTGAGCCGGAGTTATCCGGTACTGAGACTGTTTCCCCTCACAAAAGGCAATTGCATCCATCCCAATTATTCAAGGCAATTGCAAGCGTTTCAGAGTTGTCCGTTGATTCTACTCTCAACGACTGGGTTGAAAAAGGTGAAGAATTAAGCATGCAAGAGATCGTGTTGGTCTTGAATAGTCTTCGAAGGCGTAGAATGTATGGAAGGGCTTTGCAGGTCAATCATTCAATCAAACTTATATTATATTTGCTTCCAATTTAACATTTCAAGCATTCATAATAGTAATGCTACATAGATAAATGAGTTTTTCGTAGATAAAATGTCAGTCCATCCCAGATTATGAGCTATGCTCAATTGCTGATATCATAGCACAGCTTCATAGCTCCATTCCATGTATTCTTTAATAGAGCAAATGGACATGAATATATGTATTTGTCTTTTTATCACAGTTAGATTAAACTAGTTACAGCTTAGATTATGTTATTAGAGAGTTAGCTTCTCACGATTGAATGGGTTAGAATACATCACGGGCCTCCATGCATTATGCAAAACATCGTCTTGTGTTTTGAATTAGTGGCCATTGCAAGTTGGTTGCTAAACCTCAATATGGGGGATGAAACCCCACTTGTTTGACCGTCTTCTGGTCGGTTATGGTTCATTTTCTGGCCAATAAAGCAACATGTTGATTGCTGATCACTCTCGGCTGATTCATGCTTTCTCAATGCTGATCACTTTCTGGCCAATAAAACTCATTCTCTGCTCCCTCTTTCTCTCTGGTCTAATTTATGCATGCCTTTCTTTCTTTTCTTTTCATCTTTCACTGTTAGTGTACTTCACGGTTCACATCCAACAAATTTTGATCTCACGATTCCGTTCGTATTCTGTTTTATATAATGGCCCTCCTGTTATAGCAGTGTTGGCGTTGCCAGGTTGGTCATCCCATGCAGCTCTCCGGGGTTAACAACTATAGTTAGGCCTGCAGTGGAGGGGGAATGACTTGTTTCCTTTTTGGGCATATACATTATACTGTGAATGATGTGTAATTTTTCATTTTATTGATTTTGAAGGCATATTGTCTTATTTGATCATTCTTTAGAAGTATTTTATGTATTACATTATTAAATATTAACGTATATTTACCTTCATTATGTTTCTGCTTCCATAATATAATGTTTTAATTTTTATAACATAAGTTTATCTTTTTTTCTTTCTTTGGTTGGAACCGTAGGTCTTGGATTGGCTAGAGTCAAACAAAAAGCTTGAATTTACCGAGAAAGAGTATGCTTCCAAACTTGATTTGATTGCCAAATTGCGCGGACTGCCAAAGGCAGAACAATACCTCGAGCATGTTCCAAATTCTTTTAGAGGAGAGTTATTATATAGAACACTACTAGCGAACTGTGCTAATCTGGAAAATTTGAGGAAAACGAAGGAAACATTCAACAAAATGAGGGAGTTAGGTTTTCCTGTTACAGCATTTGCATGTAACCAGTTGCTTCTCATTTATAAGAGCATTGACAAGAAAAAAATAGCTGACGTGTTACTTATGATGGGAAAGGAGAATGTCAAACCTTCTCCTTATACTTATAAAATTTTAATAGACGTAAAGGGCATGTCTAATGATATTGATGGAATGTCTCAAATTGTTGAGAAAATGAAGGCAGAAGGTGTTGAACCAGACCATCTAACACGGGCAGCCTTGGCTAGGCATTATGCCTCAGCCGGGCTTATAGAAAAAACTGAAGCTATATTGAAGGAGATTGAAGGTGAAAACTTGAAAGACAATATGTGGGTATGCCCAAGTTTGTTTCGCCTTTATGCAATTCTGGGTAGACCTGATGAAGTGGAGAGAATTTGGAAGGTTTGTGAGTCAAAGCCTCAGGTTGAGGACTACCTTGCTGCAATTGAAGCTTGGGGAAGGTTGAAGAAAATTGAAGAAGCAGAGGCAGTTTTTGAGATGATGTCAATTAAATGGAAACTTACCGCCCAAAACTACTCAGTACTCCTGAAAATTTATACAAGGCATAAGATGCTAGACAAGGGTAAGGATCTTATTAAGAAAATGGAAGATAGTGGGTGCATAATAGGTCCAGTAACCTGGAATGCTATTGTGTCTCTTTATGTTCAAGCAGGAGAAGTCGAAAAGGCAGACGACGTTTTGCAGAAGGCACTACAACAGCAGAATAAGAAGCCATTGTTTACTACTTACATGACTATTATGGAGCAGTATGCAAAGAGGGGTGACGTCCATAACGCAGAGAAGATTTTCTATAGATTGAGACAAGCTAATCATATTTCTAGAATAAGTTCGTTTCGTGCTCTAGGACAGGCTTATAAAAACGCCAAACTACCGGCATATGGGATCAGGGAGAGGATGAAAGCTGATAACCTATTCCCCAACAAAGCTTTGGCTGGCCAGTTGGCTCTAGTTGATCCTTTTAGGAAAACTCCAGTTTCTGATTTGCTTGATTGAAGAAATTAGCATATTCTCTCTTTTGTGCTTCAACTTTTCAAATGCAACTATTATTAGTTAGTTTGATGCCAAGATTGAACTTCCCGGATTTGAATATTTTGAAAAAGTATAGAAACTAAAGATATAAATTAAGAATTGTTAGGAATGAGCTCTCTAACAAATCTTAAGACTTTGTTTGCGAGTTTGGAGGGAAAAAGAATGGATGACTTTGGAAAGAAAAAAGAAGGAACAAGGAGAAAGAATGGAGTTTTGGGAAAGGAGGGCTTTGAAGGGTATAATTTTCTTCATGGTAAAAAATCTCCTTAATTTGGGGGAGCTCAAAGATTGTGTGGCAGGGTTTTTGTAAGGTTTACGTGAATTCTTCAAATTCAATATATATTGTTATAATATTTTAAAATTAAAAATATATTCATTTTAAGCATTAATTTAGCATTCTATAAAAAAGTTGTATTTGAAAAAAGCTGAACAAATTTTTTAAAGAAATTAAAATGAAAGTTAACATACTTATAATGATCAAAAACATATTTAACCCTTAATTACAATTCACATAAACATTTTGTCCAAAAAAAAAAAAAACCATCGAGTGTTATTGGAGAATCCCTCGAGGGTGTCTTTTCTTCTCGTTGTGTTGAAGAAAAAAGAATTCCCTAACACACCGTACCAAAATTCAAGGTAATTTCTAATCCTCTCATTCATTTCCACTTGAATCATCTTGATTTTTTTACGTGTCTTTCACATTCTTCTGAATTCATTCGTTTACATGATTTTACTCTATCAATAATCGCTTCATTTTTGCTGAACCAAGAAGACATTCAAACCTCTTCAAGTTTTGTTTAATTTATTTTCTTCAAAAAAAAAGTTGTTTAATTTATTTCTCTCTCTTTTCGCTATCAGAAACCCTAGCCGCCACCATCTTTGGAGTTTGGACGATGGCGAACATGCAGCCAGAAGAATCACCCTCAAACTCAAAGTTCGCAAAACAATATACAATGGATTTTAATATTAGTTGTATTGGATGGATCCAAAACAATCGATTATCCATTAAGAATTCACTAAAATTGTGTAAAAAGAATCAATTCAATTCACCTATCAGTGATTAAAATTCTTTCAATCCATCCATTAGTGATTTTTGAATGGATAAATATACAATGCCTTCAATAACTTAATTTTTCTTTTATCAAAATCATAATAAAAAAAATTCATTGAAAAAAATATTTATAAAAGAATCTTTTCTCTAGAAAAAGTCCTAAACACTAACATTGATCTCAACCCTTAAAATCGGCTCAAACCCTAAAATGCATTTTCTTAAGTAATTTTTGTGTTATTCTCAATTTAAATTTTTTTTTTTGCAAATTTGAAATGTATTTTCTCAAGTAATTTTTGTGTTATTCTCAATTTAATTTTTTTTTTTTGTACTTTTGAGTTAGTATGAGTTATGATAAATTTTGAAAAAATTATCGTTTTGAAAAAACTCGTAAAGTAATTAAAGAATATTTTAGTTGTTTTTTTGTGGTGTGGTTCTCCCAAAGTTCTTATCATCCAACCTTAGATGTCATATTTTGATCAAGTAGAAACAGAGCGATCTTCTTTATTGACACCACTGAAATTAACTAGCATTCAGATGTTACCTCGTAAAAAAGACATGATTTAACTCTATATATGACTTTGGCGGATTTTTGAGAATATTGAAGGGTAGCTAATATAATTCATATAAATTTAAAATGTAGCATGCAAAGACTGCAATGAACTTCACCACCCATAATTATTTAATATGATAATATATGATGCAAAGTTGACATTATTGCTATCTTTCTGGGTTAGGAACTTGGGAAATCACCAAGCACCTCATACATATAAAAATTCTAGAGGGGTAGTAAAAACACCCCTTCTCAACAGTCAAACAATGTGAATATAGAGAAGAAAAATCAAATTTGTGTACTTTCATCCAATATTAGATTATGCAAAATCCCTAGAAAACTAAGCAAATAATAGGTCAACCAAAGAAAAATACTGTTGTAGGCCTGAGGAGTGACTGCTTCACTGCTTCATCAACCATCAATTTTTCTTAATCGGTCCATAATATGTTATGGAACCAAATTTATCCATGTAATGTAGTATACTTATTGTCTACTCTAATCTAGCTCCACTTTGATACCAACCTCCTCTATACTCCATGAATGAATTTTCAATATTCATTCTCTACTGAATTTCAACTGAAAGGTTGCCAAGAAGATTACTGAGAGTTCCCTTATCTGTTCCTTTGCACTGTCTGAGGGCCATTTGGATTATCAATAGCTTGATTGGTACTTTCAGTATTGGGATTAA
This sequence comes from Medicago lupulina, assembly GCA_958299785.1. Taxonomy (NCBI): domain Eukaryota; kingdom Viridiplantae; phylum Streptophyta; class Magnoliopsida; order Fabales; family Fabaceae; genus Medicago; species Medicago lupulina. Next base: position 1,785,384 of record OY283141.1, on the reverse strand, counting down.
AATTATTTACATGGACATTTCTCGCGTTATTCAAATTCGAGGGTGTCCACCTATTTGCATCTCTTGTCCCTGGACTTGTATTTGGCGTTGTCTGTTGATATCTATTTCTTGGCACGGCATTTATGTACCTATTCTCGATCGCAACAGGAGGCACTTGCGCATTTGATTGAAACTTGTTCTCGACCCACCTATTTGCATCTCTTGTCCCTGGACTTGTATTTGGTGTGGTCTGTTGGTATCTGTTTCTTGGCTCAGCTTGTTTGTACCTATTCTCAGTCACAACAGGAGGCAAGTGCGCATTTGATTGAAACTTGTTCTCATGTTGGTATCTGTTTCTTGGCTCGGCTTGTTTGTACCTATTCTCGGTCACATCGGGAGGCGCTTGCGCATTTGATTGAACCTTGTTCTCAACACGATAATTAGCTTTTTTGTACCTATTTTCTACCACAGGTGGAGATACTGAATCATTCCCATTGTTGATACTATTAGTCAATGTATCCGGTGTTTCAACTGAATCGCTAGAATCGGTAGTTAATGGTTCCACATCACCCTCCTCGGCCTTTGAATCCATACGTATGACATCTTGCGATTTTTTCGCACCTTTCTTAGCCGGTCCATATTTAACATGTCTGACTATAATATATGCGTCTTTTTTTGCCAGATGCGGTCCACTTTCCACAACACAGACATCTTCTATCTGCAAAGAACTTTATGAATGTAGAAAGGAAGGATATAAAGAAATGCAAATGGGAAAGAGACAAGTGAAAAATAGTTCAGATAGAAAACTGCAGAATAAAGCAGAAACCATCATACCAGAGCCGAAAGACGAGATATCGCGTCTAACATGGCCTGATCTGCGTTACCTGTTGCCTTGACCTGTTTCAAGTAGTCAAAAAAGCAATCATGATTCATTGACTAACAATGCACAAAATTAAAAGATAAAAATCTTACAATATTAGATATGAATCTCCAAGACCATGTACAGAGAATTTACTTAACGACGTTGATGAAGTTCAGTTAAAAACAACCAGATGACATCATATTATTTTACAGTAAAATGCCTTGTGTAATGGATTTAGATGCCTGATAGGTGGCCACTTGTTAAAAATGTGCATGTCAAAAAGAAGAGAGATAGTAGGAAGGAAACTAATCAATTCTAAGATCAAAGCAAGACGTTCCTCGGGAAGAATTTTGATGGTGTGGAAAAAAATGGATTCAAGAATCAATGTTGTTGAGCGGGTTTTGGTAGATACAATGTTTGTGCACCAATATCAAATCGATTACTAAATAGCTGTTATGAATGAGATATAAATGACACGGTAATGCATAATATGCAGTAAAATTTTGTGGCAGATAGTGAAGGGGTATTTGGAGAGGAAAAGTCCAATGCAGAAAGATAAAAAGGAAGCTTCGATTTCAGATTAAGCCATCTTGGTTGCTGATGATGAACAAAAACTAAAGATGCTACTAAACAGAGCATATGCCATATATAGAAAGTGGGTACCTTAACCCGATAACCCTTCTCCATAAACTTTCTAACCATATCTGATTTCATCTTAAGGTCTTTTGATTCCTGAAAACAAGAATAGCACAAAATTCAATAAATAAAAATTTCCTTTTCCAGGTTTAGGAAATAAAATACAGCGACAACATAAAATACAGAAACCCAAACCAAAGAAATGGCACTGTGAATGTTAAACATTTGTCATTATAAAACTAAATCATGACCAGTTAATTGCCTTCACTTGGCCACTTGTTTGATTCAGGTGGCACTGATGTCTCCGATTTTTAATCTTTTTCTATTTTAACGGCTCAGATTCTCCCAATGATTCGTCCTTTAAGTTTAACTAGAGTTCATTAGGCTAGATGATGGATTTGAGTTCAGAGAAGCTGAAAGTGCACAATAGATGGCTAGAGCCTAAATACCATAAAGGTCAGCTTCAACATACTAAGGTCGTTCTAAAAGTTAGACCTAACTCAACCTCAAGCTGGCTCAAAAGATGAGGATTGTTCGAGTCTTCTAACGACTACTTTGACCATATCTCTAACCGAGGTGAAATCTCCACACACTCAACAACAACGAGGATTGGACATCTGAAGCATGGTCAAATACAAGTTGCCCAATAAGAACACCGTCTCTTGTCTAGGACTGAACACCAAGAGCGTGGATATCACGGGTGGCTGAATAACATATCCAGGATAGGGTCCAATACTAACTTAGAACGTAGACTACGGCTAACTTAACCCCAAAAGCTAGCTCAAGAGGAGTGGATTACTCAAGGCTTGTATGGACCTAGGCTATATATCTAATCGATGTGCAATTCCAACTATGGTAAAATCTGCATCCTGGTTTATTTGCATTTAAACTGCTTATCAATAAAAAGATTTGCATGTAAGCTGATCCCACTAAGTTGGTCCGAAACAGACATAAGCCCGGCCAAAGCTTCTCAATATGGCTAAGAAAGCTCAGCAACAACACAACAATTGGAAACCTAGTTTACAGTAAAAATCTTTCTGAAAAGAAAGAAAATTGCTAAATACTTATATGCGAGCATAAAAGATAGGATTCTGAGAAAGAAAACTTACAGTTTTTTCAGAAAATCGTACTTCCTTGCACTCCTTTTTCATTGTCATCTCAGACTGCATTTGTCAGAAAACTAATCAAAAACACTACAGTGAAAGATTAAATATTCGTCTTTGACAACTCCCTATACATGTCCTAACACCCGGTGATAAATTAAATACGCTTAACTCTTTATTTGTCAAAGAAAATGGTGGATAAGAACAATGGAAGATCAAGAACTTTCCATTGGGTTTTGTTGTAGATTCAAGAAAATGGTAAGCTTCACTTCCTAGTTACTACTTTGTACAGTTTCATTATTAAACCATCCTTGTTATAAGAAAGCTTGCAGCACCATAACGTTTTTGGAATAATGAGAAAGTAACATGCATTTTATTCAACGTATTCATTTAGTATGCAATATGAATCATGCATTCTAACAAGTAAAAAATGTGTGTTGTAATAGTGGTTCGTTGTCAAAGTTTTGTATGTTAAAATATGTATTAATATTTAATAACACTGTCAAATCAATATGACCAGGATAAAGACTCTCAGCATTGATTTAAAATCAAAACAGTTCAAGAAACTTCACAACAGATCTTCAAAATAACTGCATTAATCATAGCAAACCGCACCTTGCTTTTAGCACGCTCCTTGACATTTTCTTTCTTCTTGTACATTTCCTTGTGATAGTCCATGATTTTACACACAGGTGGAGTAGAATTTTTATCAACCTGTAGCATGAACAAGCACTCTCAAAATAAATACTCACGAGATATTGGAAGCAAATTTTAATGCTTCAGAGATTTGACAAATATAATTCTCAAGGGTATATACCCAGCCACAATTCTTAATACACCCCCAAATCCCAATATTAGGGATATGTTGTAATCGTAGTGAAAATTGTCACCAATAATGCTAGAGACACAGACTATAGTATTTAACTCAACTTAAAGTTATAACATAGAAGGATTGAAGCGTATATCTACCAAAATGGGATCACTTAGGAATGCAGAAAAATAGAACCCCTACTTTATAGGTATCTCTAAAAAACATCAATTCACAGGGAAAAAAACAAAAACTTCTATTTACCTCAACTAAATCAAGTTTAAGCTTCCTGGCACGTTCCAATGCTTCAAACCTTGACACTATTGAATGTCCTGCATGAAATTATACTATTAATGGGAAACTCAAAGCCTAATCAAAACATTGTCATGCATTTAAACAATAAATATCACAGAAAGCCAATCTTTCAAGTTCACGAATTAACTAATAAAGTTATAAGTTGTGCATCTCCACCCTCCATAGCTCCATGAACATCGTAAGACAGGCGCCAATCTTTATTATGCCTTTATTTCTTAAGTATACTAGTGTAAGACAGGCGCCGGATTATATGGAAGTTGAATTTAGTCGAATGACTTAATGAAAAAATGGAGAAAAAAACCTATTTGATAATGGTGAACAAACGTAGTTATCATTATTATTAGGAAAATAATACGGTAGCTTTGAATTTAGCATTTCATTTGTTATAGCATTTCTAGGATCAACCGCATAAAGAGTCTAAAATGAATAGAGTAAGGCTGTGTTTGGCAGGCCAAACCGCTACGTTATAGCATATAAGTTTCTATGGTTAAATAGAGTTGCTGGTAATGGTACTTCTCTCACAAGCTTATAATGTTTTTTCATAAGCTACTTCAAGTAGCATTTGAGCTTAGAGATCGTATTTTTCTAAGTGATTAATGAGCTCCACTAAAGAACGAATCATTCGTGAGAACAATTCTTGGCCAGACTATACTTACCTCACGGCCAAACTCCGGATTACCATGGTCCCTTCCCCTCTAAACCGAAGGCTTAACACAAAAATAACAAAAGTAAGCAACCAAGCTAAAGTTAATTAAAATGTGTTATCATGTAGGCTTACCACCATCCACCACAAGCCTGACTTGTCTAGCTTTGATTTGATCATTCAACCGTGGCCCATCTGTGTCATCCTCCTCATTCTTGGGCTTTACCTGAAACTGAAATGAAATCCCATAAAAACATCATCAACATCATCATAACAAATCTAAGCTACAAAACACAAAACTAGAAAAACTTCAAAAGGGTCCCACCCCACAAGGATAAAACCAAGAAATTGATCCATTACAAGTCCCAATTACAAAAAGCTTGTAACTTTACCTGAACAGGAACAGCATAAAACCTGACGCTATTGAGAAAAATTGTGGGCCTATCATGGAAAAGCGAATGAGGATTTGGCATCACAATAGGGCAAGTTTTAGGGGTAGAATTTGAGAGAGAAGCATGAGGAAAATGAGTGTAGCATCTTCGAAATTGGAAGCATGCAGTTTTGAGCTTAGATTTTCCGATTCTATGCCAAAACGCCATAACCTCAACGAATCAAACAACGGTTGAATTAACCGTAACTGAGGTTAATTAGTGTTTGTGTTTTTTTGGCAGACAGAAATTGTTCTTCTATGTCATTGGTTGTGTTTTGATTTGGGCTTCACTTGTCAAGAATTCAAAATTGAAACAATTTGTTTACAACACCCCTCCTTTTTTGCTAATACAACTCTTTTTTGTAATACCTTTTCTTCTTCTTCTTCTTCAAGATGCTTATGTTTGGAAGTTTATTTTTAGAATCTATTGATCTCTCACTTGGTAAAAGAAAATCTATTGATCTAAAGTAGACATTTTAGAATGTCAATTTTATTGAAATATTTTCAATGACTAGAATTAAACATCGGACGTTATAATGAACCAACTCAATAGAAAATGAAAAACGGAACCAACTCAAATCGAAAATTGCAAAAAGACGTGTTTGATTTAGAAGTGTTCGGGTCATTTTTACACTCGATCGCACGGTTCAATTATGGTTTTTGTTTTGTCACCCAAAAACAATGTGAAACCACATACTTAGATAAACACTAGTCCAATAATTAATACAATACTATAACTTGAAATGCTTAGGTTAAGTTTGTCCTTAGTAATGACTTTTGAAGACAATGAATTGGTTGATATGTTTTAGAAATTTCACATGGAATATGGAATGTTCACAGTGTCAAATCCATATGTATTAACTGATGAGCATGTCTTGACTATTTTAACAAATTGTGCATATATTTTCTCAACTCTGCTAATATACAACATTGATTCCAAATTTTGTGTTATGATAGAGATCTAACAGTGTTTTATGAGCACTTGTGTATGTTTCAATGACTATAAGGATCCATCTTAGTTTGAAACGTGGTCACCAGGCTATTTTAAAGCACAATGCGAGGTTTATTGCGGAAGGTGATATCAATGATGCATCAGTTTTGAAGAAGTTTTTTTGAAGTTTTTCCATTTATTCAAGTTATGCATTAGGCTTCCCAAGCTGATTTGTGGTAAGCCTTAGAAAATCCTTGATCATATGTGCATAGCATAGTAACATTGCTGGTTTTGTTAATTCACTTGAGGATTTGTGGTTAGACAAATAAAATATGGAATCCCATCTACGAGTGGTATCCATATTTATTTTGTGTCACTGCCTCTATTTGGATTATCTCCAGTGAAGGAAACCTATACAAAAAAAAATCTTGCCACTTCCTCTCTTAAGCATATACCAATACTAACCAAACTATTTGTAAAGGATTTTTTCTTCATTGTCATGTATCCAACATTTTGTCAAAAAATATGCTGGATCTTACGGATATTAAATAGTTAGCAAGTAGACTTGACACCTTTTGACACATCGTAATTTTCCACAAACTAAACAAAACAAAAATATATATAATTAGCTTTTTTTTCTGCACAATCCCCCCAAACCACCTTAAAATGTTTAACTTTAATCATAATTACTTTTAAATTCACACATGTAATTGTTGGATAGTAATTAACACGCACCCTAGAAATTCTATACTGTTTTTGGTAGAAAAGAAGCACAATAAATCGAATTAACTTAATCTAAAAAATTGAATTTACATCAATAACAACATAGCCATTTAATTTCAGTTGCCCTTGGCATTATGAGAACTTGAGTCTCCATTTGTTTCAACAACAAACTCCAAATCTTCATTGTACCCATTGATCAAAAAATCAGAACAATTCTTCTTGATACCATGATCATATGGGTTTCTGAAGCTTCCATCTGGACCTGTAAGGTAGCTATACCGCTCATGGTTTATCATTTCGTTTGTCGTAAGATTGCTCGATATATTACTAGCCTGCTCAACTGTTAAATCCAACATAGGCCGGAAGAAGAAATAATCAGCAATTAGAATGGATATTGAACCAACAAATTTAATCCATGACCTAAATGAAGGAGGAAGGGGTGAATGAATTAGTCTCTTAAGCCAAACTACACCAATAACCAACATTGCTGAAGTTTCTAAAACAAGACAAGCAAAGAATTCCCGTTTGTTCTTTTTTCCAATGCAATTGGATACAATAGGACAATGATGGTCAAATTGTTCAACACAACGATCACATGTAGAACAATGTTTCGCACGAAGAGGCCTGACAATCTTGCATGTTGAACAAAGTTGGGACCAATTTCCAGCTAGCAAAAAGGGCTCATAATCTTTCATTTTCTTAATGTCATCATACCCATTCATTCTGATATAACCTGGATCCTTCTTGCTACACATATGAAACATCACAAATCCAACAATAGCAAGTAACACTCCAAACCAACCAAAAAGGCCGGTTATAGTTGTTAGCGTTGGCATATTTGTTGCCAACATGACCGAATAAATATAGGTGAACAATAGCATATAAATTATGCACTTGAGTCCTGATAAAACAAGGCTCCTAAACATCCTTTCGAGGTCTTCAAGGCTCTCAAGTCGTTCTTCAAACATCCTTTGGGAGTTTTCAAGGAAAAAAGCAACTTCTTCGTGATTATGAGAAACAAGTTGCGCTGGTGTAAGGCCAGTATTGTCGGTCACCGTCATATCTTCCATTTTTCCTCCAGCCTTTACTAATACCCTGCAAGCCTCCAAGTTACCTTTCATAGCAGCCATATGGAGAGGAGTCCAACCTTTATCCTGACGCCCTCAATGTGCATCAAGAAATAACAGAAGACATATAAAATCAGCAAAACCTTTGTAAGCAGCCCAATGCAAGGGGCTTCTTCCTTCATTATCAGGAACATCAGGTTCAGCATTCCATTTTGAAACAAGATGGTAAAGGAAAGCTGTATGACCATATTGAGCTGCAACATGTGTTGTCTGATACCCATACTTGTCAGCAGAATTCAATCGAGCACCCTCTTTGAGTAAAAGCTCTGCAACCTCAATACAACCTCGAACTGCACTCCAATGCAATGCCGTTTGGCCATTACGATCTGTTGCATTTATATCTCCGCCATGGTCAATGATGTACTGAGCAACAGCAGTATGGTTGTTGAGTGCAGCACACTGAATCACGTAGTAACCCAAACCATCAGGCACGGTAACGAGGCAACCCTCTTGCTCCACCAATCTACGCAGCTTCTCCAAATCTCCATAAGCAGCAGCAGTGTACATATCGTTTTGAAGACTGTCTTCAGAAACTTCACCGGTGGAAGACAACGACATCGATTGTTGAGGGTATTGAACCTTGTCCACGACCTTGATCTCAGATGACATAGCTGGGCAGAAAGTAAGTAAGAGTGTCAATAAATAAACAAATGTCATATAAATTAAAATGTTCGATTTTAATCATAATTACTTATAAATTCACATATATAATGATTTAATAAAACAGCACATCCGGACGTTAGAGTAGAGGTACCTAAATGCACTTCAATAGCAATAGTTACAAATAGAAGCTACATCAACGCTGAAGCAGTAGCAAAAAGAAATCGAAATGTAAATTTATTCGTATGTATTTTTTAAACCCTAATGTCTTCCCTACTTTGGATTGAGACACGGTCCATTCACCTAGCACTTCATTTTAATGATAACATATTCCTAAGTAATTAAAATGAGAGAAATAATCTGAGACATATAATATATGAGATAGAGAGAGAGTAGAGAAAGTAAGCAACCTAACCAAGTTTAACGAAAATGCATTAATTGTTATAGGTTTACCATCATCCACCACAGACTTGACAGATTGATCTTTGATTTGGTGATTCAACCGTAGCCAATTTGTGTCATGATCCTCGGTCCTGGGAATCGATTGAAACTGAAATAAAATCCAAGAAGTTTCGTAAACGAGGATGAACAACTAAAAGGTGCAGTCCACACCGCAAGATCAGAATTGGATTCGGTCAAATTTGATTAACACGTCCTTATAACTCTAGTAGATGTGTCCAATGAGCTATAAGGTGTGCCGAAACAAAGTAAAAACAATATTTTGGCGCACAGGCAACAACTTTGAAAGTAAATTTTAACCTGAACGAGAGCAGAATAAAAGCCAACTTTATTGGAAACTGTTTGAGAAACATTTATGGGTCTAGTACTATGGAAAAGCGAATGCGAATATGGCATAACCCTAGGAAGAGTTTTAGGTTTGGGAGGAAGGTGGGTGTAACATCTGTGAAATTGGAATGACGCTGTTTTCAAGGTAGACTTTCCGATTCGGTGTAAAAACGCCATTAATCACTTCAACTGGTTGTGTTTGTTTTGATCTATGTGACTGTTTCCAACCTTCTTTTTTTGGCATACGTTTTTTATAGTAATGAGCATTATCATAGATATATTCATAGTCACATGCATTCGTAGCAATTCCAATTCCAATGTGTTATCACGAAATGACAAATACCACCTAAGATTCACACACAAAGGTTATGAGTTCAAACGAGCCTACAATATCAGCATTGTATCAATATTCCATTTGGCTACCAATGAACAAAAATTGAGAAATTGGAACTTTTGTGGTTATAGTAACAAAATTTGGTACCCAATCAAATGATCAAAACAATTCCGTCAGGCAAGCACATTAACTCTTATTAAAAAAAATTAATCTAGGTTGTATTTTTTATTTATATTTAGTTTGATTAGCTTTTTAATCTTTATTTATTAATTTTGTTAAGTCTTAACCTAATTTTTTCCCTCCACTAATCCCTTATTAGGTTTGCAACAACTCTATCTTAAAATTTTGGCTCTAAATTTGCATCATATATGTTTTTCATTTCTCTCTTTAATAATCGTGAATATTTTTTTTTCAAAGCAATAATTTAATAGATATCTTAATCTTTATCCTTATTATTTATTAATTTTATTAGGTCTGCAGCAACTTAACCTATTGTTTCTGTAAATCTTTTTTTGACAAGTTGTTGTACACTTATTTAATACGTTTACAAACAGAATACCCTAATTTTCATGCAAACTCGGCTACCCTAAATAATTTGTTAGGAACCATGAACTGCATTAATTTTTTATGTTTAACTATAAAAGTAATAAATAAAATTTACCCGTGCAACAATATAATTTTGTATTCTTTTTATCTTTTTTCTTTGTAATTTTTTTATTATCATTTGATTGTAATATTGTATCTCTAATAATATAATTTGCGTTTATTGATCGACCAATGATCTTACGGGATAAAAATTATTTATTGGTCTTTATTATAGTCGAAAAGACCCGTGCGTCGCACGGGCCAAAAGTCTAGTTATTCTTAAAAGGGATAAAGATAACTCTTATATGGCACAAGTTAAGGAACTTTAAATAGAAATTTTATTTTGGAAATTGTGTCAATTTAATTTTTAAAAAGTAGAAAATCAATGTTTTTCATTAAATATTCTTAACATATGTTAGCATGACCCTTCTCATATATATATATATATATATATATATATATATATATATATATATATATATATATAATGGAAGTTCACTTAATTTGACATTTCTTTGATGAATGTGACACGGATGAGATTAGGGTTGTCAATGTCAATAATTAACTTCGAGCGAGTAGAGACTCCCAAAATGCTCCTTACCACATCCTATTCTCCACTTGGGGAATTTTCCCATCCCCGTGTATTCCCACAATTTTGTTAGACAAATGTCACTATATATATAGTTATTAATATTAGGTACTAAAATTAGTGGCGGGAAATATGTGTGTATGAAAGGTTGATAGAGATGAAAAATTTAGTTAACACTTCTTAAAAAAGTAGTGATATATTGACCACCTTAAGTGGCAACCCTCCATTCTATAACCCAATGTGGCATTTGTTTAGTGGAAGAGAGAGAAAGGGAATGATAAAAGGGAAGAGAGATAAAAAATAATAAAAGGCCACTAACCTTTAATGATATGGTTGAATGTAACAAAGAAAAGTATAGGAAATATGTTACAATATGATCATCATTTAGTTTTCTATCATTACTAATTATTGTCGTGTACATGCAGTTGCTACTGGTTGATGTTGGTGATCCATGTTTACCAAAATTCTGCAATTTACTTTATGTGGAGCTCATTCTTCCATTGTTCAACTCGAATTCTCTGCTTATCTTGCTTCTCAAAATTCATAACAACATGGTTTGTTGAGTTCTTAATTTTATTTAATTTAATCTTTGGCTTATTTAATTTCATGTACACCACTTAATAACTTCAAGTTAGACTTATCAATTCAATGTATTTATGAAATAGATTACACAATGTCGTTTTAAGCATACTCTAAATAATCATGAGGATATATACCTTGATTCTTCACATATATATGATTGCATCTTATGGAAGTCGTTTCATGCATAGTGTCTCTTGTTGGCAGGAACAACTACCCTTACCAATTTTGGCTACACATCCAATTGTTCCTAGTTGTCTTATATCACACCTCACCTTTATTCAATTTAAAGGATATCAAGAATTTCAAGATGAGCTGAAATTTGTTGAGTATGTTTTGCAAAATTCTTCCTTATTTAGCTTATATTCCTTGTGTACATGCACGTCACTTCGTTTTAAAACTCTATTTGGTGGAATTACATAATTCAATACCTTTGATCTAGATATTTTTCCCACAAGTCATAAAAATACATGTATTGAATTAGTGATGATAAATTTGTGTAGCAGCACAAGATAGTAGCGTAGACATGTTATGTAAATTGGCTTATTGAGTTTTCATTTCAAAACTTTTTCTGTTAATCTGAATTATGAAAACATTATGGTAGCACAACAATCTATTATTTGGCATTGTAATACGGAAAGCCAACATTTATGTTTGAAAGACAATAATACTTCCTTCAAGGGAAAGGAACCCAAAAAACTCTGTGATTTGCAGATTTTTCTTAAACTCCCCTTATAGCAACAATAGGGAATTCTTTTCAGCTTAGTATTGCTCTACCAGAGATATAGTCATGGTCATATTAATGTTTGCAACATCTTGAATGTCTTGCGTTACACTTCAGGTAGCTATCGAAGCCATACGTACTCGAAGAATATTTTCAAGTTTATAATAACTATTTATTTGTAGAAAACTTGATCAAGATCCTTGCTTCGGCTATATTTATTCATGTCTGCTGTAGGAAGGTTTGTGAAAAGGAAGCATTATTTAGTAATATTTACATAAACTCGCACACTTAAGCTGTAAAAAAGAATTTAAGAAGAGGTTGCTATGTTTCTATCACAAATACTCAAAATAAGTAAATTGTATTCTTGATATTGCTTTATTGGATGCAGTTGCATTTTTCCCAATAACTACTTCAAGGGGGAAACATAGTTCCAAAAAGCACTGAATCATTTTTTCGAAGCAGCGAAACACAGTTCCTATATCATTCACCACCACATTTTTAGGCTTTACCTGAAACTGAAATGAAATCCCAGAAAAGCACCGAATCAAGAGTACATGGTGGGTGATTAACCATACACTTAATTGCTCACCCTCTAAAAACACTTCCTTGCTCACAAACTCAAATACAAATAATTTGGACGTCCACACATAAGTAAAAAAATTCGAAAGAAGAATAAATTAAATTATATGTATTTTTGTGCGTACCTAATAACGTTACATGCCAAATTTTCAAGGTACTCGAAACCATTTTTATTCTGTGTGATGTTTAATGGATAAAAAACTGTTTTGAAATTTTAGATAAATTGTAGTCATAACAAAAAAAAAATTGAGTTTTGAGTTTGTAAGAGCCAATAATTTCCAACTTGTTCAATAACAATTTTACAATTAAATCCAGTACAACTAAAGTTGTTTTGTCTAGTCATTTATTTTTTAACGTATCAAAAGCATCTTTAAGTTATAAAAAAAGAAGCAAACCTTTAATATAAAAAATGAATTACCAAATAACTATAATATTAATGATTTTATTTTAATAAGAGATGAACGTGTCAACCAGAGTTGATCAAATACATCAACTTTTATTTACTCATTTATCTCTTATAAATATAACTGAAGACAGTATTTGTTAATCTTATTGTTAAAGCAGCCTTAATTAGATCAATCAAAATATTTGCAAAAAAAACATAACCTAAATCCCAATTAAAAAACTGTCGAGTCTGACGATTCTAACTCTCTCTCAACTTTGAAACCCTAGTAAGAGATATAGGGTAACGAAATGAAGAAAAACAAACCTCAAAGAGAAGAAGAAGAATAATAATTCACTACCATATCTAACTCATGAATTGATAGTTCAAGTTCTTCGAAGGTTGCTAATTAAGCCTCTTCTTTATTTCAAATATGTTTGTAAGTCTTGGTTTTCTTATTCTCATTTTGCAATTGATCCAAACTACACCAAAACATAGAATTGGTGCAAGCCATTAGGACCCCAGCTTCAATTGGTTGTAATTGTAATTTTCTAGCCGCCTAATATAATATGCTTGCTGAATTTTTTTCAGAATAATCACATGGAATGGTCCAAAACTTAGCTTTCAGTGATGTCACAACAAATCCTTAATCCCGTATGCATGATCATATGATACATTTATTGAATGAATGTAATTATTAAACATGTACATTAACACTTGTTTTATGCCTATCAATTCTTCATTAATTCTTTTATGCTTTAAACAAATAATTATAAAAGCTTCATTCGAAAAACATAAACGAATTTTCTAAGTGCCTTAGTCGTAGCAATGGATTGATGTGGATATAAACATGCCGGCTGACCCAAGTTAGTTCAATTTTTTCTTCATTTAACTAAAATTCACTTGAGTATGATGGATGAAGAGTTGAAATCAAAATTAGACAGAAAGTTTTGTAATGACGTTGGACTATAAGTAATCAAAAGAGACTTTCTATTCTAAGGCAGGGTTTAACTCCGTCCGTACTTTTCCACAAAAACGTTTAGTGCTTTTCATTTCACATTGTGTACTACATTTTACGTACAAATATCATCAAATTACTTTTTTTACTAGAATGTCTAGATGAGTTTAATCATATGACATATTATATGGTATAGTTTACAAATGCCTTTGAAAAAATAATAAGTTTTGCATTGAAAAGAATAATTTTAAAAAATATATATATTATTACTCAACTTTCGAGATAATATATTTACTTATTTCGGTCTTTATTTATAAGAAAATAAGTTAAAAAAACAAAACCAGCATAATTATTAATTGTTGTAACTCTTTGAATATTTTTACAGATATATCGTTCAAGAAATTTGTCTACTTTACAATATAATAATAAGAATGGAAATAACACCTAAACTGATCAAAATGCTCTTCCATAATTCATCATATGGTCTGAAATTAAGGTTAGCCTTGTCAATTTGCTTTGTCGATTTCACAACTTTTTCCAAATTGCAAATAAGTCAATATACAAAGTCTAACAACAGACACCAATTTGAGATTTGAGGTATACAACCCATTAACTCCACACCAAGCCACAAACAATATTAATCCCATTACTTAAAACCAATTCATTTATTTTTTGGAATATCAAACCAGTTTATTGTTGTTGTTGAAGCAATGAAGTTTGTTATCGGTTAAAATCAGTGGAAAATGAAAGAATATTAGAAAGATGCAAATCTTTATAGTCTACATCTAGCTAATCCATGTTCGGTGATTTGGCATGTTAAATTCCAACTCTAGAAACATTGAATCCTAGTTGAAATTCATCCCACAAGAAACCTAAGAGTTTAGTCAATATTTCTTTGTTGTAACGGTGATGACTCACGTTGTCATGGAGACAAAAGAGAGAAAACCCAGTTTACAGACACAAAGAGAGAGAATAACCAACGGTGGAAAAAAGACTTGTCAAAGCGTGAAAGTAGAGAAAAATTACATAAACCTTCAATTGCCAGTAAAACAAATGGGCTCACGAGTGGACGCTTATAAATAAGGTCCATATTAGGGGCTCCCCTCTTATATTATTATTGTATTTATACTCTTTCTTCCATTCTTTCTTTCTATTGTTTTTTCGATAAAAAGAGAAAAAAAAATTATCATAAAAGTTGTTTTAAAACAGTTGTACGAATATTATTCATCTAAACAATTATGACATTAAACGATATTCATGTGTAATTTTATTCATAGCTTATGTGTGACGGGCTTGATGATTAGATCTTGTAAACCCATTGTATATGTAATTTAGAAATCACCTCATGACCTATTAACTCTCTTGTGTTAATCTTATTAATCTTTCATAATATGACAAAACCATTACTTCGTGTGTGTGGCTTTTGAGGAGGTAACAAAATTTGGTAGAATTTATCTGTTCCGATCTAACATTAATTAGATGTCCTATACATGTGGATCATTTCATGTATATGTTTTTTTTCATAAACAAAATTGGCGAAGAGGGAAAAGTTGAGACAAACTAAGTGTGTTAGCAAAAATCCAACCTTATAGTAAAAAATAAATATAAGTAAAGCCATATTTTCATTTTATTTTTAAAGATTTTACAGGTGAAAAGGTGAAACAAAAAACGTGAACTTGTATAAAAAATCTTTATCAATTGAAAAAAAAATGTATATTATAAAAATATGATTTTCAAGATGACCATTGACGACTAATTAATCAGAAGAATTATAAATATGTGCATGTGGACCACATAAAAAATGCAGTATGCAAGCACAACCTAGACTAGGTACATTGATTTCTCTCTCAATCGAAGTCAAGACATGTCTATCTGAGTTGAAGAGCTTAATTAATCCACATTTTCCATTTCCATTCACATTATTGTGGCGGTGATAAGAAGCCTCAGCTAACCTTCCATATTTATATTCAACAGTAGTATTACCTTCATCATTTCAAGTAAATGAAAAAATAAGGAGGCCAAAAGAGGATGAATGAAACTTTTTTCAACACCAAAAGTTTAATTGTCAACAGTACTATATTTTTACCTTTTCTTTTTTAGACCAAATTTACCATTTTTGCTAGAAAACGTGTTTGGTAAAACGTGTTTTCATATAAGAATCAACAAAAATAGAGAGGTAACACTATACGACATAATTTACCATGGTGTTTATGTCTATACTATAGTTTCCTTCACACAAAAAATGTCTATATTATAGTTAAGCGCGTCGCTGATGTGGCTTTGACAAAGTAATTTGAAGATTCGATAATGTATTCATTTCATTTAATTAACTAATTTTTGTTTTTATTATTACTTTAGATGCATATTTATCTATCTGATTCTAAGAAGGTCATCAAGTAGTGTTCAATGTGGCTAGTTGAGTTGCTTTGACAAGTTGACAGCCAAGTACAATTGCTTTTTATGCACACAAAAAAAGATTAATTAGCACATCAAATGTTATAATCTCAAATCCAAAATTAATTATTCTTTAATTTAATTTATAATCAAGTTAACAATAATAATCTTTTTCTACTCGTAAAAGATTAAGCACAAAATTAAAGGAGGTAAAAAAAGGAAGTTGGTTTTAATGTTGTCAAGAAAAAAAAATTAAGATAGGGAAAGTGATTCTGAGCATGGATATATGAATTGATGGTCCAGCTATCTTTTAGCATAATCGGTGATCACGAGTTCAAATTCAACTTTAAAAATGTATTTATTAATCTAAACAATTGTCTGTTGTGGTTCTATTTGGATTGAGTAAATTAGTCTATTGAACAAAATCGATCTCATATTTACATTAAAAAGGATCCATTCATGTTTTTTCATGTTTCAAATCACCACCTTTAATAAATTTCAAAATTATCTTCTCTCTAGGTACGTATTAATCTATGAATTTACGTGGCACGTTTGAGAATGCTCAACAATATATCAAGTATCAACTCAATCCAATGCCAATAATGTTGGAAGACTTAGATAGTATAAATGAGGTTCTAGTTTGATTCAAACTTCACTGTTCTTATTATGCACAAAAAAAATTGAATGGCAACAATAATGGTGGAGTTGCCTCAACAAAAAAAACAATAATGCTGGACTTGTGCTGTACTTTAAATTCAATAGCAATAATAATAATAAGGCATTGCCCCACTCGAGAGCCCACATTTTAAGGTCTGTATGATTTTGTAGCTACTTGCTAGCCTGGGTTCACTCGTGCAACAAAATGACAATATGAGATTATTGGGTTGTCACTGTGACACATTTAATTTAATTTTTTAAATATAATAAATATGTTATGTTAGGTATATGCTATATCAATTTTTCTCTGCCGTTCCCTGTCATTCAGATATCCATCGATTCCATTCATGCGCAATGACATATATATATGCCATCAATGTTGAATTGAATGTTGATAGATAAATAAATAAATAAAATAGCATAACATAAACCGTAGAAATATTATATTATAATATTGTTTTTAGAACAAGATGTACATTTTCTGGGGAAGGTTTATTTTACTTATTGCAGCATCCTTTGAAAATATGATTGGGTCACTACTTAAATCCGGGAAGTTTATTTTTCTAATTGACTATAGGGAAAAAGTAAGCTTCCACGAAGGGTCGGGGAGTTTACTCTGATATCGATGGAAGGAATTTAAAAAAAATGTACTTGAGTTTTTTTTTTAAAATAAAATAGAAAGGAGAATTTTGTTAATTAAAGTGATATAAATAGTCATTTTATAATGACTTGAGAGGATTTAAATACATTGAAGTCTTGAAGTTTGTATAAGGTTAAACACTCATCAGGGAACTAGCATATACTTTAGTTTTCTTCTTTTTTTGGGTAGTTTTACTAATGATTCTGTTTGGACTTAACTCACTTAAGATTATAATTACTGTTACATATAAATATAGGTGATATTTTAACACACAAAAATTCGACAACTTATTGTTTTTTTTGGGAAATTTCGACAACTTTTTAGACAGTGAACCAAATTTAAATAAGGTAATTAAAAATTGTTGTATGTGGACTATTTTTTTCTTCTTCAAATGGATAAATTTTTTAATCACACGCATTGACTTTTTAACTTTCACATTTGTTTATATTTCATTTTAAACTTTGCATATAATAATCATATTTCTTTACATCCTTTTTCTTCTTTTCATTTTCTTTCTTTTTTTTTTCTATTTTATTAAATGGCAAATGCTTTGTTTTAAGTAATTATTACACGGTGAATGCTAACAAGTGTTATAATAACAATACATGTTAAAATAAAATTAAATTTCAATTTTTTTTTTTAAATTGTGTATTCAAATTATTAAAAATTAAAAATTATTTTTTATCGTAAAATATTTCTTATTTTGTAACATGTATCATCATAATACGGTGAGAGTGATGGGAAATGGAACCAAAATGTTATTTTAATCAGATATGTGGTTTAAGAGTGACTCGTTATGCAGTAGGTTCAGATGTTTGTTTGATTTAATTCAGAATTGAGTGATTAAGGAGATCCGTAGAAGTGGCAGCATGAGTTACTAGTTTGGGAGGAGGAAATGATTAAGGAGTGTTGTGTTTTGTTGTTTAGCGTTTTTTTTGTAGAATGATGTGGATGATAATGGGACTAGAGTATTGACCCTGGAATATAATACACACTCAACGGCGTGTACCATATATTGTCAAATGTGGAGCTCGTTGAGCAACCTAATATTTATGACCCTATTTGGAATAAAACTACCCTGTTTAAGGTTTATTTGTTTGTTTTGCGGTTGTTACGTGATCGACAACCAAGGATAATATGCCTAAACGACGAGTTCTTCCTCTGAATTCCAATACGTGCACTACTGGGTGCATGTGGGAGGAAAATGTCAATCATTCTTTTATGGGTCGCGATCACTTTGGGAGTATTTGGTCTCTTGTTCTTCAATAGTTGGGAATTTCTTTAGCTTGTCCGAACAATATCGCCGACTATTTCACCCACACTGCCGAGTTAGGAGGCTACTCTAAAAATGTTTGAGTTTTTCCTCCAATTGATCTGGTTGGCTTGTGTTTAGATAATTTAGAAATGAATAAATTGTTGCATCTTTCAACACAAGAAGTCTTATATGCACCGTTTAATTAATAAAGTGAAGTCGAAAAATGATAATTTAACTTTTGATTTTCACTTTTGATGGCTAAATCCTCTTCAAATTAAGTTTGGGTTTTTGTTACCTAACATTTGAAATAGCTTGGTTATTATTGCTATGACTTCGACTTTATACTATGTCTATCGCATCTCCTTGAATTATACATTTGCACTAATTGTGTTGGTTATGATTTTTTATTGGTATTAATTTATTTCCTTTTGATTTCTTTAAAAAATATATATAAAAGTGCTATTGTGGATAATCTGAAAATTCCACTTTGCAAATGTGAATCTCACTATATGATGGATGTCTTAGGTTCACATCCCAAATAGAAAATGTATATTAAACTAACTATTAACATTTATCATTTAAAAAAAAATATCATTGCATGAAAATACCCATGACAATATTTTTATATAATCACTTTTTTAGAGAGATTTTTATATAGTCACTTAAACAACAAAATAAAAATAATATATATTATGTCATCATATGGATTTATTTTAACTGTTTTGCCTTTTATATTTACAACTTTTACGTATTTTAAAACTACACACAAAAATCAAAATCCATCTAATTTACAATTATAGTTTTCATCTCAGAAACTATTACCACTTTGATTTAATTTAGGTGAAAATGTATTAGTTTCAAATAAGCACAAAATAATTAAGGAAATATCCATAAATTGTTTTTGTCGAAAATGGAGTCTCTCTCTCTATCTCATAGGCATTGGAATGTGGTGTGGAGCCCATTGGGGAACCTCTGCTTAGCTGGCTCCAACCTCTTTTTATGGACCTTGTCTGCCTCACTCCTTCTTCCTTCCTTTGCCTTCCCATTCCCATTCCCATTTCACAAGTAAGATAGTACTAAGTCAAATCCTTTTCCTTTTTTCTTCAACAATAAATTAATACCCAGATCTAATGATTTCACACGCTCTTCATATTTCTCAGATCATCTTTTTCTTCATCCAATAAATTCTTTGGTAAGATCCCTTTTTCTCAATTTTCTTTATTAAAAATCTGATTTTATGGATAATTCTGTGACTTGTATTTGAATTTTCAATGTAAAAATTGGTCAGAGAAAAAAGTGGGATTTGACCTTTCAATTAAAAAGAGAAGAAAAATCATATCTTTGTGTCAACTTTAGCTGCTGTAGATGATCATGATTTTTGTTGCAAAGTAAAAACAAGTCAAAAAGTTTGATTCTTTATCCTTTTATTTATGATTAGAGAATCCAATTTCTGTTTTTGGGTGTACCTTGTTTTTGTTTCTCAGGAAACTTTACTAAGAAGCTTGTTTTTGTGTGTCACATGTTTTTTATTTTGACCATAGTTCATATTTCAGTTTATAATTGAAGTTTTTGAACCATAATTGATTTTTTATATGTACTTGTTTGTTGATGTTGTCGTAGTTTGTGGTGGATCATCATAATCATCATCGTTGTTGTTGTGAGGATTGCAGTGTTGTAGCTATATAGTCAAATTAGTCTTTAGTGAGTGAAAGCTGTAGGTTAGATGTTGAAATTCTTGATGGTTGTTTGGTGAAATGAGGTATGTTATCGGAGTTAGTGAACTTTTTGAAGGCCTGCTTTCGGCCGGGTTCGGATGGATATGCGCGTACAATGTCGGATGCTGGAGGTAAACAAGATGGACTATTGTGGTATAAAGACTCGGGGCAGCACATATGTGGTGATTTTTCGATGGCTGTAGTTCAAGCCAATAACTTGCTGGAAGATCAGAGCCAGATTGAATCTGGTAGTTTGAGTTTGAATGAGTCTGGCCCTCATGGAACCTTTGTCGGTGTCTATGATGGACATGGAGGTCCTGAGACGTCGCGGTTTATCAACAATCACCTATTTCAACATCTCAAGAGTAAGTTGACAATAAAATTAGTCAATTCTTGAAGTTTGTTTAGTTGTTTGTATTAGCATAGAATCTACTTGTTGCTTTCGTGTTTTTTCCTCTGCCTTTTAGAACCAAGAAAATCACTTATCTAGAAAGATTCAAAAAATAGGACTTTGTATTCTGTTGCTTGCTTTTTACTTTGATATCCGAGATAATATCTCCGTCTCATGTAAAACCAGTATATGCCAACAAAAGAATCATTCTTTTATCAGATAAACTGTTAGAGCATAGGTAGGGAGGCTTCATTGAGTTCGAGTTTCAGCTCAATGGTTGGAGTTATGACTAATTGACCAGGAGCATACCATTGAATTAATGGCACAAAAAATAGCAGATATACACTTACTAAGAAAACAGTGGATTTCAGTAACTGTTTAATTGCATGCATTTTGGTCTTAACCCTCGGGTTCCCAAGATAAAAGAGTTTGGCCGAGATAAGTAAAGTCTGGTCAAAGATTGTTCTAGCCAGGATTTGAACTTGTGTTCTCCTGAATTATTCAACATTAACTGAATCTCATCAACCACTTGAGCTCAATCATTTGGTTTGTTTAGTTGTATGTCTATCAACTACAGATTTATCATACACGTGTGTTTTGAATCATTGTTGTTTGCCCGATTACCAAATATGAATTTATATATTCTTTCTCTACTTCAAATTTCAGGATTTACTTCTGAGCAACAATCTATGTCAGTTGATGTAATTCGCAAGGCATTCCAAGCAACAGAAGAGGGGTTTATGTCACTGGTTTCGCAGCTGTGGCCAATTTCACCGCAAATTGCAGCAGTTGGGTCTTGCTGTCTCGTTGGTGTTATTTGTAATGGAACCCTTTATATAGCAAATCTTGGTGATTCCAGGGCTGTTTTGGGAAGATTAGTTAAAGCAACCGGTGAGGTTTTAGCCATGCAATTATCAACAGAGCACAATGCATCAATAGAGTCTATAAGACAGGAGCTTCATTCTATGCACCCTGATGATTCAAATATTGTTGTTTTAAAGCATAATGTTTGGCGTGTGAAGGGAATTATTCAAGTAAGTTACTTTTCTATAAACTGATAGCTATCAGTTGCAACGAATAGCTGATCGTGAGATAGTAACAGATAGTCTCTGATAGCTATATTAATTTTTATCGCAAACAATTATAATATTGGTTAAATTATATGAGAAAAGCCTCAAATTCCCTTTTATTTGTGCACTCGTGTTCTTCATTTCATGAAACTTGGACTGTTGGGCCTTGTAATAAATTTTACAATCTTTTCCCTCAGATTTCTAGATGCATTGGCGATGTATATTTGAAAAAAGCCGAGTTCAATAGAGAACCATTATATGCCAAGTTTCGACTTCCTCAGCCGTTCAAGAGGCCAATACTGAGCTCAGAACCATCAATACTAGTGCATCAGTTGCAGCCTCAAGATCAATTTATTATATTTGCATCTGATGGGCTCTGGGAGCACTTCAGCAATCAAGAAGCAGTTGATATAGTTCAAAACAATCCTCGTGCTGTAAGATACTCATTTCACTTCAACTATAGTTGATAGTATCATAGTTATACCATTATTAGTTAAGATTAAAAAGTATATACTGATTTCTTTTTAGACTGAAAACTTAAGGGTCTGTGTGGTTGAAACGTTTTTATTTGAAAGTACCGGTCATGCTTGAGTGGTGCTTGTAAGATGCTTAGTTATACCATTATTAGTTAAGATTACTCATTTAACTTCAACTATAATAGATAGTATCATAGTTACACCATTATTAGTTAAGATTAAAAAGTATATACACTTCTTGAAAACTTAAAGGTCTGTATGGTTGAAGTAAATGTCTTAACGTTTTTATTGCAAGTATCGGTCATGCTTGAATGGTGTTTGTGTACAAAATTTGTGCGGATAATTTAGGACGCGCCTGTGCCATGATTTATAGAGATCACATTTAATTTGTTAGATGTAATGTTTAATGAGATGAGGTAAGAGTTTAGTGAAAAATGGATTATATGTTTTATGTTATTTGTTTCAGGGAATTGCAAGGAGGATGGTGAAAACTGCACTTAAAGCAGCAGCAAAGAAGAGAGAAATGAGATATTCAGATTTAAATAAAATTGATCGTGGAGTTCGGCGACATTTCCATGATGATATCACTGTGATTGTTGTGTTTCTTGACTCAAATCTTATGAGTAGAGCAAGCACTGTGAAGTTCCCTGGTATTTCTGTTAGAGGAGGTGGTGTTAGCATCCCTCACAACACATTGGCACCTTGTACTACTACAACAGATAATGGTGGTACTTGATCATGTTTAATTTAATTTAATTGGGATCTACACTAGTAGGATTTAGAGTATGTAGAAATATAATTTAAATTGCATATCTTTTGAAGGCATAACAAATTCAACCATCTTTAACAATCTGTCTGAAAGAACTGTGGTGCTTTAATGTCCACTTCATAAACAGGATTTTTGTTTGTGGAGATATCCGATTTATACAAAAGATAGTAATATGATTGAGATGAATACATAGTTGGAACTAAATTGAAATTCATCATGCTTGATTTATTAATCACCATGATGTATAAATATTCACCAATGTGAACATTGATTGATGATTAAAATTTACTCTATTAATATGAACTGTTAAACTCTAAATACAAACTAAGAATAAGAGACTGATTCAAAATAAAACCTATGTCATGTTTTAAATTAAATATTAACAATATAATTAGGAGAATGCTAACAATAGTAAGGTAGTATGTATGTACTATACCCAATATATATTAAAAAAAATTGTATTAATGTGTAACTTCAATTTAAATATCTGTCTATATAATAATTTAGATTTCGATATCAATGTAAAATGTTCAATCTCTTAATTATTTTTTTAATAATAGAACTAAAACTGTTCTTCATTAAATATAAACAAAGGAGTTTCACCTGATATCAAAAGCGATTGGGAGTGTCCTTGAATTCATAAATAGTATATATTATAAAGCTTCAATGTCCAATTCCATAGAAGTTTGATCATTGCCACTTCAACTAGTCTAAACAATCAACAAATGCTATTTTTTTAAAAGTAATTTAGAGTTAAACTAAGAGGGGCATGGAGCAGATGTTAGATTAAATATTTGGTAGAGTGGGACCTTTTCATTAGGTCAAAAAATGCTCTTACGTAAGAATTTTGCTTTTTTAGGCTGCAAAGTGGTTCGGTTTATACTCTTAAACGATTTATGTTTATAAGTCCTTCGAAAGATATCTTATGAATATTATTTTATAGGCTTAAAGAGCAAATATGAGGTGAAAAGAGTAGTCCTCGTTATGTAAAGAGTTGTGTTTGTTATAAAAACTATTCACGGGTCTTGGTTAGGCAGCTTAAAATTCAAACAATCCAGAACTAACATAGCTAAGCGTATATCAATCTTCTATTGTGTCTATCCAAAAGAAACACAATTGGTTTTTTTAAGGATGTTACAGTAGAAATGAAAAAGAAAAAAAAAATTAAATTGAAAATCTACCCTTAAAATTGATGTTTTCTATACACCAATGGTGTGAAGCTATTAGGCAGCACTTAGGTCTCATTGGGGCGCATACGATTCAATCAGATCATGTTATGATGTATCTTTTGCTATGTTGTTTTTAAAATGTCTCTACAAATATTCATATGGTGAGATTTTGTTGGATACATATGTAATTTCTTTATTTTTTTACTCTAATGTCATATACAAAAATTCAATTCATGAAAGAAATATAAGGATGATTCTACTAAACTACTCATGAAATATTGACGTATTTTCATTTTTCAATATCATGAATACATAATAGAAAATTGATTTAAAATTATGTATATAATAATATTAATGAGAGGATACAAATAAAAAAATCAATTAAAACTATTTTAAAAATGAGAATGACACTCTTTTAAAGATATTTTTGTTTGTATAGATGGGGTTGTTATTGTGGAACACATAGAATAATATTTTTTCTTGGAAAATCGATGTTTTCTCAATACGTTAAATTTCGTTGCTAAACCGGGTTATACAGCTAGTATATAGCTTCACAAGCTTAACGTACCCCCACCGTCTAGAAAATTGTTCTCATTTGGTTTGCAGAAAACAATTTATATGTTACTTCATCCCTCTTACAATAGATGATTTATTTGAAAACGTACAATTTTGATCTAACTAATTTTGATCATATTTTTTTACTAATATATAAAAATAAATAATATCATATAAGATGTCGTTAGATTCGTCCCGATGAGTATTTTTAAAATATCAAATTTTCATAATTTTTTCAAATATATTATTCAAGATATTTAAGCTCAAATTATGTATTGGTATGCGTAATAGGGTCAACTGTGTCATACGGAGGGAGTACCTTTTTAGTTTTGGGTTTTATAAACAAATGCTCTAATGATAGCCCTATGTCCCAACATATAAGTAAAAATTGGTTAACAAAAGTTAATGTATTTGATTCAAAATTTGTACTAAATATATTAACTTATGACGACTAATTTTTGCTTACATTTTAAAACGGAGTAATATTTATTGAGAATTTTAAAAAAAGAAATAATTATAAGTTTTATATAAAAAAAGTTACCTTTTAAACTTTTAATGTGTTAGTTTCTTTAGACTTTTTAACGAATGTCATTTGTTAGCATTTCTCTTTATTTTTTCTCCTTTTGTTTCTCGTAAATACTTTTGTTTTTTACGTCCCTACCACATGGCATTAACCCATAAAATGTTGATCTCCACGGTACGTGTGGGTTAAATTGAATATAGATGGAACTTGCATGAGCGGGAATAGTAAAATGTGTCGTGGAAGTTGTGGTAAGTGAATAATCTTATCGTCGCAAATTAAGTGTCATCTTTTGAAGAGTTTTGAAGAGTACTCACTCTCTCATGAGCGGGAAATTTTTTGAAGAGTACTCCCTCTCTCATGTACAACTACACTGTTCAATTTGTTTTTTATTGGACATATAATTTTAAATACTTGTCATTACAGTAAAATGTTGTATATTGATAAAAAAAAAAGTACTCAAAAAAAAAAACAAATATGTATGTCGTTTTTATAAGTTTTTCAAAACATTTAGCTTGGAACTTCGGATTAGTCGATCTTTAGGTCAAATATCGAGTTTTAAAAAAAAATTGTCAAAAAATTAATTTTAATAAAGTAACTTTTTTTTTACAAAATAAAAAAAAAGGCTATTAGACCATCCATAATGCGGCACTCCATTTGGGTACTTAAACGGATCTCGACTGTACACGTCGTTTGTTTTAAAATTAATACTTGATAAACACCAGATTTCTCCAACCCAACACCTCAAAATAATTATTAATTGGATCCTTGCAATAACTCCATATCATTAAATTTTAACAATAACTTATATATTCATTCGTAGTTATATAATTCTAAAATATTAAAATAATCTAATTATAAATTATAAAAAAAGTTAAAACTTGAAAAACAATATAAAATAAATGATGGTAAATTATTTGTTGTTTTGCTTAAATTCAATCACTGTATGTTTGTTTTCTTCTTTTTCCCATTCAGATGGGTAAATTATTTGTTGTTTTGAAAAAGTTTTTGTTGAAAATTTAATGTTGATCGATTAAATATTACTCTTGCGACTAATATATAATTTACTTTTTTATATTAAAATAATACAACAATTGAATATAAAAAAAAATAGAATTAATTGCACATATGAGACCCATGAGTAATAGAAGAACGAGAATGCCTATAAAACACCAATCTCAGATTGACAATCTCTATAAGCATCGTTTTAACTGGTGTCACAATGAGGGTGTCTATTTAGCATGGTGCTAAATAGGATAAGGACTCCCTATTGTATATGGTCTTAGTATTTGCAATTAATATTTTTCACATTCACGCTTTTAATACATCGGTAATCGCTCGATCAATATTACATGATCTAAACTCAAACACATTATTTCAAATTATACGATCAAAATTTAAATTTCTTTGAATCGTTCTATATTTCACATTCCAGAACTCTACCATCTTTATATTCCAAGCACCCAAATAGTGTACATTGCTTGTTCATATTTGTTTCATCACGTGAGGATCCCATCCTAGTTCCCCCTTCCGTCACACAACATTTGGACTGACAAAATCTAATAGCAATGTTATACTGGGGACCAGAAAGGATCTTATCAAAGGGACAAATTCGTCATTTTTATAAACGCTGACACAGTTTAAGTACTGGCAATTTTTGCTCTGTTAACTTAAACCCCACCCCCACTTAAATCCGAATTTAGTTTATTCGTTCATTCGTGGTATAAACACACGATTATTCTGTCATTACATGACAAACACTAGGGTTTATTATTAGAAAATAAGGACATCGTTTACTGACACAATACCATCATCCTATTCCTATCTATCCCCTCCCCTGGTGGGGTGGAACGGTTTTTACTGACTTACTACTATACCTCTGTTGCCTTTGACTCCTCTTTTTACTCACAAGTCACATCCTCTCTCCCTCTTTGTCCTTCATAAAACCAAAATCTTTCATGATTTTAGTTTTTGTAGGAATATTACCAAAATTCAATGTCAATAAAGTATTTAACCCTTCATAAGATGTTAGTTTGCCAAATTGATCTTTTTTTTTTATATATATATAAAATATTTAAATTTATCTAAATGTATTCAAGTAACAATGCTATTATGAGAATTGTTAGAAATATTTTATTTTCAACACTATCTCTAATTTTTTTTTTTTGAGAGTCACTATCTCTAAAATTTATTTAGTGAAATTGATATGAATTTTCCATTTTCATGTGTGACCCATTTTTTTAAAAAACAACAAGATAACCGTGAGTTAGTTAAAAAATATTTAAAAAAAAAAACACATTTTAGGCAATAAACAAACACGAATAGTTTAAAAAAATACTATAAAAAAATCTCTAAATTTGAAATATAGAAACACATACTCATATTTTTCTTCTTCTTCAACCATTTTCAACTTGCCATCAACTTCATGTTACAAGGAGTACTATTCAATTTTTCTATCTTCTCTTCGAGGCTTCGCATATCAGCATTTCCCTTTTATGTAACCAAAATCTTCACAATAATGGTAATTGACAATACTCATATCTCTTATTTGAAATCTTCTACCATGGTGATTATTTCTCAAAAAACACAAATAAGATAAGAACCAACACCAATTCAAATGAATGACACAACACATTACAAATATTCTCATACTCCGTTCATCGGAACCTCGACTCCGATGTTAGTCAAGAAAGATACAAGGGGAAATCTTCAAACAAATTGAAGCGCACACATACAAGGAGAAAAAACAAAAGACAACTCACATATTAACGTTGTTTGACATTTCATACTTGCACTCTCAATCATACTTTTCGTAAGAAAAATTTCAAACTCTCCCACAACAAAAAAACTACCTAATACACTCAAAAACCCAAATTATTGCGCTGAAGATAGTTCAAACTAATTTTTCATATTTATAATAACTCAGGATATTTTCATACTACTCGAAATGAAATTTAGATGAGTACAAACCCAACATTCCCTACCAATTATACAATGCTTTCTTTTTGTTTTCTATATAAAAGATAAAATACAATATCACTCTCTCTGGTTCTATATATCTATATATAAGAGAAAGTTAAATAAAAAATAAAAAAAAAGGTAAATCTAACTTAAATTTTAAGTAAATGCATCAACTTTTGTTGATATAATTTTCTTTTTATATACAAAATCGAAGAGTATTTTGAATTTTTAATGACTTGTAACAAGTGCTTTTATCAAGAATGCCTCACCATGGCCATACTCTCTCTTTCTCGAGCCCCAACATTCTTTACTCACCTGCCTCTTCTCTCTCCCTTGTCTGCAGTACAAATGTGTAGTCAAGTTTTGGACTTTCATTATACCAAAAAAAGTTATGGACTTTCAGTTTTTTTAGGTGGAGATTTTCTGCTAATGCTAATGGTACAGTTTTTAAGGATTAGTTTATATCGTTAAACCACTACTAATATCTCCATTTTTTTATTCTTATTACTATTATACTACATTTTTTATGTACTCAGTCAGTACTAACCACTACTATGTTCTTTGCTCTTGTTTGTGAGTAGTGTTGAACTTCTTGAGACAAGATGCTGCTGGTTTTCTGTCAAAGAGGAAATGGTTTAACTCAGTCTTGGTAAAAAAAGAAACTTTTTTTGTGTTTTTAGAAACCCATTTGAAAGTTTTTTCTCTCTGTCTGTGAAAGTTCCCTCCTTGTTGTCAGAGAAAACAACAACACATTCCTGAATCTATCAAGCAAGAACCTTTCTTTCTTGCTTCATTTTCTAAAGGAAAAACAAAAGAAGATAAGGGTTAGTGTTAAAGATGGGGTGTGTTGCATCAAAACTAGAGGAAGAAGAGGAAGTAGTGGCTATTTGTAGAGAGAGAAAACGTCAGCTGAAACTAGCTGTAGAGAAAAGATATGCACTTGCTGAAGCTCATTGTAAATATTTTCACTCTTTGAATGCTGTAGCTGCTGCTATTAAGCTTTTTGTTGCAAGACATTCTTCACCTTCTTCACCTTTCCTTATAACTTTCCCTCCTAAGGGTCTTGACCCTTCTCCTTCTCATTCATCAACTGAAAATGTCATAAATAACCCTATGTTTCTCCAGCAAACACCATCAGAAACCAAGCATGAATCTGTTGCTTGTGACTCATGTATTGGTTCCACAACCTCAGAGTCTTCTGAGGAAGAGGGAGAGAGAGAAGTTGAAGGTTGTAGAGAAGTTCAAAATGAACAGCCAAATGAGTATTTCTACATGCACATGCCTATGAATATGCCTATGCATCATATGTCTATGCCACCACCTTCAATGCCTTCACCACAAAGAGATTTTGGTTGGGATTTCTTTTACCCTTTTGACAGTATGAGGCCAGAGGTTATGAATGGCTACCATAGGAATTCAGATGATGATTTGAGGGCAGTGAGGGAGGAAGAAGGTATTCCAGAGTTAGAGGAGGAAATGGAAAGGGTAGAACTTGAGCATAAGGTGGTGGTGAGTGTTGAAGAGAAGAATAATAAAAAAGGTGGAGGGAATGTTGTGAGTGGTGTTGAAACGGCGAAGGCTGTGGATGTGGCTAATGAAAATGAAAATGTTGGGGAGCAAAAGGGGCTTGCTGTTCTTGATACACCTGCAGGAGGGAGAGAGTTGCTTGAAGCTTTGAAAGATATTGAGGACCATTTCATTAGGGCTTATGAGTCTGGTAAGGGTGTGACCAAGATGCTTGAGGCTAATAGAATTCCCCTTCATTCTAGTTTGGAGGAAATCAAAGGTGAGTCCTAATTATAGTTGAGTATGTTGAATTGATTGATTAAAATCCTTCTAACTTTTAACATGTCCAAGGTATGATGATTACTTATTACCATTTACCAACACATTGGTTCATCTTAGTAACTGTAAATATTCATTTGAATTTAGTCATATTCCTACATTGGGCTTCTTAAGACCTGTAGTGTAGATAGTTGATAAGACCTGTAGATAGTTGATTTGGTTCATGTAACATGTAGGCATGAAGTTGAATTAGCTTATGTAGGGGATTTGAGTTCCATGCAATACTGTTGACGTGTTTATTGATAATGGCTGTCAGATCTCAAATCAATTGGGAAGATTACTTAATATGATTTGGTGAAGTTGTAATGTGAGCCGACTATCTCCAATTGATGGCCGGGTTGATTTAGTGCATGTTACTGCCTGTTTTTCTAATTGTAGTGAATAAGGAACCCTGATTCAGGAATGTGATAACTAGGAACCTAAACAAACAATAAGTACATTTCTTACATGACCACACAACCCTTTAAAGTTGCCGACCCTATTGATTTGAGTGCATAGACTAGTTACAACTTTGCCAGATTAAGGAGTTTTAATCTGTTAGATTTATTAATGAGCATGCACTAGAATATACAGACATGACAAAATTGATACTCTGGATGTCTAATGTTGTGATATATATTCCATGTATCTATCATTAAAAGTTTGAACCATCTGATATCAATGCAGAAAGTTCGACCAAACTCATTAATGCAATAACATGGAAGTCCATGTCATCTAGGCAATCATCATGCAAGAGTCTGGTGGTTCAAAATATGAAGGATTCTTCAAGTTGGGTGGAATATAAGAATGATCTATTTGATGATTATGGAGGAATGGATTCGGGAAGTCATTTATTAACCTTAGGAAGGTTATATGCATGGGAAAAGAAATTGTTTGAGGAGGTTAAGGTAAAGTTAATTTTATTATTGCTTTTGTTCGAATCCATATTCTGTTTATGACGAAATGAAACTGCTTGTATGTGTATTCTCTAGAACAGAATAAAACAACAATGTGTTGGTGCTTAACTTCTATTGTGGTCTTGTTTTGTTCCTTGACACATTGCTAACATTTACTGAATTCCTTGCCTTAGGCTGGAGATAGCACGCGGAAAAATTATGAGAAAAAATGTGCTCAATTGAGAAATAAGAATGTTAGAGGAGATGATGAATTAAGCATGGACAAGACCAGAGCTGATATGAAAGATCTGTATGCTGGGATCTTGGTTGCAATTCGACGTGCAGAGTCAATCTCAAAGAGAATTCAGAAAATGAGAGATGAAGAATTACAGCCTCAAATTGTTGAATTATTGAAAGGGTGAGATAATATAGAACTTCATTCTAAAAGGAGACTAAATAGTTTTGAATTCATTGATTTATCATTTTCCATTTTCCAAATGCAGCCTAACACAGTCGTGGAAAATCATGTTGGAGTCTCATGAAACTCAAAAGATGATTCTTTCCGAAGTCAAATACTTCACATGCCCCCCCTACGATAAATTTTGCAATCAATCTCGTGGATTGGCAACTCTTCAGCTTGAAGCCGAGCTTCATCATTGGCGTGCGTGCTTTAGAGAGTATACCGCAGCTCAAAAAGCATATGTAGAAGCTCTGCATGGATGGTTAAGCAAGTTCATTGTCCAGGAAGTTGAATTTTACTCGAGAAGCAAAAATGTTGCCATGCCAATGCCATTTCAAGTCAATGGGCCGCCATTACTCATGATATGCAACGATTGGTTAACTTCCTTACGAAAGTTGCCTGATAAGACAGTAGCACTCGCTTTGAAAAGTGTTGTGAAAGATGTGAAAGCTCTTTGGGTTCAACAAAATAAAGAGCAGCAACAGAAGAGGAAAGTAGATAACTTAACGAAAGATTTAGACAGAAGATACGATGGATCATATAAACTGAAGACGAAGATGCTTGAGTTGCAACTAACAGATCATAGATCAGAAGAAGAGTCGGTTCGTGAAGAAGAATGCCTAATGGATAAAAGTGATTACTTGGAGACACTGAGGAGAAAACTTGAGGTAGAGAAGGAGAAGCATTACAGTTGCATGCAAGAAACACAGAGGATGACATTGAATGGATTGCAATTTGGGTTTTCTCGAGTACTTGAATCTTTGACAGAGTTCTCCAAAGCATCACAGAAAATGTACAATGATCTCGTTACTTTTAGTGAAAATAGTGATAAAGCTGAGAGCATTTCGTATATAGAAGGTGATGGTTGCAATGTGGAAAACTGCAACAGCAAAAATGGACAATAGAATTGTACTAGTATTAGTTAGGGTGATATTTGTTCATTTGGGAGGTGATTTATGTAATTATGTTTTATTATGTGTGATGTTATGTCGAAGCAGCTCGCTGAGACATCATCGATTTTTAAGGTATTTGTTTAGTTGACCAAGTGCAGACATCGATTTTTAATGTATTTGCACTGTTAGTGTTGGTATTGTTGTTGAGAAAGTCCTGAGTTGTGATTTTTGAATTTTTTATCTATTTTATTTAGCTTTTTCTTTCTTAAATAATTTATAGTTTATAAAAGTTAATGATATACTCCAAACTTTGTACTCATTTCTTCCTTGGGAAGACTTTCTCACTTGATTTTTCAGATATCTTCTGTGTGAAACTGTAACTTGCATAAGATATCATGTACTGAGTGATAGTTCTTAATTTCTTGTAGAGAATTTTCTGTTATTGAATACCAGATTGTAATAAAAGTATAGCATCTGATGTTAGAGGCCCTCATGGAGGCTAGACTAGAGCAACTTTTGTTTTTCTCTATTCTCTCTAGCTCTATTTTAATAGTACTACTAAACTATGATGGTAAAAGAAAACTATGAAAAATCAACAAAATAAAAGATGTTGCTATAAACATAGCATATACTCTATTTAAATTTTAGTGATAAATTATACTAAATATGTTTTAACAGATCAGGTACTACAGTACTCCCCCATATTCATGCCTACAGCTCATTTTTAGATAATTACCAACACTCAGTTATTCAGGATAATTGCATTCACCCATAGAAATTGAATCCAATTGTCATTCCTATAATTGCTAAAATTAGTGAGACTGATCTTTAATTCTTTACGAATTATACTTTCTAGACTCTGATAATGACATAACAAAAACCACATAAGCATGAACCCAGATTTTCTACAGTCAAGAAATCCTAAATTTACACAATCAAATAAACCTGTCATAAAAAATTTGAACAGCCCATAATTAGAATGAGATTTTGAGATCTAGACCTTTTATAATTTTTTTCAATGCTTGTGATCACCCCTGCAATCACTAATGAAAAGGGAACTCGATTTTTTTTCTTTCCGAATCAAGTAGTCTAGTGATTAGAATTCACTAGATGTCAAGGGTTTGAACACCGTCCCCATAATGCATTGTCCTTGCTATGCTTACCACACATGAAATCAATTTCCTTAACCCCATGGAGTTACTTTCAACAATATATTAGCACTTCTTACCTTTTTTTTCACTATCAGCTTATTAGTCTTTATCTTTTTATTATACGGATTACCAAAAAATCCAGTGTTTGACAAATTACATAAAATTTATTACTTTTTTAAAAGAATGAATCATCATTCGGGTTCTTAAAATTATAAAGTCCTACAAATTAATCTAAAGTGACCAAGGATAGTGATAAACTCCTTTCGAAAATGTTTTGATTTAAATAACTTTTCAACCAAACACAAACTGTGTCGCATGCTGAAAACTGAAAAGGCATAGGTTGCAGTCTCTGAAACAGATACGTACAAGTACATAAAAGCAAATGCTAATGACCCCTCGAAAAGAAAAGACAAATATATATATTATCATATACTTTGGGACAAAACCCCAAAAATAATGTAGCAGGCCTAAAACCTTTTATGCCCTTTAGGGTAGAAATGTTACTTACATGTGAGACTGTGTGGTTTAAGTTTGGAACAAAATAAGAAATAAAGTGAAGGGTCAAAAACACATTTTGAAGTATTAAAAAGGAAGCTATAACTTTCATGTATTTCCTTTTTCTGTCTAATAGTTAGAGCAAGATGTATTGGACTATGAACCTGGATCCTCTACAAGCAAATGTAGAAACTGTTAGATTTAAAGAGAAAAATTCTCTCTCTAAATATAACGGTTCTTAATGCTGCTGCACCATAAAGCAGCTGTACAGGATCCAATTTGATTGGACTATTGGGATTGCAACAAGCTCACTAGCCCTGAACATAAAATCTGCATCTTTTGAATATATATTGCATGCTACTTTCTAATTTACCAGATAAACAACTACATTTCATATTATGTTTTGTACAATATGCAATCATTTTACATCCTAAAAATGCTTGAGGCATGATCATGCTGCATGTAAATGAAAAATTACAAGTTTCAGCTTTTGATACAAGATTGTCATGTTTGCTTTTGATACAAGGCTGCCATGTTTTCCTGTCTAGATTAAGTACAGAGAAACCAAAAATTATGATTTCACTAACAAGATCAACAGGGAAGCCTATGCCCAAAAATGGGACAATTTCTACAGCGACCGGTTCTCTACAGCTGATGCTGCCACAGGGCCAGCTATACCACTATAACAGTAGACTTCCCTGTCAACCCTTGGACATGATCATGCAAATGAATAATTACAAATTTCACATTTTAATACGAGATCGCCAAGTTTTCCTGTCTACCTTAGGTATAGTGAAACCAAGAACTGAGAGATGATTATGACTTCACTAACAACAGCAGCAGGGGAGCGTACGCCTAGAAATGGGACAATATCTACCTGCAACCAGTTCTCTACAACTGACCCTACAACAGCACCGGCTACGAGCCCTCCAATGGTTATGACAACAGCCTTCCCTGCAGAAAAAGAAAAGCGAAGCGTAAAAGGAGGAAATTGTGAACAGAGGGAAAAATGTTATGCTAATCCAAAAGGATTAAGTGTATTTGGCTCTGCGGAAACAAAGAATTTTTTTGAATGAATTGATTTTGACTAAAAGTGCGTTGAATGTAAAGCTATTCAGATGAAAGTGGGTTATACAATAAATTCAAAGCTAAAAATCAATTCTAAAGGCAAAAGCTCAAAATTTTAGCTTCAAGTTACAATAAATCCTGGAGGCAAAGTCAATTCTATCCGAGAACATCCAAACATGCCAAAATCAATTATACACCTTTGGAATCACCTTTAGAGCTACACTGAGCAGAGTTTAAGAGAGGTAAACGGTCTTACAAGTTTTGAAAAAGATCTCAGTCACCCACAACTAGGAGTACCATTTGTTAAGATGGTCAACTTTTCCGACAGCAGTGCCATTTTATACAAAAACAATCTCCATATTAGATAAATGAAACCCTCATTTGAAAGACACAAGCAGTAATGTCCAGATTAGCAATATCAGAATACAAAAATTTAATATCAAAAGTCTGAGAAAACATAGGAAATGAAGTCTATTCAATAGGTTGGCCTTATTTTTTTTCGACAAAGTATGGTGTGCTGCATGTCTCGTTGCTTTGTAAGTGAAAGATTCAGCATACAAAAAAAGCTTATTATGAATGGCTAAAAAACTTGGTACCCATGTACAATGCAAGGTCTCATTATGCACACAGTATTAATACATAGACCACACAAACATGAACGCAAAGCTCATCACTTTTCCTCCTGTTCTTCCACCCATTATGGCCGCCCAAATGCTTACTTTCATTCCATGATACAAGTCTTTACGAATATTACCATTCATGAAACAAAAATTCCATCACATTACAATATCAATATGCTGCATGATAGATATCCTTACCTAACTTGACATTCTTTTTGGTCATGAAGTACAAAGAAGCTCCAAAGCTACCAGCCAAGATAAGTCCTGGAACATCGGCCCCTGCATAACCTGCAGGGGGCGAAGAAGCACCACTAATATAGGTTAAACCCATCAGTGCTCCATACACTCCAGCTTGTAAGCCAAGATCACTGGTGGAAGGTGATTCAACTGAAACTGGTGCATTCTTCATGGTGGATTGCATCCATTGAGGCATTGAACTATTAGCCTGGGACTGAACACGTTTTACATCAGCATAACGAACACTGCTGCTCACTACTTTTCCTGCTCGCCGCTGAGTTAACCTCTGCATAAGTAACATATCATATGCAGCCTCGACCTAAAAACGCACACAAATTCCATCAATAGGAGTATAGAATTAATATATAGAACACTAAAAGTACTTAACTAGAGACTCAAAATGTGAGTATTCACCTGTTGAAACACCAGCTAGAGTGGATAGACACGATATATTAATTTTTTGTCGTCCGATTTGGATTGATTTATTTAAACTTATATACCGGCATAAACACGACTTTTGGGAGAACTTAGTGAAAACAAGTTATAACATGTTAATAATTTGTTTTCAGCTTATTTTCATAGATAACTTGTGAAAATAGCTTATAGCTTATACAGAAACAGTTTGACTTTACATTATAGAAATAGCTAATGATAAATAAGCTGCAAATCAACAAGTAACCTGAGAAATAGTTTCTTGGTCATCTTTGCAAGAAGCAACGATGGAGTTTTTGGCGCGAAGAATATCATCAAAGGAAGCACCTTCCGATACACCTAACAGCTTCAGCGCGTTTTCAACTGACATCTCGAACGGTGCTGAGTCATCAGCGCGCGAACTCGCTTGAACCGGTCCCACGCTCCTCGTTGACGCGTGCTTCCATCTTCTACGTAGCGGCCACGGTTCGGTGAGGATCGGTTTAACGAGACTGCGAACCGGTGGTGGTCTTCGGAAAGATGAACCGGCAGAGATACGGTCGGACCGGACGGGGATAGTGGCTGTTGTGGCAGCCATTTGTGTGTTGAGGAAATGTGAGGCTTGAAATTGGAGTGACAGAAAAATGAAAAGAAAATAAAGCCAAAAAGAAAAGATCGAAATAATAGTAGCTATTTAAAGATCGAAATAGTTTCATTCATTCGCAACCGTTGATGCTAATAAAATCATCTTCTTACTGTCCATTTTACAGTTGAAAGAGTCGTACGTGTATTGATAACTGTTCCTTCTACGCTACTCCACTTCATTACATCAGCAAAACAAAGAGTATCTCGTATTCGTCCTTCAATTTTCACCAATCAGTCAAATTTATCCTTGAATTTTACGAAATATCTATTTAGTTCTTGAATTTTACAGACGTCTATCAAAATGGTTCTTCCGTCCAAAAGCTCCGTTAGTAGTGATGATGTGTCTTCTTGCATGTTGTGTTGTCATATACACGTGTCAACAAGGCAGCCACGTGTACAAGGACTAATTTGATGGAAATGGTAAAAATTCGAGATTTAACTTTTCAGTGTCATTTTTCCGTGTTTCCAATTATAACCCTCTATGATAAGGATCGATTTGATACTTATTGTGATAATTTAAGGACTGATTTGATGGATAGTGTTTTAATTTAAGATCTGATTTGATTGATTTTATTTTAGGGAATGAGTACAAGGAAATATGGCATGATAGGACCAGTGATTTCAAATGATAGGTATAAACAAACACCACTGAGGGGTGCTGCTCCACAAAATCCAACTGCTCATGGAGTTTCCAAATCCATATTACGGGTCATCCACTTCTACACAACCCTGGAGTTTATCCCAACTCCATGATTTCCAAAGCAGTTATGTTTGTTTAAATTATGTTTTTGGACTAGTTTCATTAATGCTTTTTGGACTTGTTTATTTTATGCTTTTTTGGATATGTAATGACTTAAGAACATCAAGTGACTTAATGACTTGATGGGTATGGAATGTTATTTTTTTTGGCTATGTAATGACTTATGAACATCAAATGTATGACTTATGATGGTATGCAAATATCTGTCTTTTTACAATCAAAATGTCTGTCTTTTACTTTGTTCAGCAAATGCATGCACCAAGGATCAAAGTGATTTATGTTGTGAAAATTCAAGGACTTATTTGATGGTATTTTCACTAATTTGGGGATCGATATGATGGATAGACATACAATAGAAGGGCCAATTTGATTGCAATTTTTTGACAGAAGGGTTGAATTCATTCATTGACAACCTCTTTTCATTACAACATTACACAGACTTGGCACAATACAATAACATTTTAAACAACTCAATCAAACAATTACTCCTATCAATATCTTAATCAACCTAAGTTCACTTCTTACACAATCAACTTTATCCATCAACCTTGCCCTCCAAACCTCTTCTTTGACACTAGTCTTTGGCTTCTCCATCAACCTTGCATTTCTTCCATGACCAGCACCATTGTTTTTAAAATAACCTAGTTCTTCAGCTTCATCAACCCACACAAATTTTTTACAGTTTTCACCATCTTCCTATACAATCAAAAGATAAAATCAGTACTATTTAAACAAACCATTCACACATCACATAACCATTGTTAAACAAACCTTTGGCGGAGGGCAGGCATAGAAAGGCCTTCCTGGGTTATTGACTTTTCTTACATAAAAAATGCTAGGACACCAACATTGAAGCTCTCTCACATCATCATTGTAAATAGAGCTTGAAGATGAAGACCGACTGTTGTAGCTGTTTTTGCCCATACGCCCACCACCCATAATTTCTAAACACCAGGTCTTCAACAATGATCAAGTGTGGCTGAACAGGGTGCCGTTCGCTTAAGCGAAGTTTGGTTCGCTTAAGCGACCAGGTCTCAGTAGTATTCTGGGCGTGTTCGCTTGGAGCTCGCTTACGGCTCGCTCAAGCGAACTCGTTACAGAACCTACATTTGTGTTCGCTTACACTTCGCTCAAGCGAACTATGTCTAGAACTGAACTGGGCACGCTCGCTTGAGGTTCGTTTGGCGTACGCTTAAGCGAACACTCTTCAATCTAGAAAAAAAAAACTTCGAATTTCAAAACC
The DNA here is from genome assembly GCA_958299785.1 of Medicago lupulina. Classification (NCBI taxonomy): domain Eukaryota; kingdom Viridiplantae; phylum Streptophyta; class Magnoliopsida; order Fabales; family Fabaceae; genus Medicago; species Medicago lupulina. The sequence goes on along the minus strand of OY283141.1, from coordinate 1,746,436 downwards.
CTTTTTCCCAAACACTCCAATTTTGTTCCTTCCACACTCAAAACTCGTCCCAAATAATGTTTACAAGTCATGTACATAAACACATAAACAAAAATGCTCAAAACTCATGAATCAAACACCAATTCATCCAAATTCAAAATTTCATTAAACTTTCATAAATATTCATCATCAACAACGACTTTCATCATCAAATCACTAGCAAGCAAAATCATTGCACCAATTCATCAACAACATGTTTTTCAACATCATCAACAACAATTAACCATGAATTCATTCTAAGTACAACAAAACACCACTTCATCATTCATTACTTTTTCACCAAAAACACAACATATTCACATATATGATTTTTGACATATGAATTCAATATCAACAACAACTAATCATTCAATTCACATGTACAAACATATCATCAACAATTAAACATGAATTCATTCGCTTAATTTCAAATAATCACTTATTCCCAAAATCACTTAATTAATTAATCACTTATGAGAAAGGGGTAGAAAAAGAGATTATGATTAAAGACTAACCCCCTTACCTCTAATCTTCTCTAAGCAAATCCTAGGCTTCCCTTTAGCTCCAAGTTCTTTCCCCCTCCAAGTTCTCCTCTTTAACCTTTCTCTAGCCTCTAGCCTCTAAGCCTCCTAGGAAAATGAGCAAATAATTCTAACCTTAGTTTCTCTCTAAAGTTGGAATATATAGTCTCATCCATTGGGCCTAACCCATCAATTGTTAATTGGGCTTAATTCTAATCACGCCACTTACTAGTTTTCTAACTTAATAAAAATAAAATAATTAGCAACTACCGACACTAATCCTAATTATTACAACAAACTAACAAATTACTATACCATCGGTCCTTACTTAAAACACTACAACTAATCTTCGCCCAAAATTATTGTTTTACCCTTGCTCATCAAAAGACCAAAATACCCTTCTAATCACTAAATCCAAGAAAATACAACCAAGAGTAAATAATCACATATGAGCGTAAATAAACACACATAAAATAATTAAAAACTAAATAACGAAAAAATCGGGTTGTTACACATACATGATTATTTCTTACTGTTATATTTATATTATTATACTTTTTTTTTTAAAAGAAAGCTTATCATATATTATTATACTTGTGTATGATGATGTCTAGACTATTTATTTACACCTCTATTGTTAATTTTGTCTTATATGAATATTGATTTTTTTTTAAGGACGAATATTGATTAATATATATATATATATATATATATATATATATATATATATAATTGATATATTATAGTATTGTTTTTTACATCTTGATTAATTTTATAAAAAAAAATCTTGATAATTGTGGTTCGATTCTTTGATTTTTTGTTAAATTAAAAATATTTAAAATTTTGATAAGTACTTATATCCAAACACTTCAATTTATGTAAGTATTTTTTAGTGTACATGTTCAAATATAAATAGCTTATCAAGTATAAGAGCTTATAATGTAAGCTAAAATGCTGTAAGCATCTATATAAGTTGGTTATCCAAACGGGGCCTTGGATCCTATATTGCTTATATGTATTCTGCCATCTCTCCAGTTTTTAATCAAACGGTTGAGATACCACAAAGAGAGAGAGAGTAAATGTGGGTGAGAAAAAACATTGCAACGAGTCCAAGTGACTCACTCATGATCAAACCTCTGCAATTACTCTCCAACCGAGTCACCCACTTAATAACCCACTTGTTCCTGACTCAATCGCCACCGTGGCTCACAAACCAATTCAAAATTCAAATGAATTCCCCCGCGCTGCGAAGAAAATGACGACAACACAACTTCACCCATCCAAACTCAAAAACTTGATCTCCTCCTTCCATCACCGCCGCAACATTCAACGTTGAAGATCTCAACTCGCAATGCCGATGAGTCAATTTTATGTTGCTTCAAAGTTATTTTTTAGAACTGAGAATTTCGGGGTCATGGTTTCGCCTAATTTATTTTTTTCTTTTTTATTGGCCGTTGGGTTAATCCAACGGTCATTTCTAGTAAATTTTGATTGAGAGAAAAAAAAAAAGGTGACAAAAACAAAACATAAGAGGACTCTACGGGATTGTGTAGTCACAAAGTCAAACAACACACAGCCATTTGATTAAATCAGCCTTGCAGATTTACTTTATTTATTTTTTCCACTCAAAACTCAGCACAGGATAGTAAGAAGAAAAAACTCAGCTGTTCAAAACCTCATTCTCAAACTTCCCTCTTTCTCTTCTCCAACGTGCGTTTCTCAATCTTTCCAGTTGAATTCGTTAAACACGATTCATCAGTCGTCCAAACCATGAAATATTAGCCACTCATCATGCTCTGCAAGACAGAGGCAATACGATCCACCACCACTAGCTACGGTTCAACGATAATGGGTTGGTTCAATAATCCGTTGTTACGGCGATGTGTATGGAAGGTTAATTGTTCTGTGAATTGGGTGTAGATCAAATGTGGCGATGTGTTGTGTCGCAGTTGAGGCAACCCGTGATGGTGCTCAGACAAGATGTATCGGTGTCGACACTAACACATGACGGTGTTTTAAAATTAATGAATTGGAACTCAATTGATGAGATGTCATGGCTAATGCAGAAGGAAGTTTTCAATTTTTCATAACTTGAACTGTGTTTTGCTTGCGTCATTGTGTGTGGGTTTTCTCTTTTCTGTTTTGAGTGGAAAAAATAGATCTCCACCGCTGATTTAATTGGATGGTTGTGTGTTGTTCGACTGTGTGAATGCGTTATTTTTGTGACTGCTGAGAATCACAATCCGAGTGTCTCTCTATTCCATCTCTGCCTCCTTAAACCTCACTCTAAACCCTACAAATTTTTCAACTGATTTTCGCAACTGTTCCAACTTAAATACGGTGAGTCCTTGCACACACTTTATTTTTCTTTACTGCTTTAATTCATGTTTTTGTTGTTATGATGAAACAAGCTTTGTTTTGAAATTTTAAGCTTATATTCAGCTTTTAGCTACTTTTTTTTTTTATTTGTTATGAATTGGTTTCTTTGTTGAAGATAATGGGTTCTATTCTATTATTTATTTCAATTGGATTTTTTTCATTGTTGCTGGACTCAGGATCCCTTAAGCAACGGCAATGGATGGGTTCTGCCAATTGGAATACTCACAGTTTTTTCTCAATTGTTGCATCTTAACTGTCAAATATGAGAGAGAAAATGAGAAATTAAATTATAAAGAAATGAGAGATTGAATTTGATGTTTGTGATGCAACAAATGAAAAAAATTGTGAGGATTCCAATTTCCAATTGAGAGAATCCATTACCCTTAATCAAGGTCTCGAACCTTTTTGATGGAAAATATGTGGTTGGAAAGGGAGATTCCACGAAATGTGGTAAGCTAGGTTTTCCGGCCAAGAGTAATGCCGGTGGATACTTCACACCGATAACATGGTTAAAAAAATGAAGTTCATACTGTGTGTTTTCTTTTTCCTTTAATTATTTGTGTTAATTGTAAACCTAATATATTCAGCAAGATAGATGCATGTTTGTTGTATTATTACAATTAAATCATGCCATGAGACGGCATTTTCGAGCTAGCTTCTAAGTTCAATTTTTTACACTGATACTTATGGGTTTATGGGAAATTCTTTGTGATTGAATGACTTACTTTTTTCAACAAAGTTATGGAGAAACAAAATGGCGAAGGGAAGAAGAAGGTGAAGATACTAAACACAAGCTCCATACAAATAAAGCAGCAACAACAACAACAACAACAAATTGCATTTCAGTTGGTTGGTTCCATTGTTGAAAAGGGTATCGATGATAATGACACGCAAAAGAAAACCACTACTGACTACTCTTTTCCTAAGCCCACTGTTGTTCCTTTTCCTGTTGCTCGTCATCGTTCTCATGGTCCTGTAAGTAACCCCATCACCCTTTTTCTTTTAAAGTTTCAACCTTTTTATATTTTCATTAATGTAATAAAACAATTAGTTGATGATTGTATGATTCTAATGACTTTGAGTCAAAAGGGTTGTTAGAAAATAATGAATTCATATTTGTCGACACACTAGACATAACACTCACACATAGGGACTTATGAAGCACGGACACCAGACATACACAATACTCACAATACTGACACATTGATACCGATAATTATTTGAAAAAAATGACATAATCGATTGTAATCACGTGTCAGACACCAACACATGTTGGATACTGAATACACCTTTGATCGTAAGTGTTGGTGCTACTTAAGTAGAGACCGTGTAATGATTTATGAAATAGAAGTGATTGAGTGTGACTATGATAGACCTCCACTGATACACGTGTATAAATGAAGGGGCCAAAGTGGTATAATGGAAGGAAAGGAAGGGGGACATGTGGGACAACTAATGATGAGAGGCAAAAGGAATGATGAGATGATGATGGACATAACTAACTGTACACGTGGCAGGTCAGGATTTGAAGGGAAGATTAAGAGAATCATTGGAGAGAGAGGTATGAATCTGTTGAAGGGAGGAAGAGGAAAAAGAGGGGCAGACTGGTTTTGGAGTAGGAAGTGGGACTGAGCTGTGAGAACCATTCTCATTTCAGTAAGGGGATATTCTAGTGAAAGAATATCATCATAGTTTATATTTTCCATTACTTCAAGGAGCTAGATCCCCATCCATTGTATTTCACATTTCAGATTATATGAGTTCCAGTCCTCTAATTACAAATTATACCTCCATCATATATAATTCTACTCACATTGTTTGTGATTTGTTTTGTCGTATTTGCTTCATATTAGACTACTTGTGTTGGTTTTGTGCAAGTGTTGGACACTAGACATGTCTTCAATCTGAAGTGTCTGTGCTAGATAGGTAAAACTGTATTGATGGTTTATAATATTCTTAATTTTCATTGTATTCTTGGTATTTTATCAGAGTAGTCAATAAGTAAAGATGCATGTTTGTTTAATAGATTTTATGTAGAATTAAGCACTGTATTGTTATCCCAAGTTTGTTGAGCCTAAAAGGTATAACATGGGTATGAAATTCTCTCTGCTTATGTTATATATGGACTTATTTTGGTTGAGAAATGCTGGCAACAATGTTAGGATATGTAGTATAGGAACTGATAGTGAAATATTCAGTGACATGGAAAAAGAGGTAGTTTTCTCTAATAATATGAAGCAATTTCAACTGACACTCTCTAACGCTATCTCTAGTAACCTCTTTTGTGAATTTCAACCAATCACGAAGATAGCGTTGGAGAGAGTGTGCTGCTAACACTCGTTATTTAAGTTTATTGTCAATGTAGTCTGTCTGTGTAATGTGTGGTAAGCTCATGGACTGATACTTAGAATTTGGTGTTTTTACAGCATTGGCGTCCACTTAATAGTAAAGGAGGTTATGATCATGATAATGATGATGGTGACAATGACGTTGAAGATGAAGATGACACAGATTTTATGGGGTTTGAGAAAGCTGCTGCCTTTGCTAATCCAGTACAAAGGAAGAAAACAAAGGGTATGGATTTTGGGAGATGGAGAGAGTTTACTCAAGATGATAAATCTTTCTTAGGGAAGGATTTGGAAAAGGATGTATCAAGCTACGGCCCGACTGCTGGGAGAAAGAAGAATGAAAAAGGTGGTAAGAATACATCCAAGAAAATCTCTTCTCATTCAGATGATAGTGTTTTTGCTTCTATGGAAGTCGATGCCAAGCCACAGTTAGTTAAATCAGATGGTGGTTTTATCAATTCAGCCACTTCCATGGAATTAGATACTTCAAATAAGGATGACAACAAAGAAAAAGAATTTGCAGCTGAACGGGACAAGATTTTTTCGGACAGAATGACTGATCATAGTTCCACGTCTAAAAAAAACTACTTCATGCATGAACAAGAGTCGACGTCTCTTGAGAGTGAAATTGATTCCGAGAATCGAGCTCGGATCCAACAAATGTCAGCTGAGGAGATTGAAGAAGCCAAGGCTGATATAATGGAGAAGATAAGTCCTGCGTTGTTGAAAGTACTGCAAAAAAGGGGGAAGGAGAAATTGAAGAAACCCAATAGTTTAAAATCAGAAGTGGGTGCTGTCGCCGAATCTGTTAATCAACAAGTTCAGAGTACTCAAGGAGCTAAACATGTGCAGACAGAGGATGACATCTCCCATACTATAAGAAAACAGCTGGATGATAAGGATGTTAGTGGAAAGACTTCAACCACCACAAGTAGTAGCTCATGGAATGCTTGGAGCAATAGAGTTGAGGCCATTAGAGAGTTACGATTTTCATTGGCTGGGGATGTTGTCGATACTGAACAGGAGCCTGTGTATGGTATGACTTCATTCATTCTTTTTAGGTTTCTTTGTCTAGCTTTTGAGTTCTAATGTCAAACTAATGCTATGTATGATCCTTGCATCTGTAACTGCATCACATCTTAGTTGTGGCTAGATATATCTGTAACTTCTGATAATATCAACAATTGTGTTGGAACCGCAGACACACGTTAGAACCTTCAACCTTGCATATATAGATTTAAAACCTTGTATATATAGATATAAATATAGGATGTTCCTTGTTTTGTCTTTCAGGTATCTATTAAATAAATTCTCCACTGGTGATAATATGCAATCTTAATTGTAGATATCGGCCCTTCTTTATTTGGTATTTTGATCATGTGGGAAACAAATACACAGCTATTGATAATATGTACTTTTTAATGTTTAAATCCTTATCTTGATAAAACCATTTCCCCCCCCCCCTTCCCCCCCAACTTACGCAGTTCAATTTTTCCAACAATCTGTGGTCATTTTTTAATTGTCTACACTTCTAAATGCACATGAACTAAAAATAGTTGGCATATATGTGTGACCTTGAGAGGTTTAGATAAATGACTTTGCAAGGTCACGGGCTGTCTGAGCATCGAGTGAATTATGCCCCCTTGTTATCTTTAAGCTAGAAGTTAGAATATTTATTACGTCGCACTCTATACTATGGTTTTCTTTGCTTTCTAATATTTCAAGTTCATAGACCACATTGTTTGGTTATTGTTCTATATACGTCATGTCAGATGTTAACATTTACGAGAAAAAAGTTGGAGCCGTGAATATAAAATTTTCTGCTAGGAATAATATCCGTCAGATGTTAGTGTGTGCTGAATATTAATTGGTATCCTGATTATTCTGCTACTGCTAATAAGATGAATATAAATATAAATTTTGAATTTTCTTTGTATGACAATTCTTCTTGTTATGATGCAGATAATATCGCTGAACGTGACTATTTGAGAACTGAGGGAGATCCTGGTGCAGCTGGTTATACAATTAAAGAAGCACTAGAACTTACTAGAAGTGTGGTATGTTATGTGATGTATGTTTTAGTTGGATGCGATTGGGATGGATTCACATTTCTTAGTGCAAAATAATAAATAAAATCTATAATATTTTCCACTTAGTAACATTTTGTGCAAAATGTTATTTTTTTTAGATTCCTGGACAAAGAGCCCTTGGATTGCATCTCCTTTCATCCATTCTTGACAAGGCACTGTGCTATATTTGGAAAGACAGAACTGGAAATATGACAAAAAAGGGCAACAAAGTCGACAAATCAGTTGACTGGGAGGCTGTTTGGACTTATGCACTTGGTCCTCAACCAGAGCTCGCGTTATCACTTAGGTGATTTTTGTTTTAGGCCTAAGTTGTTGGTTTCTTCAACTACTCTTAACAGTCGAATGAAATGCCTGTTTATATATATAGTGAAATTATTATGATTCCGATTCCTCTGTAGATTATATACTTGTATACATATATTTTCAAATATCCTTGTAAACATTTGTGAAAGTATTCATGTTAAACTGGCTTAGAGTTAGAGCCCAAATTCTAAGTGCATCAAAGAAGCAGCATCCTTATTGACCTGTCATGTGATATAAATTTTGCCGATAGATTGTATTGTTATGCTTTGACGCCTTTGCTATCTGAGTAGCTTTGCCTTGTGCTATGATTTTTCAGGATATGTCTTGATGATAACCATAATTCTGTGGTGTTGGCCTGTGCAAAGGTTGTTCAATCTGCATTGAGTTGTGATGTGAATGAGAACTACTTTGATCTCTCAGAGGTAAACATGGTTTATATATTTATAAATTTAATCTTATACTATACTATTATTCTGTATTACGAATTATATTCATCTGTAATTCTTTTACTTCCAGAACATGGCAACTAGCGACAAAGATATTTGCACAGCTCCAGTTTTTAGGAGTAGACCAGATATTTCTCTTGGATTCCTTCAGGGGGGATACTGGAAGTACAGTGCAAAACCTTCTAATATTCTACCTTTTAGCGAGGATTCTATGGATAATGAGAGCGACGAGAAACACACAATTCAAGATGATGTATTTGTTGCTGGACAAGATTTTACGGCAGGTCTAGTTCGCATGGGGATCCTTCCTAGACTTCGTTATCTTTTGGAGGTAAAAAATAATTATTCATGCTGAAAAATTTGATGTCTTAAGAGTTTTGTAGAACGACACTTAGAATTTGGGCTAGGTCTAATTCAACCCAAAAAGCTATCTCAGGTGGTGAGGATTGTCCAAATTTTACAATACAAACATTGATTATATCTGTTGTCGATGTGTGACCTCAACCCACCTTGTCATGCTCAGGACTAGACATCTGGAGTGAGGACAAATACAAGATCCCTAATAACAGATCTAGAACAGACTCTAATACTATCTTAGATTTTTGCCTATGCTTAACACAAACCTGAGAGCTAGTTCAATGGGTGAGGATTGCCTCAATTTCATTAGGAAAATGATGTCCATATCTGTAGTTGATGTGGGATGTCAACCAAGACATAAGCATTAAGGATTACTTTCTGCTTTAGAATCTGTAAATTTCAATGTCAAACTCATTATTTATTTCCTATGGTTGCAGACAGATCCTACTGCAGCTTTGGAAGAATGTATTGTTTCTATACTGATTGCCATAGTAAGGCATTCACCTTCATGTGCTAATGCAGTGCTGAAGTGCGAAAGACTTATTCAGACAATTGTGCAAAGATTTACTGTTGGCAATTTTGAAATTCGATCTTCTGTGATAAAATCTGTAAAACTCTTGAAGGTGAGTGATAATTTTAATTTCATTTTATAGATTGCTTCATATATGTGTTATTTCCTTGTTATGTTTGTTAAATTATTTTTGCATTTGCAGTTAGAGAATCATCACTAATGTTTCATTTGATTTTGGAAACAGGTCTTAGCTCGTTTGGACCGCAAAACTTGTTTAGAGTTTATAAAGAATGGGTACTTCAATGCCATGACTTGGAACTTATATCAACTTCCTTTGTCCATTGACGACTGGCTCAAGTTAGGGAAGGAAAAATGTAAACTCAAGTCTGCACTGACCATCGAACAATTGCGTTTCTGGAGGGTCTGCGTTCGATATGGATATTGTGTGTCTCACTTCTCCCAGATATTCCCTGCCTTGTGTTTTTGGTTGGATCTTCCTTCATTTGAAAAACTTACAAAAAATAATGTTCTGAACGAATCTACTTGCATATCTAGGGAGGCATATCTTGTTTTGGAGTCTTTGGCCGGAAGACTTCCAAATTTATTTTCACAACAGTGTCTAACAAATCAACATCCCGAGTCCACCGATGATGCCGAGTTCTGGCCTTGGAGCTATGTTGGTCCGATGGTTGACTTAGCCATCAAGTGGATTGCAACAAGAAGTGACCCAGAAGTATATAAATTGTTCAAGGGACAGGAAGAAGGGGTGAATCACGTCACTTTAGGGGATCTCTCGGCAACTCCTTTGTTATGGGTGTATGCAGCTGTAACTGACATGCTTTTCAGAGTTCTTGAAAAAGTGACATTGGGGGATGCTATCAGTCTACAGGAAGCTAATGGGCATGTGCCATGGCTTCCAGAATTTGTCCCGAAGATTGGACTTGAATTGATCAATTATTGGCATTTAGGGTTTTCAGTTGCCTCTGGGACAAAATCCGGAAGAGATTCTGGTGATGAATGTTTTCTGAAGGAACTGATTCATTTGAGGCAGAAGGGTGATGTTGAAATGTCATTGGCTTCAACATGTTGTCTAAATGGAATAATCAATGTTATTACTAAAATTGATAATCTGATAAGGTCTGCCAAGACTGGCATTTGTAGTCCCCCAGGCACGGAACAAAGTCTATCGAAAGAAGGAAAAGTGCTTGAGGAAGGCATAGTTAGTAGGTGTTTGGTTGAATTAAGGTCTATGCTTGATGTTTTCACATTTTCAGCTTCTTCAGGGTGGCAGCGAATGCAGTCCATTGAAATATTCGGTAGAGGAGGACCAGCTCCAGGCGTGGGAGTTGGATGGGGTGCCCATAGTGGAGGATTCTGGTCAAAAACATTTTTACCGGTTCAAACAGAGGCTAGATTGCTCGTCTGTTTGCTGCAAATTTTTGAAAATGCATCTAATGATGATCCCGAAACTGAACAAATGACCTTCACCATGCAACGGGTTAACACTGCATTGGGATTATGTTTAACTGCAGGACCTGCGGATATGGTTGTTATAGAGAAGACATTGGATCTATTGTTCCATGTGTCTATTTTGAAGTACCTTGACCTCTGTATACAGAATTATCTCCTTACCAGGAGGGGTAAAGGCTTTGGGTGGCAATATGATGACGACGATTACATGCACTTTAGTTGGATGTTATCATCTCATTTCAGGAGCAGATGGTTATCTATAAGGGTGAAGTCTAAAACCGTGGATGGCAGTAGTTCTTCTGGCGTTAAGGCCACTCCAAATGCCGATGTGCGTTTGGATACGATATATGAAGACTCAGATATGTCTTCTACAACAAGTCCTTGCTGTAATTCTTTGATGGTAGAATGGGCTCGACAAAACCTACCACTTCCGGTCCACTTTTACCTTAGTCCAATCTCAACAATTCCCCATACTAAGCGAGCTGGTCCTCAAAAAGTTGGTAGTGTACATAACACACATGATCCCGCTAATTTACTTGAAGTGGCCAAATGTGGACTTTTCTTTGTTTTAGGCATTGAAACAATGTCCAATCTTCAAGGAACTGGCATTCCTTCTCCTATCCAGCGTGTATCATTGACATGGAAGTTACATTCATTATCTGTCAATTTCCTTGTTGGAATGGAAATACTGGAACAAGATCAGGGCAGGGAAACATTTGAAGCTTTACAGGATCTTTATGGCGAGCTTCTTGATAAGGAGAGGTTTAAACAAAATAAAGAAGCTATTTTGGATGATAAAAAGCATATTGAGTTCCTGAGGTTCAAATCTGATATTCACGAAAGTTACTCGACATTTATTGAAGACCTTGTAGAGCAGTTTTCTTCCATATCTTATGGTGATCTGATTTTTGGACGGCAAGTTTCAGTATATTTACACCGCTGTGTTGAAAGTTCTATTCGACTTGCCACCTGGAATACACTGTCTAATGCTCGTGTTCTTGAACTTTTGCCACCTTTAGAGAAATGTTTTTCTGGCGCTGAAGGATATCTTGAACCTGCAGAGGTAAAACAGTTAATTCTCAGTTATTTTACTATGGAACATTGTCTACGTAGAATATATCTTATGCTTCTGATACCTGTTATTTTTTTAAAATCGAAGATTTAAATGTCATTTGTATGTTGTTATGATTATAATTTATTGAAAATTTGCGTTTAAAGTGTGGTTTAAAACATAGAACATCTGCTACAGAGTATAGTCGACTTTTTTTTTCTTTCTTGTATTGAAGCTAAAATCGGTAAAAGGAAAAAGTTGTTGGGTGAATTTTTTAAGTGTTAAAAGAATTTTATATGCACATCTGGTATCTCAGTTAGATATAGCTGTTGGGTTAGTATTTAAAATTAACTTGAAGAGTATTCTAAGGAGTAAGGATGAACAGAATAATGAAGATCTGGATGACGAAACAATCGTCAATGATTCATAGGCCCAACCACAAATAGAGAAATATGGAAATTGTATCACACCAGAGGTTATAGCCTCTGTACCAGTGATCTGTAGATACCATGTTGAGAGAGAAATAAGTGGGTGACATATGTTGAATATTGTGTTTCAACTAACATAGGAGTATTACAGAATATGGGAGATATTATTCTCATTTTCATAGTATGATACGATATGCCTTTGCAATATTCCTAAACAATAAATACAAAGATCATAATATATTTTCAAAAGTCTCTTTGCACCAAACATGCACATATCGATAGGGTGTATTTTTGTGACATGTTTTTTTGTAGTGAAGAATTCTAAGGCCGTATCTTTCATGTTTTTTGAAGTTCGACACTATCATGAAAGGCTTGTCAAGCAAGTTATCATACAAGGAATGTGAATTGCTCTGTTGTCTGTAACTCTTATTTTTCTTTTCTGTTAATGTTATCTGTAATTTTTAGTTGCAACAATTTGAATCTAATGGTTAGGTAGGTGGATCAATTTTCTTTTCACATTAATATGTTAGAGGGGTCGACCGGCATTATTTAAACTGGCGGTGTATGCAAGTCATTAATTGGATGTACTGCATTTCTATCAAACATTCGTAATGTACTGTTCCACTGCAGGATAATGAAGAGATCTTGGAGGCTTATGCTAAGTCATGGGTTTCTGATGCCCTTGACAGGGCTGAGATTCGAGGATCAGTTTCATATACTATGGCTGTCTATCACCTCTCCTCATTCATATTTAATGCTTGTCCTGTGGATAAGTTATTGCTGCGCAACAGGCTTGTTAGATCTCTCTTGAGAGATTATGCTGGGAAGCAGCAACATGAGGTGAGCATGTTTTGAATGCTTTTTACCTGATGGATGTATGGTTACTTACAGAAATTTCCATTCAAAAATTTGTGCTGCCAAAGACATATCAAGTAAATGTTGTGTGTTTGCGTGTATTTGCCATGGATGAAAGTGGAAGATAAGATTATGATATATCTTATTCGTCCTTATTTAAGAGCTGTGCTATTTGGATACAAAATGAAACATTTTTTGACAATTAGGATGATTAATTACAGTTCAAGTATATGGTTAATTATGTTCAGTAGATGGCTAATGGATATAACAAGGTATCACAACTCATTGACCGTCTACTGAACACAAGTAACGATGATTTTGAATGTTTCACAGTTGATAGATATCATGTATATTTGAACACTTGGAAATCTTGTATATTTGAACACAATTTGGATGATTAATGGAATCACTTATATATGGAAACCTTAAAATCGTGGTTAGTTAATGGTTGTGGATAGTGAATGAGTTGCAATACATTGCTGTATTCACTAGCTATCAACTAAACGTAATTAACCATATCTTTAAACTGTTAATCATCCAATTTTGTCAGATTTGTCAAAATATTATATCACTATTTTAATGAGCAATATTGCATCTGCATATAGTTGCATGATGGTGTAGTTGGCCTTGTGCTGTATGCAACCTTTACTGATAGAATTTTTCTGTTACAGGGAATGTTAATGAACCTCATTTCCCATAACAAGCAATCAACATCTAACATGGATGAGCAGCTGGATGGTCTACTGCATGAAGAGAGCTGGTTGGAGTCCAGGATGAAAGTATTGATTGAGGCATGTGAGGGAAATTCCTCTCTTCTGACCCAGGTAAAGAAGTTGAAGGATGCTGCAGAGAAAAATTCCTTGTGAGGTATACAAGCATGTAAATATAGGTCATACAGAAAGAGTAACAAAGGGTATTAGATTTTGTAAATGGATTCTCTCAGATGGTACTGATTGGAGTGTAGTGACATTTTGTATTCCATGATTGAATGGTTTGGCTATCAAAATTTTGCGAAGCAAGTTCGCAGGCATGCTGATGTATTGTAGGATATTTAAATTTAAAATTAGGATAATCATTTCCTGTAGACCAATTTTTTTTGGAGGGTTTTGGAGAGCTAAGTCTATGTTTTTTGAAATATATTTAACATATTAAAAAAATTGAAATATGATAAATTATCGTATAATATTTCAATCACACTTGAATCATTTTGTGGGGGATGTGTAGCTCACTTGGTTGATCTAAGACATTAAAGATGTTACAATTAACGTACTAACAGTTTATATTAGAAAAAACATGAAAGCCAATTCAGTGATATGATAAAAATGAAGAATAATGAATTGTATTCATCTGCATAAACATATTACTTCATTCTTATAATTAACATATAATTCATTATTCTTCATTTGCGCAGCACATGAAAGCCTTAACTTATTTTTCATTTGCTTATTATGCCAAAAAAAAAATGTTTATGCATAATTATTTCGATTTGGTTTCTATCAAAATTTTCTCAATATTATGAAGGTAATTCAAATGAAAGATAGGAAAGTAACTAATGAGGTCTAAATCCAACTTAGTCAAGGCCTTGTTAAAAATAGTGACAATATTAAAGTTTGTTCCGAAGATATAAACGGTTTTTTTCTCCTCTAAAAAAAGAACTTTATTTTTCAGGACTTCTGAGAGATAGTAAAAATGATAATTTGTTTTTTGTTAACAGAGTTTTATATTTTAGAAACAAAATTTTAAACTAAAATTAAGATACGACAGGGCTACCTAAGTGTGTATACTAGAAAAATTAATTTTCTTTGGATGAAAATTACTTTGAAGAAACCTTTATTTTAAGATTGTAACCTCACTGTTATGAAGATAGTCTAATTATGGTGTTGAGTGATGGTATATATGGGAATGAATCCCTTTTAAACTCTATTCCAACAATCGAGCAATTCTTGTGTGGTCAAAACCACAAATATTATTGGTTTAGGCACACATACAAATAGAAATATGTAAAAAGAGAAAAAATTCAATTTATTGTTATTATTATTAAAAACATTGGTTAATGTGTATTGTTGTGTGTGTGCCTAAATGATTTGGATTTGTGTTTGTGTCCATCTTAGAATTTCTCTCCAACAATCAACGAATCAAACTTCGAACCAAGGCATAATATATAAATATTTTTTCCAAAAACTTATTGCAGTAATTTTTTAGGCTTAACAGTAAGACAGAGGCTTTAGTTTGTGGCCCTTAACAAGATTGAAGGTCAAACATGAAAAATAAAAACTTCAAAACTTCCCATGAACATTATTTTATTGAACATTTGTAAAAAAATAAATATATTTTATTGAACAAAAACTCTATGGAAGCATTCAATAATTCGATACGTATAAGTATATTTAGTCTTTAAATTAGTAGTTAAATGTTTCCTTTTCGAATAAAACTATTTTCTATCATTTAAAATTATAATAACTACTAAATATTAATCATCAAGTTTCACGAAATAAAAGTTATTTTTTTTCTTTTAAATTTTACCACCCAAAATAGTGAATATCGAATATTTTTAAGATAAATTGTATACATTTAGTATGATGCTTGTAAGCAATGAAATAATATTTTTTTTTCCCAATGAAATAATCTCATAATATAAAATTCGACAAGTACTTATTTTGTTCATAGAAATATTCGTTAATTTATTAGTTTAGAAATCAAATGCACCGACACACTTTAATTTGTGAATGTATCATAAAACTGTCTTTTATTTATCATACTCAATTTTTTGGGTCAGACCTTTGTAGGAAATCCTTTCCAAGCCATTGACAACCTTTTTTCTTAATGACAAATGTGAGAATATTAATTATTATATTAGTATTTTCTTCAGAATTCGAACCCTAAACTTTCGACTCCTTAAATTCCTTAGCTCAATCAAGTGAGCTACCCCCTTAACGGATTAATACCAATTGATCTTAAGTATCCAAATACATGTGAAATTCTTCCTTATAAAGCTAGTTCTTCAAGGGTGGAGTTCTACACCTGAATCCCAAAATTGCCGTGAAGGAGAGTGGTAGTGTCAATGCACCTGTTATGCGATTTTGCTTTGATTAATTGATAAGGTTTGTACGTGCATAAACTAGAAAGTTTTGCTTAGTTACAAACTTTTTGGCATATTATTTAGGTTCAACGAAAATATATTTTATATTTTTTTTTGACAAGAAAATATATTTTATATTATTTATTTATATTTAAAATAGACATTATTTAATAATTTTCTCTTTCTACATTTTCTCAGTTTTGTATGTGTGTTTAAATAGTGTCAAAATGTATGTGATCCAGCAAATATTTTCCCGTATAAACTGCTCTTTTCAGTATACCTATTTTACTTTTCATAATCATTTATAGATTCGTACTATATTTTGGCTAAACACATTTTGTTTTTCTTCTTTGAGATATAATTGTATATAGATTGGTATTATATTTTGGATTGGCATATCTTTATATTGAACACTTTGTTTTTTTGACTGGATATTGTACATCTTGGAATATCTTTTTATTTTAAAATGCTAGTACCTAACTTCGTCATTCAATTTGTGCAACTGATAATTGAAAGATGACAATTTGAGTTGGGCTATGAAACATTATTTGCGTATAGAAGATTGTTGTAAACATTTAGTAGAGAAAGTTTATGGTTCAGTCAGCTTAAAAAAACACTTAAATGATTTCTTTTTTTTGGAACAAACTTAAATAATTTCTTAAAAAAACACTTTAATAATTTCTTTAACTAAAACCAAGAGAAAACTCCACTCCATCTAATTGTCTTTTTGTTGCTCTTGAAATCACGTTTTCGTATTTCTTTTTTATTTTAAGGTGATTTACGTTAAACATTAGGTATCATTTTTATTTTCTTTTATTTCTAGAAAATTCAAAAACAATATTTAAATTACTAGTCTAAACAACAATTTTTGCAAAGGAAGGGAATTCAATTACTAACGCAAACACACACTTAGAAAATCTCTTGTACTCTTACAACATCAAACATTTCATACATAAAATATTAATATAAGTCTAACCATCATTAAACTTGTCTCATAACATAAATAGAACCTCCACCCTAGAGGTAATTAGAAGAAACCGATACAAATTAGCTATATTTATAATAATTTATTTAAAACTAGGTGACACCTAAATTACTTGCTCGATTTTGCTCCAAATCTTCATTGATGTCATAGCTCTTTCATTCCTGCACACATGAGCATACAAAAGAAATTAACCAGAATACTATAGTCTTGGAATATGAATGAAAATAACAAGTATTAATTAATTCTTTTCTTACAATGTTTCTTTTAGTTGCAGAAATTGAACTGGTTGGCGAATTTGTATGTACCTGGCCCACTGTGATAAAGTTGTGTAATACAAGTTAGTTTAGGACTGTCATAATAATTAATCTTTAAAATAAATTCAAGAAATAAAATACCAAAGCAGTGCTATATATATATATATATATATATATATATATATATATATATATATATATATATATATATATATATATATATACGAGTTTTGCTAAAAGCCACCCATGAAAGTGTCTTTTAGCAACCCACATCTCAAGGTGTGATTTCCACTTTTTAGTTATAACTTTGTTAAAAGACATCTTCATAAAAATTAGTTGGTGTCTTTTAGCAAATGTTCATTGAATAACTTGTTAAAAGACAACTTTATAAAAGATATCTTCTAGCAAAACCATATATATATATGTCAATTGATGAGGTGATGAATTTTGACGGGGACGAATAAATTAGGCCGGAACCGTGCGTTCGTCAGTTAATAGCATAAAATTAGGCTGACATTATTGAACATGTGTATTTTCCCAATCCGGAAGAAATTTTAGTTAAGCAATTAAAGAGTGAAGTGCATCAAACATAACCAAAGTGTTTGCTAAATAAAACATTTAAAACATGTGTATACTCCTATGCTGTAAAATGGAAATAGGTTAGGCGTTGCTTGATCTAAAATGGAAATGGTTACTTTAATTAGACTTTTTTCTTACTAACATATTAATTAGATATTTATTCATTAAATATAAATTAAATCATCATATCAAATATGTTCATTTCTTTTAAAAAATTGAGATGATTTCTACTCACTAGCATACATATGTTTTTAAGAATTTGAATAGAAATGTCGTAAATTTAGTGAGATTATTAAAATGTCTTGTTAAATTTTGAAATAAAACTTAATCTCTTTGATTTACGAGTCTCATTTTCAAAAAAGTGGCTCACATTATGCGAAGTCGTTGATTTTTTTTCGAACAAATTAGCTAAGCTTGATCTAACTTAGTTCTACCCTATGTAGAGTATCGTTTTTGAATGAAGTTTTGATTCAAAAGTTATGTTTATACTAACTAAAAATATTGTTCAATTAAAATCTAAGATCGTTTAGCTCTACTACTTATCGAGAAAGTTAGATATGCAAACACTGGTCTCATGTAAGAGTCGGAGGTAAGAGATAACTGCTCATATAGGAAAACAAGTCTCATCCCACCCCATGACCAGCTGTCCAACTCGTCCATATCTTGCAGCGCAAGCAACCAGAGAAGATTAATATTTTTGCTGTTCTTGCCGGAAAAAATGGTCCAGCCAAGCAAGAGCAACAAAAACGCCTTAATGCATGCCAACCTAACCAGAGCTCGCTCGTGTTCCTCCTCCTTTGTGTCAATCTCAACCAGCTGATTACACCTATTCAAGAGCTCCTTGTAACGCCTCTTCAGCACACCAAAACTGACGTGAGAACCACCCTGTTTTGTCAGCTCCTTAGCGGCATCCTCTTCTGTAAACAGTAGGTCTGCCTGCATCATCTCTAGCCCCTCCTCACGGGTTAACTCTCTATCAGGAAGGAGCCTCCCAGTGATGGGAATGCCTAAGAGACACGCCACATCATCTAGTGTGATGGTCATCTCTCTAACAGGTAGGTGGAAGTTGCTGGTCTCCCCATGCCATCTCTTGGTCATCGCACAAACGAACCCGTGAGATATGTTCTCGTATCCACTACTCAGGAGGGGAGTAAGACCGGACATATTCACTTCTGACCAAAACCACTCATTTTCTTCCCCGGGCATAGGCAATGTCAAGTTTTTAATGCTCAGCTTCTTCCCGTGCGATATACCTTTCACCCTATGTTTTCTTCGAAACTGAAATACAAAAACAAAACACAACAAACAACACCATTACATAAATAATAAGTAAAACATACATTAATTACATGCTAACATTAAATAAATAAGTAAAATAATAATTGAAATAAGTTGTATAAATAGTAAAAGAAATAAAATAAACATTGAATTATACTTACATCGGCATCGACCCATATCCTGCATGCCACATGTCCACCAAAGTGAGGTAGAAGCATGAGGTCAGAAGGCCCCCCTGCATAGTCGTCTGGGCCGGCCTCGTACACCACCCTCGGCACCCCCTGAAAACATGCCGGAGGTTCCTCAACAACAGCCTCCTCATGCTGCTGAGGTTCCTCAACAACAGGCTCCTCATGATGATACTAGTATTGATGCTGCTGATAAGCATCAAACTGATACTGGTGAGGTTGAGGGTCCTGAAACTGATACTCATGACCCTGCGGGTGCTCATACACCTGATACTGCGTTGGGTCCACCGTCTGGGATGGATCCGTATGCGACGTTGACCCTCCCGCAACATCAACTCTAGCAATTCTCGTTCCCCCACCTCTCCCTTGACCAGCCATAGGAGGGCGTGATGCTTCTTTCTCCCTCCTTGCACTACTAGTAGGGGCAATCCTCCCTGCCCTAAGTTTGTCAGTCCTATCCCAAGGCGGCTCAGGCTGCTCAGACGGTATCTGAAATGTATTCCTCCGAGGCATATTTGCACAATATTTAACAAAACACAAATTCATTGATACAATTTCACACGAACATTGTGACCTTTTCAACAATTCAACAACAACACTAAAATTCCAACAATGGCATTTCAATCCGTAAACTACCACATTGCAGTCAAACATATTATAATCAAAATTAAGAAACCATATGCTAACTAATTTCATAAGTCACAATCCAAAAAAAAACAAAACAATTACCATTGAGACATTTTACCAAACACATGGTGTGCAATTTTCAAACAACTACGTAATCTAACAATTTGTAAACCCTAAACTACCATATTGTACTCTAAACAACTTCTAAACAACAATTCCTAAGTTAATTCATCACTAACAATCATCAAAACTAACATGCAAGCAAAATTTATAAAACCCTAAAAAGGTTATATTTCTTCAAAAAAACAAAAATTTCTACAAGTTAAATGCAATTAAGTAGGGTAATCATCACTTACTTGATAATATGGGATAAATTGGCTTTGAATGACGCAAGAATGGTGAAAATCGCACTTGGAGGGAAAAATTTCGTGTTTGGTAAAGTTGGAGAAATGAGGAAATGTGTTTCTGTCTTGCGCGTATATGACTTAAGTAACGTTGCGCTACTTAAGTAACGCACAAAACACATCTTGCGCAAGTTAAGGTGCGCTGCGCTACTTAACATGCGCAAGGGCATTTTTGGCATGGCTGCAGAGCGCGAGTGTTTTGTGTTGGGGGAAGAGCAGAATTCAACGATGTATGTGGTCTTTATTGTAGACCACATACGTCATTTAATAAATGAATGTAAAAGATAGATTTTTGCTCATAATAGTGACCGAAGGTTGTATGAGTGACATAGAAAACATTATACTAAGAGTTGCAATCAATGTCAACAATAACACCTTAACTATATCTTAAGAGTCGTGGTTAGATTACATACTACAAAATAGTTGCACAAATGATAGGACTTCGAAGTGTCCATCAATGTTTGTTAGAATATTGAACCTGCATGTTTTGTTATAACATGAAAAATTAAAACTACATTAATATACTAATCTTTCATTAACAATACCATAGTATTATAATAAAATCTTAGCTATGGATAAAAAATACAAGAATTTTCTCACCTCTGACTCGTAATCATGACTTGTCCTTCAAACTTCTTCAATCAACCATCAAATTGCTTGTCTTTAAACTTAAGTTCTTTAACTTGTAACTTTCGGTTTCTTCTCTTTTGATTTATGCTCTTCACTTGGCAGCTAGTACCAATGTTAGAACCCTCACTATGACCAGTAGCATTATCGATTTCAATAACAAGATTATATGTAACAACATTGTTTGAACCACCACTATGATTATTGGCATTGTCGAATTCAATAACAAGGTTATACGTAGCCTCTATGTTTGAACCACCACTAGAATGTGTCTGACGATAAACACTAGTTAAAATTTGCACTTGCAGGGTATGCACCTATAGACCCTCAAATTTTAAAATTTACGTAAATAATAACACCCATTTAGTTGATCTTGAACACCCGTGACGAATAATTTAGTTTATTGGAATACAACTATATACAAATATTGTTACAAAATAACTTGAATTTTTGACATTTATTTATTTTTCTTTTCTAAAATGAGTTTTTTGTTAAAAAAAATAGAGATGTAATGATAATCATAAATAATTTGGTCCATTAGATCTATTTGGTTGATCAGCCAGTGTGTCTCACCCACGTTCCTCATCATCAATCAAAATCTCCCTCTGATCACAAAAAATCGAAAACCACAGCACAGGTACGTCATTTTCTCTTCCGATCCAATTCTTCGTTTCTCGATTTCACTGTTTTGCCAAATCTCAGTATGATACTAATTTACACTCCGATCTCTTAACTGCTATCTATAATCAAACCATACCTCCTTCAATTTTTGTAGATTATTGCTTCTGATTCTTTTATTTTATGCTAATTCCATTGTTTCTCAGTTCAATTCGATCATTTGTTTGTAATCTCGATGGATTAAGTTAGATTAAGAGTACACATGAGTTCAATTTTGAGTTTCGATTCACTGTGAAGACTGTTAGATTTGAATTTTTACTCATTCATGCGTGATTTTGATTTTGAGGCATTAGGTTCAAAATTTTACACTAAGTTTTAACCAATCAGATCAATTTTTTTTTATTTTTTATTGCGTTTCTCAAATTTTCAATCAAACACACGAGATTTGAAAATTACTGTGATGACGCGTGAAGAACTGCTTTATGGTTAAGAGTATATTCTTTTTTCACTGTACTTGATTTTAATCAGTTGGATCCAAATATGATTTATAATAGAAAATTGTGGAACCCACTTGGTGGGATAAGGCTTGGTTGTTGTTGTATTTTTTGTTGTTCCCGCTGTCTTAATTATTGATGGAATTTGTGCTGCTTTAGTTTCTCATTTGTATTTTTTTATTGTTTGAAGTTCTAAGATGGGTGTGGCTCAGAATGCTAGCGACAATGACGACGGCACCTTGGAGATTGGAATGGGTACGTGTCTTATTGGTTTATGTGGCTTGTTAATTTTCTACTGCATTATGATACCCTGTGGGTGTGTGTGTATATAGCCATTGATAAATCAATAAAAGACATTTAAATGCTTGCTATTATGTATAAAAAAACAAATTTTGCATTCAAGACGTCTTGATTTTTCAATCTGCATTGATAACTTATGGTATTCGTTCTGTTGTTATTTAGTTTATCCTAAATTATGTCTGTTTGTTTTCAATGTCACAGAATACAGGACTGTGTCTGGTGTCGCCGGACCATTGGTCATTCTTGAGAAAGTTAAGGTAACGATACTGACAGTCTGCTTGCTGGTATTCTTATTGAATGTTCTGATATTATTATTTTTCTTAGTGTGACTAAATTTTACGTTGGTCAACTGCATCAGGGACCCAAATATCAAGAGATTGTCAATATTCGTTTAGGCGATGGAACTACCCGGCGTGGACAAGTTCTCGAGGTTGATGGCGAAAAGGCTGTTGTTCAGGTGAGCGCCTTCAGCATGCATAACCATCATCTGTACTTGCCTCCTATCTTTTGAGTTAATTAAGATTTCTATGTTTGTTTTTAATGCATAATAATAACCAAAATGTTCCGAGCTTCTGAGTAGTATTCTTAAACAACGTACCTCCATCGTTATCTGCTTTATTCACGTAGCTGCATTTTTTTTCTTTCTTTCTAGCTTTTCACTGCCTAGTTTTATTACTCTGCTAAGACCGTTAACGTCATTTTATAGTTTACTGACTCTACAAAAACTATTGATCAGGTATTTGAAGGTACATCTGGGATTGACAATAAATTTACAACCGTACAGTTTACTGGAGAGGTATATGCTCTTACTGATACAATTCTCTCACTCTACATTCAACAGTTCATGTAGTATAATGAATGCAAATTTTATCGATTTTTGCCCATAAAAATATATGCTGTTTATTGTCTTATCTCAATGAAATTTGGATTATGCAGGACCTAAATAATGCATTAACTGTTAATTTGTGAGCTATATTTTGCTTTGTCAATAGAAAACACATAATTGAGCCAATAGTTGGCTATCCTTTTAAACTGCTACATACTAAACCGTCCCAGATAATGATAAAGAAGATAAATCCAATTGTAACTATCCCCTAAGCATGCCAAAGCTGCTGTTATCCCTCTTCAGACTGTGTTGCATGTCATCTTGATTAATGGATAAATTTTGCATCATGCATTTGTTTTTTGCATTTTAACTTGAAATTTTGTAGTGGAGAATGAGTACTTCGATTTCGTGATATTATACATGTAAACCTAGAAACTGTGGAAACTGGAAGCTAAATTCTGCTTAGAAAAAAGGGGAGAAATTTTGTCGAATTGAAATTCTAGTAATCACATGGTTCACTCCTGATTACTATTCTATTAATTTGTTCTGGAGGGGGAATTTCTCAGGTGATCAACCTCACGAGATTTAACCCATCCTCCGTTCCTCTGCAATTTAGCCAAGTATTGGCTATTGAAATAAAAGTTCTTCCTTTAAATTGGTTTTGCTTGGCTTTCTTTAACATTTTGCTTTTACTATAGTGGAGTCAGTTCATTCCACCTCTGACTTCCTCTGTCCCTCTCTTGCTTATATCCGTAGGTGTTAAAAACTCCTGTATCACTGGACATGCTTGGGCGGATATTTAACGGTTCTGGAAAACCAATTGATAATGGTCCGCCAATTTTACCCGAGGCTTATTTGGATATATCAGGTATTTAGCTTCTGCTGTGCACTACTACTGCATGTTTGTTTATGTCTGGTTTTTTTACTTCTAAATTCTAATATATTTCTAATTATTCAGGAAGTTCCATCAACCCTAGTGAGAGAACCTATCCTGAGGAAATGATACAGACTGGAATATCTACAATCGATGTCATGAATTCTATTGCTAGAGGTCAAAAGATCCCTCTATTTTCAGCTGCCGGTCTCCCCCATAATGAAATTGCTGCACAGATTTGTCGTCAGGCTGGCTTAGTCAAGCGACTAGAGAAGTCTGATGATCTTCTTGAGGTATAGATAAATTACTAAATTGCACTTTATTAAATATGTTAAATGCTCTTGAATTGTACTTGATAAAAAAAATGCTCTTGAATTGTACGACTTTTGGAAATCGATTGTGATCTGTGTTTCATTTGGATTTTCCTTATTGATGATGGATAAGAAAAGAAATATTATAAGATAGGAAAGGGGAATAAAAAATGCGATAAGGTTACAGCGCTGAAGGAAGATTAAAAGTAAAACCACCTTTACAAAAGTAGTCAAACCATAAAACAAGCACAATGCAATATGATAACATAAAGCAAACTCAAAGTACATATCTATTATCAATACCCTTTATTCCTATTGACATATTAATCATTATCACTATAGTATTTCCGACAACTCTTGTGAAGAAACTGAGAGGAATAATTTAAAGTATCCTCACTTGTGATATTGCTTATAGATATACATTTTGCTTCTTATTGCCTTAGATTAAGAGGTCTATTTTTGCATACCTCTGTTGTCAAACGCGGCCGCTCCCGGCGCGGCCAAAAATGGATTGCCGCGTCACAACGCCACCGCGCTGCGCGTTTGTGGAAAGCGGGTTTCGCGGCTGCTTTTGGTGGAGCGAGGTGGCCAAAAAGCGGGTTAACACGGGCGCGGTTAACACGGGCGCTATTCGGGTCAACAAAAAAATCTCATCAGAAACCACAAAATCTCATCTCTGTTCTCTGTTAATCGTCCTTTTTTAACAGTCGAAATGAAGAAGGGGAAGAAGTGAAAGACTGATTAGAGAGATCTAGGAATAAATTCGATCAAGATGAAGATGATCTGGGAATAAATCTCATCCGTTCTCTGCTCTCTCTTCATCATCCTTTTTTTACAGTCAAAGTTAGATCTGCCAAAAAGTGTGGCGGCTGGGAGAGAGAAAGACAGTAGGGTAACTAGGGTTAGTGTATTGTATTCTTGATTGGATTGGGTCATTGGGCTAGGCCCGATGACATTAGCTTACAGATTTTAAATAAGTAAATAACAATGGTAAATAACAATGGTATTAATACTAAATGTGAATACAAAATAAAATTTTCATTTATACTAATAAATTAATAAATATATTTGTTAAAAAATAATAATAAATATATGCTTCATTTATATTAATATTAATCATTAAATACATTTTATAATAGTTTTTAATACTAAAAAATTAATCATATTTAATTTTTCATCTATATTAATACTAAATATATTTTTTTCATACTCTTTTAGTCCTTAATTAATAATATAATTAATAGTTTTAGTGTCCGCGTCATGAAATAGCGCCCGCCACGCGCCCGCATACCGCTCCGCGTCAATTTTTGGGGTGGCCGTGCCGCTTTTCCGCTTTAACAACAGAGTTGCATAGTGATTTACTTAAATTTATTACTTCCATACTTTATGTAATATAAGTAAGGTGGTTTTTCTTACAAATCTTGATTTATGCAGGGAGGAGGAGAAGACGACAATTTTGCCATTGTTTTTGCAGCTATGGGAGTTAACATGGAGACTGCACAGTTTTTCAAGCGTGACTTTGAGGAGAATGGCTCAATGGAGAGAGTGACCCTTTTCCTTAATTTGGTAATCTTTAAAATCTGTATTCACATGTTCTTTAATCCCTCCTTATTCTGGTAATTTTGGTTTCATATTTTTGAATTTTTCCTTTCCAGTATTGATGGTTGAATGGCTTACAAGTTAAATAAAATAAATGTCTCATAATGCTTGGAACTAACTTACAGTACAGTCTTTGTTTGATTCTTCGTTTTTCTTTGGGGATTGGGGAACTAACATAAAATTATTACATTTTGTTCTCTGTATTTAAATCTAACATATTCATCAATAGATATATATGTAGAGGTAATATGTCCATCTTTAATGTAGAACTAGTATTTGGCACGTTAACCAAAACCAAACACATGTGAAGTGTTGGGAAAAATAAGTAAAATTTTCTAGAAACGTTAAATGGTAGTTTTTGTTATAAAAATTATGCATGACTTCAGTATTTTGTTTAATGGATCAACCAACATTTTGTTTTTGAGGAACACAAAGTGATACATTAATAATTATGTTTTTCCCCCTTATTAAAAAAATTATAACGAGATATCCACCAATAATTTTTATTTCTTAACCTGTTTCTTACATGTCTGTACAATTGCTATTGGGATTTACTGTAGGCAAATGATCCTACAATTGAACGTATTATCACTCCTCGTATTGCTCTTACTACTGCTGAATATCTGGCTTATGAATGTGGCAAGCATGTTCTCGTGATACTCACAGATATGAGTTCTTATGCTGATGCTCTTCGTGAGGTAATGTACCAACTGTAATTTATTAGAAAAAATAATCATTGAATTGAAAAAAGAGATTCGAATAACCTTTTACTGCTTTTACCATTCTCCTGTATTTTTTTTAGAGGATTAAAATTTCATACTTCTAAGTATTACACATATTCTTGTAGTATGATAAGTAACCAACAAATATTTAGTTTCTTCTCAAACAATTTGCGCGACACAAGCTATTAATCACTTCTTGTTCTTGATCCTACAGGTATCTGCTGCCAGAGAAGAGGTGCCAGGAAGACGTGGTTATCCTGGTTATATGTATACAGATCTTGCAACAATTTATGAACGTGCTGGAAGAATTGAGGGGCGTAAAGGCTCAATTACCCAAATTCCAATTCTAACCATGCCAAATGATGGTAATGAAGTAATGAATTTTGTCTTCTGTTTTGGATAAAAGGTTCTCAAATCTCAATGCTGAATGATCACGTTTCTTGTACTTCTGTTGTATAGATATTACACATCCAACTCCTGATCTTACTGGATATATTACGGAGGGGCAGATATACATCGATAGGCAGTTGCATAATAGACAGGTGGGTCATGTTGAAGCTTTCTGCTGTGATGAATGCCATAAACCATGTTGGATTAGTTACTGCATTATTACGAGAGAATTTGGTGCAGAGTGCATCATAATATTTAATATAATTCAATTTGATATATTAAATATAAAAGCAGTTAATTGTTGGCTTGTGTTATATAATGGGATTCGGTATTCTCTTTGAAAATTTTGGTCCGTTCTTCAACTTTTCAATTCTCTTTCTTTTCTTGGCTTTAACAAATAGTTTAAAATGTTTTGATTTAAATTTTCATTGATACATCAAAGTTGAATGCCATGAAATATATGACCCCTGATGAATTGTATGAGATTGGTATACAATCAGTCTAAGCGACCTGGTAAACATTCTAAGTGTTATTTTTTTCTTTCTTTTCCGAGCAGATATACCCACCAATCAATGTTCTTCCATCACTATCTCGGTTGATGAAGGTAAAGTTAATCTTGTTTGATTTCAAAGTTCTGTCAAGTGGTAAACATGTGTTTCTTAATCAAAATGTGTTTGGTTCACACTCTAATGATGTGTCATTGGTATTTGGTCACCACTGCAGAGTGCTATTGGGGAGGGAATGACTAGAAAGGATCATTCTGATGTTTCCAACCAGGTTTGTTCTTGTTTTTCACTGTATTTTTTTATTTTTTTACCATGTAGTTTTTTTTTGTGTGTGTAAACTATCTTTATTGGTGTTATTTTATTTCTGTTCAGCTCTATGCAAATTATGCCATTGGAAAGGATGTCCAGGCAATGAAAGCCGTCGTAGGAGAAGAAGCACTTTCATCTGAGGACCTGGTACCTACTAATTTTCTCTCTAGAGATATTTTGTTCGATCAAGTGAAATTGTTCTTGAAGTGGTAGTAATGAAACTTATTTCCTCCCATTTTATTGACAGTTGTATCTGGAATTTCTGGACAAGTTTGAGAGGAAGTTTGTTGCCCAGGGAGCCTATGACACCCGCAATATATTCCAGTCTCTAGATCTTGCATGGACTTTACTCCGGATTTTCCCTCGTGAACTTCTTCATCGTATACCAGCCAAGACTCTTGACCAGTTTTACAGCCGAGATGCTGGTAATTGATGATCAGACAAGTTCGCATACAACCTTGGTCTCCTGCTCAATCAGCGCCTAATGTCATGGGCAATTGATTTGTTTATTTGCTTTCTCGCCTAAAGTCTGCATTTGTTCTATCCATCATAAATATAATAAAGGTTTAGTCTGTTTTGAATGCCTCATATTTCGAGCCTGTTCAGTTAGTCCGAACGAAGACCCCGTAGATGTTGTGATTCTTATGCCATTTTTTACTTTTGGTTGGGCAAAATATTACTTGTGTTACACACAGTTTGGGATGGTTGAAATTTGTGGACTACTTTCCCAGTGTATGTTTGCTTGTTTCATAATCCTTATTCATCCTGTAATTTCATTATTTAGGATATTTGTAATAAGGATAGTCGTCACTTAGACACTTGATGTATTTATCTGTTCGTTCTATACTATTTATTAATAATTGAAACAAGCTTTTTTTGTATGGGGAATCTGGCAACATTGGCTTTTGTTTTGTAGGACCAAGCTCCAATTGTTATTTTGTTTGGTATCCATAATTCTTTCTCTGCATGATGCTTCGGTACTTGACTGCTTGATGAGTGCAGTTATTTCACGTGGTGCAGGAAGCTTATAGACTATCGTGAGCATGCTTACCCACATGATGCCATTATATGGGACGATTCATCTCTACCTACGAGCGAGCTTGAGTCTCTCTGCCTTGGCAGGCTCAATTGCCACAAATCTGAGAGCTTCTTTTCCCATCCTGTGATTTTTAAAAACACCCCTTCTGAATCTATCCACATGAATGTGATTTTTTAGAAAATCCGTGGGAAGGGGCTAAAAAGTAACTCGTTTATATAGTACTGCTAGATCAACAAGGCATAAGTAAATAGAATTATTGACGACAATATGGAAATAAAAGTAATATAATATGAACTCTCTAAACCTACTTTTGAATAAATACTTTGAAAAGGACATCCTATGAAAAAATAGATTCACAAGCCTGAACGAAATTCATGAGAACTATGGAAGAAAACACTCTAGCAGTCAAAGTCTCAACCAATTTCAAGTTAGGAAATTTTTTTCCCGCTTAATTCCATTAGTGCCCTACCGTCAGTCTTGGCTGGTATCCATTCATCTTCAGCTTACAAGAGTCTATTGCAATTGGGACACTTAAACATGAATCTAGTAAGTTTCAGCTTATCCTCTCTAATTCTCAGAGAAAATGAAAGATTCTATTTAGGAAATAAAACATAACTTGGAAGTTACGATTCATTAATTTGATTTATTTTTAAAAAGATTTGAGTTTTTGCAAACAAGATTATTATTATTATTAAATTTTTTTTATTTTTTATGTTTGAGGCATATGAGAAAGTGATTTAATAAAAACACACTAATTGGTTCTTGTAAAAATATTGTAAAAAGATTTGATTTATTTTTAAGGATATAAGATGAACAGAAGATGTGATATTTTTTTTTAATACAAAACAAGATTTGAGTTTTTTTTACGGGCAAAAGATTTGATTAGTACTATTTATTTTCTCTATATAAGGAGGATCAATGTTGTTTTGTTTTACAGCATGATAAGTATCCTAACTAATAATTAGTACCGCTTTGCTTTCATCAAAACTTTGTTCACTCTTTTCCTTCTACTTGTCTGCGTACTGCATCATACATGGCTTCTTCAAAACACTATTTTCCTCATGGTTCTCATTTTCAAGGAGAAAATAAAAAGATGAAGTTGGAACATTCTTCTCGAAAGCCAACAACAAAAACCGTTTCTGCCACTAGTGATCATCAACGCCCACAAAACACTTTTGACAGAGAAAACTCAAAGGATGATGGTGGTTGCAAGAAGATGATCAAGAATGATGGTGCAAGTGCAAAAGAGGTTATCAAGAAAGTGAAGAAACCAATGGAACCATACAAGAGGAGGCAATGTTGGGTGATTGTGAGCAGGATGATTGAAGGAAGAGATGGATGGGCTTTCAAGCAACCTCTCGACATCAAGTTTTTGAAGGGTTTAGAGAGCGAGTCAAAGGTGAAGTCAATGCCAAGGAGTTTAAAGGATATTGAGGCCAAGTTGAAGTTATATTCAACACCGGACGAGTTTGCTGAGGATATGAGGTTTGTATTCTCTCATGGATTGCTTTACCCTTGGAAGGATGAGGTTCACAAAATTGCTACGAGGTTCAGTAATGTTTTTGAGAACAAGTGGAAAGATTTGAAGGCGGAGTGGGCAGCAGAGTTGAAACTCGAAGAAAGGAAACTGAAAAAGATGAATAAGAAGAGGAGAAAGGAACATGAGAGTTTATGATATTAACCACTTTCTATAATCGTGATCATGTAGCAAACAAGTCTATTTTCCATTTGTTGCTTCTTCTTGTCAACTTAGTTTATGTCAGTTTAATTTATTTTTTTATGCACCAAAAAGATATTAGCGTTGATACTTTATCCATTCAATTTGTCTTGTTCTATTTTGCCATTGTTCTAAATTCTCTGTCTTCTGATTTTCTTTCAATTATCTTGCACTTCAATCAACGTGTGGTATGGTTTCATTATCTATCTATTATACAAAAACTTGCTATATTTCTCTTTTTCTCTCCAAATGATTGAAATTTAGTTATCTGATACTTGATTATCGAACCTAAAATATAAACTCTGACACTTTATTTATTTTTTTCCTCGAACAACACCAGTAGCAATATTTGAGAATCAGTAATTATATTGAATCTCCTTTTTCTATTGGCTTGCTTATTGCTATTGAGTGTCTTAGCCAATTTCCCTTAAATCCCTTGGTTGCATGATTCACTCCTCAACCTTGTGGTCTTTGGTTCGAGACATCTTAAAAAAAGGGATCTTTCTTTTTTATTATGGAAATCCTCAACCATATGTTGAGGTTGGGGGGGGGGGGGGGGGGGGGGGGGGGGCGGTTTCACCGCCCGGCGACCCCGGGCGGTCGTCCAGGCTCGATCGATGATTTTTGGATATTAGATCAAACTCAAAAGCCCATTAACACACTTACAAAAAAAAATTTGGGCAAAATCTGAAAATTCTCACACGCAAATAGATTTCGGAAAAGACATTTACCTCCTAATTTTATTTAGCACACTATTGACGAATTCGTCTCTCTTATTTTAACGGGTGAATTATTCAAATTGACCCTGTAATATACATTATGTCTGAAAAATGATCCTGTAAAATACAAAACATATATTCTAACATTGTAACTTGAATATCTTCTTATTTTTGACCACTCTATAATATACACGTAGTCTAAAAATGTGTCCTATAAATTGAATTTTTTCACTATTTTTTTCATACATGTTTAGCACGTTAAAATATAGCTTTACATAAAAAATTAAATTTCTTCGACCAAGGATAAATTAATTATGAATTTTTATTCCCTCATAATTATGAATTTCTTAAACAATTTATAATTAATTTGTATCTCGTTTAAAAACTATAAAATTTCATTGTGAAGGTTCTTATCATGTTCTAGTCATGCCTACAAAATTAGGGAACTAAATTTGATTTGTGAGTATACGCTTACGCGGAACAAAATTTCAATTTTGCACGATTTGGTTGAAAAATCAAAATAAATTTAAACGACATCGAAATGCTATGAAACTTTACAGATCCTTTTTATGTATCTTTATATATGTCTCTGCAAATAATGAGCTCAAAATTCAATTTATAGGTCGAGATTTCTGTTGTTTTGTTTTTTTAGTTTTTGACACTTCAAAAATTCAAAATTAATTTGTCGTTTGTCGATTTTTTTTTTTGTAAAGCCATATTTTAACGTTCTTAACTCGCCTCTAAGAAATCATGAAAAAATTCAATCTTTTGGTTGCTTGTTTGGACTTCGCGTATATTACAGGATTATAAATAATAAAAATCTCAAATTACATGGTCAGAATACATGTTATTTAATTACATCGTCAATTTTCAAACTTACGTATATTACATTGTAAATTTTAATTAATAACCCTATTTTAAATTGTACTTTTGTTAACAAAATGAGAAACCTTTTTTATTTCGATTTATGACTATTTTCAAACTTACGTATATTACATTGTAAATGTTAATTAATAACCCTATTTTAAATTGTACTTTTGTTAACAAAATGAGAAACCTTTTTTATTTCGATTTATGACTGTTTACATATTATGTCACATGTGAATTTGCGAACTTTTTTTTGCCCGGGCTCCATAAATTTCCTGGCTTCGCCACTGGTTCAAGGTATGAATTGAAACTTTAATTATGAAACTTTAAAAAATTTGGATAATTTTTTTATTTATAAAAATTTAACATATATAAAGAAATAATTTTTTTTTTGAAAGGATATAAAAAAATATTTTGATGTTAAGAATTAATGTAGAACCAAATCTTTTTGTCTTTCTATAATCTTCTGTGGACTAACTTAAATATTCTATCCTTCAAAAAAAAAAAACTTAAATCTTCTAAAGATTTTAGGAGTAAAATTTAAATAAAATCTCAATCCATTTGTTTGAAGTAATTTGATAAATTTTCTAAAGATTTTAGGAGTAAATTTAAATAAAATCTCAATCCGTTTGTTTGAACTAATTTGAATTAGATTGAGACCTTTGTATTGCGCAGGGAACTTTTATGGTTTATTATATTTGCGAGTGATTAATGCAACAGATCAATGATGAGTATGAGAAATTGCATAAAACAATTATATGAAACAAACGAAATTGAAACGCAAGAAAGAAAGACAAAAAAGATGAATACAAGAATTTGGTAACCCATTTTTTAGTAGAAATCCTACATCTAGGGGACAAGATCTGACTTGAAGCTCACTATATGATTGAAGAAATTACAATGATCACCCATCAAGATTCATTGTGAACCTTGATTTGATCCAGCAAATTCACCTCTTTGGATGATTTCCAAATTCCATGCATGCTTTCCCTCTCCTCTAAATGACCATTATTCTAATTTTTCAACTTCATTCAACACCCAGAACTATTCATAATTGGCTTTATATAGATAGCCAAATACAAAGGATCTAGTTAGTTGTAACAAACTAACTAACAAGAGCTGTTAGCTTTGATTGCAAGCAACTGACATCGGGTGGAGTAGAACGATATTAGCTGTTAACCGAAGTATCATAGATCAACAAATCTGCACCTTGGTATGAGGAGAATGGCTCCTAATGACCATTCATCAACAATAATCCTAAGCAAATCCAGGTAATGTCTGAATTTGCTGAGATTGATAGTTTTGTGGTTCATACTATTCTATGGTTCATATATATCTTATTAAAGTAAAATAAATAAACTATTAAAAAATATTTTGATGTCTAAGTGGGTCTCACATGTATTGTAAATATCACATTCCAGTTGGCTGAATGCATTACTTTCAAAATTGTGTTTTAAGTTTTTTATGAAAGGTAATTTTGAAAATATTTAATTTTATATAATTGATTTGGTTACAACTGAATCTGAGCTAAAGCCACCTTTTGTCACTAATGTTTAGACAGATTTAGAGGCAAAACTTGTTTTACTCACAGTAACCAAACATCTGAATTATTACCAAGATAAAAGGTAACTCAAAACATCAAAAGGAAAAGAATAAGAAATTAAACTGTATTTACAGTATCAGTCAAGAAACGCAGAATGCAACCATGGCCTGCTCTCTCTGTCAATTTTTCATGAATCCGAAGACATTGGTCGCATGTTGGACGATCTCCAGTAGATAAGCCTCTATATAAATACCTGTGTATGGAGAATAACAACCACTTAGCACAAATAATAGAGATGGAAATCAGGAAATATCATAGATTATTGTATCTACAATAACCATAACTTATCTACTATATCAGTAATCATACTTGCTTAACTTTCTTAAAAAACCAGAGACTCGCCATTTACACAGAATTACGACTTTTATATAACAATTTTGAAATTTTGTTCAAACAAATAATAGCCTTTAATTTAAGTTACCATTTTACATACATAAGTTGCCATGCCATCATATAATGGAATAAAATTTTCATCACTTCAGTACCAATGTTTTAACACATTTAATGTTATACTAGAGTTATAAAGTGAAAATATGACAATTTGAATCAAAAGCAGCTAATACTGTACTCAACTGCTCAAGCATATGTATCCTATAAGTAGGAATAAGTATGCATTCTAGAATATAATTCGAGTTTGTAATGGTTTAACTATGATCTTATTCTAAATTATGAACACTCAACACACGTTTTGAAAGTTACACAGGCCATATCTCTAAGCAATGTGGGACTAAATCCACCCCTTCAAACCCAACACAATGAAGGTGTTGAAGGCAACTCAAATACCGCAATTAGGCGGCCAGGGGCAGACCGCAATGAAGGCGGACTTTCCAACAATAATGAACAAAGCATTTGTTATTTTTTTAAGCAACCAACTTTTAGAACTAAGCATAATTGGAAAGAAATTAAGCATCATGAGATTCACTACCTGTAGAGTCCAACAAATAGTTCACAAGATTATACTAAATTCGTTTGTCAAAAAAAAAGAAGATTATACTACATTCTGAGTGATTGAACCTAGAGGAGACTGACTGAGTGAATGGTTAAACTTGTAGGACTGAATGAGTGAATAAGTATGATTTTACCCTATAAGAGGATTTTCTATAATGCATGAGGTTTTATTGCAAATGGGATGCCTTGTACAGGTTAGCTTCCGATGATCGGATATCTGATGTATAAATCAGCTAGAAGAGAATGAATTGGCTACATAGGGGGTATGTTAATTTTACTACATTTCATGAGGTGCTTAGTTGGGGAGAGAGAGACTGAGTTGACTCTCCCCTATAAATCTCAGATTATTAAAAAATTTACCATCATGCAACCAAATTTGCATCCGAGATTCCAAAAAGAATGAGAATCTATCCAAACAGACATGTAAAAATGAACTCAAACAAATATGATACCACTCACTTCATTAGGATATCATAGTACTCAGGCTCCAAGGAAGAAAGCATCCCATCCACATCTTTTATAGCCATTATTGCTCTATGCACAACAATCCAATGTGCTGACTACCAAAATTGAAAGAATAAAAAGAAGCATGAGAAATATACTGTGAATTCAATAAATTATAAATCTTTAAACTGCAACTGAAGTTAAAAAACAAACTAGTCTTTACCGGTGGAAATCAGCTTAAAAAACAACATTTTTTGTTTTTTCAACATCAATAAGGTCCTGTTTGGATAAACAACTTATTTGTAGCTTATAGCAAAAACGCTTATTGTGATTGGATTATCATGATAAAAACTTATGTAAAAAGCTATTTGTAAAGCAAAAGATAAAATAAAATAAAATTGTTTTTGTATAAGCTATAAGCTGTTATCATAAGCTATCTTGAAGAACTTATGAAAATAAGCTGAAAAGAGCTGTCGTAAGCTGTTTTTATAAGTTCTCTTAAATAGTCTCAGAAAACAAATGTCAGTATATAAGCTCAAATAAGCCAATTGAAACATTCCCTAAGTTGTTGTCTTAAAAGTCATTTGGAAACTCCAATTGTACATAACTCTAAATCTATGAAACACCGACACAAACACTGGACATGACATTGACACCGATAATTATTTGAAAAAATGACATAATCGAATGTAATCACGTGCCAGCGTCATGTTTGTGTCAGACAGTGACAGGTTTGAGACACCAAATATGTCTTAAATCAAAAGTGTGATGCTACATAGCTCTAAAGTAACAATGGCTAAAACAATGTTTCAGTTCTAACAACCCAAATCAAATGAAAGCACAAAATAGACATAAAGTATAAATTTTTGTCGAAAAATGAATAAAAAAAATAGATAAAGGGGGGGTAAGGGAAAACCTTGCAACGCTCATCACTAGTCATGGCATAGGTTCCTTCAAGGGCAGTTTTAAGGGCTTCCACAGGTTTATGCCTAAATTTGCAACAAACAAAAAAAATTAACAATAATAATAATTCATTCAAATTCAGCATTTGATTCATAAGATCAGGAAATAGAAGTTAGTTAAATAGTTACTGTTTGAGTAAGGTTTCGATCTTGCGGGTTTTGTGTTCAATTCTGGTAATGATGGCTTCTGCATTATCAGCTTCAACGAATCCTTCTGACCCTGCCATACAAATCACACTTATTTCCTTTGCAGCTTTTGCCTCAGCTTCAACTTCCCCGACAAAATGTTTTTTTTGCTTCAACTTGAATTTCTCCGAGAAAATGTGTTTCTTTTTCCTAACTACGACATGATCTACTTTTTTTCTTATAAAACAAAATGTTTTTTTTTTTGACGCACCGCATATATGATAAATAAACACAAAATTTTAGACACAAATACAACACCATGGGTAGTTTGGACATTTCAACCATAAAAGAGGGGGCAACTTTGTCATCTCACACCCCATCTTCTTCTCATCTTATCTGTGTTTTCATCACAACCCCATCCTAATCAGACCACCATCCTGCCACCACAACCGACCTCCCCTACCGTCGTATCACCACCGCACCCTTCATCGTGACGACAACAACCTGCCACCACCAACGACCTCCCCCACTGTCGTATCACAACCGCACCCGTCATCTTCAAACACCATCATCCTCGCCACCATGATATCGTTCAAATCCGTTCTCCCTCACGTCACCGAAGACCTGTTTAGATCACATCCACCACGTCGGTGACGACCTACCTCTCTGCAACACTGTTTTTCCTTCATCTTTGCAGATATGTGAGTGATGATGCCGGTTAGAAAGCCGACGTCTAGTGACGGCAACACCGTATAAGAAAGGATGACGGAGAAGTGGGTTGAAGGAGAAAGGAAATGAAATAGAAAAAATTGAAAATTTAGGTATAAAGCAACAATAAATACGATGTCTATTTTGTGTTTGTGTTTTGTGTGTTCATTTATCATTTCTCAAAAATATGTCAAGTGAGGTCGAACGCATAAATTAAATAATGTCAAACTGATCTATAAAAAATGGGTTGATACATGTTTATTGCATGTAATATTAGTGATTTCTGATTTACCCTATATAAAAAAAATATTTAGATTCCAACTTGGTAATTTGAAGATTCTTATCATAGTGAGCTTAACTCAGATGATAGAGATATCGCATTTTATATGTAGGGGCCGGGGTTCGAACCCCGAACACATCACTTCTCCACAATTCAATTGTGTGAGCTCCAACCGCCAGGCTACCTGACCAAAAAAAAATGAAGATTCTTTGGTTTCAGACCTTAATGAATTTTGACCGTACAAAATCGATGATATGACAGGAGTAAACCGAAATTCACTCAAATTACATGGGTGAAAATACCTTAAATTTTGTAATTTGATGACATGGAGGTCTAAAACCAAAGAATCTTCAAATTGCAGGGTTGAAATCTAATTTTTTTTTACAGGGGGTAAACATGTATTAATCCATAAAAATTTGTCTTTCTCCAACTCATATGAAAGATCTTGAGATGAGTGAGTTGGAGAAAAGATATAATTTTCGATAAATCGCAATAATGTCATTTGATTCGCGTAATTGGCCCTATTTAATTATACTTGCTTGTAGTCTCTAACAACAACGATATCATATGGGATTTGGGAGTGCATCTTCAAAATCTCCGTGGACGACAACCCCATTTTAGAGTCTCTTTTCTATATCTATAAATTGTCTCTCTCCGTCACCAACCGTCTTCGATCCTTTTCTCATAATTGTTGATCAAATCATCTCCTTCCTTCATCACCTATTCCAAAGGTTCCCTAACCCCACATCATTCTCTCATCCAAAAAAGTTGACTTTGACGAACTTCTTATCCAAATATCTACTTTACATAATTCAACAAACGTCGATTGTAAACGTATGCATGAGTCTTGCTTCTTCAGATTTTTAAGGGCATAATCTTGAATAGTTCCTCTTTTATACTAAGTAGAATTTTATGATTGAGAAAAGAAGTGTTCGATAATGAGACAAAATTAGATACTGAAAGAGTTGTTGGATAAGATGCATGAACATTAATGTTGTATTCGTTGGATAAGTCTACGAACGACACATTACTTTTTTTTATCAAAATATGTTTTAATTTAGGGTAGAATTTTCATTTTTCTTTTTTTATAAATTCAAATTTTATTGAATGCAACAATGAAATTTCATAAGAAAAAATATCAATGAAAATTTTATTATTGCATAATAAACTCAAAGAAACCATGAATATACTTCCACCTTAGATAAAATCAAATCACACCAACACAATTCAGATTTGTATAATCTACCTCTAATCAAAGATTCGGGTATTCACGTTAGTCCGTTGATTTATAATTGAACTGTAAATTTGATATTATTAATTTTGAAAACACATGAGTGTAAAATTTTATAGTACATGGATAATTGATTGATACTCTTATTTACAACATGACCCATTATGCGTGTGTATATATGTTATTTAGGGTAGAATCTTCTTATACAAGCATATGATATTTGTGCACACACATTCGGAGCGAACAATGAATAAATTGAGAAAAAAAAGTTATTTATTTTAGAACAATGACGACAACAACTACATATGTACCAGATGAATATGAGATTACATAATAATCAAAATCTTTTTTAAATGTGTCATTTAATTATGATAACATACGATAAAAAAGTTATCGGTGTAAAAAATAAATAATAACAAATTCTTTTTGGTAACGTAAAATTCTTATTTTTATCTTAATTTTAAAGTAGTTTTTAAACCTCAAAATCATTAGTTGAATTATATATAAAAAAAACAAATAGAGAATAAATTCTCAGCCTTTAAAAAGGAAAAAAAAAACTTTGGTATAATTTTTATAAATATTTTTTTATGATTAAAAATGTTTTAATTCATAATTTTTATTTTTTTAGGGTAATTTTATTTTTCCTACCTAATCAATTAATTAAATTTCTTAATTAACCAAATGATTGCGATTGAGTGGTTAATGAGCTTTTGTGGACAAAGAAAATTGAAGTTTTTTTTCTTCCTCAAACAGCCTAGTGGCTAGAGCTCACAATCATGAAGTAGTGAAGTGTGTTGGGTTTGAACCCCGACCCTTACATATAATATGTAATATCCTATCAACTGACATAAGCTCACGGGTAGAAAATTGAAGTTTTTGGTTGTGATGAAATAATTTTTAGCTCTGCTTTATTTATATCTCGTTAAATTGGAGAGTTAAAATAAATCTTAGATCAAATTCCTTCAAAATATAAAATAAATTTTGATCAAATATATACCCGTCCAATAAAAATTCATAATATTTTGTTTCTCCCTCTTCTTTTTTCTCTCTCTACGGCAAAGAAACACACCGTGGAAACAAAAGTATGGACGCAAACATCGATCACTACACGGTGCTAGGGTTACCTTCCGGCGAAGAAGGTTCAAACCTAACCCAAAAAGATATTAACAAAGCTTACAAATCCAAAGCCCTAGAACTCCACCCTGACAAACGCCCCGATGACCCCAACGCCGCCGCCAATTTCCAACAACTTCGAACTTCCTACGATATCCTCAAAGATGACAAAGCTCGAAAATTATTCGACGATCTTCTTCGTGTCAAGCGCGAAAATCAACGCCGTGAATCTCAGCGCGATGGAAAACGCCGTAAAATGGTTTCCGATCTTGAAAAGAGAGAGCGTGAAGCTTTTTCTCCGGATTCTGCGGCGAGAGGGAGGGAAGAGGAGGATAGGATTGCGAAGAAGTTGAAAGATGAGATTGCCAGGATTCGTGCTATGCATGCGAAGAAAGCGGGAACTGATTTGGGTGTGAAGAAAGAAAGTGCTGCTTCTTCTGGTGGTGGCGGTGGAGTTGATCAAGAGAAGGTTTTGAAGGTTTCGTGGGAAAAGGTTGGTGAAGATTATTCTGCGGATAAATTGAGGGAATTGTTTTCGAAATTCGGTGAAGTTGAAGATGTTGTCATCAAAGGGAGTAAGAAAAAAGGTTCTGCTCTTGTTGTCATGGCTACTAAACAAGGAGCTGTAAGTTTCTTATTTATTTATTTTAAATTTTGAATTTTTGAATTATTAGGTTTAGAGAATGAAGAAACATTTAAAAGGGTTTTGGCTTTTGGAAAATTTGAAGTTTTGTTGGAGTTTCTAATGGTGTTTGTTGGGTTGATTTTGCTGATTAGTGATGTAAATTTGGTTGGAGTTTGTTTCTAACGAGATTGATTGTTTTTGATCAATTTATGTTGCTATGTTCTGAGGGTTTAAG
The DNA here is from genome assembly GCA_958299785.1 of Medicago lupulina. Taxonomy (NCBI): domain Eukaryota; kingdom Viridiplantae; phylum Streptophyta; class Magnoliopsida; order Fabales; family Fabaceae; genus Medicago; species Medicago lupulina. The sequence continues at coordinate 1,706,072 of OY283141.1, read as the reverse complement.
GTTTTGTTGTTGTTTTTGTTGTTGTGACTTGCTGATTTGTAACTGTGTTTTTTTCTCTCTTCAGGTTGCTACAATTGGAAATGTGATCGGTCATCTTGCGAATCCGTTGTTGGTTTTACCTCTTAAACCTGCAATGCCAGCAGATTCTTGGGGTGCTTCAAAGTCTGTCGAGCCTGAAGCACCAAGTAAACTAGTTGGGGCTGGTTATCAAGCTTTTGAGGATTCTGTTCTTATGAAACTGCAAAAGGTATGCCATTTGCTTGTACACTTTTTCTGTTTTAATATTTTTTTCCTGTTTTTTTCTTCCTTCAATTGAGTTAATGAATGATCTCGTTAAAGTTCAGTATGATACCGGCTTTCTTACATCATTTATGTCAGGTAGCATCTGGATTTAACTTACGTTATTGGTCATGTGTTAAGTAGTGAATGTGAATCATTAGGTTTTGATATACTTTTTAAAATCACATGTTGTCAATCGAAGTTCGCGGAAAATAGCGGGTTGATCCAATTCTGCTATGTAAAATTGTTGTAGCGCCGCGATAGTCATTATCACTATTTGACAACATTTTATATTTAATAGCATATTGAAGAACCATAGCTATTATTTGAAATTCAGCTACGCAAAACCTGTGGATTCTAGGGTGAGGGTTCGAAGAAGTCCACTGGCAAACCTCTAGAAATAATAAGTGAGAGCCATTAGATTAATCAAAGTCACATGTACTACTATACACATTAAACACTAGATTGCATCTTTCTTCTCTCGCCTCCCATCCCACTCCCGCTTGCTTCCCCTTTTTTCCATTAATAGGCACTTTTTCAACCTTCTCACATTCTCATTTCCCAACATTGAAAAATGAACACGCAAAAACTGTCTCCTGATTGACCCAATTCGTGTTATCGCATCGTTTTCTCTTTGAATTAGAACCAAATTTGAGAAAGGGTGTCTTATGGATTTCAAATTGAGACGCTGAAGTATTAACAGTTTTTTGTTCAGGAAAAGAAGCGTTTTTAAAATATAAAAATTTGAATGAATCTGTTGGAGAAGGGAGGTTCTGGTGGCGGTGAACAGATTGGGGGTTTTAGCAGTATTGTCGAACAGATCAAAGTGACTGAGCCAAACGTGAGAGAGATGGGGTTGGGGACAAGGGATTGTGTGTGGAAAGATACACATGTTATCGTTTTTGTTTATAATTCACCCTAGAAGCCATCCACAAAACCACTATTTAACAACATTGTTTTAAATCTACACGTCAAAGTGTGATTTTTGTATTATTGTCCATACACTTGTCTTGGTATTAAAGGGCTTATTTGTCCTTGGATTTCAGTTTCGTATTTTGATTACTTTAGTTGAAGTCAATGGAATTTGAGTGTTTTTGCTTTTTAATTATTGAAGTATAATAATAACTGTGATAAATATTAATCCATATATACCAACATCAAGTATATAGCAACAACCAAATTGAGAGGGAATTCTGTAAGGATAATAAGACAACTTCATCAGCTGTTCCTTACAATTGATAGTTTTCTGGTATTTATAAATAAATATCTATTCTAGTATCAATGCTATTCAATAACAAACTAGTGAATATGACAAAATTAAGCCTTATCAACAAATAAATTGAACACATCATTTTTGGATTTGTTGCTATATACTTGATGCCAGGTCACACACCATTTTCGGTTTTGTTCTATTCTAGTTATCTGTCTATCAGGATTATCTTAGGGTTATATTAGGAACCAATTTTGATGAACAAAGAAACTGCTCCTCTCTTCTCTCTACAATTTGTGCGTTCCATTGTTTTATAACAGTAATACTATATAATTTATACGACCTCTGTCATTTGTATCTTACCTGTTTTCTTGACTTGTTTCTAATGCAGGCGGCAGCAAAGCAAAAATGATGGTAAAACATGTCAAACACCAGAATAGACTGTTTGGAATGTCGATTCGCCGATTTTCATTCTTAGGTACTGGAACTACTGTTGTTGCCATTAGGTACTGGAACTACTGTTGTTGCCATCAATGATACATAATCAGTTATTTAACAGCCTGAGTCTTTGTAACGAGTTTTACTATATGAGGATTAGTATACTGCAGAACCCATGGTTTGTATGTATTATGTCATATAAAATATATAACTTGTGGCTGCTATTGTTGTTGGGGTATTATTATTATTTTGCATTCCATGTTTGACAAGTGTTTCTCCTGGTTTGAATAGCAAGCATAGAATAGAATACCTAACTTCAACATCTTTATCTCCTTTTTTTTAATTGTGAAGAATGTAATTGAGGGAGATTGTGAGGATTGGATTTTTTAAAACAGACCGTGTTTTTGCCTTTTTCATAGCATTTGTTAGGCATAATTAAAAGAAAAGGGGGTTTGACAAACATTATATATTTTAAGTACAAATCATTGACTGGTCTGTTGTGCTTGGTTAATTCTCAGGAGTCTGCAACCTGTGGTGATACGATTCCATTCCAAGGAAGCCTCCTTTTGATGAAAACCAAAAACTGGAAGTTGAAGGAGGTGTGTGGTTTTAGTGCAGCCTTGGGTCCATGACAAATGTTTCTGGACTGCATAAAAGAGAAACCAAATGCTAGCTGCTGGAAAGTCAGAGATCTATGGTCCCTTGGTTGCATAAAAACTTGAATCATGATGTCAATAAACAAGTCATGTGTTCTGGGTCAGTTTGAAATTCCTTCTGCTATCTGTATACAGCACTAAAATGGGAGTTTAACTTAACACACTCAGATTAAGTCCAGAATTCTGAGATTAACCTTTTGGGGAATTTGGGGTCCAGCAAAGCTTAGTCCCAACCTAATGGTCCATAGCAAGCAAGCAGGCAGACTGGGAATTGGACAAAAAAGGGTTCTCTCATAGCCCTTTGTGTTTGCAAGTACAATAAAGGGTTATAGCTTTAGAACGTGCGTCCAAGCTGTAGAATAGGTTCTATCATGTTCAATGATTGTTCCACTAACTAGTACTGTTGTATGCTTATTGATTTGTGTGCTATACCTCTGCATTATTATCATTATTAGTAACTTATTGGGCACATAAACCAAATAGTACTTGAGAGTGAAAGATAGTAACACCAAACTAACCTAACAAATCAGGATGGAGTAGTAATAATGAAAGTGCACGGATAGTTGCCACACTTCATTCGACCTAACCTATGTATCTAAGAGAATATGACATCTCTTGAGCGTGGCTAGGTCCTAATATCCGGAGGTTTTATGTTGGCATGTAACCAGAAACGTGCCCTGTCTGAAAGTCTTATGAAACAAAGCTGACAAACGTATAGTGACCCGTTAAAAGTCTATTAACGTGGAAAGCATTTTCCATAAAAAGAAGTGTTTTGGATCTCTCTCAGTGATAACAAGAATCGCTTCTTAATGATTAATTTATTTTTAACACCCCATTTGATTTTTTTATTTTTGTTGCTAAAAACATAATAAGGAGATCAAGTTTTTGTGCCGTAGGCCCCAGCTTAAGAACATAACCAAACGTCATTAGTATGCGTATTTGATTCGGTTCATTACAGATGGTGCAATAAGGGTTGATTTTGAAGAGGTTCAAACGACGGTGCCTCAATTTCAATCACTGTCACAATTTAACATTAATAATTCGTCGTTAATATTGGCAATATTTACCATCTGACTGAAATGATTGGGGACATTTATCGGGACTAAGGCCGTGAAACATACAACAAAATTCAGCTGGTGAAGTAGTAGAGGTTTCAATTGAGCAATATATTGATCAAAGTATCGCTAATTAGACCCATACAATAGTAAAAGAGGTCTGTCGAGTTATGAAATTCATCTACATTAAGCTTTAAAAGGGAATATGAGGATTGAGAAGTTTTTCAGGCTACATTAAGCGCACTAAACCAAACTGGATAGAAATCAACTCGGAGGTATCACGAATAATGGTAATAAATAATTTGATGATAGGGTGGCTGAGACCAACTCCCCAAATAGGTTTAGGGTTTTAAGAAAATGATAATTTCAAAGAAGACGAATCAATTAATATTAGTAGCTCTAATGCTCGATTTCAATAGAGTCAATCACGGAGAGCAAAGACGAATAATTTTTTCCAATGATCCTCTAGACAATGAGAAGATTCCAAAATTCACATACATCCTCACAAACCACGAAAGACAGGTGCAATGGTTTCGTCAAAGTATTACAACAAGAACAAGTAGCATATGCATTCATATTTTTATGTCGTCATATGCACTCGTATTTTTACGTCGTCCCTCATCATTTGTCAGCAATATGTTATGACCTTGAGGGTCATGTCACTTCGAGATGATGAAAGTAAAATGATCAAGAACGTCATAGAGTCCAACAATGATAACCTATATTTTCATGAGGTCTAATCATCAAACAATGCAATCATAAGTAGATTAAGACAAGAAGAGGTGAAGTCTGTTTCGATTCCAATTGTTGTCGGAAGCGAAGTGCATGACCAAGAATTCCAATTCCCCACGAGGCGCAAAAGAAAGAATGCGATCCTCAATACCTTGACCAATGATTCAAAGATCAATCTTAAAATGGATTGTGCAACTATCATTAATAATACAAATAAAATTATTATTATGGAAAACCTAAAAAAGAAAGAATTGATCTTTACGATCATATTTACCTCTAACGATACAAACCCAAAAATTGTCTGAATTAGAGATCATTTACCAAATAAATTTCATTCTTAAAAAATCTTACTAAATCATACTCAAATTACGAAAACCAACACCACCATTAAAATAGGTTTGTAGGGCATAATATGATTTTTGAATAATTACAAAAGATTAGCCAAGTCATAAAAATGTAATTATGGGGAACATGCCAACCAAGCAAAAGCAGCAAGGGGTAACCTAAAAACAAACATAGACCTAAGGCGTGAACATAATAACATAACAACATTACATTGTTTGTTATGTTGGATAATTGAATGATAAAGAGTGAAGTAGCCTAGTACTAGTGTGACTATTGTTGTGTTTATTTGCTGGCACGATTATAAAGTTATTTGTATTTTCGCTCTTTTTTGCGTTTCTTTCTTCATCTTCTCTCTCGCTCTAAAACCTCTTTCTTTCTTTCTCTCTCTAAAACCTCAATTCCGGCAACGATGGCGGCGGCGGTGACACCATCGTGGCAACCTCAAGAGCAAGGCTTCAAGGAGATCTGCACCTTATTGGAGCAACAAATTTCTCATTCATCTTCTTCCGCTGATAAGTCTCAGATTTGGAACCAAATTCAACAATATTCCAATCTTCCTGACTTCAACAATTACCTCATCTTCATCTTCTCCCGTGCTCAGGTATCTTCATTCTTCATTTTTTCTTTCCTAATTTTGCCTTGTTCTACTTCTATTCTTAGATTTAACTGTTTAATTGTTATCAACTCAATCAAATTTAGTTTAGTGATGAAGATGATGTTTAAATTGTTGCTTCAATAAGGTTGCGTTGTTTAAACGGTTTTATTCACTGTTTTTGATTCTCTCTCTTTTGTTTTGTTTTGTTTTGTTTTTCTGTTAGTTTAGTTCTTCATTAACCGGCTTAAGCATATCTCAAATGTTTTTGAAATTATTGAAATGAATGATATAGTTTAACCTGGATAGTGTTGCCTGCAAGTTGCAATGATCAGTGTTGTCAAATAGCCATTATAGCGTAGTAGAATTTGAACTAATTGCTAATGATTTGTGTATGTTATGTTATTTAGTGCAAAGTATTGTCAAATAACAGATATTTCAGATTATTCTGTATCCTTGTTGAATTTGAATAAACTGTTATTTTTTCGTGAACTGCAATTGATAAAACTGGTAATGATATATTTTGAGATGTAAAACATGGTCTAGCCAATAAACTCTTAAATGCTAGTTTATAATAATAAAAAAAACGTGCTGTGGCACATGACATTTATGGTTTGACGCATGGCAGTTAAAATCCCGAAAATCGATTACAAGTATACTCAAAATCATATTTTGTTGGAATCCTGTATAATCTACTTTTCTTTAAAATGATTCTATGATTATGGTCACAATGTTGGAACTACACAAAGCAATTCCTGTTCTTGTTTTGTTTGAGACTTGTGAGTTTGATTTAACGTTTTAATTACATAAATATTTCAAGTGTGATGTTGCTGTTACAGTGTTATTTGAGTGTTTTAACTAACGGAGTCTTGGAATCCCTGACGCTATGCTGCTTTGGCAATTTTCGTTTGAACAGGGAGTATCTGTGGAGGTTCGACAGGCTGCAGGTTTATATCTGAAGAATAACCTGAGGAATGTATTCAATTTAATGCAGCCTGAATACCAACAATACGTGAAATCAGAGTTGCTGCCTTGTCTCGGTGCAGCAGATAAACACATAAGGTCTACAACTGGAACTATTATCAGTGTTGTTGTTCAAACTGGAGGAGTTGCACAGTGGCCCGAATTATTGCAAGCCCTTGTAAGTTGCTTGGACAGTAGTGATTTAAATCACATGGAAGGTGCAATGGATGCATTATCCAAGGTATGTTCTTCATTTTAATTTAAAGTCAGTATAGTATGTTTAAATTATAGATGTAGTTAAATTAAATTAGTTTGTGCCTACATAGAAAATAGAGTACATCCATTATGTAGTGGTACTCAGAAATCAGAACTGTTATAGAGATCAGAGGGGGGTTGTGTTATAAAGCAATGCTACATGTTCTGCCCACATACATTGAACGGTCATAGGATGATGGTACACATTTAGTGATTTACTGTCATGGTAAAATAAGCACACATCAACAAGAGTAATCAATAAGATTTAGATATATGATATAGCAATTTCCAAATATTTGGTGCGTCTATGGGTGCATGGAAGTGTCTACATACGCCAAGTGAGCTTCTATTAGGTTTTCATGAGTAGAGAGGGAGAAAAGAAAGAATTGAAAAGAATGTATACAAAAGGGATCAATGCATTCTCTGCCAAGAGAAGAATTCTCTTATGATGTCATTAACTATCCTCTTCCCAACAGTCATAACAGTCAAACTCACTTAACCGGTAGACCAAGATTCCTCCTTGCGTCCTAATTAATTTATCTTCCAGAATAAAATTTCAATTGTGGACCCTCTCTATTCGTAACAATATTTCTCTTGGATACGTCAACCTTGTCCTCAAAGTTGAGCTAATTTGGAGATCCTAGATGTGGCTTCGTCTGTTGGCTTATTCTTGCCCTTGATATTTACTTGATCGATCTGGTCTGTCCCTCAGTTAATATCCCTTTTTTACATAGCTGGTTGGGCACCACTTCCTCTGCCTCAATCTACAACTCTGGTAGATGGACTCGCTAAACAGGATGTTTTCCTTCTGCTTTCATTAGCTAGGATACATGAAAAACAGGACGAGTTATAGTCTGTTCAGGAAGCTGAAGCTGAAAAGCAAATTAATGCCTTACTTAAGCATGGGAAAAGGTCCATAGTATTCTCCAGTCAATTTCTGATGTAACTTATTTACTACTTAAAAACAACTATTGATGTGCAAAGGCTCCCTTTCAGTCAATTTTATGGTTGTATGGCATAAAATTTAATGTGATACTGCCTTCTTATAATTCTGCTGACTTGGAAATTATGAAGAACAATGTCTCTTTTGCAAAAAACTGTGCTATGATGTCAATCTGATAGAGGACTTAAATTGTATTGGTTTTAGAAACTGCAAGGAGGATACTGTTGTAATTAGAACTAAGGGGATCGAAAGTGAACTTCAATGAAACTAAACAGACCAAAAGTATAATATTAAGCAAAAAAACAAAAAAGGTGACTTATAGTTCCTTCTAGTTCCCCTATTAATGATTGTTTCCCTTCCTCATCCCCAAGAACAGAAATGAGGAGAAAGCTAGGTAGCTTCAGAATGGAAGATCTTATGCTTTGTTGAAATTTTTCTGCAGTTAAAGTTCTTGATATTTGATCTCTAATTTGGTAAAGTCGAATATAACATATACAGTTGAAATGGATAGAGAGGCTGCATGCACTGGTGTTTTAAGTGTTTGGAAATATTCTAATTCCAGTATCAGCAGATGATACCTCAGATTCCATATTATTTGTTTCTATAAACACCTTCAAACACTTAATATTTTACCGCACTTGCAGATTTGTGAAGATGTTCCCCAAATTCTTGACGCCGATGTACCAGGCTTAGCAGAGCGGCCCATCAATATATTTCTTCCCAGATTATTTAGGGTAACATCAGTGTTTTATTTAATTTTTTTTTTTTTTGTGTGTGTGTGTGTGTGTGAGTATGACTATATCTTCCAACTTTTCCTGTTTTTCCTTTTCAGTTTTTCCAATCACCTCACGCTTCATTAAGAAAATTATCGTTGGGTTCTGTTAATCAATACATTATGTTGATGCCTTCTGTAAGTACATCACAGGACTTTACCATCTCTTTTTTCTGGTTATGAAGTATAACATTGAAGTTTGGAATTTGATAGTAGTAGTTCAATTCATTCTGTTTAGGCCTTATATGTATCCATGGATCAATATCTTCAAGGTCTGTTTATTCTTGCAAATGACCCTACTGCAGAAGTGCGGAAGTTGGTGAGTTCTTAATGCCTTATTGTGTGAATGTATTTAATGTTAATTCAAATAAAATATTTTCCAATATTGCAAATTTCTGAATTACTTGATGATCTCTTTTCAAATCCACCTTATTTTTGTTGGTCTGGATGGATAGTAGCCGGATTCTTTGATCTTTTCCTCCTTCCATGAACTTGCGGCTATATTCTATATTTTATGTATGCATTATATTTATGACTTAGATCAAGACCAGATCATGTTGATGTTTGGCGAAACCTAATTTTTGATAGGTTTCATCATTCATAAGAATTAATTTGGAATTGATACACTTCTATTTCCTCAAGTCATCTATTTCTATTTCTTATTAATTTGGAATCAACTGAGACCATTCTGATTTCCATTGACTGCCAGGTTTGCGCAGCATTTGTTCAGCTGATTGAAGTCCGTCCATCTATCTTGGAGGTTTGGACTACTTATTCTATTAATTTCTGTTTTTAAAGTTAATTGAATATGCTGTTTGTGGGGAATATTGCATATTGAGCTGGTTGTTACACTTCATTCATTCCATCACATTACACTTCACATAAGTGTTTACTTGTTTCAGTAAGTAGAAAACTAGGAAGCTGGAAAATTATAATTCATTTCATTTGGAAGCAGTAAAATCTGAATATGTTGCTGTGTCTTTCGTTCTTATCATTTGTTTATTTTGTATTAATACAATTATAAGATTTTACCTACTCAAACGAGCAAGCACCAAGTCTGGTGATAAGATTTTACCTACTCAAACGAGCAAGCACCAAGTCTGGTGGTCATTAGCTTTATTTAAAAATTTAAAAATAAATCCTTTATTATCAGCTCCCTCTTTTCTGATCAATTGTTAACCATACTGCAGCCACATCTAAGGAATGTGATCGAGTATATGTTGCAAGTCAACAAGGACGCAGATGAAGAAGTGGCTCTCGAATCCTGTGAATTTTGGTACTATTCAGTTGGGTTTTTACTTTCTAAATATACAGCTAGTGGATGTTGTTCATAGTATAGCTTCTATATATTGTAATCATTCACAAGGAAAGGAACAAACTTAATTATAATTGTCTGTTTTATGGGGAAAGGGGAAGAATTTCGTCGGGTGGCTATAATCTATACCAATATGGGAAGTATATCCCACAATGGTATCTGATTTTACAAGTTTTTTTTTTTGGTTTCTATAAATGGTGATGCTGTATCTTAAAACCTGCGCTTCTGTATCGTTTTCTTTTTGATAATTGCTATTGCAGGTCTGCATATTGTGATGCTCAAATGCCACCAGAAAACTTGAGAGAATTCTTGCCCCGTCTTATTCCAGTAAGCCTAACTATACACACTTCATTTTATAATTGTTTTATGTTGTGAGGTTTAAAATTTTAAATTTATATGTTGCATCTTTGCAGATATTGTTGTCAAACATGGCTTATGCAGATGATGATGAATCACTTATTGAAGCCGAGGTTTGCTTTCGATTAATTTATTTTGAGGTGCCTTTAAATTAACTCTTGTTTTCTTGATTACATAGACTTATTTGTTTTTTTTTTCCCTTTTCAGGAAGAGGGTTCTCAACCTGATCGAGATCAGGTCTGCTTGATTTTGGTTGAGTTACTGGATTTCTTTAGTTTGACATGTTTCTAATTTTAGTAGTTTTTCCACAGGATCTTAAACCTCGATTTCATGTATCAAGGTTTCATGGATCAGATGATGCAGAAGATGATGTATGTTGTATCTGCTCTGTTGATTGCGAATTATAGTCATTTGATCAAACATTTTGTTTCTACTTATTGCAGTTTGCATTGATTTTATATATAAGATGAAATGACAAGAAAAATAATGGTTTGCTGATCTGGACTTCCATTTTATTTTCCGTATTAACAGGATGATGACGATGTTGTCAACACATGGAATTTACGGAAATGTAGTGCAGCTGCTCTTGATATTCTCTCAAACGTCTTTGGAGATGAGATCCTTCCTACTCTGATGCCTATTGTTGAGGTGATTTAAAGCCCCTTCTTGTTGGAATGAAGTTGTTGAACTGGTGCTCTATCAATTCAAAGTTAGATTGGTTACATTAAATAATGTGTTAAACATAACTGTATGTATATAAGACCTAAATTGCCACAGAAGTTTTTGTTGCTGTCTACTGCCATTGTGAATGTCATATTGATTTGTGCTTTTCACGAGTTACTTATGTATACATACTTTTGTACGACACCTACTTATGTATACATACTTTTGTATGACACCATTTTCTCCACGTGCCGTTACTCCCTTTATGAGAATATACTAAAATTTCTAAGAATGTGATCAGGCCAAGTTGTCAACTGTCGGAGATGATGGTTGGAAAGAAAGGGAAGCTGCCGTCTTGGCACTTGGTGCCATAGGCGAGGGGTGCATCAATGGTCTGTATCCTCATCTGCCAGAGGTATTGTCTTATATTATCTTCTGATGACTTAAATGCAAAAGCAGATGGCTTAATTATGGGAAAAAAGTTTAATTTGTTTTTTATATTTATTAGTATATAATAAAACAAGTTTTTAGATTTATGCATGTCCTTCTTCAAAAAAAGATTTATGCATGTTCTATTTCAATACTCTATCTATTATTATAGATCTATTCATTCATATTTCTGTCTCATTTCGCTCAAACACCTTCTTTTTTGGGGTTCCCTCAAACAACTTGTTTAGGTCTTGCTGGTCTTTGTAGATAAATTTTTGCCTTCAGTAGAGCTGTTCCTTAAGATATATGATCACTTTGATGATACTTCTTTCCCAACAAAGGGCTTTGTGCTATCATTGGTTTCTTCTTTCATGATAATTTGCTTATTCATGGTCACACTCAATTATTCAATCACTGTCGTGCCTTTTTGGATGATATAATTTCAAATCCTTGCAAAAAGTACAATATTTCCTTGACAACGACAGCATTTAGTTATATTCACACAGTCACCATCATTAATATTTTATTGAGTCTGGTTTTGTTATCTAATTGATTTGATCCTCATGCTCAAACATTTTGTGATCTAGCAAAATTCGTAGTCGCCAAATTTTTGTTTTAATAAATTCTTTTGTGCAGCCCATTTTTCATACAAATTAAATTGGAAAACTAAGCCATTCATTATTCTTGTTTTATAGATTGTGGCATTTCTTATCCCTCTTCTTGATGATAAGTTTCCCCTGATACGAAGTATATCATGCTGGACAGTATCTCGGTTTAGCAAATTTATTATTCAGGTATGCATGTACAGTATCTCGGTTTAGCAAATTTATTATTCAGTGGAAATTGAAGTCAATCCTATTTCAATGAAAAACTTCAGATAGTGAACAATTCACAAAATGCATCATTGGGTTGAAGGCTTGCTCCATGTTCATGCTAATAAATTTTGACATGCACAGTCAACATGATAATTAATTATAACTAAATAGTTCAATGATCAAAATCATTTTCTACTTGGAATTCTTAGATGTTATGCCAAATCTTAGGTCAATCTCAATGGATCGTGATCAATTGGAATATTGTAGTTTGTCCAAATTATTGGGAAAAGACAACCAGGAGCGCATTTTATTTATTATTTTATGATACATATGAAATGATATCCGAGTTGATTGATTTGTAGTTGGATATAGTGCAATTTGGTGTATAAATTTCATTGAGAGGTCTTCTTGTTTGAATCTTGATGTGTATGGGTTAGGGTATCGGGCATCCCAAGGGTTATGAACAATTTGATAACGTTCTTATGGGTCTTCTTCGAAGAATTTTGGATGATAATAAGCGTGTCCAGGAGGCCGCTTGTTCTGCTTTTGCAACACTGGAAGAGGTTCGGACTACAATTTCTTTTCATCTATCCTTCATGAATTAGTTCAGTTTCTTCATTTATTTTGAATATATACAATTCTCAAATTTAAATTGCTTACGGTAGGAGGCTGCTGAAGAGCTGGCACCGCGCTTGGAAATCATATTAAAGCACTTGATGGTTGCATTTGGGAAATATCAGGTGATTTGCCGACCTTGTCACAGTTATGTGTTCATGTTTCATGTGAAATGAATAATATTTGGAAGAGCACTATCTCTTTGTTGTCACTGTATTTTGCCCTTCTCATCATATGCATGGTCAGACATCTTTAATTGTAGTATTTTTTTTGTACTATACTTTAGAGGCGAAACCTCAGAATTGTATATGATGCTGTTGGAACTCTAGCTGAAGCTGTTGGGGGAGAGCTGAATCAGGTATGGTAATCAACCTTCTTCCCCATCCCAAAATTTTCTCTTTTCTCCTCAAATATTTATCACAGTTTAGCATCAATGTTCTATTTTCTGTGCAGCCTGTTTATCTTGACATTCTCATGCCACCGTTAATTGAGAAGTGGCAGCAACTTTCAAATTCAGACAAAGATCTCTTTCCACTTCTAGAGTGCTTCACATCTATTGCACACGTATGTATGCCAGTTTATTATATGCGTGTTTAACTTCCAACATTTATATGCGTGTTTTAATATGAGTATGTCAGAATTTGGGTTAGGGCCTAACTCCCATAAAGCTAGCTGACAGTGTGAGAGACCACACTGCCCCACCACCACAATATAACCACTGTTCAATACCATTTCCAGTGTGCCACCTCCTGATGCCTATGACTGGACATCTGGTGTATGATGTTCTTAGAATTGAACATCTGTGGGTGGCACAACGGATCTATGATAGGCTCTGATACCATATTAAAACTTGAGTTTCAGTCTAACTCTACCCCAAAAGCATGGTCATGGGCTGAGAGTTTTCCCTCACACAGCCAGTATTCATGTCATATCTCTATCTAATGTGAGACTCTCGAGTATGCTGACATGCTTACATCTATGTTGTACGATCAATATATTCCCAGTTATCACATTATCAATGAATTGAAAACTATTAAATTGTTGAGCGGGCAATCTGCAATTTTATCCTTTTGGCATTATTAACACCAAGCAGAAGAAACCTGTCCACACATCTTTTTAATTAAACTTTGATTTTATTTGCTTAAAGAGGAATGCTAAGAACACACTCTTTTCGACACACCCTTGATTACTAGCATTATGCATTGCTGATATCCCTATTTTAAATTTACTTGAGGACTTATGGCCACGTTTGGTACTGGTTAGGCAGTGCTATTTTTATTGCTAAGCAAAAAAGTATATCAACCCGCTCTTTCTTTCATGAGTTTTTGGTACCATAAAAAGGGTATTTGCTGTTAAACCTCAGACTGAAATCTTTGCTATTGGAAGTTTCATTTATATATTTCATTTGAGTATTAATGGGCTTATGCTAGCAGTTGGAAGTTAGATTATAATTCTGTTCTCATGTTGCATATGCATGGAATATTGGGAAGCTATATATTATTTGGATTGCTTGATGGACTGTCTCTGTGCCATTATGTGCATTTCCTTGCTCCTGATATAAATTTTTGGTGTTAAATTTGTTACAGGCACTGGGTACCGGATTCACTCAATTTGCTGAACCTGTGTTTAGGAGGTGCATAAATATAATTCAGACCCAGACATTGGCTAAGGTTCTAGTCATTCTTACTCATTGTGGAAAACATTTTGATAGTTTCTTAGGTGTTGCCTGTGATTTCATTTGTCATCATGTTACTGCTACTATTATGTTGTCTGACATACTCATTTTTTAGTAGTTGAGAACTGCGTTTGAGATTTTATGTTATTTTCCAAGGAGTAAAGTCTGTTGTCTTATTTCAGGCCAATCCTGCTGCAGCTGGGGCTCAGTATGACAAGGAATTCATTGTATGCTCTCTTGATTTGCTTTCTGGACTAACAGAGGGTCTTGGCAGTGGAATAGAGAGTTTGGTACTCATCCAAAACTTTTATTTTCGAGATATGAAACAATCATTTTTGTTGATACAGTATATTTCTTATTCTTGGATGTTATTTTCCTGTAATAATTTTTTTATTGAGCTCTCTAAAACTTTAGTCTCTTCACTTCACAAAGTAATTGCAGCTATTTGCAGTCACATTTTTATCTATCCATAAAGGCATATTTTACCTTTAATCTTTATCTTGCGCCTAAACCCTTATTATTTTTTTGTGCATTGATAAGTCTTTGAAATGGACTTTTAATCTGCATTTCCTGAACTTTCCTATCCTGTTTGACGTATTGATATCTGCTTTAGGATATTTAAACCAGTGATCGTATGATTTCTTGAGGTTATCTCAATTACTACTCTGCAGGTTTCACAATGTTCTTTGAGGGACCTACTTTTGCAATGTTGTACTGATGATGCTCACGATGTTCGCCAAAGTGCATTTGCCTTACTTGGAGACCTTGCTCGAGTAAGTTTAATTTGTATTTGCATACTTTATACTGAAGCCCTCACATGCACTGCCCATGGTCATTAAACACGGGATTATTCCACAAGCTGACCCTTGTATATTTTTTTAAAGTAAATTGGGTTAGCTTTTGGAGGCAGATCTTTTTTATTGGGTGGGTGTGGCGGAGCAGAGTTATTGTGCATATTGCATCATAGTTGATAGCATTCTAATAATGGTGATTTGGCTAGGTGTGTGTGGTTCATTTGCACCCTCGTTTGTCTGAGATTCTTGAACTTGCTGCCAAACAACTGGTATGTGTGCGCCTGGTATAAGTGTAGCTACCCAGTTGACTTTATTGAACCCTTTTGTTGATATGCCATAAATGTACAGGAGATTTCTAAGGTACATCAGGCTATTTCCGTGGCAAATAATGCATGCTGGGCAATTGGAGAATTAGCAGTTAAGGTATGTTATTGTTAAATGCTGTTTTCTAATAAAACAAAAGAAAATTATGGAAACTAGAATTTAATTGGCATTGATAGGCATTTTTTCATATTATAGTCCAAAATTGTCAGGTAAGAATTAGGACAATATCAGATTTATAACGTGTTAGACAATAATGATACTTTGAACACGTAATGCCAACCTTCATATGCTAAAATTCACGTATGAAGGCATATGGTAGAGAAGTGTCGGATAGGGCGGATGGTCATATCGCTCCCAGCAAAAGTAGTCATTAGTGATTTTGCCACTGTGATCATCTTCATTGAAAACCAGATTAAGAGGTTGATCACAAAGTGATTGAGAGGACATCCCTTTGATCACAACTTCAACTTGCTGAATTTAGATGATAATTTTTTTCTCATTCAATTGAGCAGAAACCGAGCAACAGCCTTGAAACTGAGAACGCACCTGAACATACAAGCAGGTGGCTGTAGATCCTCTTAATATTGGGAAAATTGGACGATGTGGCCACCCAAAGTTGAACACAATCCCGAATCTATGCTTCAGAGAAAGCAATATATTAGAGCGAAATGAGAGATAATTTTCTTTAAATTTATACGTTTTCATTGTCGAGTGAACTATGGTAAGAGCTCTTTCTATTTGTAGAGTCGGGTAGAGACAACTGCCTCAACTGAACACTGTTACAAACGAAATCAGACTGAACTGATTGTTAGTAAAAGCAGAGTAACTGCAACTTAGTAGGACTGACTGTCTGTTTTTAGAATCAGAATCAGGCGACAACTGAAAAATTAAGTGTATATCCGCAACAAATTAAGGCTGGTTATCAAGACATATTCTTGAATATAAAGTTATAAACTTCCTCTGACCCGCTCATACACTATTTAGCTTTGGATTCCTACCATTTCTGCACTTCATTTTTTTAAGCCTTTTGAAAATTCATATGCACACCTTTTACAGTTATGTGGAGTATTGTTATTTTATTTAGTAAATGTGCCTCTTCTAAACTGTTGAGATTGTTCAAGATTAGGTTCTTGACAGATAATTTTCAGATATTTAATAATATATATATATATATATATATATATATATATATATATATATATATATATGCTCTTTGGTGGGGTTTGGGCACGGATTCACTATTTAGCTTTGGATTCCTACCACTTCCACACTTCATTTTTTTATGCCTTTTGAAAATTCATATGATTGCATGCCTTTTTCAGTTATGTTGAGTATTGTTATTTTATTTAGTGAACGTGCCTCTTCTAAACTATTGAGATTATTTAAGATTAGGTTCTTGACAGATAATTTTCAGATATTTTAATAATATATTACAGCTTAATATATATGCTCTTTGGTGGAGTTTATGCATGCATTCACTATTGTTTTTTGTTTGACGCCTTTCACATTAAATGTTTAAAGGCACACTCTTTAATATTCATCTTACTAAGATTTTTTTGAAGAATTCATCTTACTAAGATTAATGTTGAAGTTAATCTTACCAAGGCCAGACTTGAAATGGAGTAATCTATTAATGCTAAGATTGAGGCTTTGGATTTCCCTACATATTTTGGTTTTGCTCCGACACCTAATTTGGAGTAGATTTTTTTTGCATGGAATTGCAAGTTTTCTAAATAGAGTGCTAAATTATTGCTGTAATGTGTCTGTTTCTTCTTTCCCCGATGGGTTTGTTGTCTTGTTTCTTATGTTCACTTATTGGTGTGAATAGTTTCTGATATTAACTAAAAGACTTCAGATTTTAATCATTTTTATATGAAACATGTCACTGTACAATATAAATTTTGAATTTCAGGTTCGTCAAGAAATTTCTCCGTTTGTTTTAAGTGTAATTTCATGCCTGGTACCAATTCTTCAGCATGCAGAGGTCACTATCTTATCTTATTGCGTATTATTGATAGTTTTGGAGGTATTCAGTTGCTAATCGTTATTGGTTAATTTTGGTTTTAGGGACTCAACAAGTCACTTATAGAAAATAGTGCAATAACACTGGGGAGGCTTGCATGGGTCTGTCCAGACCTTGTATCACCACATATGGAGCATTTCATGCAACCTTGGTGCAATGCTCTGTCAATGTAAGTTATCTGCCCATTTCTGGAGCTCTTATCTTTAAAATTTCTTGGACCAAATATTGTCTGGCGAACCAAAAAACAAAATATTGTGGCCAGATCAAGCACTGAGGCTGTAAGGGGAGGATATGAGATTCTGCAATTCAAACTCTTGTTTGAAAATTCAATAATCCATATTCTCTTCCTACTGTATTTTGTGAAAATTTGAGTATAACTCCCCTTCGACCCAATCTTCAATGTGAGTCGTTATTGTAATTGGGTTGTGTTAACCTTATCTCTTTTTTACAGATATCTTTTACTTCTGCTAATTAATAAGATTCAGAACATAAATCGAGATCTGAGTTTCTTCTCTTTCTCCAAATTTAGTTTTCCATTATTGAAATTGTTTTACATATTTTAGTCTTGGAATTTGGATTGAGGTAGCATCAACCCAACCGAAACAGCTTGTAAGGGGAAGGATACCTCCCACTTATAAACTTATTTTCCGGCTGTGTCTCATCTAATGAGAAAATTTTAACACACTTCTTTCATGTCCAACAGTGGACATCTGGACCCGAGTGGCCTGATGGTGGGTGGCCCAACACATGTTGGATATACTCTGATACCATTTTAGAATTTGGATTGAGTCTAACTCAACTCGTCAAAACTAGCCTGTAAGGCGAGGGATGACTCCCACTTATAAACTCATTTTTAGGTCACATCTCATCTAATGTGGGACTCTTAACATATAGCTTGTTTGTCAAAACATAAAAGTTTTGTTGGTTTACTTTTGAAACTGATCAATGCTAGTGCTTGTGATCCTGTATTTGGTAGTCATGCGTAGAAACATATGATGGGGATTAAACTAATCTCTGATTTTTTCCACTTTACAAATTGATCCTGGTTTTTAGATGTCATCTCTTTCTTTGCCGGATATCTTTTGTATCTAAATTTTCTTGTATGATTTGTGGCAGGATACGAGATGATGTTGAGAAAGAGGACGCCTTTAGAGGCCTATGTGCTATGGTATGCTTCTCCTTTTAACACATAACTTTATGCACGTAGACTGGTCATGTAATCAGTGCTTTACAATTTACGTTTGTTTTCAGGTCAAAGCCAATCCTTCTGGAGCTCTAAGTTCGCTTGTTTACATGTGTAAAGCCATTGCAAGTTGGCATGTATGTTTGCCAACACCGCCATTTTTTTTAAATGTCAAGTGATTTGTAGTTCCTAATATAGTCTCTTTTGTTGACATGTATAGGAAATAAGGAGTGAAGATTTACACAATGAAGTCTGCCAGGTCTTGCATGGGTATAAACAGGTTAGTGTTGCTTGTCTGCTGGAAACACATCTTCCTTAGGAATTTTATGTATAGGTTATAGCTATAATTCATTTGTCATGAATATGAAACTAAATTAATGAAGTAAATCTTTTCACCTTTTTAGTAGGCGTGGCCCTTTGTATGATAAAATTGGTATTAAATAGTGCTTTGTTCTGTCTTAAATCCTGATTCCTTGGGGGAGAATTTATGATATTCCATGATTGTTATATAGATGCTGCGCAATGGAGCATGGGACCAGTGTATGTCTGCATTGGAGCCGCCGATAAAAGAAAAGCTTTCAAAATATCAAGTATAATTTGATTGAGTGAGCATTGTATCTGCATTGACCTTGGTCATTATGTGTGTTGTCGAGCGATATTCGAGTCATGATTCGTATTGAGAAGGAGCTTAGTCTTGGTCCAATTTTATCGGTCAGGGTTATCAGTAATTTATACAATTCGTTTAGCTTGATGATTACAGGCAGGCAGTTCCACAAGTCTTCAAGGTCTTATTTGACGGTGTTTCCTATAAGAAATGTACAGGGAAATGAGTTTCAACCTTCGGAAATGCTTGATTCTTTGTTGTCTTTATAGTTAAAAAAGCCTTAATTCAGGCTAAGAATCTGATTCGGCATTTGAGTTCATTGTCACAGTTTTCCAATATTTAGTGAGTTTATAGGTTTTGTGAATTTGGTTATACAGTTTTGTACCACTAGATAGAGGGAGAAGATGTGAAGGGGTGTTATGTCCCGACAACTTGTAGTTTCTGCGTATTTAGTTGTTCCATTGTTTGTAACACTTAAAGCCGGTTTCAGCTATATGTTGCCTCAGGCAGGCATCGTTTGAATTTTGATTGAGACAATAAATATTTAAACTTTGCGTATTTCATTGACCATTTTTTTTTCTTCTTTCAGCTAAAAGCATTGTTAACATTATTTTCTTAACGAGTGTGTGGTGTTGTCAATGTCTTTGTTCCTTAGTAGTACAAATATCTACGGTTGCTCGTTTGTTATTGTTTTAGTGACATGAATTTTTACAGTCAAACAAATCCGTCTTTTTCTTAAAGTATTTTATGCATGCAAAAACTAGATTGGTTTCTCTAGTGGTTCATGTCATAATAAACGGCAGCGGTTATGGTTATGGTTATGGTGCATAAGGATTTACCTTGCATAAATCCAGAAATGGTTTTGGAGTACAATTCACAGAAACCATTAAGTACAACTCACAAAAACGGGTCATTAGTTTTTTTCACCTGTTAAAAACCATTAAGTACATCTAATGGTTTTGGAGTACAACTCACAGAAACCATTTTTGAATTTATGCAGGATGCATAAGGATTTCCTTATGCACCATAACCGCACCCATAATAAACTTGGCTTGTAGCATAATACACAGAATTATGGTACACAGAATTATGGTATAAAAAATGCATGACTTTTTGGCAATGTGACATTTATATTTGCAATGGATTAAAATCTTTCCAATGATTATAAAGAATACATTGGAGCCTATTTATACGCATAACTTCATATGAAAAAGAGAAGATAACAACTAACTACTCCCTAAAAAAAATCAACTAACTACGATAACTAATTTAACTAACAATCAACTAACTATTAACAAATCTTAACAAACTTATCTCTTATATCCCAATCTCTAAACCTTGTTTTCGTGTGCAAGTTTTCTCCAAGAACACAGATTTCACATTCACTTTCTTCTCCAATCTTCCAAAACCGACAACCATTTTTTTTTTCCTTTCAAAATTTGGATACCCCAATGTTTTTTTTTCTTTTCTCAAAAACAATATATATTTAGTTAAATCACATACATTATTTATAAATTCAATAATAAAGTAGTAACCTCAGTCCATTAGTCTTAGCTCAATTGGCAAAAATGACAAAATTGATAAACCGAATGTTGTGATCAAGGTTTGAACTCATGTCCTTCATTTGTATGTGTGAATTTCAAGACTCTTACCTTTTCGTCTATCAACCAAACAGAAAAGTAGTAATCTCAATCTTGATTTACCCAAATAAAAGGAGATTGACGGAAACTTGGATAACACAACATGGGTGTTTACTTTCAAGGCCCTTTGGAATTTCTTTATTCTGGAAATGATGTTTCGTAATTATGTCGATGACCCAAAAATCAATGGGTCAGATTCTAGATCAAATACATCAATTATTCAATAAATCTAAAAATTCAATTGTTCCTTATAAATAGCACCGGGATGAGTATTATAGTTTGTGTTATTTTGTATACCCCTTGTTTTTATAGATTAGAGTTGAAGTGTTTTTCACTCGCCTGACATTTGTTTTGGCTTCATTCTTTTGTTAAAATGTTTGGCCAACCATCTAATGCCTTGTCATTATCGATCATTTTCAACGATTCTATTACCTCGTGGTCTTGAATCCGACGATAGAAGTATTAATTTCGATTCTCTTCTCTAAAGTCCATCATGTTAGGGTCCAATAAGATCTATATCCTACATTAAAAAAATTGTTGCAATAATTATTTCATTTGTCTTTTATATCATTTTACTAAACCGGAAGTTTACATTCTTCATCCTTTGCATTTGAAACTACTATGTATTTACATATGAAAAAATCAGGAAGAATTGTAGTTATATGGTAAAAAATTCAAGCAAATTCTTTTTCTGGACTGTTGAGAAAATATCCTTAGATAAATACAACAAAAACTGAATGTGCAGAACCAACAAAGCAAAAGTTGCATTAATAAAAACCTTTAGGATTGTTTTAAATCTTTGCTCACTCTATTACAACAATGCAATGATGTTACCATAATTACAAGAGTCGATAAGAAGGCTATAAGAAATGTAACGGCAGAGACAAGTTCAGAATGCGCCTTTTTTCCAGATGGTATTCTCCAAACAAGACTAGCATCATACATATTGGCATCATCATTTTTCAATTTAAACAAACAATTGCTGTTTTTCACCTTTTCCTTTGTGTTGCAGCGCAGTAACATATCTGGTGCACCAAATTCAACTATTGAGTAGCCACTTTCATTCAGAGGCTGCAAAAGAAGAGTGAAACATAAGGGAGTGAGGCAATACAGCAGTGTACCTGGTAAGGGACAACCTAGCAGTACTAGTATAGTATTTGCTTAGGACAACTTTATTATTCTTGCAAAGGGACAAATTTTATTATTCTTCCTAGTATATAATTACAACATAGAGCACTAATGAATTATCAATGCAATTTAGGGCCCGTTTGTTTAAAGTTCTTAAAAAATCATTTTGAATGTTTGTGTTTGTGTGTAAAGCTATTAACTTTAGAAGAAAATCATTTTAAATAGAATGTAGAAATACAAATCTCTTTTATGTTTAAAACGAACACAAAATAAGATACTTTTCTTAAATGTTTCTAAAAATAATCTATAAATTATTTATATCAAAATGATTTGAAGAAAACAAGCTTAGACACGAACGTAACTAAAACATCAAAAATAATTTAATAAGAATCTTAAACAGACGGGCCTTAAGTAGCGCAAGTTGCAGAGAATCATATCATGATCTCTAGATGAAGCAATTAGTCCCTGAAATTATAAGTGCCGTGAAAACTGGTCTGAAAGTAACAAATTTCAAAATGGTCTCTAAAATGAAAAATCTTCAACCTTACTAGTCTATTTGAGGCAATTTTAAAGATTAAACTAACCGACCTAGAAGGACTAATGTTAAGGAAGATTTTAAATTTCACAGGTCACTTATAATGTTTGTTGGTTTCATAGACCAAATTGTCTGATTGTTTCAACTTTAGGGACTAAATGGTGATTCGTTCTTAGATGATAGTGACTTCAAAAGATATAAATCTTCTTCCTTTGCAGAACATTAGATTCAAAAAATGTAAAGGGCGAGCTTAGCTAAAAATGAATTAAGATATAAATTGAATTATAACAGCCTTACTTGATATCGTGCGTGCAAAGGAAACTCTATGGTGATATCAGTTGGCTGTAGCAATGTATTTGGATCAACATCTAAGTGGATTTCAACAGCAGAACGATTGGATAAGAACGAAGGCAGCTCCAGATTTGTATCACCAAAGACAGTTATATGATTGAACACTGCAACAAAATGTGTTATTGATTGGAAGAAATATGGAGATGTCTTTTGAAGTAAAAATATGAAACTTCTTTCCCACTTTTGTTTTGTTTAAATCGAAAAAGAAGGTGAAGAGTATTTACCACCACGTTGAACAAGATGTTGTAATTCAAAAGGATCAGCAAAAACTCCCAAAGGCAGTCTTTCAATAAATATGAATTCACAGGAGTAGCTTAAAAGATCAGACAAAGACTTCAATTGTTGGGTTTGTAATTTGATTAATGTAGACATACGGCGATGGGAACCTTCACCAAGAAGATCACGTCTTAAAACTGACAATCTTAACATTGAATTATGGTTTTGCGGAAGCACTTCACATAGACCAAAATTGACTTCTTGAGACATGAAAATTTCAAAATCTGAATCATGTAAGCTTGTATATCTGTCATAATAAGACTGCATCAGATATTGCTTCAGCGGAGAATAGGCTTTATCATTTCTGCTATCAGAGCTAGTTGTCGGGGAATCAACCACCTGAAATGAAAGTGAAGATATTATTCAACAAGTTTAAACGAAAAAAGGGGCATTTTATAAAGGTCAAATTAAGCATAAATTATTTTATGTTACAAGTAGGCAAGATATTGTGGATCAACCAACTGCATGCAATGTTCATCCATAGAAAAAAAAAGAATAGTAAAAGTGTAGGATGCAATGTCCCCCAAATAATGCAGCAAGGTTGGGAAACCACAGTTCAGATATGCACAATCAGTACATAATGTATCATACTGCTTGCTCGCTGCAATTTTAGGTGCATTTTATGTATTTCATAAGTTCAACACAAAGACTAGCTATAAAAACAACAGATCACGAGTATACCTTTCAATCATATATACCAAAATATAAAATATTGCAAATAGGGGTGAATATTGGACTTTCTCTTTCTTGTCTTGTTGGAGTACAGATTGCACATGAGTATTACAGCTTATTTATAGGATAAGAGGAGAAAAGAATATAAAACTGATAGACCTCTTTCAGTTATACGTACCGGTGTACAAAAGAAGAAATAAATGGATGCGATTGGGGAGTGTTACGTACGAGGTGGGAAGAAAAATAATGAGTTAATTGAAGTGAGGGGAAGGGAGTGATGCCAACAAAGAGAACATCCGTAAGAAACCAGCCAATTGGAACAACGGGAGTGCTGGAAACAAATATTGAAAACTCACATAATGTGTGAAATGGGAGTGTTAAAAACACTGAATGTGCTCTACTAAACACTAAACACCAACATGGTTTCTACTAAAACACTTACTTCATAAATATACAAATTTTTGACAAACCTGAACAGATAATGAATGAGCAAGCAAACAATTTCCAAATAGCAAATATATGCACAAGAGTTGAATAAATCGCCTCCTATTTGTCATTTAGAATCTGCAACCGAAGATCAGAGAAAAAAAAATGATATGGAAAATGAAGATAGAATAAAAGAGATTTGATACTGACCTGCGCAGATGAGAGAGTGAGGCGGCTATCGGAGGAGAGGAAACAATAATTTATAATTGTATTTTGCTGGCTACAGACTTACATTGTAAAATTTACATCATCATAATTCTATTTTCTTATTCTTCGGGATTGTGGATCGATCATTTCATACTCTGCGTTTAATTGCTTTCTTATTTTGCTATTAATTTTGTCGAGAAAAAAAATTATCATTATATCTTGTGTTAATTAAGTAAACAATCCTTACAAATATCTAAAATTCGCACTATTTAGTCATTGTAACATTTCCCTTTATCATTTTTGGGACCAAAAATGTAACGAAAAATGCAGATGAAAAACATAACAGACTAAAAATGATTTTTTTAGGATTTTTCCTTTTTTTTTGGTAGGACAATGACCATATGACATTGGACATTAGGGATAATGAAGTATACCTAGCTTGTTAAGTTCCTTTAAATACACATGAATATTATTATACATGCTTATACGTATAACTCTGCAAATGTGATGATAGACATCAAAGAAGAGGAAGAACGTTTGTCGGTAACAACTACTCTGCTCCATAAGAAGGCAAGTCATTCTCAGTTGTATTCATTTTTGGACTCTCCGAAGTTACAACAATCTAATCATCGTCTTCTCTGAACTCTTCATAGTGAGACATTTTTTCCTAATTCTTCAATTTAATCCACAGCATAATATAGTTTTACAGCAAAAGGTACTCAAGGCTAGTGATCATACTCATATGTGGCCTCAAAACCTTTTTGTGTCCTTGTAATACTTTGTTTGTTCTCAGGAATTCTCTTTCGATTTACTTCCAACTGGAGTACAATAATCACTTTCAATAATTGATAATAGACTCTAGCGTCTTCATCAAGCCTAAAAAAGTTGGGAGTTCTGGGTGTTTTGGGGGTTATGGGGATTCGACTTTGACCGTTTCTTAAATTTTGATGCAAAAATCTTTGTATAGATCGTAGATTGACCTTGGTTTCTTCATGAATCATATGTTTAATAATTATTTAAGCCAAATGCATATATCGAAGCATCAAATAAGAGACTTATATTTTATATTAGAATTTATTCCAATAATTGTGAAGAAACTAGCCAATTTAATAATGTAAACTATTACATTTCATGTTTAATTTCTACACAAAATGATCCTGCCTAGATCTTAATTGATGATTTCTATTTTAAATGATAATGATCCATGTGCTATCAATAACACAACAGATTGACAGATAATCTTGGAACTCAATTATGAACCTTATAGAAGCATGTTGAAGCAATTTTGGTAAAATAAATGAGTTGGTCTAAATATCATGGTAAGTTGTTTTAATCTATTAAAAAAAAAATCACAGATATAAGCTTGTATCATGAAACACAATTAAGATCTTCTATTCTGTTCTGTTGTTGTTCTAGAACTCTCATTGCATTCTCAGCTACTATTTACTACGAATGTTGAAGATATTTCTAAGTTATGTTAAAGATTGTGAGGGAATGATAGCTTTTTATTTGGCCTTTTTGGGATGAAACTTAAATCAATAATTAGCAGAAACATATTTAGTCCCTTTTCTTGTTGCAAGGACAGTTTATTATAGGCCTCATATAAACATTACTCTTTTTTTAACTTAGTTGTTTCCAAATAGTTGATTTAGCACCTGAATTTCAGACTGAAGAAATTCATGTAGGGCTACAATAGTGTAACTAAAATGAGTGAGTAAGTAGAATCTTCGACTTTTGAGGATAATCCGATGATATTGGAGCTACTGGGATGCCATTCTTTAGGATTCTAACTGATTTATGTTTAGGATTGATTTTCTACGTTTACTATTACTGTTATTTAGATGAAACTTTTTGTAAAGTTACTCAGACATCACATGTAATGGGACAAACCGATAAGAGTTGTAATCTGAGACTATTAATAGACAAAACTACCTCGGTACCTATAATTAATAATGCAAGGACCTCACTTTTCGTTACAACCACCTTTAAATATTCCATCTCTATCCGATAATGAATTAAGCTTTGTTTGAGGCCAATGATTGCATAGCAACTGTTAATTGTGAATCAAACACTACAACATAATGCAGAATCCAACTACTGATATTGAAAAACAAAATTGAAGATAGTAGAGTAAATAATAAGAGAAATTTATAATCTGTGGAGGAAGATTCAATGATTGTTAACTATATAAAATGTAATGCTTGATGACAAAACCAACAACTCTAACTAACAAATAAATTAACACAGAAATTTCTCAAGCAACACATTCCTTAGACCATAAAGAAGTTAAGAATAATGAGAACTAAAATAAAATAAATAACAAGATCATTTCATCAAAGAAAAAGGTGATTCTCCAGGCCACAGTTGAGTCTCTGAGGCAGGTCACATAACACAACGTCTAAAAAAGGGCAACTCGGTGCACTAAAGCTCCTGCATAGGCAGGGTGTCAGTCACATGACAATAACTTTACCAGTTACGCCAAGGTACCCCTCACATCAACGTCTACATCCTAATAAATACTAGAAAGAAGGTGATATCAAACTCTCAATGTAGACTTCTGGTTGTGCCATTTTATCATGGTTGATGTTTTGAATTGTAGGAATCTTAAAAGTATTATTTATGGAATCATAGACAAGCAAACAAAATTTATCCAACATTATAAACTTCATCAGCACTTGGTTATCCTCTGAAATATATAATGCCTTCTTATGGGTAAAAGTAAAACCAAAATCTCTCATGTCAGGAACCCGTAACAATTTGGTCCAAGAATTTTCATTCCCATATTCCTTCATTATCATAAGATCAGAAAACTGGCCCCAATCAGAAACAACAAACAAACAACCCCTCGTTGCTCCCAAGTGAGAGGAAGTGCCTAATGGCAGCAAAAGCTTTTGATACAATTCCTTATTCAAATCAAGAGAAACAATGACCATGGAAGAACTACAAGTATCATATATCAACCAGTTAACCGTGTCATTCATGAATATTCCCGGTTCAGCACAACTGCGGCGATGACATGGGAAGTCGTTGATCTTTCGCCAATAATCGGTACCCAAAGTATGGACATTAACTTCACTTTTGCTGTTAAGATAGAGAGTAAGAGCTAAAATCTTATATTTATTAGTGAAACCATGATACACTAAGCTATATAATGTTTTAATAGGTCTTACCTCTCTAGTAGTTGTGGTTTTTAAAGGAGGCAATGTCTTGGATTTTTTAATGGAAGGGTTATACAAAAAAGGTAAACGTCCATTGATCCCACCAACACAGAGGATGCCATCACAAGTGGAAACCTCGAGAGCATAGCTTCGACGCCAAGTAAATGGAGGACATTGGACAGTTGTGGAGGCGGATGTGAAAATAGAGGAGATTGAGAAATCAAATAGAAGTAACTCATTTGAGGAGTTCATGCCGGTTATATTGAGGTGTAGGTGATCTTGGTTGGAGGTTGACAAGCAAAGGTGTTTTTTGGCGAATTTGGAATCATCGGAGATAAGAGAATTCCATGACTTGCAGACGCAACGGAGTTGAAGGAGGTGTTTCACAGGGAGCCGGCATAGGATTTCTATGACGAGATCGAACGGAAGAGAGGGAGGAGATGATTTCAATCGCTGCAACTTCATGTCTGCTGTTAGGGTTTCTCCATCGCTGGTTGATGTTAGGTTTTGGATGAGATCGATGGGCACTACTAGTTACTTACTACTAACCTTTTTTATAATTTTACTTAGGTCACAGTGAAGTTATTTTCAGTTTTCACACAAAACCTGTACCTACCTAATATTGTTACGGGTTTGCCTGTTTAAAAAAAAAAACATTTTAAAATAACAATTTTTTTTTGAGGGGGAAATAACAATTATTTATTACAAAATTATGTATTTAATGTAAAATACACCAATTTCAAAATAAATTTACTACTTCTTTCAAAAAAAAAAAAAATTAATATTTTTTACTTCTTATATTTTGCAAGTTTGCACATGATAAAAAAAAAAACTCTATTGTTTGTTATAGGCAACCTTTTTCTCTCTCTCTTTCAATGTATATTTTTTTAGAGGACTTTCAATGTATGTATACATACATTTAAAAAATAAATTTTAGTTTTGATGTAGTATTTTTTTTCTTTCAACTATAACTTTCATTTGAACCATTGTATTTAAAATTTTATCTTTTTATAATACTATTTAAAGTTTTTATTAAAAACAAGTTTAATGTCTCATTACAATTGGAACAATATCGGCAACTATAATTGCATCTTATTTTCCAAAATAAGTTAATGATATGTTGTTATTTGGTGAAGCGTTTGAAGCTCACATGAATTGTGTTATCGACATTCTTGAGAAATTTTGTAAAATTTCAGGACAGCAAGTCAGCCAAGAAAAAACTAGCATTATATTTTCTAAGAATGTTGATAGAGGAAAAGGTGATAGGTTGATGCAAATTTATGGATTTAAAGAAACTCATGTTCTTGGAAGATATCTTGGAGTGCCTATGACTGGGAGAATGCCAAGGATAAATGATTACCAATATGTAATTGAGCAAGTTAGTTCTAAGCTTATGCCTTTTAAACCTAATAAACTTTCATTTTTAGGGCTAGTTACATTGGCTAAAAGTGTAATTGCGGCTACTCCCGTATATCCTATGATAACGGCTTCACTTCCTAAGTCGTGTCTAGACGATATCCAATGAATGCAAAGGAAATTTGTTTGGGGGAGACCGATACAGAAAGGAAGTACAATGCTGTAAGTTGGGAGATGGTGACTAGGCCAAAACATTTGGGGGGCTTGGTCTGAAAAGATTAGAAATCATCAATGAAGTGTGTATCTTCAAGCTGGGTAGGAAGCTTCAATCTGATTCACAAGATTTTTGGTGTGAAGTGATGTACTGTGGTAAGTACAAGATGAATGATAGGAGTTGTGACGTCGAGGCTAAACCTTATGATTCAAGCTTGTTGAAGAAAAGTGTGAAGTTGTGGCAAGATTTACCAAACTATAATTTCTGGTCTGCAGGTGATGGGAAATAAGTGGAGGCGTGGTGTTCTTCCATGCTTAAGCTTATAGGAGGTTGTTGAATTATTCTCAACATCAAATCAGTTCAAATGATGCAACTTGTGATGATCACAAACAATTACTTGCAGAAGAAGTTATTAATGAGTGAAGCCTGTGTATTTGCAGGAACACATTAGATAGGTGCAAATTAGTGTAGCTTAGCTTTTCCTTTACCCCATATGATTATCTATTTTAGTCCCTTTTCTTGTTGCAAGAACAGTTTATTTTGGGCATCATATAAACATTCCTCTTTTTTTAGTTTAATTGTTTCCAAGATAGTTGATTTAGTACCTGAATTTCAGACTGAAGACATTCATGTAGTGCTACAATAGTGTGGCTAAAATGACTAAGAGGATCTCCAACTTTTGCATATTGCTGCAACCAGATCATATGGCAGCTTCTTGAGGATAATCTGATGATATTGGAGCTACTGGGCTGCCATTCTTTAGGATTCTAACTGATTTATTTTTTGGTTTGTTTTTCTATGTTACTGTTACTGTTATTTATGTAAAACTTTTTGAAAAGTTAGTCACACGTGAAATGTAATGAGACAAACTGATAAGAGTTGTAATGTGAGACTATAATCAATTAATAACTGCAAGGACCTCATTTTTTGTCACATTCACCTTTAAACATTCCATCTCTATCCGATGCAAATGGTTGCATAGCAACTGTAATTGGGAATCAAACAGTACAGCTGAATGCAGAATCCAACCAATGATATAGAAAAACAAAATTGAAGATATAGTAGAGTAAATAATAAGAAAAATTTATAATCTACGGAGGAAGATTCAATGATTGTTAACTATATAAAATGCAATGCTTGTTATTAACTGTACAAAATGTAATGCTTGATGACAAAACCAACAACTCTAACTAACAAATAAATTAACACAGAAACTTCTCAAGCCACATATTCCATAGACCATAAATTAACACTAACGAGAACCAACATAAAATAAATAACAAGATCATTTCATCAAAGAAAAAGACACGAGTCTCTAGGCTGCAGTTGAGTCTCTACCTAATAAAAATACTAAAAAAAAGGTGATATCAAACTCTCAACGTAGACTTCTAATGATGCCATTTCACCATGGTTGTTGTTTTGAATTGTAGGAATCTTAAATGTATTATTTATGGAATCATAGATAACCAAACTAAATTTACTCCCCAAAGATATAAACTCCATCAGCACTTGGTTATCCTCTGAAATATATAATGCCCTTTTATAGCCAATAAAACCAAAATCTCTCATGTGAGGTATTCGTAACAATTTAGTCCAAGAATTTTCATTCCCATATTCCTTCATTATCCAAACATCAGAAAACTTGTCACTATCAGAAACAACGCTCAAACAACCCCTCAACGCTCCAAAGCTAACGCAAGAGCCTAATGGCTTCAAAAGCTTTTGATAGGACTCCTTCTTCAAATCAAGAGAAACAATGACCATGGAAGAACTACGAGTATCATATACCAACCAGTTAACCGTGCCACTCACAAATATTCCCGGTCCAATCCAAGCGAGGTTATGACATGGGAAGTCATCGATCTTTCTCCAATAAACGGTACCCAAAGTATGGACATTAACTTCGCTTTTGTTGTTAAGATAGAGAGTAAGAGCAATAATCTTATATTTATTAGTGACACCATGATACACTAAGGTATATAAAGTGTCCATAGCTCTATGCTCCGTGGTAGTTGTGGTTTTGAAAGGAGGCAATGTTTTGGATTTTTTAATGGAAGGGTTGTACAAAAAAGGTAAACATCTATTGATCCCAACACAGAGGATGCCATCACAGGTGGAAACCTCGAGATCATAGTCTCGACGCCAAGTAAATGGAGGAGATTGGACAGTTGTGGAGGCAGAGGTGAAAATAGAGGAGATTGAGAAATCAAATTGAAGTAACTCACTTGAGGAGTTCATACAGAATATATTGAGGTGTAGGCGATCGTGGTTGGAGGTTGACATGAAAAGGTGTTTTTTGGAGAATTTGGAATCATTGGAGATAAGAGAATTCCATGACTTGCAGACGCAACGGAGTTGAATGAGGTGTTTCATGGGCAGCCGGCACAGGATTTCTTCAATGAGATCGAACGGAAGAGAAGGATGGTTAAGTGAATTGGTGGGAGTTTCGGAGGAGGAAGAGAGTGATGGAGGAGATGATGTCAATGGCTGCAAGTTCATGTCGGTTGTTAGGATTTCTCCGTGGGTGACTGATGTTAGTTAGGGTTCTAGTTAACCAGAAGGAGGCAGGGGTTGATACTAACCTTTTTAGTTTTTTATGTAGGTTACAGTAAAGTTATTTTGAAAAGTTAGGGTTCTACTAACCTCTTTATAATTTTATGTAGGTTAGAGTACAGTTATTTTGACACAAAATCTGTACCAAATATTGATATACGGATTTATTCTCTCTCTCTCTCTCTCTCTCAATGTATTTAAAAAAGAAATTTTAGTTATGATGTAGTATTTTTTTTCTTTCAACCTTTCATTTGATTTGTGTTTAAAATTTTATTTAAATTTTTAATTAAAAAATTAGTTAAATCTATCTCATTACAAAAGAAATTATTTCATTGCAATTGGAACAATATTGGACATTATAAACACATCTTATTTGCCAAAATAAGTTAACGGCCTCTTCTTATTTGGTGAAGAGTTTGAAGCTCAAATGAATTATGTTATCAACATTCTTTAGAAACTTTGTAGAATTTTGGGACAGCAAGTCAGTCAAGAAAAAACTAACATTCTTTTCTCTAGAGGAAAAGATGATTGGTTGATGCAAATTTATGGATTTAAAGAAACTCATGTTCTTGGACGATATCTTGGAGTGCCTATGACTGGGAGAATGCCAAGGAGAAAATGATTACCAATATGTAATTGAGCTGGTTAGCTCTAACCTTGTGGTTTGGAAAACTAATCATGAATGAAGCGTGCATCTTCAAGTTAGGTTGGAAGCTTCAATCTGATTCACAAGATTTTGGTGTGAAGTGAAGTGTGGTAAGTACAAGACGAATGATAAGAGTTGTTACGTACAAGATGAATAATAAGAGTTGTTACGCCGTGGCTAAACTTTGTGATACAAGCTTGTGGAAGAACATTGTGAAGTTGTGGCAGGATTTACAAAATTAAAATTTCTGGTCTGTAGGTGATGGGAAATAAGTGGAGGTGTGGTGTTCTTCCATGCTTAGGCTAATGCTGTTAAATGATTCGCAACATCAAATCAGTTCAATTGATGCAACATATGACGATCACAGACAGTTACTTGCAGAAGAAGCTATCAATGAGTGAAGCTTGTGTAGATTCAGGAACACATAGGTGCACCATAGTGTAGCTTAGCTTTCCCTTTACCCCATACGGCTGGTTATGCTAAGTCAGCATCTAGCTTTGGCGTTAGTTAGAGAGACTCAAAGTTAGTTAGAGGTTTCTAGTGCTATATATAGCCTGCCTTGTATATTTTGTCATTTTCATCATCAATAATATATGAGAAGCTTCATCTCTTTTCTCTCTTTGAGTTTGTTTAATTTTCTTTTATGTTCATCAATGATTTCCATCTTCAAGACAATGCTTAATTAAAACAAATTTGATCTGTGTTTAAGAGTATTTCTTTCTAGTATGAAAATATGCATTTAAACGCGAGGATAAGTGTTCAACAATGTTCAGAGTAAAGTTTGTGTAATATCTAATAAAGCTCAAAGCCCGTTCCGGCAATCCCAAAGCCGACGATCTGGTTTCAAATGTGAGGGCAAGGAAGACCATAAATTTTTGCATTAAAAGTTGCTTCAATTGTTAAATTGAGTTTCAGGGTTTTTAAGTATCGATTTATAGTAGACCACTTATAAAAATAGTTCATAGCAGTAGAATCTGTATATTGGAAGAACTTAATTATCATTTATTTGAATTCATGCTTAGTTATAAATACTTGTGTAAGTATCTCCTTCTAAACATTGCTTATGATTAAGAAGGTTGGATTGGCAGGAAAAGTATAAGTTGCATACATTAAATTATTAATATTCAGTGGGAAACACATATGTATCGTTGTGGATTGACAAATTGATTCTTAGAAGCTGCCAATTCAATTCTTTCCCATCTCTTTTTTCTATTCATATCTTCTTGATGTGCCACTGATTCTTTAGCTTTCATATCCATTTGAGCTTTTGCATATAGATCAGGATCAATATCTTCCACCACCACCTTCACACTTTCTGTTAGCTGCCTTACACTCTTGCTCCAATGCAACTTCAGGTTCTTCTCCACACCTTGTACTATCACTGGAAGTACTTCTACCGTTCCTGTTGTTGCCATTTTGTAGAACTGCTCGTTGTTCCATACATATAGTGCCCTCTCAGCTACCTGAAACCACACGTTCATAAACAAATTTCATTGTCAGTGTAAAAATATTTTTCACGTGCATCCAATCACATCTCATCATTATGCTAAACAGTTAATGTTAATTCCTAAAATATCTCCACAATTATCTATGTGTTGAGATGTGATTTGATGCATGCTTTTTACAATTACAGTGCATATCAGTTAATCTCATATTTTCATGAGAAAACATTTTGGAAGCCACAAAGAGATTTTCTTACCTGAGAATTCCAACTGTTGATGCATTTTGTAATCTGAGTACATATAGGCAAGGCCAACTTTCGATATTGATCGGGATCCAAATTCTCCACAAGATCTTCCAACTCACCAATCAACAAAATTTCTTTCTGACAATTACTGACAGGCCAATACCTCAAAATTCCCCTAACAACAACACCTCCAAGCATAGGCTCCTTCTGCACAAACTGTGATATACAATAAGCAAGTTGTCTGTGATAAACTTGCATGCCTTTAGTCTTATGTAAAGGAATCAACACTCTCATAAGAAACAACTTGTGTTCTTCCTTGAGTGGCACGGTAAATCCATTAACAATAGTTCCCCATATCTCAAGCAAGTCTGCAATACCATAATGCTTTTCCGTCTCAAAAACATAGTTCAACAAAACATCTGTCATCGATTTCCTCATCGCAGAACGGTCGCAAACGAACTTAGAATATATCTTGTGGTATACATTTTTCAAGCTTTCGCGTTCCCTCGGATCTTCGGATTGGAAAAGCGATAACAGATTAAGAAGGAAAGAATGATCCATATAATTTCTAAGTATTTTGGTGTCTGTGCTATTGACAAGCCTAAGAAGGATTTCATAAACTATTTGTAGATGTGACCATAAAGGTGAAAGTATGGAAATAGGATCTTCTTCATCAAGAAATTCTGATATAGCTGAAGGATTTGCAGGTGGAGGAAGTGGCCTGAAAAGATTGGCTTTGATCATTGATACTAAAGGTCCTAAAACTTTCTCATGAACTGGTTTTTTGGAGGATTTCATTGTAGCAATTAGCCTTAAAAGTTGAAGTCTTTTGGAGTCTCTTTGTGCAGGGGATTCTGAAGGGTCAGTGAAGGTGAAAACAAAGGTGCAATAAGAAACAGTAGAGAGAATTTCTTCATTTCCTGAAGTAGGAGAAGATGGTGTTGAAAAAAGAGGCTTTTCTTGCACAAAAAACTCTTGAAGTGTTTTTTGGTTTGGTGGTTGTGTGATTTTCTGGCTACTCATTTTGTTTCTTTTTCTTCTCTGTGTGAGGATCAGGAAGGAACTTGTGTGTTTTGAGTTTCAATTTAAAAGGTAACAAGACGGAGATTCCTTTGCAACAAGAAACTTTGGAATGTCCAAACTGTTACCAAAAGTATTAGAACTTTGAAATTCTTGTGGTATGATATTATAACAAGACATGGAACATGGTATCTTTATTTCATTGTTCCTTATCTTTACTTTTGGATGTTTGCCACGTGGAATTTTCGACATATTCAATGATATAATCCTTATCACAGGTTGTTGAATTTTTCATCAATAGGGCTTAACCAAAATACAACTTGCATATTAATATATTCATCTTTAGTTAGCAACTTGGTTTTATTGATGTGTCATCACTAGTTAACACCTAGAGAATTTAGATTAGAATCATTTTATTTTCCATGAGAACATGGTAATGATTAATTAGGAAAGAAAAAGACAAAATTAATCATCAAAAAAGAAAACATCACAATACAAAACCTTTATAGGTCCTATCATTCAGAGGTAAGAACCCAAATCCTAGTTGTTTATGTCTTTTCTTGATTAATTAAAAACAATATAAAAAGTACTAAATCCAAAAATAATTCAACTGTGGCTTATTTTAATGAAGTAGTTGAGCTTAAGATTTCTCGTCACATAATTTTTTTTTATTTGGACCATAGGCCTAACAAGACAGGCTATGCCGGAAAATGGATATATATACACAGGAGATAACACACAAGAAGACATGGTAAAAATTTCCCAAAAAAAAAAAAGACATGGTGAAAATTAATGGATTTGGAGTCACAATTTGCTTATTGTAAAAAGCTGATACTAACATCCACAATATGTGGTGTACTTTCATGAAGGTTCAATATTAATAATAGTTGCATTCACATTTTGCAATGTATTATTATACAGCAAGTTTTCTATGCAGCATAAATATCTGGAAGATCAGGATTAACAGAGAACCTAACCCATCTTTTTCTCTCCATATATTTCAAACAAGGCTGCAATAAAAGTCCAAATATAACAGCTGAGATACTTATGAGAAAGACCTTCAAAGTAGCAAGAGCTAAAACCACAAATATTAGTACTGTTGGGACTATACACATCAACACTGCTCCAATTTTCCCAACTGGTATTTTATAAGGTCTTGATAGATTTGGAAACTTTATCCTCAACTTAACAAATGCAACAAACTCCATAAGCATACCAAAACAGTACAAGAAATTTTCAGCTGCTACAATTTCTTGAAAACTCAACCAAGAAAGCAAAACCACACCAGAAGCTGAGAACAAAATACCAATAAGAGGTGTTCCATAACTTGACCTTTTAGCAAAGAATTCAGGAAGCATACCTCTTTCAGCCATACCTAGAAGCTGAAATGAGTCACTACTCATCTCAGCTACAAACATTCCCATATTTGATAAAGCTGATGCAACTTGAACCCATGTTCTTAACCAAACACCTCCAATAACTTTACCAACTTCTGAAAAGTAACCATCACTCCATAACTCTCTATTAACTTCAACAGCACCAGTTCCAACTAAAAGAGGTAAAAAATATCCCAAAACAACCAAAATAACAGCATAAAGAAGTGCTTTTGGAAGAGTTTTACCAGGATTATTCACTTCTCCTGCAAGAGTACTGACTGAATCCCAATAATTCAAATTCCAAAACAATGTATTCAAATATAAACCCCATTGAACACTCTTCAAATCCATCATCTTCCACCTTTTTGGTTTAATTCTAGGAATTGAAATTAACCCCATAACAACAAAAGGACTCAATGAAAAAATTCCCAATAAAATTGCAGCCCAACCCACAATTGTTAAGCCTCTATAATTCATATAAGTAAGAATCAAAGTTAAAACTAAAACAGCAATTATCCTTGGAAAACCACTACCAATAATTGGAATAGCTGATTTAAGATAATCTAAAAACAAAACTGGATATAAAGCATTGTCAATTACACCACTAAGCCATTTCATCCAACCAAGTTGAAAACCCCAAAAAGGACCTAATGCAGATGAAACCCAAACAACATAACCACCATTTTCAGGAAACATTGTACCCATTTCAGCAGTTATTAATGCTTCAGGAACACTCCAAATGAGTGGAAAAACCAAGAAACCAACAAGAGACAACAATGGACCTGCTGCTCTTACTGTGTCTTCCACACCAAATGGTCCACCTGATACCTCATAGAAGATTAAGAAAATTAAAGGTATGATTGAAACTTTCTTCAAGTTTTCAAATTTTGGAACTGAAGAAGGTTCTTCTGGTGTAGCATTTTCACCAACGTTGGACTCCATGTTGGTTGACATGTTTTTTTCTGTGATTCTCAGAAATTCTGTGCGTTTTAATTTTAATTTCATATAAGAATAAGAAGAAGAAAAGTGGTTATAGTAGTGACGTGTTGAGTAAGTAAAACAAGACGAGGCACAATGTGAAGAAGTTAGAGTGTGAGTGAGTTGCATGCTTTTCCTGCTTTAAAGTAAAAGAAGATTAGAACAAACAAAGTTCACCGCAGTGTCTTGGAACTCTCTTAACACGATGCTATGAATTACTGATACTCTGGATTAGGCAAGTTTTGGTGTGTCGTTCTACATTAATATGATATCAATATTTGTAATTATATTAAATTATGTGATTTTTTTAAATTATTAATTGTATTGGCATGTATCGGATTTGGTGTTTGTGTCCATATTTGTGGTTCATAGACCCGAGGTAATGGTTCCAATATCCAACTCTGTTCACACCAAAATATATTAAAGTATTTCAAAACAAGAAATCTTCTCATAACCACTTTAATTATTTTTGGTACATATTATCTTAATTTCAAGTTTAAATTTAAAAATATATTTTAAATATTATCTTATTTTAAATTTAAACTAGAAAAAATGTAATACAGATATTGAAACTATAATTTAGATAAGGATATTTATAAAGTATAAGCTAACAACGCACTCTCTAACAAGGTTATAAGGCTTGGTCTTCAAAGTCCAAACCTCGAAACTTCAACTTGTCGTAAATGTCTCCACTCATTTAACATGATAATTTGATCAATGGAGCTTTTCTACCTTTTGAAGCCTCTCAAAACCAACAAACACCCCTCTCAAATTCAAATCAAATGGACACAATGATTTGACCTTCACAAGAAGGTATTTTATATGCTAAAAGTGCTTATAGTATGTGGGAAGAGTTTGAATTGCCTCAAATTTCTAAACAACAAGTAATTTTGAAGTTTGGTCAAAACTTTGAAAGTATTTTCATTTGACTTGACACATTTTGAAAATTAGTTTTTCAACAATGAAAAAACTTACTTAATTATAAATAAATTTCACTTTTTAAGTTTATTCAATTAATGATGTATGTGGTGCACAATATGAACCACGTACATAATTAATTGAATGAATCTAAAATGTTAAATTTACTTATAATTAGCAACGGAGTAAGTATTCGTAAAGACATAATGATAGATATTTTTGTCCTAAACGTGATTTTGAGAAAACTATTGATCATCTTTTCAAGAACTTCCAATTAAATCAATGAGCAAATGATCACTTTAGTCTCTGGCTCTGCACCTTGTTGTCACATAGGTCCCTGACTCATAAGTAAATAAAAATAGTCTCTGACTCTGCACTTCCGTTATCACTTTAGTCATTGACGTTAAATAATTCTGTTAAGTGTGTCACAGAGACTAAAGTGAAAGTAGAAAATGATCACTTTAGTCCCTGAACCAAAAATCAATATCCCCAACTTGAATTTCAAATCCCTAAATATCATTCTAAATCCATTAAATTAAAAATCGCAAATCCCTAATTTATTATCTTATTTGACAATATTAATATAACATTTTTTTTATCAAAATATAGTGTTCTTTTATTTAAAATAAAAAATTAGAGATTAATAATATCAGTATTTTTTTTACACAATTGGTTGTTTAATACTTTTTTTTTGGTCAAAATATAGTGTTCTTTTATTTAAAGTTAAAAAATAGATATTAATATCATCATTATTTTTTTTTTGTACACAATTGGTTGTTTAATACTGTGGACAAAGTTTTACCATTAAGCATAAAAAAACACATAAACTTTCAACACAATTTATAAAACATACAATATTCAATATATCTGAAGAAAAAAAAGTTTAGAATGTTTAGAAAAAAAGTCACTTTTTTTTTTACAATAGAAAAAAGTCACATATTAGTGTATATTTTTTTTAGGGATTTGAGATTCAAGTTGAAAATATTGATTTTTGGTTCAGGGACTAACGTGACTATTTTCTACTTTCCCTTTAGTCACTGTGACACACTTAACATAATTATTAAACGTCAGGGACTAAAGTGATAACGG
Source organism: Medicago lupulina (assembly GCA_958299785.1). Lineage (NCBI taxonomy): Eukaryota > Viridiplantae > Streptophyta > Magnoliopsida > Fabales > Fabaceae > Medicago > Medicago lupulina. Next base: position 1,666,805 of record OY283141.1, on the reverse strand, counting down.
AAGTACAGAGTCAGGGACTTCTTTGTATTTAATTCTGAGTCAGGGACCTATGTGACAGCAAGGTGCAGAGTCAGGGACTAAAGTGGCCATTTGCTCTAAATCAATAGACTACATTGATACAAATACAATAGACTATATAAATGTAAATTAATATAAATATTAACAATTAATTTTAAAAAAACACCTTTTACTTTTATATAATCCAAAACAATATTGTAATAAAATTAAATGATTACTTTTTGACAAAAATAAATAAATTATTATTAAAAATATAGTTTTTAAAAAACTAAATGATTACTTTTTTAAAATAAATAATTATTTTTTATAGGAAATAAATTACTACAATATCAAAATAAGTATTATAATGCTTTTAACAAATATAATTTCTCATATATTCTCTTTACGAAACACTAGTGTTTAGACAGATACTTTTTTGTCGTCTATTTTCTCTTTCATATTCTCTTTGTGAAACACTAACGTTCAATCATATACTTTTGTGTTGTCTATCCACTCTTTTTATAGCAAATATAATATAAATTTATATCATTTTCAATGACATCGCAAATTTAACATTCTTATAGACAAATTTGTGCAATTTATAGAAAGAAGAAATAAATTGACTTTTTTATTTGCAAAATATAGGGAATTAAATAATTTGTTAGAGTTGTGATGACATTATCCGTAATTTTTTTATAAAATTAATTAATTTGATAGTTATCCGTAGAAATTTGTTACAACTGTGATGACCATTATCCATTATTAATTTAAAAAAATTAAATTAAATTTTGCAGAATGACGATTATGCACATAAAATTAAGAAGATCATAAGTTTTAAGGAGGACAATTATGTAATTTTGTTGTACTTCAACTTTTATATATTGTTAATAGATATTGTTAATAGATGTTAATAGATGTTAGTAGTTTTTTTTTTTTTTGGGTGAAATTCATAAAAGTAATTTTATTCTTTGTTTATAACAATATGCTCTTTCAAATAAAATCATTGTTTATAACAATCATACTAAATTTTTTACATTTATCGTAAAAAATATCAATGTTCATTATTATGAATAAAAAAAAATTTAAATTTTTTTTTTATTTCATCAACACTTTTCGTAAATAGTATCAAGTTGTTATAATTTTTTATGGTAGGATTATTTTTAAAAAAACACTTAACTATTTTTTTTGCCAGGTTTTGGCGTCGGATCTTGCATATAGTGTATTATGCATTATCTTATGACCTATCAAAACATTTCAAACTTTTTAATGTACCGTAAAATTTTATATTAGGTGTATCGTATTATAGAGAGCAAGTGAATCAGCAGCTAATCTCAGAAGAAGAAAAAAAATATCCCATCCTTGGTATTTTTTATTTTTTTTTAAAACTATCCTATCACTGTCTATCTATTTAGTCTAATAGACGGCTAAGAAAAAGTCGAAATTACTCTTCTCATAATAATAGACAGCTAAGAAGATTGCTAATAATAATATAACTAATTAATAACAATAAATGATTTTTTTTAAGGAATATAATAATAAATGATAAGACACGGTTAATTAAATTTAAAGGAACAACAATAAGATAAGAAATTTCTTTAAGAAAAAAAAAATCAAAAAAAAGAGAGATTAGACTTGAAAGCAGATAAATTACGAAATAGTTTTTGAAAGTAGATTTTATTAATCAATTTAGTCCCTAAATGTAGATGCCGTTAGTCACTTTAATTTCTGAAATTGACCATCAAAATTTACATTTAGAGACTGTTTTGCAATCTTTTTGTATTCAAGATTAAAGTGACTATTTTTTTCTATTCAAGAAATAAAGCGATTAATTCTAAAAATAAAATAAAAAACACCCACGTGAGAGCTTCTAAAATTTGTACTACAAACACAAACCACTCCAATCACTGGGTCCATCAAAATCAAGACTCTAATTATATGGCTCTATTCCATTCTTCTTTTTTCTTTTTGTAACAAATATTCTCCATTCCAATTTTTTTAAGAAACAATTTTCTAGATTTTTCTGTTTCTTTTTTTTTGTCTGGTTAATTTCTAGATCTTTCTCTTCAAGCAAAAACAAATTCACAGAAACAAATTAGGATTCGATAAACAATAGCAAAAAAAGGATTAGAAATCAAAATAAGGTTGAATTATTTCCAAGTATTCTCATCATTCATTTTGTCAATGAAAGAAGAAATTGAAGGCAACGCCGAGGTAGATGTTATTGTTTCAACAACATCGTATACGAGTTTGAGGGACATGATATCATTGCCACAATCATCTCTGAATGGTAGCTGGAATGAGAATATCCCAATCAAAAACCCTCTTCTCAAACAAGCGGCTTTGTCTTATCTTCAACCTATGTCCACTCCACCCGATCATGATTTTATCAATAATAACTGCTTTTCTTGTTGTGGCGGCGCAGATTCAGCTTCTTGTTTTCAGTGGCTTAACTGTGGAACACTTATTAGGGCTTTTGTTGGATTCATATGTGGAACAAGAAGAAGAAGGAACAGCAACGAGGATCATGACTTGGAAGATAAAGATCATGTTGAATGACAGAAAGAAACAAAGGGACTGGGAATGTGATAAGGGTAGAGTAGTGTAGAGGGACAGTTTTACTTTTGGAACATTCGGTTTGACCAGTAGATACTATGTACTGTACATCATCAAAAGGTTTTGTACTTTTGTTTACTTTTTTCACTTTACTTTATTAGCCCATTGGAATTTGTTCAAAATTTATATTTTTAATGTTTTTATCTCTGACTTGTAGTACATAAATTAGTAGTTTTTTAATTGAAAGAAAAGAAAAAGATGTCTTTTGTAACTCACTGTGGAGGTTAATCATTCCAGGTCATTTAGATTTATTCAAAGGATTATAAAAATCCATGTTTCGTAGAATTAAGACACGGGAGTAGAATTATGAATTGACATGCGAGAGTGAGATACCGTTGTTAATAGTGTAATAGTGATAAGAATAATATTAACAATGCAGTTTTTCAGGCATGTTTTTTTAACCTATTCTTTTTTATTAGCCAAAATTCACATAGATTTACGAGATTTATATAGGACTTGTATGATTTGATTTGATGAGATTTATATAAGTTTTAATCAATAAAATGTCATGTCAACCCTTCTCTAGCAATGGTTAGGGGTCTAAGTATTTTATTTGATATACGGTGATGTGAACATTGTGAAAGAAAATGAAATTGTAATGTTGGATGAAATTTGAAACATTGCTGAAAATAAGTTATTTTTAACTTGATTGTAATGGTGAGAACAAAAGATTGTATTTACTCGAAAAATATAAAAATATTGTATTATTTCGCAAAAAATCGCAACAACCAACCTAAACCACATTGGTTTGATTTCAATTTTAAAAGTCAAACGAATCAAATCAAATCAAACCACATGTTTTTTATTTTATTTTATAGTCCGGTTGAATTTTAGCCTCAAAACCGTACCATGAACACCCTAACTAGGGGTGTGCAAAACTTTTGGTTAACCATAACCAAATCAATAACCAGACCAGTCCATATTTTAAAACCCAGCCCATTTATTACAAAAACCAAACCAGACCATACAGAAACAATTGGTTTAAAACCGGTTACAAATTGGTTTAGAACCAGTTTTGCAAAGTCACATACTATATCTCTCAACTCTGAAACGTGCTTCACTGAAAACGTGATTTCAACGAATTCAACGAAACGTGCTTTCTACAAAACTCTGAAACGTGATTCTTGTTAATCACAATTCATAATCTCTTTTCTCCTTTTAATCTCACCTTTGATTTCAATGAATTTTTCTTCTAACTTCTCTCTTTGTGGTTCACGACGACGGTGATTTGAGGGAGAGAAGAAGAGTGCGGCGGAGAAAGCCAAGGCAGAGGTGGTGGAGGAGACAGAGGAGAGGGAATGTAAAGAAGGTTTTCTGGAAAATTGGGGAAAATTGAAACTGTTGAATAGGGTTTTGGAGATTTAGATTGTTTGATTATGATTTTGTTTTTATTGAATTACTAAAGGGGAATTTGTGCTGATGTTTGTGACTGATTGAAGAACTAGAACGATGATGGAAAGGATTAAGGTTAAAACAAGTTTTTATTGCAAACCAGGTCTAAACCAGTTTCGAACCGGTTTTGACCCAAACCTGAACCATTTTTTGCAAAAAAACCAGTTTTTGATGAAATGGCTTTAAGAACTAAACCAAACCATATATTTGGATTCAATTTGGTTTGGGTTTAAATCACGCACACCCCTACCAAAAAGTAACATTTTTCACTAAGATTTAATCATTCTGTAAAGATTTTCATTGAGGTCAAGGGTAAGGAATTGAAAAATTACTTTTCTCCCTTTCAAAATTGCTCATTCTCTTGACTCAACGTGAGTTAAATCACGCTCGACATTTTTTAGCGGTAATTACCTCACGCTGACACTTTTAAGATTGGTTAACCCGACTTAAAAAGTGATTAAACCGATCTAAAAAGTGTCAGCGTGAGTTAACTACCGCTAAAAAATGTCGAGCGTGAGTTAACTCTCGTTGGGGTAAAGGAACGTACAATTTTGAAAGGAAAAAGAGCAATTTCCAAGGAGCTGAAGGCAATCAGTATTAACGGCCCATGCAAAATCCTGAAGAGTCCAAGAGCCCACTTCATTATCCATGAGACCCATCAACTCATTCACACCAAACTAATGTTGTTACTCTTTCTTTTGGTGAAGTTACTAGTTACTACTTACAAACTATTTTGAAATCCAATTAACCATATTCCCTGCACAACAAAAACACAGATAGAAATTTTAAACTTCATCTATGAGCTATAAATATAAATTTCATTTCATCTTAGTTTATCTAAAAAAAAATACTAGATAATCAGAATTTGTTGTTAGATATGAGGAATGCTTGTCATTGTTTTAACAAGACTCTATTAAGTGCTGCTATACCTTTTCTATTCCCTCAATTACCAGCCACCAACTTACTCTTCCTTTTTTCCCTCAATTAGTAGCACCCATCTGTTATTATTCTTCAACATTTTACTTATCCTGTCACTTCAAAATTTGAGTGATGCTAAATATTACGGAGGAAAACTTTAATGAAATGCAAGAATGATGACTTATCCTTTCATTAAGTCAGCATTTTTCATCCATACTCCCATGGCCCTCTGCTTGTGGAGAATGGACCTCAAACCTTTTCCAACAACATCAGGCAACTCAATATCTAAGAGTGGTCGTCGATGCCAAAACATTGGCTAAAATCACAGGGAATGACATCCTAAGATACTCCAAGCGCGTAACATCCTCACACGGTTGACAGTTGCCCAGATAGTGGTCACTGATGGCTTCCTAGAACTTATTTCTTAGACAAATTTCAACTCCAAACCATGTGGAAACATGACAAATACATTAAAGTAATACCATCAGTTGTTTTGAATCAATATTCTTGAATACACAATAACGTCGAACTACTCTAGCCTACCTTCTTTTCATCTTTAATTTATTTAGAGTCAGGAAGTGTTTCACTCACTGGTACAATAATAAAATAATACAGTACAAGTAGTTTATTGGCGATCACGACTAAACTCAGTACCCAAAAATGCCTAAGATCAATAAAAGCTCATTTATCTAACTTGGTGCAAAGCTACAAAATAGAGATGGCTGCATTCTTTGCATTACACCCAAAAATTTTCCAGCAATAACTAGTGTGGTTTCGGCACATAACCATCAACAGCAAAATTGGGAGTGGCTGCAGGAAGAGCTAGGCGAATTCCATCAAGTTCGGGTGTAGCGATCACTTGGCAACCGAGACGTGATCTGCATAACTCTCAAAATTAGTCTATGAAGAATTTGAGAGGAAAATAAGTAGGTAGAACATGAAAATTTAACTCCAAGATCCATGCATAAGAAAACCCACGTTTCACAAAGCCCAAAAGCTAGATCCAACATGTCATCTTCCTCGTCAGTAGGATCTTCTAATTTATTGTAATATTCTATATCCTGCAAGTAAGTTGAAAACAACATTTCAGGAAACTAATAAAATTGATCTCAAACGACTCTTTACTCCATATATCACCATTGTTGTACCTTGACTATATCATGGCAAGTTGAACACGCAAGCGAGCTTTCACATGCTCCTGCAATAATATCACATAAGAAAATTAACATTTCAGGAAACAGGAGATGCAAATTGACATGAAATAACACAAGTGCATAATTTAAATAAAAAAAATGTGACACATTAAAAGGATAGATGAAGAAGGCAACACAAAACATGTAGCAGGAATGAAGAAAGATTCTACGAAAAAATCAACAACAAAAAAGATGATCCCGTTGTAGTTATATTGATGAAATAATAATATCCGTGTGCTCTATCAAACATAAAAACCATACATCGAGAAACAGAGATGAATCCACAAGACCATCAATGTAGGGACGAAAGAGTATAACAGTAATATGAAAAGTTCACACCTTCAAGTTCAATGTCGTTAACATGAGCAGCTTCTAGCATAGACATTCCAATAGGGACTTTTATAAGCTTTTCCTCACCTTCCTTCTCAACAAAAGTCACAGATATCCTGCATAAAGTTGTCTTGAAGAGTAAGGAGCATATCAGAAATATAGACAAATATATGACGTATAGCTTCCACCTGAGTAGAAGCAAGACATGGTCTATGAAATGTAATTTTAGTAAAAGGTGAAGTATTTCTAGCGTCCAGGTGAAAGTTGAAGATCATATCATACCAAAGTTACATAGTTTAAATATCTTGGGTCTGTCGTGCAAAATGACGGAGAAATAGAAGCAGACGTAAACCATCAAATTTAAGTTGGGCGGTTGAAATAGAGAAGAGGAAAATTTTATTGATTACCACCCTCAGCAGATGTGGTTGTTGAGAGGAAATTATGTTTTCTAAACATAGCTCCCTTGAATAATTTAGTGAATCCATTATTATTATTATGTTGAAACTGTTAAAACATAAGAATATTACCATACTGGATGGGTTTAGGTGATTGCACCCAAAACGTCGCGGGAAGAAGAAGAGGAACAGGGAAAAGCTTATTTTCTTTTTTTAATCTTCACCGTTCAAACTTATTCCGCCACGTGTCATACATCGGGGAAACACCCACGTCTCCGGTTACCGGATCCATTAAAATCTCTATTTTTTTTTAAGAAACAAAATTTAGATCTTTCTGTTTTTTTTTTGGTGAATTTCTAGATCTCTGCAAGAAAAATAAACTTGTCGTTTAATTTTTTTTTTTAATGTTTATATCTCTGAGTTTTGTACATAAATTAGTGTTTTTTTCAATTGAATTTTCTTCTACACTGCCATCATATAATTGAAAGAAAAAAAACGTGCATTGCGGAAGTTAATTATTTCGAAGTAATTTAGGATTTATCTAAAGCACTAACTCGTTGTAACATAATACTCTCTTTTTTGTCTAAACTCTAGATCTTGTGTATATTATCCATTGTTTCTACTAAAGAGCCAAGTTCACCACAACTATAATAATCTATGTTTTTAGAATTAGAAGACACGTGAGTAGAAATTATTGGTTGGCATGTAAGATAAAATTATTAATAGTGATTAGATTAATGTCATAAATACACTTCTACACACATTTTTTATCATATGTTTTTAATCGGTTGAAATTCACATGTGTATACAAAATTTATATAAGACTTGTATGATTTGATTTTTTTTGTTGACAGAATCCATATGATTTGATGAAACTCAAAGAAATGTTCATCAATAAAATAGAGTATATTGATAAGTGTGTGTTAGAAAATGTCCTACTAACCCTTCGCTGGTAAATAAGGATTTTCTAGCGATAATGACATTGACTTGACGTTTGTGTATTTTATAAGGATGTAGATAAGGTCCAGGGTAATGAGTTGGAAAATTGTTCATCTAACTTATGAAATTGTTCATTCACACATGAAATTTACCGAAATAATCTCAACAACGTTTAATTGTTGCTCGTATTGAACGGAAGTTAACAACTGTTAGGTTCCACCGGTAGTTACCTGTCCGCTATACTTTGGTGACATGATCAAAACAACATGTTGCGTAGAATTTTTTTTTTTAATCTCCTAAATTTGCATTCAGTCATTTTTAACATGTCATTTGCTTAAGACAAAAAAAAAATGCATGTGAAACAATAGAAACCCACAAATGATAATTTATAGTTTAATTTCATCTCCGTTAAAATCGGGCAATTATAGTACATAAACACAGTTGAGGAAGCATTACATTACTTTCTCCTTAAGGATGATGTATCTAAATTTGTTTAAAGAAGTGTTACATTACATTATTCATAAAGATGTTGTATCATTATGATGTAGAATTTTATTTAATTTGTGATAGTTTTCTAAAAATGTTGGTATTCAAATGCCTTATACTTGGTGTAATAATTTGTTAGTCTTTTCGAAAACTCAAAAGAATGGAGAAAACACATTTTGTATTCTACCTAGTGACAAAAATGAATGCATTCCAATATATTCTTTGGAACTTCATCATATTGCCCTGCAACTGACATGTTTCAATTGACAGAGGAGCATAATCAAGCTCAAAACAACTTTTTGGTGTTCAGTTCCACCGAATCAGTGCTAATGGTTCTTTGTTGTGTTTTAAGTATAACACCCTAAATCCTTTAAGGCAATAAATCATGCAAATAATACAATTATTTAAAAGTGCTTAGATGTTATATCTTCAATTAACATAAAACATGAATAATTATGCTTTCAAAAGTTCGCAGCGGAAAATCATCATACAAAATATCTCGATATTATAATAAAATCTAAACAACAATGTCTCATAATATATCACCAAATAAATCTTTAATCTCATGCATTAAGTGACTCACTAGTTTGTTAGAAAAGATCTGGAATAAATTTGCCTATATAATACCTTGTACGTTCTTTATTACAATTATCAATGAAATTAAGTCTAATTCTCTTCTCTTCAATTCTTAGGAAGTTATCATTCTCCGTCATATAACAAAGGAATTATTCCTTTACCTACCAATATATATCAATCATGCTCAACTTGTTTATGAGAAGCAGAAAAGATAGATGGGGTGCTCCATAAATTATTTTCTCTTTTATAAAGTGTCGATTGATTTCAATATGTTTTGTTTGACCACGTTGAACTAGATTATGAGTTATACTTTTTGCAAACCTTATTGTCATAGTATAATTTCAAGAATTTTGCTCTCCGCCCTGTACTTTTCGCTCGCATCCTGCAGTCATTTCTAAAATACCCCTGCGCTAGTTAACTAGCGCAAGTGTAAAAAAAATTAAACTTAATTTTTACACATGCGTGACTTAAGTCACGCTGCATGAGTTAACTCACGCAGGTTATTTTTGTTTTTTTCATTCAACTATCACATTCCAAACACACAAACTTGAAAGAGAAAGAGAGGTGTGTACTACTATGCTGGTATAGGAGTGCATGTGCAGTACTATATGAAATTGAATATAAACGAGTTATTATTATAGCAAGAAGTTATTATTATTATATGAAATTGATATTATGATTCCAGTTATGCTTAACAAACCAAACATTACGCACAATCCAGGGATTAGCCTTTATTCTTGCCAAGTCTTCTTCTCTTTCAATAGATATCTAAATCAAGCCCCTTCTTTCTGTGATCTTAAATCCCTGGAGTTTGCAAAGGAATTGGCTTTCATATAACAACCTCCTAATAAGAGAGAGAGTGAAAATGACATTCTTGCTATAATAATAACTTGTTTATATTCAATTTCATATAGTACTGCACATGCACACCTCAATTTCTGTGATAGTTGAATGAAAAAAACAAAAATAAACTCACGCAGGTGTTAATTTGTGCTTGAGTTAACTCACGCAGCGTGATTTAAGTCACGCATTTGTAAAAATTAAGTCTAATTTTTTTTACACTTGCGCTAGTTAACTAGCGCATGGGTATTTTAGAAATGACTGCATGGCGCGAGCGAAAAATACAGGGCGGAGAGCAGTAATCTAATTTCAATGAAAGTTCTACTGTCATCTTTAACTCCTTTAGAACTCAAGGAATCCAAAGACCCAGCAAATTTTTTGGGTCATTGCTTTAAACTCAACCTCTACGACTGCCTCTAGCAACTACACCTTACTTCTTACTTCTCCATATTACCAAGTTTCTCCACCCGTAGTTACAATAACCTAAAGTCGACTTTCTATAAGACAATGCTGTAAAATATGTCATAATATCTCTTTTTATTTTAATATAAAATTAATTATATTTTTAAATACATGTGAAATAATAGAAACGACTTATGGAGAGTGTAATTTCCACGTTAAAACATGGAATTTTACACCGATACCTTTCTTGTATCAACCCGGACAAATATATATTTTTTTGGGGTCAAAAAGGAACTGAATTAAAATAGAAAGTATGGTGATTCAATCAGCTCAAAAGGGGAAACATATAATGCAGCGTCATCGTCATCCTTTATTAGAGTTGAATTAATGTTTGTATTAATAGATAATTATCCTTTTTTGAGGCCAAGTTGATCTACACCTTTCATTAAATCGAGCAAATAGACTACTCACCTCACCCCATCTTCGTCAAAAAGCACCGTTTTTCTTCTAATCTCATCTCATGCTTAATTCCAATTACTACTACCAGTGACTAAAATTTAACCACAACTGAAGCATTCATTGTTTCGATTCATTCTCACTTCTTTCATAAGGTGTTGAATTTGATCATCCATCATTGCTTTGGGAACTGATCTAGTAGAATCCATGTCTTTAGACCGACACTCTAGAATAGAATCAAATTAGTGAAAGCTTTAAGGAATCAAAATGTTGCCGTACCTCTTTTCAAAGCATATATCCATTTCCCAATGTTATCTTCATTTTTTATTTTAGTGATTCGTTAATGGTCTATATTAAATGAATGAACTACATACATCATTAAATAAATGAATCTAAAAAATAAATTTTACTTATATTTAAAAATGGAGGAAGTACTATATAATTTATCGGCAAAACTCAATGCATTAAAAATAAGGTCTTATTAACGAGTGTTTATGGATTTCTTTTGTCCATATTTATCGTATGATATGTCTCAAATATAATATTTACAATGAAAGGAATACGACAGACTCTCGCAACTTAACTTCTAATATATTCCACCTAAAAAAGGGAGTGTATGTTTTTTTTTTTGTTTTTTTTTTTTTTACAGTTCTACTGTTTCATGTTGAACGCCATATTTGAATCTGCAATCAAATGAGCCATAGTGATGGAAAGAAGATAAAATCTTAGCTAGATGTGACTTATTTATGAAAATAATGAAAACAACTTTTTGACATTTTCGTCGTTATAAAAAAGTACACACAATTATTCAATTCAAGAGTTTAGTACCTCTTTATTAGCAAGTAAAATGACTACATATTTAAAAAATAGAAAATAGAAAATATTTTCAAAAAATAAATTAGGCGATTGGAGGTGCAAGCGCGTGAACAAAGGAAAAATAATATGTGCCAATCACGGTTGACAGTTTTAAATACTAAGCTAGTACGAATTTAGATCAATTTAAATTCCTTTTACCAAATTTTGTCGGTCTAAATTTTTCAGGAATTCATCAAAATTTTCACGATTTTCAATTTATCATCAGTATATAAATCCGCCTAAACGTTGAAAGGTTTGTCTCTTGCTTATTTATGTTTAATCATTGCTTATAGGAAACTGCAATGTCATTTCACATTTTTGTCATTTTCATAACACACAAATTCTTCACTGATTTAGGCTCAACGTACTACCATTATTACGGGTACTATTGTGATGTAACATATGTTTCTCTCTAGAGCAAGCATATGTAGTTTCATTTTTCAAATTATTATGAACTTTCATTCAATAAATAAAAGTTATAGCTCGAGGAATTTATAAAAATGTTGGATAATTTGATGAAAAACTAGTGTCAATCATGAATCTAATAGTAGTACTATCGTTCACTCCAAGCGACTAATTATCGATCACTTATCAATATTATGTCGTTGTCTTTTGGCTTCTAGGGATATCTCTCTAATACATAAATTATGACAAATATTGTGTCAGCTAAAACTCTCTTCAAAGCAAAGAAAACAAATAAAGTAATATTGAGAAATAAAATACTCACTTAATTACACTTAATTTTAGTCTAAAGCATTAAGCAGTGTGTGATTTTTTCCTAACAAAAGGTAACAAAAGAAAAGCTCCCAACAAAAGCAACTCCAATGGCTAACATGTGCTAAAAAAAACCGTTGTGTTGCATTAGTTACCCCTTCAATCACGTCCAACAAATGTGCTCATAAAATACCCAAACCAAACATGTTAGACTGGATTAGATTTTGTGTTGTCATAATTACCCCTTCTACCTTATTTACCATTCCTCTGAGGCTACTATATAAATCCAACAAAAAGTCATACATGAACAAATTTTTTTGTCTATGTCAAGAGTTAAATGATAGATGTTCCCAATTTTCAACTCTTAACCACTTTCTGGAGACTAATATGATCCAAGAATCTTTAAGTACAATGAAGTGTAAAACTACTTCATGGAAAATGTTGATTCGTGTTACATGTTAAGAAACAAACTATAAAAATATAATCTTGAGAACTATGTACGTAACATATTAACAACTTTAAATTTTTTTTTGTCTATGTCAAGCGTTAAATGATAGATGTTCCCAATTTTCAACTCTTAACCACTTTCAGGAGACTAATATGATTCAAGAATTAAGTGCAATGAAGTGTGTTTGGCGTACTTAATGAAAAATGTTGATTCGTGTTGCATGCTAAGAAACAAAACGTAAAAATATAATCTTGAGGATTATGTATGTAACATATTAAAAACATTAAAATTTTCCTTCAAAAATAAAAACTTTAAAATTTATTTTTTTAATATAAAACTTTCTTTAAATTTCTTTTTAGCTCTTTAACTTGTGTTTTTATTGTATAAGTTAGTATGACTCTTAATTAGCACTTAAAAATTTGAGTTGTTGATAGTAGAAATAAAGATGTTTTTTACATGTATCCAAAAAAAGAGATGCTACCCACAATCAATGAGGTTGAGTTTAACGCAAAAGATCATAGTTCCATAATACGATGAATCAATAATTTGAATATCAATCATAAGAGGTGTCTATATTTAGTGTCCAACGATATTTTTTAATAAAATTAACTTATATATATATATATATATATATATATATATATATATGAGTCCTGCTAACCGTGTCCTGAGGGCGTTTCGAGGGCATCAGTTAAGCTTACCATAAAAGAGAATTATTACCATAAAAAGATGTTGTTTATGACATTATTATCAATTAATTACATAATTTCAATGCATTAACTACTATATAATTTTCTTTTTCATATATTTAACCAGTGCTCCGGGGCACCGATTAACATTTTCATATATATATATATATTAAAGAACATAGATAGAATTTATGAGAAACCAAAAGAAAAGATGTGGTCCACTACATATATGTGTTGAAAATGGGTGCAGAACTTGACGTCGGCAGGAAGGTAAGATCTTGAAAAAGCAATAGAATGAAACATAGTTTTGGGTAGGTGACCCCACCACCAACATTGATTTGCATTTGTGCACGCCAAAGTAACCTTACTAATACGGTAAATCCAATAAGGATGAGCTTTCGTTAAGGACGACACAATCCAAACCAAATGAATATGCTTAGAGAAAGAAGCTTCGAACCCACGTCTCCTTCTCTTCTTTTGCTTTACTTGGTTGTGTTGCAGTTAATATTATCAAAAGGACAATTGGAATCTTCTTTTTATCTTCTTTCTCTTTATCTTATTGCCTTCCCTCACTCACTCACACTCTCACACTATAAAAGCAAAGTGATCTAGAAATATATTAATTAAGAATTTTAAAAGGCTAAATTAAAGTAATAATAAACTAATTTGCAATGAATATTATACATTGATTAGTATTTGGGCTTAATTTGATTGGACATAGTCCTACATAAAAAATAAAAAAAAATTGATTGGACATTGTTCATTATACCATCCAAAGTGAAAAAAGGAAAAAATGTAGTTAAAAAGTCGATATATATATATATATATATATATATATATATATATATATTGATATTTCATTCAAGAATAAATAAAGAGTTTAACGAATGTAAATAAACCTTGTAAATATATTTTACAAAATGTCTAATCATTTCTTAGATAAAACAACATTATTCTCTAAAAATAGAACTCTAATGACTAAATCACATTAATTTAAAAAATTGAGAGATTTTGTCCCCTTAAGTTTAACTCAATTGTTCGAAACATTGCATAATATATGCAAAGACCGAAGTTTGAGCTCCAAACACTTTACATATTCAAATTAAAAGGTGAATTTATAATCACTAATCAACTAAACAAAGAAACAAAATTGGAGGAGAGATTTAAAATAGTTGTTTTTCTACAAGAATTAAAATAGTTGTTAATAGTATTAAATAGGTTAATAATTTATTATTTTTACAAGTTGACCATTAAAAAAAGAGATCAAGATAATTGTGTTATCAACATAATATTTATTGTCGATTGTAGAAAAAATATAAAAAATTAAGGTTATTTCTTTGGCAGAAAAAAATGAAGGTTATGTTGCTGAATAAAATAATTAACGCGGTTGAAAATTCAAATTGAATTTTTACAAAATAGGACAAATAATGAATACAAAATAAAGAAGGACATAAATATTTGCATTTTTTGGGTGAATACACGGATTAAAATATCTGAATGAGAGGAGTACGGGTCCCACCCACGGTTACCATATGGATCTGTTCATTGTAGTAGCAACCGAATCCAAAATATATATTGGTAGAACAGAGTGACATTTTCTTAGTACTATAACATCTCTTCTCTCTGTACTCCTTCAATTTCCAAAAATCATAAAAGGCCAAACCAAATTCAAATACATGGAAGGGTTAACAGGGCTTAGTCACCTATTTGTGACAATGTTTCTAGCAGCGTTTGGAGGAGTTATAGTTATGCCTGCAATTACAGATGTCACCATGGCTGCACTTTGTCCTGGTCAAGATGAATGCTCTCTTGCCATTTACCTCACTGGTTTCCAGCATGCTGTGAGTTCATTCATCTTCTTTTCTATCATCTTACAATTTCAATTTTCATTTCTCAATATGAAGCACGTATACTCCGATTAAGCATGCCTCAGATGTTAGATACATATTGTGTCAGACACTAACATATATGATTATATTGAATTATCTTCGGCGTTAGTATTCGTGTCCGAGTATATGCTTCATAGGTTGTCATCACTTTCTGGGTACAATGCTCTTCTCATGGAAACAACTGTCTAGCTACAATAACGGTTCTTTTTCAATAACATAATAACGGTTCTTTTCTTTCACACGCCACAGGAGTTATGCACTCACTCACCTTGACCTCTCGCCTCTGTTTTTTTTATAAAGAATTTAGTGATATTTATTGTTTTCCTTTCGAAAAAATTGGTAATATTTTTTTATTCTAATTCTAGTAATATATAACGACAATATTATATTCCTAAAAAAACGATAATACATAATTAAGTTCCAATATCTCTGGGATGGGGTAAAACGTTTCATGCACACTCATTAATTACTACGGGAAGCTTTCATTCATCAATATCTCAACATATAGTGTAGGTATAATTGCAATGATTAAACTAACTATATAATTTTCATAAAAAAATCTAACAATCTCTTTAAAAAAAACTATGTAATAAAAGGTTTTTAACCACGATTTTGAATTTAATTAACAACGATTTTTAGATGTTCATGATATTGGTTAACCATAACGTAGAGACCCATCAACATAAAAAAAATATATTTTATATTAGTTTTTATGATGAATTTCAATTTTATTTTTTGAAAATATTTAGTTGTTTTTTAATTAAAAAATGATCATGCTTACAACAAAAAGAATAAGTTAAAAAATGGCCATATCCTATTGGTAACACATTTGCATATTTATAAAATAATATTGTGGTAATATTCCCCATTCCTATTTCCGCAAGGGAAAATCCCCATATAGGGACTCAAATGGGACAACCTCTACGAAGATCTCCATTTACTATGGCAAATTGACTTCCTTCATCGTTAAGTTATATTCACAAGCTTTGACTATTTTAATGGATTACGGTGGCGATTGGAACAAAGGAATCTAGCAGTGATTAAGCTTAGAGCAATTACTTTATGTCAAAAAAAAAAAAAAACTTAGAGCAATGACTTGGTTGGAGAATGAGTGAGAAGAGTACCTACTCAAGAAAGGCTTGTATAAGTACTCTTTTCTCTTATATAAAGTTAATCTTAATGATTAAATAATAAAAAAAAAATTTAAAACTCTTGAACTAAATTGAATTCCAACGGAAAGAGGTATCACCTATATTTAGTTTCAAACACGTTTTAAATATTGTCATTTTTAATTGAAATGTGATGATATAAAATCATTAGCGAAACATATTTAATAATTTTTTTTAGGTATTGTATCACGAGAGATCCGGTATTTTATTAATTATTAGGAGTAACACTTAATTTTTTTTTTTATAGATGGGAAAATGTTTACTATGAGCTGAGGCACTATCTCGTTAGCAATTGGATCCATTTCTGTTTGCTTTCCAATGTATATTCCCTTACAAGCTTATACTATTAGTTGAGAATCACTTTATGATAAAATCAAGCGATGTGTCTTTTTCTTATTCATTACATTAACATACTTGCAAGCTACCTAAGACGAGCCTTTAGTTATCCCGTATGCATCATATACATACTTGTCAATAGCTTGAAAGGTGCTGTTAAATTCATCACATGCTATCATAGTGTAGTGAAAGTGGCTTTTGATGACCACCACTCTTTTGCCTTTTTAAGATGTATTACCAATTAATAATTAGTTATTTATCTATCCTTAAAAAAAAATTAAGTGCTGGTTAAGATAATGACTTTTTTCGTGCATGTGGCAGATGATAGGAATTGGGTCAGTTATGACAACACCTTTAATTGGGAATTTATCTGACCGGTACGGCAGAAAAGCCTTGATCACACTTCCTCTCACTGTCTCTCTCATTCCTCAAGGTATTATTATTGTTGTAGTTTATGATGATTAATTATAGAGAATACTAATAAACAATTAGTTCATGTTGTATTTTTTTAATTTCATTTCATGCTTAAATTGATGGCTTGTGAACCCCACCACAACATACCAGTAGTGTGTTTAGTGTATTAGTTTATGATTGCATTTCTTGTAGTGCAGTATATCTGTCTTTTAAAATGAGTTTTCGTTTCACAAGGCTATTCCATTACATTTACATTGGACCGACTTTCCTTAATTGACAAGAGCTAAATAATTTTCCAAAGATAAAAAGAACTTTGTGAAAATACGCTCTTGATGTATACATTAGTGGGAAGCCTAATAAAAACTTTTTGAAAATACACTATTGATGTATACAATAGTGGGAAGCCTAATTATCAATGATAATGAGTCATCCTTAGTAGAGGGACCAAGAGAAAAAAAAAGTTACAGGCATACACAAACACACTCCACTCCCATGGGAGTGTAAGATGTAACATAGATACCCTTGCTGTTTGGCACTCAATGCCATTTGAACCTTTTGGTGCCACTACTTTTGTTTTTCATAGTTTTCCTTCATCAAATATCTTCTTGTGACCTAATAAAGCTCCAACAATTACCTTTTACTTTCTCCTTAATTTACTCTCCTGGAAGAGAAAAGTAATTATGGATGAATATTTATTATTATTGTTTTGAATAATTTGTGACGGTTATCAATTTATTAATTTATAATATTTATTGTACCAACTTGTGGTTATTGGTCCGAGTGCAAGACACTCGAACACCTTAAAAAAGTATGGTCAGTTGGATACATGACTTTTGCATATGGAGCAAATTCGATTAGGAGAAAGATCCGACATTTTGTATCCAATAGGTTATTGGACAAAGATAGTTAAGACTAAACTTACTATGTCTTGTATATATGCAGCTATATTGGCATATAGCAGGGATACAAAATTCTTCTACGCATACTATGTGGTCAAAACTCTTGCTGCCATTGCAGGCGAAGGCAGCTTCCATTGCCTAGCTCTTGCATATGTGGTATTTCACAATCTCATTAACCTATTCAATCACACATTTAATTTACACAAAAATTGTCACTCAAAACTATATATAAATGCTTCTCAGCTGATCATTTGATTAAAAAAAATAACATGTGTTTTAATTTTGATTTACTTATTATTAGGCAGATATGGTTCCAGTTGGAAAACGAGCATCAGCATTTGGAATACTAGCTGGTGTTGGATCAGCATCATTTGTTGGCGGAACATTAGCTGCTAGATTCCTATCCACAGCTTTAACATTTCAGGTTACATAGTAAAATTTTGCTATCTACATATACTTGAACAATGTCATAATCAGATTTTAGTGGTCGCAGTAACTATTGCAGATGAGTCGCAATCTTTGATACCGGAAAGATTCATGGTCAAATGTGACTGATACGGTCTCATTTGTGGTCGCATTGCGGTTTTGGAAACATAAAAATCGTTATGTTGCAGCCCCTATATTAAAACCCTAATGGTAATACCCTATTCTTATTTTTCTGAATTTGTGATGGGTTTATTCAGGTTGCTTCAGTCTCCTCAATGATAGGATTGGTGTACATGAGAATTTTCCTCAAGGAAAGTGCACCCATGAGGCAGCCATTATTGAAAGAGGCAGAGGAACCATGCATTCAACAGTGTGAGGATGATTTGCCACAAAGAACATTTAAGAAACTGCCTTCAATGGGGGATTTAATTTGTTTGCTTAAGTGTAGGTAAGTAAGACGGTGCATAAATGTATTTTGCATTGGTATATATTAATTGAAGGCATTAATTCATTTTTGACAAAATCTCTTAGCGATCATCACCTATTACCAACTCAAGCAATTAAAGACCTGTTTGGATTTAACTTATTTGAATTTATCTACTAGCATAAGCCCTTGTAGACTGTTCGGAAGAGCTTATAGAAACAACTGACATGTTCATAAACCTTTTTCAGTTAATTTTCTTTCATAATCTCGCCAGGATAGCTTATGAAAACAACTTATGCACTTACACGATAAACACTTGATTTAACAGTTATCCAAATAATGCTTGATAGAGTTTTTGGTCTTTTACAAGCTTTACTTTTGCAGCCCTACATTCTCACAAGCAGCAATGGTTTTGCTCTTCAATAGTCTTGCAGACGGCGGCTCCATGGCTGTAACGATGGTAAATAAGCAGTAGATTCTTACAGAATATAAATCAATTCATAAGATAGCATGATTTTAGGTTAGATGCAACAAGCAACTGTCTATGGATACTGCATAATCAAATACCAAAATTCTGTTACTGATTAAAATAAACTTCCTATTACATGCAGTATTATTTGAAGGCACGTTTTCAATACAACAAAAATCAGTTTGCCGATTTGATGATGATTTCCGGGATTGGAGCTACTCTGACACAAGTATGCCACAGTCCTAGTATAATCATTTTGTTGAATTTGATTGTTCTTTAATCTATTCAACATTTTCAATTTCCCTATATTTCGATTAAAGATTGGAAATGTCACTTTAATTGGTTGTGTACTTGCAATTTTGCCAGCTATTTCTCATGCCCATATTAGTACCCGCTGTAGGAGAGGAGAAGTTGCTCACAACAGGGCTCTTTGTTTCCTGCATAAGTGTAAGTTCAAGCCTGACACACATGGATTTCTTGTTTGAAAGCATGCTGCTAATAGTATATGTTAATACTATTCATGAACTGATTATACCATCCATTCAAAACATATTTTAGCTATGAAATTATAGCAGTATCATATTTATGCAATTTTCATTCTGATTTGTTTTCTCCTTAATTTTATTTTCTCAGTTATCTCATGATCAGTTTATTATGCTATGCAGACGTTGATGTACAGTATATCGTGGTCAGCATGGGTAATTATTTTTTAAAACCTTTTCATTTGCTTAGTTTATTTTATTTTGCAAAACATTCCTTCAAGACTGTTGAAAACCATGCAGGTTCCTTATGCTCTAGCAGGTTTCTCTATTTTAGGAGTTCTAGTGCGCCCATCTGTAAGTTTCTTATTAATTTACATCTGCTATTACTCCCTCTATCATATTTTCATATTTGTTAATGTTTTAATACTTCGGAATTGTACTCTAATCTCTCACATTTCCATTGCCACAGCTAACCAGCATTGCATCCAAACAAGTTGGACCTAATGAACAGGTATCTTAAAGGAAGACGGAATAAAAACAAGACATTGATTCCCTTTATTATTATAAATGCTGAGAATGGATTTTGGATCTTCTCATGTTGAAATTCAATATAAGAAGAATAGGTTGGTGATATTACCATGAAAAGTATTTTAGTAAATTTTATTGGTGGGATCACCAACATAATCCTCTATGTTGAATTATAACACGAGAGGATCCAAAATCTACTAAAAACAGCCTCATTTTGACTTAGGTTTTATTACTGAATAAAACTCGTGTGAGTCTTATCAAATAGAGAATGGGATCTATTTTTGAATTTTATCTAATGATAGAAATATGTTGAAAGAGTATGTTTGAGAATACAAGACTGGCTCGGATTACAATGTTGAAAACTAATCAGAAAACTTTGAACAACTTCATCTCCATGTGCTTAGAAGTTCAGTTTTTGATTTAGGGAATGGTTCAAGGATGTCTCTCAGGAATTACTTCCGCCGCCAACATTATATCTCCGTTAATTTTCAGTCCACTGACAGGTAAAACTCTTATTCAGAGCAAAATCTACAGAACATATAGTGCTACTAAATTAGGGGGAAATCAGAAACTAACAAGCTTCTACATGGTATGCAGCCTTATTCCTGTCAGAAGATGCACCATTTAATTTTCCTGGATTCAGCGTAATGTGCCTTGGGCTAACACTGGTAAGCCGATCCTTCCACACTAAGATTAGGCATTAAGTGGGGATTAGTTATAGCTGTTTTGATTAAGAGTAGAAGTAAGGCATTAAGATAACTGATTCCTATCCTTTGAATTAAGAGTAGAAGTAAGGCTAGAATATTGATATCATGAACATGTTTGGCATGCTTTTCTAACTCTCACAGACAATGATACCACGAATTTACATGTATGAACAAGAGTTGGTTTATGATCATAAATGAACTTTCTTTAGGCATGTTGCTGACTGCTAAAAAAATTCATTATTCATCATATATGTCAATTAGTTCTTCCAATTTCCCTTGGCATGAAGTTAACATTTTACATTGTATTTCAGATGACAGCATTTTTCCTTAGTCTAATGATTCGTGCTCCCCCTCCTATTGTGGGTGACAAAGTTAGTGGTAACCGCTGCACAGAAACCTTGGTCTGAGGTGGGAGATAAGTCTGCTTATTATTTGAGTGCAGAAGCAACAAAAATTATCTATCGTTCATTATTTTGCCTCTCCAAATTTGTTGTACATAGCCTATGAGAGATCAGTTGCAAAATAATAGAATGAACCATACTTTAGGCACAGATTCTAGTTCTATAGCAGACATGTATGCTTTGACACGTGGAGAGCAAGAACACTCAATATCGAATTAGAGAAACAGGGGCATGATTCAGTTAAAGTTGGTTTTGAAAATAGTAATCAGGTGAACCAACTGCTAAATCACAGAATTCCCTGTAATTATAGAAAGGGAATGTGGTATGTATTTATGAGCCACAGTATCTTATCAGTTGGGTTGGAAACCTTTAAATCTCCAATATTATGTATTGTATTCAAACAGTCTTGTTGTTTAAACTTCCAGCTGTTATCATTTTTCCGGAGTTTCCTCTAGCTAGGGGGATCCGTTTGACACTCAGGTTTCAACATATAAAGTAGTGAAGAACTGTTTGTGTTTTTAGTATGATTTATGTTATGGTAGATTGGTTTCAATCAAGCATGTGAACTTGAACTGTGTAATATAATTATTGATTTTGATTATCAAGCATTCTTTAAGAAAAAAATACGATCTTTCCTTAAAATAAAACTATTACCATGACAAAATTATGGAAGGAAACAAGGCTAAAATGCACTGATTAAAAAGATTTTAAGTATAGTGGAACATTCAGACTTCAGAGATAGGCCAAGGAGCAATGGTACAGAGAGAAACAAAAATTGATCCTAACCATCACACAAGATGAAGAGAAGCAAAAGAAATAGTGATGTAATGTACTGTATATTATCAGATTGATGATCGTACAAATCAGTTGCGAAGCTATACATGCACATATTAATATATTATTTTATTTATTACTATACAAAGCAAACCCCTGACATTTTACTATTAAGCATGAAAACATAAACAATATACAAGACATCTAGTCTATAATTCCTTATATGATGATCAGAGGCAGAAAATATATGCTCCATAAGCTGGCAATTCAGTCATGTAATGGGGAATACATCATCGTCGTCGTCGTCGCTATCTATGTCCATGAACCTGAACTTGAGATCATCCCATCCAGGACCTTTATACTTAAAACTTGAATTCAGATAGCAATTCGTCTCCTGAAACAAGTTCAAGTGATCCACAAGCTTATGATACGCATTGCATTCACAACACTGCCAAAAATGGGAAACACAAAAATACGGTCAGCTTTCTTTCCATCAGTCTCTTTAGAAATTGGACATGACATTCTCAATTCTTTTTTCGTATATCGTGAAATGGATTTTGCTCATTCATATAAAGAGTGCAAATATGTTGAAAAATGTGATTTAGTACATATTTTCAGTATACAAATAAATTATGTAACAATATTAAAATCATAGTAATATGAAATTTATAAACACTAATTAACAAGTCTGTTTCTCTAATACATACTAATCCCACATCTAGTCTAGTATGTAAAAGAAAAGAGATAAACTTATGATTGTATGTTAGTCTCAAAAAGAAGAAGCAAAGGCATAGTTACCTGAACAAATACGGTGCCATCAGTGTAAGCATGAGGATTAATAGCGCGAGTAGTTCGCTGGCCACAGATGGTACAAGTAAAAGCGATGAGCATCCTTCGCCTGGGAGATTTAGTGAAGAGTGACCATGGGAAAGTGGAAATATTCTCAGTTCCAGATTGGCCATCCTTGCCAACAGCAGGAACAGGAGGACCTTCCATCCCAGAACCTGTTGTCCATCCTCTACCTGTTGCTGCACTCAACACCAGCCCCATCGCCGCATCCTGACCCCATAGATTTTGATCAGAATTGAATGAATTTCATAACCAAAAATAAATAAATAAATAAATAGAGGAGATGCATACATTGGAAAGAGGGGATATGGAGAAGCATCGATTGGTGGGAATTGGAGAAAGGTTGAAGTTGAGTTCATTTGATGATGATTTAGATTGCGATTCTGAATCGATGTTACCATCGTCACCTGAAATCATAATAATGAAATTAATTAATGATCAAATTAGAAGAAGATCGATCGAGAGAGAAAAGAGAATACGGACGCTTGGAGGAGGGTAGACGAAAGTGAAAGGTTTTCTTGGAAGAAGAAGGGAAGATAGAGAAAGAAGGTAGAGTTGTTGTTGTTGCAGAAGATGAACTCAGACATTCCATCATCATCTATTGATTCTCAATCTCCTCTCTTCACCTCTAAAATATCCCAACACCGCAAATAATATTTAATAATTTCTTTTTCTAATTTATATTAAAGCTCAATTCTAATCCAATACCTCTCCGTCAAAATGGATTTTTACTTATAATAAACTACCTTTTACTTATAAAAGGTAGTTTTAACTTTAACTACCTTTTATTCAATAAACTTACAAAATGGATTTTTCCTTATAATAACTCGTAATAACAACAGAGGGAGTAGTTTTTTGTTATATGAGGTGACGAAACCGGAAACACGAGAAGAAAAATAAAATTAACCACCATATTTCCATTGTTAATTGTAATTTTTTATTTTGTTTTTTTAAGCGAAATTTTCTTTTCTTTCTTATTACCAACCACAACACGTTTCCATACACAACTTGCAACTTTGTTTTTCTAATGTATGGATAAAAAAATAGATTTTTTTTTTACAAGAAAAATAAACTAGATATGATTTAAATAATTTTGGTATCTGTACTCCAAAAATTTGAGTACTACTGCTATAAATAAAATAGTTTATATTATTATTTCATGATTTTCTTTTCTAACTGCATTAAGAAAATAATGAATGCAATAATATATGACATGACAATTTTAGAACAAAATATAGGGTTAATTTTTTTTAGAGGAGTATATACGGTTAACTTTTTTTTTGAGAGAAGAGGAGTATATACGGTTTTTTTTTTTTTACAACATATACGGTTAACTTGACTACTATGTTTTTTACGATGTATACAAGTAACTTGTGTGTGTGTTCGATGCGTAGTAATTCACAAGTGAAATGTTTCTTCATCAAAAACAAAGCAAACAAGTTAAAGTGAAACAACCCCCCTCCCCTTATAGCAAGTAGTGACTCTCAATCTAAAGTTCTGATCAACAATGTCTGTTTGTATAGACAGCAGAATCGTCAATCGTGTACTTGGGAGGTCAAAATCAATCTTTGAACACCCAAAAAAAGAAGGATTAAAGCCTTAAACAAACACATAAAAGACGACTAATTTACATCACAATAACATAAAGAACTAATAATGTGTGTGCTATAGATCAAACTTCATAAAAAAACAAAAGACCACAAATAAAATTTAAGGGCAGTTGTATACGCACGGAAAACTGTTAATACAGTATGCAAGATTCTACTCAACAGTTATTCTTAAACCTATGTTATATATACAATTGGCTAACATTGTCAACATGCACAACTCAACTCAACTGAACAAGTCATCTTGGTTGGTTGCATCTCCATCATCATCACCATCATCGTCGGTAGAATCGTCACTAATAGTATTGAATGTCAGTATCAAGTCTAAAAGTTCTTGATCTGCAGTTGAGTGTTCTGCAGTGTTTTCTGTCCTAGCCCTCCGTCTTGGAAGTGAAAACAGTTGCAACATCAGGTCTTCCTGAGTAGCTATCTGGTACATCCAGCCCCTAGCCTTGGGTTTCTGTCGGACACACAAAATTATTATCAATTCGAATCATTACAAACCACCAGAAAAATTATCATCGTTGCCATTGTCATCATTATTATCATCACC
Source organism: Medicago lupulina (assembly GCA_958299785.1). Lineage (NCBI taxonomy): Eukaryota > Viridiplantae > Streptophyta > Magnoliopsida > Fabales > Fabaceae > Medicago > Medicago lupulina. Next base: position 1,641,635 of record OY283141.1, on the reverse strand, counting down.
AACACCAATGTTGTCATCATCATTACAATCATTGACATCACCTTCGTCACATTCATCAATATCATCGTCGTCTTCTTCATCATCACAACCTTCACCGTCATCCTCGTCCTCATTATCATCATCATAATCAAACTTATCATCATCATAATCAAACACATCATCATCGTCATCGTCATCATCATCATCATCATCATCATCATCAAACACATCATCATCGTCATCAAACATTTCATCAATAAAATTGTCATGGTCGTCGCTGTCGTCCTCATCATCATCACTCTCAAACCAACGAATTTCATCAAATATGACAACCTTTTTCAAAGTAACAGCAGAGAAATTAGTTCCTCTGCTGCTTCATAGTTCACTCGTGTAACATAAACATCAATATTTATATGATAAATCATTTAACAATAACAGACCAGTACCAATGTTAAAATGATGTTGGTTAAGCACTTTCCAAGACGAGGATATTAAATTTTCAAAAAGTATTAATGCTGTTTCATAAAATTATTTGTGAGATCATAGTGCTTATCAGGCTTTGCATTCATAACACCCACCCAACTCCCCATGGCCAGCACGTTCAAGCCTTGTTATTATGTTATTTAGGTCTTAACCGTTATTCAACACTACTAATCTAAAGAAATCCCCGCATGAAACTGTCTGCGTGTGCGTGTGAGCGTGTGCGTGTGTGTGTGTGTGCACACATAATAGAAAACATTAAACGAAAAGATTATTTTAAACGAAAATCATGAGCTCTAAACAACTGATCTGGGAAATATGTGTGTGTGTGCGCACATAATAACAGAAATGACTCCGCTTTAACTACTGTGACCTTCAATAAATCACCCTTCATTAATTATTCTAATAGAAAACATTACTTTTATAGGTAAAAAATATGCTTTGGCAATAGCTGAACCAGTTAATGAGCAAGCATACTACAACTTTGCTCTGGACTGCATGATCAAATAACCACAGTCTGGTCAAGGGAAGATTTGTTGTAGAGGACAAGAGTTGAGGTTTTTAATATTTGTGGTGTGGGTGAGACCAGACTAGTATATTCTTGAACTGGTTGAGATTGAATGTCAGCCAGGGGTAGTTAGAGGAAAGATGACCAAAAAAAGCTTTGGACAATATCTTCAGATTATTTATTTGGGTTCTAATTTTATTTTTTAAATTAACATTTTATGAAAACTGTCCCAGTTAGAGATATATATAAATAATTATAAAACTAGTGTCATGCTTGCCCTAAGGGCACTAGTTAAGGAAAATAAACATAGAAGTTTATACTGAAAATAACAATTTCAAAGTTCTTAAAAAATTAAATACCTCTTTCCAACACAACATTTCTATATTGATTTCCTTAACTTGTGCCGTAAGTGGACTAACTAGTTCGAAGCATAAAAGGCATCATGCACATAAGATAATATATGATTTTTGGTTAATGCATTAACTAGCTCAAGAAGACTGAATTCATACCTGCTCAATATTTTTGGGCAAAGTAGCTTTCTCAAGGGCCTTTGGAGTCCATATCTTGATGTCATGCTCAATACCGCTGCTTGCAAGAACTGTTGAATGAGGATGAGACTCGATACAGTTCACAACATGCTTGTCTGCTTCCATGACACGAATAAGCTCACCACCTTTCTTCTTCCATGTGAAAATACGACCACAGTCTGACCCACTCACCACATACTCACAATTAGGCCCAAAGAAATTAACACCCTTCACTGTCTCGCAATTCCTGTGTCCTTTGAAAACTTGAGGGGCGATTTTAACATCAGCATCTGTGTTTGATGGAGATTGCGCAGATCCATGACTGCCTCCTGCTTCACTTGTATCACTATCCACAGATATAGGGGATCCGGGAACAGGGTCCAGTCCCAAACCCATATCTTGTGTAAAAAGGTAAATAAATTCATCATTGTATGATACGAGAAGCTCCCTTTGTTCAGAAAAGGCCAGGCCTGTTATTCCTACTCTCTCATCACCAATCAAGTGGGGAGGGCAAAAGTAGTCAGTCGGTTGACCAAAATCAGTGGATGCATCCCATTTATACTTGCGGATATCAAAAAGTCGGGTATACTCATCAGACCCAGCAACTGCAAAGAGATTTGGGTTCCTTGGATCAATTGCAATTGCATTAAGATGGATAACTGGCATGTAATTCCAACTATCCTTAAGTGGCTTGCAGGTGAAAAGTTCGGTTGCAGTCCCAGTTCTAAGATCAAACTGTAAAGATAGTTGGTGAGCGAGGACTAAACGATAAAGAACAAAAAACTATACGTATGAAAAAAATGCAATAACTCACATGCTGTACTAATCCATCTTCACCACAAGTGTAAAATATATGAGGGCTACCAGGCTCGATAGCCAGCTTATGAGCTCGTCCTTGATGCTTGCCCAATAACATGGTTTCCACACGTCCGTCTTCAAGAAGTTGAGCATGTCTCACCTAAAATTGATATTGTTTTAGTAAAAGGGCCTAATGAGATAATAAGAATGATGATTATCATGTGAAAGTGATGGATACCTGGCCATCAGCAGCACAAGTGACAATGCTTCGATCATCGGAGTGAGGCATGAACTTAGCCTGGAAAACATTGTTACTGTGACCGGAATGGAAAGAGAGCTTAATACGGCCGGTTTCCCAATCCCAGAGAATAATCCTCCTATCATCAGAACCTGAAAGCAGAATGTCACCATCTGCATTGAAGCATACGGTGTTGACACAGCCTCTGTGCTTTTCAAGCTTTTTGAATACATCAAGTCGAAGGACTAAATCCTAAATCACGTAATAACATCGATTAATCAGATTACATGAAACACATTCAAACCCTAATTATTTGATTTTATGGTAGTAAAAAAAAAGAAGGTAAAATCTAGAGAAAATAGGTAGAGAGAGAGAGAGAGAGAGAGGTAAATGGTGACCTCGGAGGCGGCGAGGCGGTTAGGGAAAACTCTGGCGGGTAAGTGACCGAGCTCTCGATTGGAGAGATCGCGAAGGGGTTTGTGGACACTGTTCCTTGCTCTCTTGTACATCCTGAGAAAAGAGTAAAGTTAATTCGATGATGATGATGATTGATTGATGGAAAAAATGGAGGTTGAATTCAACCTTGGAAGCCAGATTGGGTGAGTGGATGTGTTGTTGGAAGAGTGAATCTGAGAGTGGGGTCCTTTTCTTCTGCGTGCGTGTTTCTTCAACAATATCACGTAAATTTACTCTGTTAACGTGGCACACACGCCTTAACCCCCTCAAAAAACAAAAATAAAATAAAATTGAACAACTATCCAAACAATACTACAAAATAGAGACGTAATCGTATCAAATATGTATTAAACACTGATACTCCGCAAATATTTTCATATATGTAAACACCAAGTATCATTATTAATTATTTTAATTTAATTTTTTTTTTTTGGGTCAGATAGTCTAGTGGGGTGTCAGGGGTTCGAACCCCTGCCCCTGCATAAATTATGCAATGTCCCTACCAATTGAGCTAAGCTCACGGGGACTTTAAAATATATATTTTATCGCATGCTTATAAGATATTCGACAAATACTTCATAAAGACGTATTCGAAAGAAAAAAAAATGAAGGTTAAAGAAGTTAGACTATGTTGTAAAAATTTAATGGAGATGTATATGATCCAATTTAAGATATGGATCACTGTAATTGTTTTTCGATTAGCTAATTAAAAATTATGTTTTTGGTGGATAAAACTAACGAGCGAGATGGGATTCAATTAATCAACATTAAACAAATGTTGTTTTGAGTTCTTTTATTAATACATTTGTTGATATCCTAACATATAAAAGTGATTTTGAGATTGAATAATTTTGAGATTATTTGTTAAAGTTTATCCAAAATTCAAAATTTATTTTGCGTTTGTTTATCGTAGATATATATATAAAAAAATTATTACAAAATTGGTTTCTTTATTCTTTTAACACGTATTTTTTCTTTCTTCTAAAAAAATCTATTTTTAAATGAGAAGTTATTTTTAGATTATTATTTTTTTAATTCTGTTTTTTTTAAACTATAATGAGGTGATACAATACTCTTAAAAATATTTTTTCCCCTTCAAAAAATTGTAACAAACTGCATGTTTTTTTTGTTGAACAAATCAAAATGAGATATATTGTTTAACCAACGATGTTGCCCCCAGCACAAGGTGTGCAAAACAAGAAACACCGAAAAATATTTATAAAGTTACGGTGCCAAAAAAGAGCACCACCACCAACAAAAATTACAAGGGAACACCCATACAAAGAATGAGATGTTTCCACCATGCGTGGCAAGAGTAAACAAAAACATCATATTTAGACTTCAACCATAAGAAAGAATTAATCTCGACTTTTTCAATAAGGTTAAGAGGAGTGGAAACCGTAATTTGGAACACCTGGTTATTCTGCTCCTTCCAAATTACCCAAACAGGGACAAACCAAATAATCATGAAGAAATAGGCATCCCCGTCATCGTAGTGAACTGAATAAAATGATGTCGAAGCTCACCAACGTGCACGAACGAAATGCCTAACCAATTCCAAACTAGAGCCCATAGCTCGCCAGAAAAAGAACAGTGAATAAAAAGATGTATCGCCGATTCAGTCGAGCCACAATCAAGCGCACATGACGTGTCTGTTGTGGGAAGAGCACCCTGAAGCTCCAAGTTGTCTTTAGTTGGAATGCGATTACGAAGGAGGTGCCAAACCAACAGAGACACCTTCGAGGGAATATGCTTGAGCCAAACGTCATCAACATGGGACTTGTCCACCCGAGTGCATGTGCTAGTAATAAAGCTATATGCTCCCCTCACCGTATGTGTGTGTAATCATCATTAAAAAGTGTTTATATATATTATATAAAAACAACAAATCAAAGTATTATTCGAAAAATGGTAGATATATATCTTATAAAAATTGAAGTATAGGTAAAGGAATAATAAGAATTGGTTTTTTATTTGAAAAGACTCTTGATGTATTATTAGCTAAAAGACATAATTATTTAATTTAATTATCAACCTATGTCAAAAAATTGGTATAATATTTTAATGTCAATAGTACTACATATTTTTTTTTGATAAAAAAGTCAATATTTTAATGTCAATAGTATATGTATTTTTTTGACAAAAAAAGTCAATTGTATATATTAAATGTAAAATTTTAACTAATTCAAAGAAAATTTGAAAATTAAATAGTGTATATATATACACTATTGAAGTGCAGGTTTTATAGTCCATCTTCCTCTCCCCTCACACTCAACCATGGCGCTCTCAAAGGCAACATTCCTCACCCGCCTGAAAACCGTCGCACAACCTAACAGCCACATCCGAATTCGACTCTGCCCACGCTTTCTCTCCTCCGTCTCACCAGTAGAAGCCGCCGCCGAACGCCGCCGCAACCGCATGCGACAACTTCGCATCGAACCTCTCTCCGTCCTTAACCTCAACCATCAACAACCACCCAATGCAAACCCTAAATCACAACCTCCACCCTATCATCTAAACCCCAGTAACCCTAAACTCCCCGAACACGCCTCTGCATTAACCGGTAACCGTATCAACCTTCACAACACTATTCTAACATTAATCAGCAAAAACGATCTCAATGAAGCCGCACTCTACACACGCCACTCCATTTACTCCAATTGCCGCCCAACCATCTTCACAATCAACGCCGTCCTCTCCGCGCTCCTCCGTCAGTCTCGCTATTCCGATCTTCTATCACTCCACCGTTTCATTACTCAAGCTGGCATAGTTCCCAATATCATTACTCACAATCTTATCTTTCAGACTTATCTCGATTGCCGCAAGCCTGATACTGCTCTTGAGAATTTCAAGCAGTTCATCAAGGATGCTCCTGTTAATCCTTCGCTTGCCACTTTCCGCATTCTTATTAAGGGTTTGGTTGATAACAATAAGCTTGATCGTGCTATAGATATTAAGAATCAAATGGTTGCTTCCGGTTTTGCACCTGACCCGCTGGTTTATCATTATTTGATGTTGGGTCATGCTAGGAATTTTGATGGGGATGGTGTTCTTAGGGTTTATGAAGAGTTGAAAGAGAAGCTAGGTGGGGTTGTGGAGGATGGAGTTGTTTTGGGGTGTTTGATGAAGGGGTATTTTCTCAAGGGGATGGAGAAGGAAGCTATGGAGTGTTATCAAGAAGTTTTTGTAGAGGGAAAGAAGATGAGTGACATTGCTTATAATTCGGTGCTTGATGCTCTTGCTAAGAATGGGAAATTTGACGAGGCAATGAAGTTTTTTGATAGGATGATCAAGGAGCATAATCCTCCTGCTAAGTTGGTTGTTAATTTGGGAAGCTTTAATGTCATGGTAGATGGTTATTGTGCTGAGGGAAAATTCAAGGAGGCGGTTGAGGTTTTCAGGAGCATGGGTGAGTCTCGTTGCAAGCCGGATACATTGTCATTTAATAACTTGATTGAGCAGTTGTGTAATAATGGGATGATTTTGGAAGCTGAGGAGGTTTATGGAGAAATGGAGGGCAAAGGAGTGAACCATGATGAGTATACATATGGCTTGTTGATGGATGCTTGTTTCAAAGAAAACAGGCCTGATGACGCTGCTAGCTATTTCAAAAAAATGGTGGAGTCGGGTTTGAGGCCTAACTTGGCTGTTTACAATAGGTTGGTTGATGGGTTGGTTAAAGTTGGGAAGATTGATGACGCCAAGTCTTTCTTTGACCTAATGGTGAAGAAGCTCAAGATGGATGTTGCTAGCTATCAGTTCATGATGAAGGTGCTGAGTGAGGCAGGAAAGTTGGACGATGTGCTTCAGATTGTTGATATGTTGTTGGATGACAATGGTGTCGACTTTGATGAGGAATTCCAAGAGTTTGTTAAGGTGGAGTTGAGAAAAGAAGGAAGAGAAGAGGACTTGGCCAAACTGATGGAGGAGAAGGAAAGATTGAAAGCTGAAGCTAAGGCTAAGGAGGCTGAGGCAGTAGAAGCTGCTAAAAATAAAAAAGGATCTAGAATTATATTAACAATGCTTGGTAATAAGGAAACAGAGTCAGAGAGCTTTGATGCCACTGCTACTGAGTCAGAGCTGGTGGAGAAAACAACTGAAACTGCGGATTCAGATGAAGGAGAGGTTAAAAGTGATAGAGCAATTGAACGGCCAACAGCTTGAAGGTGCCTTTTGCTTATTTGCATTTGATTGCTAGGCCATGCTTATATAGTTGATTCTATATGCAGATTACGTAAGGACTGCATCATACCTTTGAGGTTGTGCATTGTAGGCTTAGGCTATAAACAACACAAATCAATTGCAAGCCAAATAAATGTTAAATGCTGTAATAGTGATTATTCGAAATCTACTGTCATGGCCTTAATATATGCCTTTTGTTCATATCAAACCAATTGCAAGGCAAGTAAATTCTGCTACAGCAATGTCATTTTATTCGAAATCTACTGTCACGGCCTTGATATATGCTTTTTGTTCAAATCTGTATAGTTTAATTTGTATTTGTTTCCATTGTTTTTCTGATTTTTTTAATCAACTATGGTAGTGTGTTTGGTGAGCACTTGGATTGATGTTCATGATCATGAGCGGGATTGAAATGATATTTTTCATGGATTCGTTTTAAGGAAATTTGTCTTAAGTTTCTGTCATAGTGAAATGATGACAGATTTTGTGCCAATTGTGGCAGCTTGTGAAGTGCTATCTGCCTTGGTGGCACGATGAGTCGCAAACCCAAGTTTATATGTTGAAATTTTGGTCATCTGTCATAACCTGTCATCCACCTTTGTCAACATTGTTCCCTGTATCTTGTGAAGAAAAAAAACATTGTTGCCCTTGCCCATATTATATTCATTGCATCTTTTCAGATACTTTCTTCTGCAAATTTTACTTGATATTTTCGTATGTCATTATATTGCAAAGCGATTTCACACACATTTGTATATACCTAGTGCTCACCGCAACTACCTGCTAAACTTTGGCTGCTTATTAAAGATCACTGTTTCTTATGTTATTATAGTTAACATACATTATTTTGTTGTTCATGTTAACGAGAAAATAAGGAAGTAGTAACTTTCTTTATCAACACACCTCATTTAATTCATGTAACAAGAAATAATACAATCTTATCTGATCTGATCATTTTACATTTTGGACATGAATGAATCAGACAGGCACCGGAACTTTCAAGGCCTCTCATATCTTATCATTTAGCTCAAATTTTATGGTTTTCCTGTCTCTCCCAATCTTTAGGTACTCCTCAAACTGTTATTTTAGGTCTTCATGTAGGTTTGTGGTTGAACTCCATCCCAATTTACTTTTGGCTGCTCTAAGCTCAGCATAGAAGTGCTGCATCATACATAGTTCATATATACAATGTTAAGCTATAATAACTATGAGAGTTGTGTATTTCAAACTTGACAAATGCCCATGATGAAGAGTTCCTTCGGTTAAAACATAACTGATGAGCTTAATCTGTTCAGTGATTCGTGTTTTACTGTTAAGCAAAACATTGTAAGCAGTTTGTAAAATTTTCTTTACATGAATTCATCAATTCAATAAGGTTGTAGACTTGTAGTGTATAATGAAAGATAGGATACTAGTACCACTACCATATTACGTAGAGGGAAAGCTTTCTTTGCATCAATTCAAATAGTTTTTGGATCGTAATGTACATAGTTTAGCTATTCCATTTAGAGTCACTCACGCAGTTGAAAATGCCATGACTTGCAGCATCTGAATTCTCAACAGCTAGAGTCAGCATCGACGACAAGTCTTTAACATGAAATATGTTTTTTTTTAAACAAAAACATGAGATATATTAGTGAGTTGTAAAAAAAAAAATTGTATGGATTAAAGGTTTAAAATGAAGCTTTTTTTTTTTTTTTTCCACTTCTCAAAGAACCACTCCTCACAGTCTCTGTTGTTTCCAGACCCTATCATATACTGTGGCCTGAATACTTGCCCAACTGTCAAAAGTTCCTTAAAAAAAAGTTTCTTCAACATATGTAGGTGTTATCTCTAAGACAGACATCTTAATCTTAACTGAGGGATATTTTAACTATATGAAAGATGAAAGTGTCGAAATCTATACTGCCAAGGTTAAAGGCTATTGTGAAGATGACCTTATTGAAAAATCATATGAACTTTTTTATGAGCTGTCAAACCGAAGAGATACTGTACAAGAAGTTCCTGTTTAAAGCAATTTAGCAAAGTATTGTATTCTAAAGTATTAGCTGAATTGTGCCAGACAGGGAATATGGAACGTGCTTGCTCTTTGTTTGATTTTTTCCCTGGGAGAGGATTTACGCCAGACGTTGTAACTTACACAATCATGATAAAAAGTTATTGTAGAATGAATTGCTTGCAAGAGGCTCATGACCTCTTCCAGGATATGAAGAGCAGAGGGATCAAACCTGTTGTAATTACCTACACAATTCTACTTGATGGGAAATTAAAACAAGCAAAATTAAAAAGGCATTTCTCTTCTCGACACAGAAAAGGAAAGGATGCACCATACGATGTTTCGACTATCTGGAAATGGAAGTTATTTACACTGTTTTGATTGATGGATGGACACATAAAGGTCGATGGCTTTGAAGATGCAATTAGACTCTTCAATGAAGTTATTAACAGAGGACTATATTGTAACATACACTGCTTTATTTTTGGGCTTGTTAAACAGTGGGCACCCAGAGATAGCAGTTACATTGTATAATGAAATGTCTTCGAAGGGAAGGACACCACCCTTACATTTAAACTGGCGAATTATGAAAGTTAGAAAGCTGCAATTTTGAAAGTAGTGAATCAGTTTTGACTCTAAGTGCTTGGAGTTATCCCTCAGTTTTGACTGTTGGTTCTTGGAGTTATCCTAACAAGTTTGAAATTCTATCTGGTTGATACCTAAAGGTGAAGCATAATCACACGTGCTTTGGGTTATTTTGCTAAAACTTCTTGTATAGATATGAAAGGGAGTAGAGACACAAACCGATTACCAGAATGTCATTGTATGTAGGTATGTATCTTGTTTATACTGAACTAAAAAAATTGTATGCAATTATGAATGTGTAAGTAGTATAAATGAGACGGATTCAAAAAGGTTCTTCTTGCTGCTACTTGTTTAATATAACATGAATATTGTATTTGAACTTGAGAAGTTAAGTTTTTTGCATGTTAAATTTGGATGTCTTTTTTTAATCCTTTTGGATTACCGGGAAACAAACAAGAATATATGATATACAAAATAAGGTAGTAGACGTACCTGCTAACAAAACATTGGACTAATGTGAAGCTGGCAAGCATTGAATGCAGTTCAATTAACATTGGAAGACTCTTGATCATATTCATGTTATGCCTATAAATTATGCTTCATATTATTTTCACCGTTGCTACATGATTAGTCAGTTTTTTGTTGGTAATTTTTTTTTACTAAGCCTCTATTCTTGCTACCATTTGTATTATTTGGGATCTTTCATGTTATAACTTCCATGGCTACATTATTTTTCAAGTTTTTCTGTAATTTTTTTTTGTTAAGGTCCTTTTCTTTCATTACCTTACCTTCCATTAACAAAAGTTTATGTTATTCTGATGGTAGCATCATTGCAGATATTAATGCGGAAAACAAGCTTGGAAGCTTGTAGTCCAAGTAATAAATCTTTGGCCTGTCCAGATTCCTCCCGTATCTACTACAATGGAAATGCTTGTGATGGATGCTAAGGTATTATTATTTTTCTTTCTCCCCTCTTTTATTTCCATCAATATGATATTTTAGATCATCCACAATGGTAGTGTCTTCATTTTGAAGACCTAGTACCTAATAAGTACTCCCATTGTGGAGGCACAAATAAGGGTACCCATTGGGGAGAGGTGCTTCATGCAACGCTCTCTCTTTGGACCCACATCTTTTTAATATTAAAATATTGAAATGTAATGTAGAGTTATTGATAGATGATTAATGGGTCCCGTTTAAGAAATTTGTGTGAGGTTATGGGTTGGAGAGATTAAGTGTTTATTAGGTACTGCTATTGAAAAATAATAAATGAGTGACGTCTACACGTGATGGTGTATGACACCGACCCACATGTTATACAATCACTTCATTTCTATAAAATTATTATTTGTATCTACATATTAGTGTTATGGTTGTTTTCGGAGTCTGTGTCTGTCAGTGCTTTATGATCAAGAATATGATTATTACATCTTACTACAACATATATAAATAATGACCTAGGACAAGAAGAGGCATTTATTTAGTAATTTTAGTAGATTTATGCTTCTTTTTCGCAGAATCATAGATAAACTTCAAAATTCAAAGGATGCAGAAGCTGCTGCACGTTTTAAGAGACCATGGGTCCTGATGGAAAAACATGCGTACAAGGTAAGGAGTATGATCGAAAATGAACCCTTACCTAAGCAATGCCATAATAATGGTAACATTAGGCCTTGGAATGAATTATAAGATGAGACTAATTACATTTTTGGCTCACTGATTTCTCACAAATGTTTCTTTATCACGATCTGAAACAGTTATGGATAGACATCAAAGCTCAAAAGAGGATGCAGCTGATGCACACAGGTTGCGGAGAAGAATGGTTATGATGCAAAATTGTTCTTAAAGCGAAAATCAATACGCTGCCATGCAACTCTATAACCTATGACTGTTCTAAATGTCATTGATTTTATTTTGTTAAAATTTATTATCGCATTCGCATAGCTAATTGTCTATCTTCATGCCATTTTAGTGATGTAAACCAACCTCTGACAGCAGAGTATGAACTGCTTCTTAATCGTTACATGGATGCAGATTTTGTTCTTTATTATTTTTGACATTTAAATAATGTAGAAATAGTTTGTAAATATACTCGCATTGCAGAAAGTTTTCAGCATAGCACATTTGGTATATTCTTTTTGTAATTAATGTTATCGATTGTAAAATTGCTATATAGTAGAATTTTCTGATGCTATTTAGACGCATGGTTTCAGCATGTTTTTTCCCATTCTCTCACTATCAATCGTTGTTGGAAGTTGCATGACAAGCCTCGACATCCGGTAAATGCAGCTCAGGTTGATCCTTCTAACATTGTTCAGACCACACCTCCTCAAGGTTCTCCAACAAGCTAAAGAGATTTCCTCCGGTGGTGTCAAAATAATCAGAACTCCGGTTCTAATGCTTCGATTGCACACACCAATAATTCATGTTTTCCTCTCAATCAACTTCATGTGGTATTTAATCAAAACATTTATTAGATCAAGACTTTATTTTGGCATTTGATCAAAGCTTTTATGAAATTTAGAAGATCTTAATTATGATTTGAAAACATTTTAAAAGACTTCTTTATGATGAAAAAATCTTGAGATATCGATCAATACATTTTTGTAATTTAAATAAGTTTAGTGGTATTCATCAATTAGGGTTTTATAGACTTTTAAAATTGAGTATAGAAATCTCATACTCTTTACAACCTATAAATAGACTTGTGGTATTCTATAAAATCCTAATTTAGATGAATTGTTTAAAAAATTGAGATTTTAATGGATTCGTTGGCCTTTTTAGTGGTTTTTAACTTGAAAAGCCTTTCCTTACATAATGAGATTTCTATGTATTCTCATAATCCTATTTCTTTTATGCTTTTACATCTCTTTTCTCTCCTTTCTCCTTTCTCTCGTATCAATATTTTTGTATCTCTTTTAATTGCCTAGTCTAGTGCATTGCTCTCTCCCAAGGAAAGCTGGATTTTTTGTATGTTAGTAAAATTTATGAGGGATTCTGTCTTAGCACTTTAATAGTTTATGTTCAGTGGAAGAGGAAAAATAATTCATAGAAGAAAAGTAGAGTTGAACAGTATGAACCAATTCTCATAAATCAGTATATGGAGAAATACTACTAAAGAATATACACCAAGCTTGTTAAAAAATTCAAACATTGTATCGTTTCTTTTCTAATTCACTCTTGTAACTTCTAAATTTTGCAAATATTCCATAGGGTTTCTTCAAATATTATAATTCATAAACTACTTTGAAATCTTAAAATTTGTCTTATAAACACATTAAGATTTGAACTTTAAATTCGTAATTGTAAAAAGTTTTTTCAAAAAATCTTAAAACTCAATGTATTCTATAGTCTTATAAAATCTTCAAGATTTTTTGTTTTCAAAATAATCTCTTCAAATCTCAATCCAATACACCCCTAATTGCATTATTAAACATACTAAGATATTCCACTTTGGCCCAGTCTCACAATTGAAGCAAGCCACTTGACGATCCTTTGTTCACTTCTGAGGTTATAAACTACATAAGACTTCAATTTCTCCATCTTTGAGTGCTTTACTAATTACTACCACAACAATAGAATGCAGAGAGATGTGACGATGAAGGAAAAACACGCACAACACAAGCTTAAATACAATCTGGGAACCACACACATGAACTATCCGACAACAATAGAATGCAGAGCTTAAATCCAAGTATTCACACTAGACAAAGTAATCATAGCATAAAAACGAAATAGAAACGATCCTGCCACCGTCGATCTAGAAGCTTATTATGGGAACAAAAGCTGAAGATGACGGTGCAGAATTCACACTTAACCTCGAAACAAGTTTCTACTAGACGAGACATAGACATACCATGGATAAAAGACCATATTGACAATAGACTTCCCTAAATAGATCATCCTACAAGATTCACTCCTCCAAATCCAATGCCTTCTTCTTCTTCTTCAATAACTTCTTCAATGCCGTCTTACTGATCTTATTATATCCTGCACTATAATCCTTGATCACAGACTTGATGACTCCAAAGGCCACAGTTAGATGCTTGTCTCTGACAACAAAACGGCCGAGTGCAGGATATTCTGAAAGAGCTTCTACTACCATGGGTTTTGTGGGAATCATCTTAATAATACCAGCTTCACCTTGCCTCAAGAATTCGGGCTCCTTCTCAAGAGTCACACCACGACGCCAATCCAACTTGGTAACAAGCTTAGCAAACTTGACAGCAACGTGGGAGGTGTGGCAGTGAAGAACAGGTGTATAGCCATTTCCAATCTGGCCAGGGTAATTCGTGACGACAACATGAGATGTAAATTCAGTAACCTTCATGGCTGGGTCATGCTTGGAGTCTGATGCAACATAGCCTTGCCTGAGAGGCTTCTTAGCAGGCACATTCGTCACATGAAATCCCACAATGTCACCAGGAAGGGCCTCATCGAGAGTTTCATGGTGCATCTCCATAGACTTTACTTCAGTTTGCAGCCAGTTGGGGCAAAAGTCACCACCATCCCAGGTTTCAAGACACCAGTCTCAACACGTCCCACAGGCACACTTCCAATTCCTCCAATATTGTAGACATGCTGAAGTGGTAATCGGAGAGACTTCTTTGATGGCCTCTTAGGCTTTTCAATTTGGTCAAGAGCTTCAAGAAGGGTAGGACCCTTGTACCAGTCAAGGTTAGAAGAGCGCTCAATGATGTTATCTCCCTCAAAACCAGAGATGGGAACAAATGGAGTTTCATTTTTGTCATAGCCAATCTTCTTCAAATAGGGAAAAATTAGCTTCACCATTTCGTTGTATGTGGGGTTGGCTACATGATAAGAAAGTAAATACCATGCTTTAGTATGTGCTCACTCTGTTCACAAAAGAATCAAATACAACTTTAAAAGGACCAAAAATATAAATACCTTGTTGCAGCAACAGATCAGTTTCCTCACACCTAGGACGAAGGCAAGAAGCAAATGTTCAAGGGCCTGACCATGCTTAGACTTACCAGCTTCAAACCCACCAGTTGTGGAATCAAGGATGAGAACAGCACAGTCAGCTTGGGACGTCCCGGTGATCACGTTCTAAATGAAATCCCTGTGTCCGGGGGCATCAATGAGAGTGCAGTAGTACTTGGTTGTCTCAAACTTCGACAAAGAAATGTCAATTGTGATACCTCTTTCACGCTCAGCCTTGAGCTTGTCAAGCACCCAAGCATACTTGAATGAACGCCTGTTCATCTCAGTAGCTTCTTTCTCAAGTCTCTCAATGTCATTCTTGTCAATACCTCCAAGCTTATAGATCAAATGACCAGCAGTAGTTGACTTCCCACAGTCGACATGACCAATAAACACAATGTTAATACGAACCTTTATCTCATCCATTAGTAGTCCTTAAACTTGAAATCACAAAAGGATCTGCTGAAAAACAAGACACAATATAAGTAATAAAAATATCAGTAGTCATTCACAACATAGTCCAAAAACAAACACATGTACACAATTAAAAAAGAACCAACCTCTTTATCATGATCACATGTATAGTATAGGATATAATATTATAATCCAAAAACATAAACGATTAACAAACTAAAAACATGAAAAGATGCCGGAAAAAAATAACTTAATAACAAATAAGAACTACCGGTTCAAAAACATAAACGAATATCAGACACTATCTGGATTCATAATAACAATCAGACACGAAAACAATAAATATCAAACGATCCTATGTAATCACGTGCTTACACAAAATTGTCGAAAAACCTATGCTAAAACCCTAGACGCAAGGAAGATAAAATGGTAGATAGAAGTGGCGAGAGAATAAACAGAGGGTTACAGGTTTTATAAGGTGCAACTTCGTTTTTCTTTGTTTTGACGGAATTGCGTGCATTGGCATAGTCTATGCGGCATAGACATACACTCCAGCAACCCTAATAATCATCCTTACAAAAAAAAAAAAAAAAACCCTAATAATCATATGCGGTTGAATGCAAGGGATGGAAATAAGTCGAGTCAAGTCGAATTAGCTCGACTCGATAAAAGTTGGTTCGGTTCGAAACTCGATTGGAGTTTGATACGAACCTTTTTTAGCTTGAGTTCAACTCGTTTAAAGTTCACGAAAACTCAATTCGACTCGTTAGATTCGTTAGGTTGAATAACTTCTTTAAAAAGTCATTTTATAAGACCGACCTTTTTAACTTTTATTAAATTAAAATCAAATAATATTTTTGTTAACCATAGGCATGAACTAATTTTATGAGTTTTTTTTATCGATGCAAATTTGCATAAGTTAAGAAATTCAAAATAGTAAGTATGTATTGAAACTTCTACATTTTATATTAAATATATAACTTTTTAATAAATAATTGTTTTTGAGGAAATAATTGTTGTTTTTCAATAAAAAGTTGCTACTTTTAATTGGTTTTTTTTTTGACACATACTTTTATTTGGTTTGACATGTGCAATATTACACATGTTAAACAAAGGCATTTTATATTAACTTCCTTTCTTTCTTAAAAAAATGACGGATGTGGGACTATATTAAGATGTTAGTGTGTGTCTGTGTGTGTGTTTATATATATATATATATATATATATATATATATATATATATATATATTGTGCTAACTCATAAACTAACAAAGTCGAACTATATATAGTTCAAGTTCAACTCATTTATTTAACGAATTTAATATTTAAGTTTAAGTTCAGCTCATTTGGCTCATGAACCATGTTTAACGAATTAATTGTCGAATCGAGTTCCAAAATATTGTCGAGTTGGTTCGGTTCATTGTCAACCCTCACTAATTTTTTAAGTTGGGTTTGATAATGGGTTATTCAAATTATTTTTCTATTTGGTTTAATATTAAATGATTAATCATCATAATTTTTTTATTTTCTTAAAAAAATTGTGACGTATTTTTATTATTTTTTCAGCATGGCTCCAGATCTCTAAGATCTGGCTTTATTGTCTTCAAAGTGAAACAAATGAAGGTTCATAGTGTAGAAATGGGGTTGAGATCTAAGGTGGTTACTAGGGTTTCATTACCAACAGTGAAAACGGTAAAATTGGACTCTCTCAAACAACACATATTTTGTCCTTTTCTTTATCTTTTTGTTCCCTTTTGTAATTTCAATGCAATATGTCCTTTTCTTTATCCATTAAGGTTCAACATATTCCTTATCCATGCAGTGTACAAATAATTTGAGACTCCTTTAACTTCATGTCAACGCTTATGCCGCTTTGTACCCACCATGGTGTGTTGTCACTCGACCAGTCATGTAGCACGGCAAAGCTGCATCATCCATACTTAGGTTGCAACTTAGTGATCGTGTTCTAGCTAGGGAGAATCCTTGGGATCTTCGTCCCTCCTTTGTTATTTTTGACGCTTGGACTTGTTATTGTTTTTAGCGAGTCTTATGTTATTTCTATTGTTGTTTCTTGGATCATGATGGTTGGTTTGGTTTTGAGAACCTTTGGTTAGGAGTTGGCTCATGGTTCTTGCCATGTATTCAAAACTTGATGTATAGGTATATATTTTATCATAGCTCCATGATGGATGCCAATGTTCCTCTTTAAACAAATAAGGTGTACCTCCCGAGAAGTAGGTACATTCTTCATGCTGGTTATTTGCCCCTCCACGAGTGGCAAGTATACTTCATCTCAAAATAGGGGGTGTATATGCAAAAACACTTTGATACCAATGTAAGACAATGTGCTAGCTGGTACCAAAAGTATTGTGAATAAAATGTATTGAATGATTATTTTCGAGGAGATAGATCACATATTTATAATGATGCGTTCTGACAATGCACTTGAGTCGGTTGCTATTTTTGTCGAGGTGAGTACCTCAAATTTGTTCTTAGACAGACTTTGTTAGTGGATATTTTTCTCCTATTGGATTGAGATTTTCTATTGAATTCCCTATAGAATAATTGGGTTGAGTTTGAGTCTTTATGTCCATAATATTACACATGTATTAGCTGAAAAAATTAATCTGACAACTATAAATTAACAATTATCTTAAGCCCAAAAAAATAATAATATATTCTTGTTGTGATTACATGATTTAGAATTAGAGTTTTATAATTGATATCATCATATCTTAGCTAAACTTTTGTTTTTCGTTTGAACGTATCTTAATTAATAAGTATAAAAAATGTACAAAAAACACCTTTTTTGAGAAAGTAGAAAAGTAATTAATTCAAAATAAACTATATGTTGCAAAAGTAGGGACCAAAATTAAAAAAATGGGTTAGTTTGAAAATATTATTTGTTATCAGAAATAAAATACATTTAAAATCTTTATATCTTTTTGTTAATTGACTTTAAATCTCAAATTAAAGATAATAATATGGATTGTCCTATCAAGATTAGATAATCCATATATATCTGAAAGTTCAACCACATGAGTCTCCTCACTAGACACAAACTCAAGGGTTAATTGTTCAATATTAAAAGCAACAATATATAAGCAAGTGGGAAGAGAAAATCTTTTATACATGCATGTATATAGCACATATACAATTAAGTAATCAATGAAACTAACATGACCCCTTGACCAAAAAAAACCTATAGTTGACCCTTTGATACAAAATGATGGACAGACAAAGTACAACATCTTGTGTAACCTTTGTACAAGGCAAACACCCAACAAATACTACATGACCATAATTTCCTATCTTTACAGACTTCAATTGTCACCACCCTGCTTTCACCATCCACTTATTTATTTTATACAAAAACAACCAAAGTCATATCATCATTTCAAGTCTTCCCAGTGAATGATCAATCACTTTAATTTCTTTCACTATACTTTATCAATTCACCATCATTAATCAGTATTCACAAACCTGCATCAAACGGCACACCACTACCAGGAATCCAAGAATCACCATCCAAAAAATTACCAACAGAAAATTTAACTGCCTCAGAAGGATTAGTAATAACATGAAACCCTAGCCATTTAACTCTTCCTCCAGTGTTAGCACCACCACCAACATTCATATATTCACCATAATAAAGTGTACTCAAAGCAAAACCACCCATCCATGGAGCCCAACCTTGTGAATTAATCAAACCATCAAGATTACTTTTCATAACAACCGTTCTTGAATATTTCTGCCATGGTCTACCAAGAAATGTTTTAACTGAGTTCTGAACCGGTTTCAAATCAGTTGTCGCGGTTATGTGGCATTTATGAATCACAATTCCTGTGTTTTCATTTGGATCTGTTCTTCCCTGTGCAGTAATGGTGTTCTGTTGGTTGCTCATTGGTTTTCTGACAAAGATGTTGCAGTTTTGAAGGACGGTAACAGCGTTACCAAAGATGAAATCGATAGTTCCATAGATGTTGCAGTCACGGTAGAATTGACGGTTGGCATAAGCGTATAAGGTGTCTTGGTAGCCTTTGAAGGCGCAACGGTAGAAAACAGAGTGGTCGGCGCCGGAACGGAGAGCTACTGCTTGGTGTTTTTGGGGTCCTGCTGTGTTCTCAAAGGTCATGTCTTTAGCTATGAAACCATCTTCCATAACAGCTGCAAAATTATTTATTTCAGGGTCAGAACTTTGGATTTAATTTATATAAATATATTATGTAAAAAGATTACACTATTAATCAATCATAATTGTCCGATCATTTAACTATAAATGTCTGACCATTTAAATTTATTAAAGGGATACAAATGATTGATTGTGAGTGTAAAACTATTAACAATTGAAAACTCCAGCACTTTTAGTGAATATATATTGTTAGAAAAGTTTTATATATTATTTCACAAACAAAAAACAAAGTCAACGTCAATACATGTAAAAGAGACCTTAGAGTTTTATGGTAAAAAGTCTATGTTGGTCATATGGTTTTGCCTTTAGAGTTTTATTATACAATTGTTGGTCATATGATTAGTTTTATTTTTATTTTTTTTGAAACATATGGTTAGCTTTAATTATTACTATGATTTCTTCGCTATATTTTTGTTTTTGTTTTCAACATGTTAATTAAAAAATATTTTAAAAAATTGAACAAAAGGTACCTTTTGTGAGAAAGTAGAAAAGTAATAACTAAAAGGTAAAAACAATCTATGATGTTAAATTAAGTAGGGCCAAAAATAAAAATAAGAGATTAATTAGTTTGAAAATATAATATGTTTTCAGAGGAGATAAAAGATATCTAAAAATCTGTACTTTATTGTTAATTTCTTGATGACAAAAAAAATTTCAATATTTTTTTTTTGTTGGCCGAGATTTAAACTCCGACCTTACATATATTATGTATTGTTTCTATGAATTGAGTTAAGCTTACGAGGACAAAAAAAATTTCAATATATTATATAATGGTTGATCCGTAACACAAGTTGTACATA
This sequence comes from Medicago lupulina, assembly GCA_958299785.1. Classification (NCBI taxonomy): domain Eukaryota; kingdom Viridiplantae; phylum Streptophyta; class Magnoliopsida; order Fabales; family Fabaceae; genus Medicago; species Medicago lupulina. Next base: position 1,621,536 of record OY283141.1, on the reverse strand, counting down.
TATAAGTAGTTACTGCATGTCTCTATCTTAAGGGGGCCAAAGTGATATATTTTCTAGTGTTTAGTTAATTCAAAGTGTTTTTATATTACTACTCTTACTAATAAATTAGTATCATTGTTACTATTCCATTGATCGTATGATTTCTCATATGCATATAGAAAACAACTGTAATATAATTTGCATAATAATTTATACTATATAGATATATGAATAGATGAGTGATTAACAATTGATTAACTTACCAAAAGTAGCTGAACGAAAAGTAGTAGAACCATCTATAGCATTATGATTACTACTAACAATAGTGGAGTCCATTCCATCTCCAAATATCATTAAATTCTTCACTGTCTTCTTGATGTCAACATTCTCTCTATAAACACCTGCTTTCACATGAATGACAACTCTTCCTTTTCCACTAAGCTTAGCAGCTGCAACAACACCCTCTGAGATGGTCTTATAGTTTCCACTTCCATCTTGTGCAACCACAATATCAGCTCTTGGTGCTGGCCCTAACCCTGGTGTTGCCTGAAGTAGCTTTCTATCTGAACCTGAAAGCCAATATGGAAATCCATCTGATAACAACTTTCTCCCTCCATTATTTTTAGTACTTGACGACGAGGACGAGGAAGCTAGTGTGGCTGATGGATAAAGAATTGCTTAGCAATTTAGTGAAGTTGCTTAACATGGATGGAAAGTAGTTTAAGTGAGAAGGAAGGTTGAAATCAATGAAACCATTTTGACAAGTTTGATGATTGGTAATGGAAGCACTTTGCCAAGTTAATTTGTCATTTAGAATGTTTGAGTTTATGGAGCGTTTGAGTTGATAAATTGTATCATCATAAAGCTCTAAACAATCTTCCCATGCTGACTTGGCTCTCTTGTCTTTGAAATTATTTAATTCCTTGGTTGATACAAGTTTGTGTGCTTCAATGGCTTGGTCCATGGTGACCTTAAGAGCCATATCATGGAAAGAGGAAGAATCTAGGGTTGATAGTGTATTGGTGGTAGTGGTGGTTCCAATGTAATGGTTGCACACATGAGGGTATGGGGTTTGATTGCATGATAATTCTTTGCCATGCACAAAGAGAGAGAAAAGGAGAAAGTATGCAATGCAAGAGTTGAATATGAGTTTACCCATAGTAAAAAATGCAATGTTGTGCATGGTATCAAAAAAATAAAATAAATTAATGTCTTAATATATGGGAAGAGCTAGGTCTATAGGAATAGATGAGAGAATTATCTTAGAAATATTTGGTTATGAATGAAATTAAGTGCAAAGGAATGGTGCTATATATAGGTCAAGAGATTTGGCTTTGGTAGGCCATAAAGTTACTAATTTGTGGTGTCGAAGCTTAGGATAAGAAAATAGTCATATTATTATGGAAGGTTTTACTTACATTTCCCAAAGTTCTTGTTTGTGTTATACATGGGTCATTCACCAAGTTTACGTGAAAAATACTACTCCAATGTTTGTGTTTACGTACATATATTTATCCTTCAAATTAAAATGAATCGAAGACAAAGAAAAATGACAAATTCTATGGTACATTCAAAAATTTGAGTGTATTGATATACCAAATCCTTAAAATAATAGTTAAATGAGTTATTTCTTTTAGGAAAAAATTATTTAATAATGGTCTATGCATTGTTCTTTCTATTTAACAATATCACTTTTAAGACATAAATCAACTAAATTAATAACAACTAGATTTTGGCTCGTGCGACGCACAAGTCTTCTCGACTATAATAGAGACCAATAAATAATCTTTAACCCGTAAGATCATGGGTCGACCAATAAACGCAAATTAGATTATTAGAGATACAATATTACAATCAAATGATAATAAAAAAATTATAAAGAAAAAAGATAAAAATAATACAAAATTATATTGTTGCACGGACAATTTTATTTATTACTTTTATAGTTAAACATAAAAAAATTAATACAGTTCATGGTTCCTAACAAAATATTTAAGGTAGCCGAGTTTACATGGAAATTAGGATATTCTGTTTGTAAACGTATTAAATAAGTGTACAACAACTTATCAACAAAAAAATACAGAAACAATAGGTTAAGTTGCTGCACAGCTAATAAAATATATAAATAACAAGGATAAGGATTAAGATATCTATTAAAGTTTTGTTTTAAAAAATATTCACGGTTATTAAAAAGAGAATTTTAGAGCCAAAATTTTAGGATAGAGTTGTTGCAAAATTAATTAAATAAGAATTTGATAAGTGGATAATGGCTTCCACTTGTTGATTTTGAACGTACGTGCAATTTCTTCCACTAATCTTCTCTCTCAAAATGGACAAATTTTAATTTGTTTCAAACTGAGCTGTGGTGGAATATTGTTAGGAACTTCTCAATCAAGCTTTTTAACTTCCCTATTTATCCACATCTACTCCACAAACCTTGGTTATTTCCGGTAATTAGCTCTTTATAAGTCATGTTATGTACTTATATTCCACGGGAAATCTTGGTACACGTCGTATCCAATAGTAATTTTTCTACATTTAATCATTTTTTGCAAATAAGTTAAAGACTAATGTTATGGGGGTGTGTCAGGACTCTTGAAGACTAAATTAAAACTAACGAGAACATGTATTTACTAAAGTTGTTATATAATATAATAGTATTTAAATTGAGGCCATTATTCTACAAAACAATCGAAAAGAAACCAAGTCATCATGTACTAATTAATTAGCTAACACCATATGTAGCTTAAATTTGCAGCTGAACCACATATTTAGTCCTCCTAACATACGATATGACTCGTGAAGCTTTAGGGTTTTGATTATGATACAATTTTGCTTTTTTCATCTAAACCAAAACCTGACCAGTGATTATATCAGGTGAGCGTCACATAGCTACATGGTCATGGACACACTAACACACGTGCACACACACTCCTCATTCCCCAATAAGGCAATTTCAGATATGGTTATTGGTGTGAAGTGTACTTGATCATGTTCATGTATACATTTGATATATTACTATGACACCACATGTCCTAGCGATCATGTTCATGTATGCATTTGATATATTACTATTACAACACATGTCCCTCAAGGGAGAATGAAAAGTTTTGAACCAGTTAAAGTGGCAGACTTCCCCACCAATAAGCTTAGGAGAACCTTGCCCACAAATTTTATTTTAAATATCTGTTTGGCTTGATAAAACTTCAATATTGAAATAGTAATTAACTAGTTTTAAAACATTACAGTACAATTTATATGATATATAAAACTACAATGTTCAATAACGTTCTACTAAATAGATATTTTTTAAATTTGACAATTGCATTCGAAACTTAGATGTGTTTAGTAAAATGTTTGAACATCAGTCCCTTGAGTTTAGCTCAGTTAGTAACGACAAAAGATAATGCATAAAATATGTAAGGTTTTGAATTTCGAATCTCGGACACCACCAAAAAAAAATGTTTGAACATCAAATAGAGTGCCAATTATTTTGTAGGGTATTTTTTAAATTTGTACACCTAGTATAAATCGAAAAATAAGGGAGAAACGAAGATTGAGAGGTGCACTCACTTAAAAAAAATATATTGATTTGTACATATGGTTTATTGGTGTCCCAAATATTACGTTGAAATAACAAAATTGTTCAAAATTGCCTATTTTTATAATTTATTTGATTTTTATTTTAAAAATGAGTATATTTATTAGTAGAAATTTCGCCTTAACCAATATAAAATGCATAAATATGTTGTAACTTTATGCACAAAATATATATATATATATATATATATATATATATATATATATATATATATATATATATATATATATATATATATATATCTGTGTGTGTGTGTTTTTGTTTATATAGTTGTTAAGAAACTTATTTTAAGTTTTTTAAATACGTCCATGTGTGCACTACCAAAATAAATTAAAAAATAGGTCCATGTGTCCTCTAGAAAAAGGTCAATTTGCGTCGACTCAAATTTATGATACTCACATAATGAGATCACTAGATTCACATATATGATTTGTTTATCATCCATAATTTATATTTTCTCTCCTACTTTTCAAAGTTGATTTTCCTGCTTAATATTGAGTCTGTGTTGAGTGGGAAAATTGGGTTGACTAGAGATGAACTAGGATCGTACAAGGACAGCCCGAGGTTGAGAAGGAAGGCTAGAATAATAGGTGAGGTGGCTCATGCAGATTGGCCTTCACAATAAAAAAATTTAATAGGTAATTTTTAAATAAATAAGATATTTAAAATAATTTTATTTTATAACATAATGAAGCTACATTTTCCATGGAAAATGAGTAACTTGGATTCTTCTTTTTTGAACAAGTAACAACGTTTTTTAAAAGCATTGTCAAGGTAGATTTATCGATCATAAGTACTCTTATGTAAGTCATGGGACATCATCTAATTAATTAAAATGAGAAAGTCTAAGTTGGTCACAAACATAAATAAAAATGACTTAGGCATACATCTATAGATAAGAATTTTTTTAAAAATAAAAGTAAAAAAATGATGTGACTAATTTATTTTTCTTTTAATTCTCTCTATTTATATATATGTGTCCAAATATTTTTAATTTGGGGTTGTGACTATGTAAGAATTGCTCAATCAAAATTTAGTAACCAATCAAATTTCAGACCGTATGGCTATTATTAGCATCTTACATACACCACTGGATTGGAAACTTCATTTATGAGACTATTTGCTGATATTCTATTACATAGGGCAAGGTTTTTATGTATCTTTCTTCGTATAAATTACTGTGCTGAACTTATATTAGCAATAACCTAATTAGCACAATCTCTAAAAAAAAAAAACATAACTAGCACAATAAAACAAATCGTAGAGTTGGAGCAAACCTTAATCCTACGTGAAAAGTACTCCTTGCATGAAATTTTGCATCCAACGTGATAATTATGCACTTCATAAAGTGGAAAACAAAGCAAATTTGTTTTTCATTCTCAACCATTCGATTTTAACCTGTCAGATCAAATTATTGTCACTGTCCTTCCGTAAGCTAGCGAAATTCTTACACAAAAGCAATAATATACTATGTATTTATGCATTTAGTTCTTTTTTTGTTGCAATTATTTATTATTGTTTAGTTCTAATAAGCAAAAATATATTATTTTGAATGGTTTTTTTAAAAGGAACATGGCAGCACATCGGGTTCAAATGAAAAAGCCAAGTATGATCAAGACTTACTAACAAATTTATGTATTGTCTTTCAAGAGAATAAAAAAATTATGCATTGACTTTAAATTCTAACCAATTGTCGATATATGTCTTTTCTATAGTTTTGGCGTTATTCGTGTGGTAAGTTTTGAAACATAAGATTCAATGAGTAGAGCACTTTATAGACCCAAGGTAAATTGCTCTCTTTTTCTACATTTTATTCTTTATAAAGTGTCGAACATTTTATCCTTTGAAGTTTGCAAATAGACCAACAAAAAAAATCTTTATTTTGTATGACGGTGGACAATTTTGATCCACTCATTAACTTGTAAAGATTGAAGATGGTTTGATAGTAAATGATATAATTCATGGATTAATTTGCTAATAAATGATATAATTCAAAGACTAATTTACTAAAAAGGGATATAATTTAGAGAGTAAATGATATATTTTAGGTACTAATTTAAGAGTAAATTAGATACGAGTTAATAAAATGACCAAATTATTCAACGTAATTCAAAATCAAATTAAAGATATTTTGCCTATTCGTAAATTTTAGGAGGATAAACGTCTGACCCTTACAAATTCATGGGGTGAATCGGTGGTTCACTGACAAAAAATAATAAGAATATGTTTGATTCTACCTTGACAAAAAGTAGTTATATTCAATTCATATATGATGTCAAAGAAAATATTTTTTATACCGCTGATTCATATGATCATTAATTATATTTGACTTTTATATATTAATCTTTCTGATCACATTTATAAACAAAACAATTTTTTTAGGTTCATTGAATAATTAATGTATTTGATTTATAAATATGACTAGATACATAATTATTTCATGTATTAAAAAGTAGTTTTTTGTTTATAAATGTGACCGGAGGGAGTACATATGAAATGTAAAACCATCCGCACTAGCAATATATCTCAATCGAACTCTTATAGAAATATATTTAGTCATATTATTTAAGATAAAATGATTTTTATTTCCTTTTAAAAAAAGACTTTTATTTGAAACATAAAGAGTAAAATAACTTGTGTTTATAGAACTTCGGCCTTCTCTGTAATAAAAAAAAAAAAAAAAAAAAAAACTTATGTTTAGATATGTTGTTGTGAATTTGAATTGAAATATAAATTTGAGTGTAAATATTATTTTAAAACAAAAACAACATATCGTAGTTTCATGATTGGTGTCAGAACCCTTTGTTATGTTTGGTTTGGGTGTCGGCTAATTGCTGTTTATTCTATTGAACCTTTCTTGTAATATTGGATGCTCCATCAACATTGCGTTTAATCCAATTAAATATTGGATGCTGCAAGATAACTTTTTTTTCTTTCTAGGAGCATTACCATGATTGATCTTGACTGAGAATGCTTTCAAAATGACAAAATCAGCAATGGAGGAGTTTGCAGCCAAATTAGAGTTGTCACCAGTCATAGCAGTTGCAAACATGATGATATTGATTGATGATTTGTGAGTAATCTTTTTATCAGCAAATCTTTAGCTGGTTTCTACAAAACCAAATAGTGTTGAGACAGTTTATTCCAGCTGACAAAATAACAATTTTACATAGAGGGGACCAGTTCCTTTGGCAAAGTTGTATTGCGACATGAATTGTTGTAAAGTTGCATTGAAGCCTAGAATAGAACTTAGCCATTGTCAAATAGACATTACAAAGGTGCATTCATGAAATAAATGAGTTGTTGATTCTTGCATAGAGTTGCAAAGACTGCACATTGAAGGTGTCGGACAACCTCTTGAAGCAATATTTGTCATCTGTAGGTAGCTTGTTGTGCAAGCTTTTCCAGACCATAAGAGATTTTGAGGGAGGAATGAAAATGTTCCATATGCTCTTTGCCCAGGGTATGTTTTGACCATCAGGACAGTGAAAATGGTATGCCTCTTAGAATGAAAGATGATAATGAGAATGGTTCCAAATATATTGATCATCTCTATCAAACACATGGATAGTAATCTTCTCTAAAATATTCTGCAACGTGGGAAATATTTGAGAGAAGCTTTGTGGAATATTCTAGGAAGAATTATGAATGAAAAGATTGACTCTTGATTGAAGCAAAGAATGAATGCTAGGTGGAATGTTCAAAGTTAAGACCGAAGGTGCTCCACACGAAGCATCAGTCCAAAAGTTGATGTCATTGCCATTACCAAGCTGCCAACATGAGTTGATAACCACTTATGAGTATTTGTGTTTAATGCTGCTCCACACAGATGAAGATATATGACAAGAAATTGGAATTTGGTTTTGCATGACTATTTCTAAAAAATTGAGTTTTGCAGGTAAAAGTTTTCTTCATTCTCTTTGCACACAAGAAAGAAAATGATTTTGGGTGCAGAAACGTTCGGCTTTCAACCTGCGTACAGTGTGAATCTTTTCATAAACCCATCAATGCCTTTTGATAAGAATAAACAACTATTCAGAAAGACTCAATACATTACCTGCATGCACTCTTTTACGCATACATTCTTTGATGAACGGATAGCATATTGATTAAAGAACATACATATTAAAAAATATTTAAAGTTAAAGGCCATAAAGAGATAAAAACTCTTGAAACAAGCCATAAATAAACACATCTTCGTATATAGATAACTTCTTATGGTGTTCTTAGTCTTCCATTATTTTCTTCACTAGCTCCGCCAGTGAATAATAGGAGCGGAAAATTGTAATCAAGTCCAACTGGCCTTAAATAAAATCAATATGATTTTCTTCGGCTAGAAAAAATGTGATAAACAACGTGGAAATGTAGGAAGATGTGCATAAACTATTCTTTAACAGAGTACAAAAATGGGTATAAGCAACAGAACTATGAATAGTTAAATGCCTATCTATGTAGTGATTGAAAGATCTTTCAGCTGTCGGGGATCCACTTCGGCAGGTGCTCTGGTGAGGGCACACTGTGCAGTTCTTGTTTTTAGCAAAGCAGTTGATGTTTTTGGGAAAGCAATGACATCCCTGATTGAATTAGCACCAGCTAGCAACATAACCAATCTGTCCAGACCAAAAGCTATGCCTCCTGCATTTGATATATAATAACAATCATCGATAAAATCAACTGCTATTAAACATATTGAGATACAATCGGTGTGCCTCATGCTTTGGACACACTCTCATCTATTGGAGCCACATCATGACTTGTTTTTTCTCTTTTCACTTGCAACCGGTTCTCCAAGTAGAGAGAGAAACCAGTTCAAAACAAAAACTAGAGAGAGAAAACACTAACTCAACCACCACCACTTCCTCCACTCTTTCCACTCCTCTCCTTCCTCGGACGACAAACAAGATCCTCTTCCACCACCTCATCACGTTGTTTGCCTTTCCTTCTTCCAACAACAGATCCTTTATTTTCGAAAAACCGCTATTTCAAGTGTCTTCACTCTCTCTCCCTTCACTACAACCCACCAAACTTCTGATCCGTAAAATCTCCGCTGATTACAGTATCACATTCATCAGTCCATACATAGACCGCTGATTACAGTATTACTTGAAGAAAATAAGCTACACCCCCCTTCATTAATCCACGCTTGCTAGCTAGAATTTCATAATCAGATCCTCGCTCTGCTTACGTATTCCATTTTTATTAAAATAAGTCAAATTAAAATATACATTCTATTTTTTTTTTTTAAAGAAAAACTATACATTCCATTTGAAACATTACTCTTCCTACACCAAAAAAATAATATATCAATTCAATTTTATTGGTTCACCCAATTCAACAATTTTTTCTTTCAATCTTGTAAAAAAAATCCCTTTCTCTACGATGCTACATCAACAGAAAATTGATACTAAAATTGTTAGGATTTATGAGCAATGTATAAAGAAATTACAGAAAAGCATTGAAGGGAGGGGGCGAGAGAGGCTGACGTTGAGAAGAAGAGGGACGAATAGAGAACAAGGAACAGAATTGCAGAAGGAAACACACATCTGGCTGAATGATTTCTCTCTCTAATTTTTGTTCTAAAATAGTTTCTCTCTCTACTTGGAGAACCGGTTACAAGTGAAAATAGAAAAAATAAGTGATGATGTGGCTCCAATAGATGAAAGTGTGTCCAAAGAGTGTGTTAGAGCCTAGAGGGTGTGACCCTAGTATTCCTCTGAATAAAATTGCTTGAAATATTTCATGTCTCTGCAGCTGTAGTTTTAACATAAGTTTGGCTTATAATAAATGTTAGATGTCTTATCATATATCTATTGCCATATACTTGTTTTCAGGATCAGCGTTAATACTTGGTTCCCGCATTAGTGTGAATAGCAAATGCCATTGATTGTGTTGTGAACTTGTGATCACTTCAATTCTCAAACAGATTGCAGTGCAAAAGAAATACTCTTGTCTAAACTGCCACTACCTTGCAGTTATTGATAACTGCTACTTCAATAAATAAAGAAAACTGGCCTTTTTTCCTTTCCTCGATATGGTTGTGCACAGACAAATGCTACTCTAATAAGATAATTCAGTTTATCAACAAGGGAGGAATGGGGCTATAAACCATTTTAGAAGAATTACCATGTGGCGGAGCCCCCATGTCAAGAGCTTCAAGAAGACATCCAAACTTCGCTTCAGCCTGAGAAAGAAATTATAATGCATAATTCAGATCAGTCGAAGCCAGGCATGCCTTTAAGGCATAAATATAAGCAGGTAAGCTTGACTGTGCCACAGAGCACATATGAAAAAAAGTCAAAACTGGAGTTCACATTAAAATGTCAGAAAATTGAAATATTTAGATATAGGGTATTGCTAACAAGTGTCGTAAGGGTACATGTTAAGGAACCAAATATAGATATGAAAAAACAATTTTTTAACTTTCAATGAATTGAATACACCACTTCCAAGACAATATTTATATTTTTTTATTCTTTTAGGGCACTTGTTAGCATTTCCCATAGATATTAACGTTTGAGACCTGTGAGTTTGATTTAACGTTTGAATTACATAAGTATTTCAAGTGTTATGCTGCTGTCATGTGAGTGTTGCTGTTATAATTACATATGTATTTCAAGTTTAAATTAGGTAAGTGTTATGCAACTATGTTGTAATGACTAATGCGAGCTATGCTTATGAATTAAAATTTGAATTACATAAGTATTTCAAGTTTAAATTACGTAAGTGTTATGCAACTATGTTGTAATGCGAGCTATGCTTATGAATTAAAATTTACTTAACTATTTCAAGTGTGATTTAAAGGTTTTGTCTTACTTATGCTATTTTACATACATACATGTCAATTTATGCGCACATACTTGAGATTCATGAGTTTTGTAGAATCTTGCGATTATACAATTTACTTCCCCTTACCAATCATGCGTAGTTTTGACTACCTTGAATGAATCAACTGTCCCGCCCCATGTGATGTAATCCAAACATATACGTATAGTGACTCCACTTACTATTTTTACTTTTTTTGCATAATCTCCTCTCTACTTTTCGGGAAAGCCTAAAGTAAAATTGCCATAGGCTTGTATTTTTCATACCGTTGGGAGCCCAAGGAAAAGTTGTAGACCCAATCACCCTAAGTAACCAAATCTATGTGGGAGGATATATGTGTACGAGTGGGGTGAGTGGGGAAGTTAGGCAATTTGTGAAATCAATTCTATTCTTATGATTCCCTCTTGTATCGATCTTCCTGCTCTAACATTCTGCTTTCTACATCTCTGTAACTCTTTCAACAAGAGTATTTGGTGTTGATTTTCTTGTTATTAATAAAATAGTACTTCCTGTTCTCCCAAAATTTGGTAGAATTGCATTCAATATTGCACCAAGATAGTAAGATACTTCAGTGGCGGGTACTAAAACGTTTTCCTATAATGATGACACAGTGGAAGGTGTAGCCAGAAAACGAATAGAGCAGAAGAAGCCAATGTTACATGATTCTAGTCTAAATTTTTCCAGCCAACATCACCTCACTTAATAAATATGAAAAGATAGAAACTAAATGAAAAGACATAAATAAGACTAGGAATAGAGTCGCATGTACTAGCCTGCTCCATTGAGATGCCTACAGTCTCCAAAACCTTTTGTTGTATGTCGCGTTTATAAATTCTCAAACTCCCCCCACCAATCTGACATAAAGTATAATATATTGAGTATCAGTCGCAAAATTGTAAGGCTCGCAAGTTAAAGGGAGAGGAAAGAAATTAGAAATAAATCTCAATCACCTCCACCCCATTGTAAACCATGACATAAGCCAATGCACGAGCCGATGCAAGGTCGTTCATGTCTTCAGGATTTGGTGCAGTGAAAGGATGATGAAGAGCCTGCACAAGCCCATAATTAAAAATAATGAAAAGAATAATAAAGAACATAAACAGATATCTTGTTTATTGAGAAATACATTGCTGGATGTTATTAAAAGCAAAACTCACCTCAAGCCTCTGCTCCGTATCATTCCACTCAAACATTGGAGAGTCGGTAATCCACAAAATTGAATGTCTGGCCTAAAATTCAAACAAAAATAACTGGATAACATAAGTGAAATGAATAATGGAGAAAGATAGAAAAAAAAATTCATTTAAAAAGCAGATACCAACTTACATGGTCGATCAAACCTAATTTATTTGCCAAATAAACTCTAATACGGTCTAGAGTTTTATTTACAGATGCATGATGACCAACTGCAAATAAAATCAGATCACTTGGTCCCGCAGAGCATCGCCTTAACAAATCCTCTGTAGTTGCAGGATCAATACTTGATACTAAAGCGGAAGTTCCCTCAATATCCCCTAAAATTAAAGGTTTACACATTAAACACTGGAATATAACAAACATGTCTCAAAATATCATAAAACTGGGTATTGATAGGGAATTACTAATTTACCATTCTCCGTGATCTTGAGAAAAGGTAAAACCTTTGCACTGTCTGCTTCCCTAAAAAAATGACGATACCTAAGAGCTGAATTTGAGTACTTTGGTACACACAATACTTTAATAACTCCACCACACTCCAAGGAATCAGAGAAAACCTTGAAGGAAGACCCTGAGAAAATGTCAGATACCTGCAACCAATGAAAAGTTATATCTCAGCAAAGATGAAGCAAATCTAGGTAAGTTATGGAAATACAAACTAAAACACAAACAGTGATTCAACACAGGATGACAGCAAGCTATATCAAATAAGAAAGTCATGAAAATATATGAGAGGATCATAGAAACTACGATATGCTACAAACCACAAAAGTACTATGGAGGAGGTAAAATAAAGATCATTACATCTTTTAATTCTAGATCAAATCTGGTATCTGGACGGTCCGAACCATATCTATTCATTGCTTCAGCATATGTAAGCTTGGGGAAAGGATTTGGTAATTCCACACCCTTAATTTCAAGAAAAACCTGCAATAAAAACCAACTTCAAAATTAGCCATAATATACATGATTTGATTTTTATGGCTTTTTTCTGTAAAACCACGTCCACAAAAGATCTATATCAAACAAAATCTACAAGCATGGACACCTTCCCACTTCAACATGGCTTAATTGATCCAACGGTCCCTTAATTTAATTGATTGTTGCAAAATGGTCCCATAACTAAAAAATGTCTCAAAGTGGTCCCTTAAGTTTCTTACCGTTATAGGTTTTGGTCACTTCCATCAGTTTTAACCATAAATGTCTAAGGTAGACCAACATTGTAGGTGGTCCACCATACACCTTATTAAACTTTTTAAATTGAACCCTTTGATCTTTTATTTAAAATGAGGATTGTTGGATCGTGCAGGTCTATTGTATCTTACAGAGAATCATCAACACTTAAAAAAAAATCCCCTTTCTTCATCTTCTTCCGTCCACCACTTCTTCATCATTTATACAATATCCCATAAAGAATCCAGAGAAAAAAAATAACATTTAACACAATATATAAAACCCAGATTCAACATCAATTCATCCCTTCAATATCATGAATTCACGACTTCAACAGATTCATTCAACACAACAAATAAAACTCATATTCTTAACCAAAATGTTTAACCCAAATTCAAAATTCTCAGCTAAGATTCAAAAACCCGAATTTTTATGTGTTTGGACCATTACCCTCTTAACTCACTATTATCACACAATTAATTCAAACAAATCACCATAAATTATGTTGTGCATAGAACACAAAACCCAGATGCCAAAAGAACTAAAAATCATAAAAAGAAAAGAACTTTGTGATTGTTTTCATTGAATTTGTGTTATAGAGAAAGAAAAGGGTCAAAGAGAGACAGAGAAGGAATCTCAGATTTGGCATTTAGTGCCATTTCGCTAAAATTCAAAGGAATCTCAGGTTGTTTGGGAGGTGGGGAGAGAGTCGAAGTGGGAAGATCTGGGTTGCAGAAGAAGGGTGAAGAGGGAAGAAGCAGAAGCAAAACGTGTTTGATAGGATTGAGTTTATATTTTGGGTTTATGGAATTTTAGAGTTTTATCTTGTGGGGATTAATTAGTTTGGTGTGATTATGTGTTTGAGTTTATAAATTTTGATTTTTTGAATTTCTGGATTTGGGTTTGAAAGTGATGAATTTATGGATGAAGGTTGATGAAGTTGTTGTTGAAGATGATAAAGAGATGAGGGAAGAAGATGAAGAAAAGGAAAAAAATTAAGTGTTGGTGGTTCACCGTAAGATACAATATATCGAATGACCTAACGGTCCTCTTTTTATCAAAGGTTAAAATGCATAAAATTAATAAGGTCTATGGTGGACCACTTTTAATGTTGGTCCACCTTAGACATTTAAAGTTAAAGCGATAACGGAGAAGACCAAAACCTATTACGGCAAAAAAATAATGGGACCACTTTGAGACGTTTTTTAGTTATGAGATCACTTTGCAACAATCAATTTAGTTAAGGGACCGGTTGATCAATTAAGTCTTTCAACGTATATCTTTTCCTGATATAAGTGAGACCGCAAATATCAATACCTGCTTCTAAATCTTTAATAGTATCATTTGACATTTCAAACCACCAAAAGAAGTTATCATCTGTTGATAGCTTGTTCCTCCATTCTAAATTTTTATTTGATATATGCTTCCATTACTTCAAAATTGTGGATAAAATGAATATAATTATAGATGGCATAAACTAACCTTTCTGATCAACTCTTCATTAAGAGACAGCATATCTTCTAAAGGAGTAAAAGCCATTTCCATATCTAGTTGTGTGAACTCAGGTTGTCTATCAGCTCTTAAATCTTCATCCCGAAAACATCTGCGAAAAGTAAATTGCATTTAATCCAAAAACAAAAATGGTCAGTTGCATCACAATCTTTATAATGTAATTTTGGTTTAGCTTATTAAAGCAAGCATTCTGTATTCTTGGTTTATGTAAATCACGCAACCAAATGCTTTTTTTATTCGAAAAAGGGAAGAGTTTTTACAAATCCTTCATAACATAAGCCAAGATACAAATAAACTCAAAATAAAATTAAAAAAAATAAAATAAAAGAATACCATACCTTGCTACTTGATAACATTTATCAAAACCAGCTACCATTAGCATTTGCTTAAATAGCTGAGGGCTTTGTGGCAAGGCATAGAATGTTCCTCGCTTCATAATTCATGTGACAAAATCAACAAAACGTAAAATAAATTACATCTCTTAAAAAATAGATACAACATTCATATTGCTTTTCATCTTAGCAATGCTCTTCTCATAAAAGATGTTATGCCAATAAAATTAAATAAAATAAAAAGCCAGTGACATAATACAAACAACTTGCTTATGGAAAAATACTACAATCTTTGCAATCATTTCTACACAATCAAAACATAACAGAAATATAAAAGGACGATGCTTTGTGCACATATGCACAGGACAAATCTGCATATGTTCTACATTAATGCCATTGAGGTGTAGGTAGTAAACAACTTTTGAAGCTGGGATCATAAATCCTATCAACCCCTAAATTCAACATTGCAATATCTAATTGAGCGTTTGAAAAAACAATTAATTGATCTGATTATGCAAAAGATAAAGATAATTGCATGTGCTGAACTTTTGACGAGACCAATATTTATAAAGTCTGTTGACTTATTTGCTCTATTGTAACTAAAATCCATACTAAACAAAGAGAAAGAAAGAAAGACTAACAAAATGTTAGACAAATAAAATGAAATAAGGATCTCATACAATAGATGAAAAAATCTAAATACCTGGATTCTTGATGGAACTAAATAATCCCGGGCACCTTCTGGTGTGGATCTTGACAATATTGGAGTTTCAATCTACCTTATGAACAAAAAGGTAAAGATCAACACAGGATGATACCAACAACCAAAGTACGATGTGCAAGAGACTCGAAAATTCAAATGATGAACCTACTGGATAGTACCTCCACAAAACCATGTATGTCTTCTAGATATCTTCGTATGAGTTTAACCACATTATGCCGCAGCAAAATGTTAGAATTCAATTGCTGCCTCCTTAGATCAAGACATCGATACCTAAAAATTACAAATGTAAGCAATAATGAAAACATCAACTTCAGTCAAACATGTGTCAGCACCACATTCAACCACATCATCAAACTTGATAAAACATCATAATTTTACAACCAAACAAGGAATTAATACCAAAAGCAGTCATTTGGTAATAAAAAAAAAAACACCAAAAGCGTCATAGAGCAACTTATATTAAAACCACACTCAAGCATGAGATGTACTAGGATGGAACAAAGAGGCAAGCTGGACACAGAACAGATAAAACCAAGAACAAATCCCCAAGGCAACCAAAATATCCAGCAGTAGCACACAACACAAAGCACTGCTCGAACATGCTAAAAATGCACCTAACTCCTTCGCACCTAACTCATACAACCAAAGAAAAGCCTCCCACCAGAATAACCAACAGACTTCACCAAAACTTGAAACAGCAAGAAATTATCCACTTTCAAACTTGATTTAAGGCTTCAAGACTATTCAAAAATAAACTCATCACAGCTTCCCCCTAAATGTGGATACCTTACAAAGCAAGGACATGCCTTACATAGACATTACAGACTTCAACAAAGGATACCATGAAAAGCCAGGACAGAATGCTGGTCTTACCACTACCAGTGAAAAAACGTGACAGTATGCTGATAGCAGACCGGAACAGCCCAGACCAATGGACCTTCAATAGTTCTAATTTAATTTTTAGTATTAAATTATTTTAAATTGATCCACACTGCATTATGTGGCATCAGTCGGTGAACTTATGTATATTTTTACAAATGCTTGCTGTTTATGTTTTCTGAGGGTAAAATAATCAATTAATAATGACTTTTTTTTCAAGGGTACGAGACTAATGTAATAATTGAATAACTCTTGTGTAACACTAGCTTTAAGTCATGGCAGTAAAGGATGAATAGCACTAGATCACAAGATTGAGAATAAACCAGGGCTGCGTTAGACTAAAATCTGATTAGAGTTTTGATTTTTGAAGGCTATCAATTAGAAACTCTATTTCTGCTCCATGTAAACTATCTAATGTAGTGCTAAAGCATTAGAAAGACACTGTTAACAAACATTGTGGTCTAATAACGAGCATCATATGATGATTGGTGAATAGCAATAGTGTTGAATTTCTCTAACGCTTTGTTTGGGAGTTTGGAGGGGAGGGGAAGGGAGGGATTCGGAGGGTGTGAAATATAGAGGAAAATGGAGAAATCTTTCACATTTTGTCAAAGAATGTATTTTTAGAGAATGATAAATTAATACTTATGATTAATATATTTTTTATTTTAAGAATATTATAGCCACATAGAATCATTTTGAAGAATTCATATAAATCCTCCAAAACCCAAAACCCTCCTCAAAGACAATTTTTGAGTTCCCCAAATGAGGAGGATTTTATGTTATGAAGAAAAACAAACCCACCAAAGCCCTCCCTTTCCATTGTCCTTTATTTCTTCCACTTGCTCCTTCCTTTTTTTTCCAAAACCCTCCCCTCCCTTGCCCTCTAAACTCGCAAACAAAGTCTAAGGGTCTGTTTGGAAGGGGGTTTGAGGACCAAGTCTATATTTTGATATATATTTGGTATTTTTAAAAAATTGATTTAAAAAACATTTTATAGTGTTCATAATTTAAAAAAGAAAAGGAAACCCTCCTCTCCTAACCCATTTATGCAAACAAACCCTACGATTTTAGTTCTGCAATTAATATGGATTTCAACTTTTCTACTTTGTTTTGCTTTGGCATGTGCTTCGCCGATACCTCTATGGATTAAACTATGTTTGCCTTGCGAAACCAGAAATGAAGTTGTTAATATTACATGTCTCCATGTTTTGGAACTAAAACTAGAAAACTTACATAATACAAAAAAAGAATAGGTACCATGAAAAATTCTCACATTTCAACTAAAATTATGAATAAGTAATAAAAGAGTTAACCTCAAAAGGGTTTCCTCTTTAAGAGAATCTTTGGCAGTATCATCATCATGTGTGGTAACTAAGAACGGTAACGTTGCATTGACAGAGTTTAACACATGAACCTCATTTGCAGCAACCTCGATGAAGCCGGTTTTCATGTTGTTGTGGATTGATTGAATTAGACGAGACCTGACAACACCTTGAATGGCAACGACATACTCGAGTCTTACGTTGTTATTGATAGCATAATGTGCGGCTGGAAATTCATGAGGAAGTGTTTTAACCTGAATAATGCCGGTATGGTCTCTAAGATTGAGAAAGGCGAGTCCACCGTGGGATCGATGAAGTGCAACCCAGCCACAAAGCCGAACTGTTTCGCCGACATTGTTGGAAGATATTTCGCCGCAAAAATGAGTCCTTGAAATCCATTCAAGGGATTCATTCAGGCGCCGAAGGGTCATCAAACGAAATTCTTTTTGGAATAAAGACGACATATTCCTCTTCTTCTTCAAGATTGAGAAAACAAGAATTGAAAAATCAGAAATCCATTGAAAAGAGAGGAGGAATTTGGTTCTAAACACGCAAAGGCCTTTTTGTTTTTAATAAATAATATTTTGAAATAAAAACGACATATTCAAGTAAGAATCCATTGAAAAAGACAATCAATTTTAGGGTATGTTTGTCTTGCGGCTTTCACACTGGTTTCTCATCTGTTGTTCCCCTTAAAAATTAATTCTGGTAGTATTCTGGTACGTTTTGGAATGAGTTCCTTGGAGCCCAAACAATTGGTTAGGGTATGCTTGTCTTAGCTTAAAAAAATCTGAATCACTCAACTTCTCCGCATGTAGAATATGCGAGCTTTAACCACTACATTATTTGAAAGAAAAAAAACAATCCAAACCCATTTTTATTTGTTTAGGAACCATAAGAATTAATTAAAATAAATGACTTTTAACTAGTTCATGTTTTACTTCCTTATTTAAAAACAGAAAACAAAAAACTAATGGCAAAAATGATTTTTTTTATAGTTTTAAAAAAAAAAAAATCTTCTGAAAAAACGAAAACAAACTCATCCTTAATCTCGGACCTCCAAACATACAAAAATCAATTTTTTAACTCTTAAGAATCATGCTTGGAATGGTCCAAAGGAGAATCAAAACATAGACTAACTAGAGTTTCCATTTACGCTTAACCGTGAAATGGTAAGCACTTACTTTTGCAAGGAATCACTATTGGTGATACACACAAGCACTTAGAACTAGTTGTCAAGAGAAGCTAAATTGAAAAGATGAATGGCATTAGTAAGTTGAAAAGTTGTGTCGTGGTAATCAATGATTCTCCAACAAAGAAAAAGACAATGTGTTCAAATTTTAGTCAACACTGAGCTTAAGTTGAATTTACCCCTACCACTATACTTTAAGTATGACTTACCCCTTCCTATAAAAAAAGTATAACTAAACCCTACAATTTTAATATTCATTAGATACATAAGGTGTAACAGAGAATCTCTTTTGTAATACAATCAGAATATCTTCTTTACTTGCACATCCACATTCATTCAAGGCCATTGATGATAGTAAGTTGTAGAGTATAATTACATAATATAATAGTTTTTTTCATTCTCTTTGCACACGAGAATAAAGAAAAATATTTTTAGTGCAGAAACGTTCGACTTTCAACCTACAAATAGTGTAAACATATTCATGTCTTTTGATAAGAATAAACAAACCTTAAAAAAAACTCGATAAAGGAATGTAACATTTAACCACATATTTGAATGTATCAACCATGTAATGAAGAAATGAACAATGTTGTGTGTCAAAGTTCAGTGTTCAAATACATGACATCTATTAAGTATTAACCATCTACTAAATGTAATTCTTTAAAAAAAACCTACTAAATGTAATTAACCATGTATTTGAAGTACATTAACCATGAAATAAAGGGTGAACGGTGCATACGATATCGGTGTCAAAATAACATTTTTCTATACTAATAACATACTAAGAAGCAGTTCATACTCTGCTGTCAGAGGTTGGTTTACATCACTAAAATGGCATGTAGATAGACAATTAGCTATGCGATTATAAATTTTAACAAAATAAAATCGATGACATTTAGAACAGTGTCATAGGTTATAGAGTTGCATGGCAGCGTATTGATTTTCGCTTTAAGAACAATTTTGCATCATAACCATTCTTCTCCGCAACCTGTGTGCATCAGTCAGGGCCGTTCCTAGAGTTTTACAGGCCTTAGGCAAAATATGAGAAAAGGGCCCCTTGTATAATACGTCATAAAATTTTTTAGCTCATTGTTGTAATTTTATTAGCTCTTCATTTTGTTTTTTTCTCGCTTTTAACTACCAAATTACTTTTTTTAGACAACATCTTAAAGTAAATCAAATATTTTATAGACACCAAAACAAAATAAAATACCGTAGAAGATAACAATAGTTTCTGCAAAATGATAATGAATGCATCTCAAATCAATTGCATGATCATGAATGCCCTTGCATGTTCTTACACTATCAAATTCAATTTTGCAATTCTTTCAATCAATTCAAGAAATTTGACATTACAATATTAATATATTTTTTTTTGGAACCTTAGAAAGTAAATATTAAGTAATTTTTTTTTGGAAACCTTAGAAAGTAAAGATTAAGATTAATTTTGTAGGTTCATTTTCAACTAAAATATAATGTTTTAGTGAACTTTACTATATAAACCCCCCAGAAACTCAGTATTTCTATATACTCCCCCATCCATAAAAAAAATTTAGGGCCCCCCTAACGGCATGGGCCTTAGGTCGTCGCACTCCCGGCCTATGCCTAGGGCCGGCCCTGGCATCAGCTGCATCCTCTTTTGAGCTTCGATGTCTATCCATAATTGTTTCAAATCGTGATAAAGAAACATTTGTGAGAAATCAGTGAGCCAAAAATGTAATTAGTCTCATCTTATAATTCATTCCAAGGCCTAATGTTACCATTATTATGGCATTGCTTAGGTAAGGGTTCATTTTCGATCATACTCCTTACCTTGTACGCAAGGTTTTAAAAAACGGGGCGTTACCGCAAAAACGGCCGTTACAAAACGGTATCGGCAGCAAGCATTACCGTTTTTGCCCCTTTTAATGCTAAGAAAGAAATTCGCAGAAAAAACGCCGTTACGGTCGTTACCGAACAACGTTACGGACGTGAAACACCGTTACCACCACACCAGAACAGAAATCTAAAATTGCTTGTAGTTAATATTCCAGATCCATAATCCAGATCTCCTCAAGGTAATTTAAAATTGACTCTCAGTCTCTTGACTTGGGTAGCAACAAATTAGATTAGATTTTAGAGAAAAAAAATTGGACCGCAGAGTATGAACTGCTTCTTAGTATATTCATGAAATTGTAGATAAATATAGATAACACAAATATCACCCTTTAGGCATAACACGTGAAATGTCTAAGCTACGACGATTTCATAACATTCTAATTTAAGACAACATAGGAATCAAAGAGACATAAAACATGTAAGCACCGTTAAAATATTTGATGGTGTGCATTTAGTATATGTACCTGATATGTGTAACACCCTAAACAATTAAGGCGATAAATCACGCAATTAATACAACTAAATAAGAAATTTACATGTTACTTTCTCCGTGAGTTCAAAACATGCATGATAATTTTTCAAAACATCGCAACGGAATAATACAATAGCATCTCATCAACAAATAATAAAATCTCCAAAATAGTCTTGTTACATGTATCATAATACATCACCAAATAGAGATCTTAAATCTCAACGTACTGAATTATAGTCTCAATAAAACATGAAAATAACGATAAAAGACCAACATCCTAATCATAGCCCTAAACTAAGACTCCCAAAGCAAAGAGACGAGGTAGCTCCAAAGCTAGCCTCAAGCATACTCATAGGAAATCAAAACAACTAATCATGCAAGCCGCCTACCCATTCATACAAATAGGCAGACGGTCAACCAAACGACCACTGGGGTTAGATAACATTCCAAAACTAAACGTGAAAATAAAACAACATATATAATTTTAAATGATTGATGACAATTAATTAAATCATTCACAATGAATTCAACATCATTATTAAACATTAAGCGTGCATGCATGAAGCTACAACAAGCACGATTCCACATCTTCACATATTCACCAAATTTCATCAAGTATAAAAATCATCAAGTTTCACCAAGCACGTAGCAAGTATGACACTTATCAAATGTATGTAATGCATTCTAGACCCAACTTTACATGCTTGTGGTACCAATCGTCGCCTCTTGATACAACTGTATCATAATGGTCGCCTCATGATACAAAACTGTATTATAATCGTCGCCTCTTGAATACAAAGTATTCTAATCGTCTTCCTTAGATATAAATATCCTAATTGACACTTATGAATGCATGAACATATGACTCAATAATGCATACGTTCATTCAACATATCGTCTTCAATAACATCGACGTTTTTCATACATGCATACAACATCAATATCGTCCTCATTTTGCATGTAAGAATTCGTCACCTTTAATAAATCATCTTTATTAAAATCATCATCATCAAAACATCAACATAAGTCATCATTGACAACTTTCATCTTAAGGAAACAATACCTTTCAAATTCACATTTTACATGAAAGACGGACAACAATAACATCGAGACATCCATCATATACAACACATATTCATCATCATTCCATCGTATAGACATTATTACAATCCATTAACAAGTTTTGAAACCAGAACAATCAAGTTTTGGTAAAGTCTGTCTATTATTCACAAAATCATCTAACTTCAATTCCATCCACAAAATAGAGTTCCAAGCTCTTACATATCATTAAAAACATCCTCATACACCATCTAACATCTTAGTTAATCAATCAAAACATTTTGGTTTCACAAAGCTCGTTTAATTTCACAAAAACTCAAAGTTCGCCTCAAATTTAACTTGTTTTTAAAACCAAATCAATCCTCCTGATCATCTAGGTTTAAACACTCTTAGAAGTCCAATTATACACTAATACATTAGGTTTAGGTGTTTGGTATCCATTGGTATACTTAAAGTACCATTTAAAAGTGAAAATCGGCCTTTCCGCACTCTTGGAGGGTGGCACGGTCGTGCTCACAAGTGGCACGGTCGTGCCAGGATAGGTGGTGAGTCACGCACGACCTGTGCCTGTAGGGCGCACGGTCGTGCTCCTTGACATGTGAAGAATTGCTGATTTTTCGCCTCGCGCGTAAAAATTCGATTTTTGATCCGTTTTGGCCAACGCGTCCCAAACACTTGGACCAATTAAATCATACTTGAAAACATGACATTTCAACTCAAAACAAGTTAATCAAACTCATCCTCAGATGACTAAGTGCCAAAAGTGCTTAAAAACGACTTTTATTCAAAAACTCGATTTCTTCCAAAACGATTTCTCACCAAAACCAATTGATCAAAACGGAAAATTACATCATTCTAATTCATTCTAACAACTTTCTTAATTCATTCAAAATCATCGAAATCAACTTCTTCAGTTTTCAACCCATTTTCACAAAAGTTGTAAAATCACCACAAACATAACCACAACAACACTTTCATCAACACTCAAAGCATGAATTGACACTAACAACATGACCCAAAAACAATTACATCACATAATCATGATTTCACCAATAATCAACAACATAAATATAAGCACAAATTAAGTCAAAAACTTCAACATACTCATTTAACCACATAACAACCATGGAGTTTAAGCACAAACCACAAGTTTATAATCAATTTCTCATACCCAAATTTACCACATAAACAAGAGCACGAAAGTTCACATCAAAATTCATAAAAATCATAATTTACACAAAAGCACTTAAACCCATAAGTAGAAAAATGAGACTATAGGTTACCGATGCCTTTTTCATGCTTTGGTTTTATGACGGAGGTGTCTTTAAAATATCCTCCAAGAATTACCACAAATTATATCAACTTCTATAGTTATCAATGTCCTTAGTTTGAGAACTTTTTTTTTTCACTTCTAATTACAAAAACAATTTTATTTCACTACTAAATGTAGGCCTTCTATTATTATTATATCTACCTATTACGCGCATGTAGCCTTTTTTGGTGTGGACAGTTTTTTCTTTCCCAATGTATACTTTAAGTGGAAAGTTTTGTCTTGTCTATCAATTTAGTCTTGAATAGTGGACGTGCGTTTCTACTTGGTGGACCTGTGTATGCAGAAGCCATGAACAATAATATTTTCAATTTCTTTATAACAATCAGTGAAAGCATTGCAATAGTAGTTTCTTTATTTTTTGTACAAATCTTGAAACATAAAAAACAAAGTGTAAAAAAGATGATGTGTAATTGAAAGTGATCATATAAAAGCATAATACATTCTCTATTTTTAGCATGTTCAAGAAAAAAAATTAAACCCTTAATGCAAAAATAATTAGGGAAAATAAAAATTGAATTGATGCAATTCATCAAAGCAAAATAATTTCAACACAACAAAATATGCAATTGAATTGATGCAAACCATGAAAAAAAATGAAAATTTTGAAAAAATTGTAAATGAGGGAAAAATAACTTACTTCTGCAAGTCAGTTCACACTATCCAATCTAGTGATTTTGGTAGGCAAGTTTCTGCAAACCACTTCACGCTAATTCCATTTGTCGTCTCTTTGTTGATTCTTTGTTTGGTTTCCAACATCATCTCTAACTCTTTAATCCAAATCATCAGACTGCGCACATATTTCAATTCCCTTTCGATTAATGGTTTCATACGTCTGTCAAGTATACTATATTTTCCACAATCACTTAGCCTAACTCAATTTATTCTAAATGTTTAATATACGGAAGACATATAAATATATGTAGGTAAGAGAGAGTGAGCATTGGTAACTTTAAATTTAGGCTTATCTTTCTTGAAAATTTTCTAGGGCACACATATTTGGTACCTCTGACCAAGTCACTATGATGTATGAATATTACTTTTCAAATTTAGAAGAATGAATGATTGCGAGTGTGACAATAATTTCAACCACTAAAATGAAAAGTGTCACACTCTTCAAACAATGTATAGTCGAAAAATATTTGAACATTTAACTTCAAACATTTAAGTAAGTTATTGGATATTGTCAATAAGGTATTTGGCACCACAACTCAAATACAACTCAATATTTAAAAATATATTTGAACATTTAACTTAAAACAATGTAACTAACTACAATAATTAAGTTAGAAAAACAATGTTTCTCTAACTTCAAACAATAAGATTACAAAAAAAAAAAAATTGACACCTAATGTATAATAAAAAAATATTTGAACATTTAACTTTAAACAATGTAACTAATTACAATAATTAAGTTAGAGAAACAATGTTTCTTTAACTTCAAACAATTTAATTAACAAGGGATCTTCAAATAAGGCAGAGTCGAAAAATATTTGAACATTTAACTTCAAACATTTAACCAAGTTATTTAGATATTGTCAATAACATATCTGACACCACGGCTTAAATACATCTCAATGTTCGAAATATATTTGAACATTTAACTTCAAACAACGTAACTAACTACAATAATTAAATTAGAAAAACAATGTTTCTTTAACTTCTACCTTTATGCATTTTTCATCTATATATTTCGGCAACTTAGTACTATATTTTACAAACTCTTTTCCAAAGTACTTATTCGCCATCCCTCCTCCCAATATCACAATTGCAAATCAATCACAGTTGTTTTTTTGTACAAATAAAAATGAAGGTCACTTTCAATGTTTTCATAGAGAGGAAATCAAATCTTAGCTCATACTCTTTTGGTAATACCAAACACAATCACTTTTATACTCTACTTTGGAAATTGTTATCGGATTGAAGTGTATAATTTGTTTTTTTAAAAAAAAAATTTGGTTGTATGCTTGACAATATTGTCTTATTGTTGAACTGCAGTCGGGACTGTTTGCTTTGCAAATTGTTATCGGACTGAAGTGTGTAATTTGTTCTTTAAAAAGAAAATTTGATTGTGCGCTTGATAATATTGTCTTATTGTTGAACTGCAGTTGGGACTGCTTGCCGATGTATGTTAATAAACGTGGTGTAATTGTTGTTAATTTACAATTTACACATTATAGTTCTGCCATACATACACATTAGACACACTAAACCAAACATTAATTTTAGGCACTTTATCTTAGTCTTCGTTGATAATGTTATTTTTTATATAAACCAGAATGGAGCAATTTGTTCATCCAAATGAGATGTAAAAAGATGGTTGTATTCATCCAAAATCTGTTCGTGTCAATCAATTAATCAGCGACAAAATTATGGGAGCACAAGATACTAATAAGAGATATAAATACTAGTTCTAATCATTTAATTTAATTTAGGTAAAATATCTCAATTCTATTAAATTGACTATTTCAATTATTCTTTATAGTTGTCTTATCCGTTAGTAAATGCAAAAGAATAAGAAGAAAAAGAAAAAAGAAGAGAACATGATAATGATCTTTCTTTTATAGCTTTATTAGTTTCCAATCCTACCTAATATATTTCATATGTTTTTGTTCACTATAAACATAGTTAAATACACTTTCATGTTTTCAAGATAATCTCAGATTCATCGTACAGATATTACGAATTCATGGAAGATATTTGTTCAGAGTTATGATGGTGCAGCTGACTGAAAGCAAAAAGGGATATACCTAAAATAACTGAGCTTCTGTTGTTGTTCATTGCTCTGTTAATCAAACTCTCATTCAAATTACAACATGCAGAAAGTCTCCCAGATTGGTCTCGGTCTGGACCAGTTTGAGAATTGGTTAAGAGAAGTTATGGAAATTAATAAGTTCAAAGAGTCTACTGAAGATGATTTTTAGTAATATTGTTGTACTCAAATCTTAAGAGAATGACTCATGAATTGACTGACGGCTTCAACTATATACCACAACTATATGCCCAAATTAAGCAAACAACACAAAACAAAATTTTTGACCAAACCACAACTTCTCTCTCTAGGCATGAGAGTTTTAGGCAATAACTCTGTTAACATAATGTTTGTGGAACCAATTCCTTTAACTCAATGTTTTCTCCTCTTCCATAAACAAATCAATATTTTTTGACACCTAATAAGGTTACAGAAATAGAAGCGAAAAATATTTCAACATTTAACTTCAAACAATATAACTAACTACAATAACATTGTATCTCTTAATTAATTATGTTTGATAAACATTGTTTTTTTAACTTCAAACAAGGTGGCTAACAATAATAACTAAGTTAGAGAAACATATTTTGTTAACTAAACATAACAAAAAATAATTTGATAATAAAACAAAAATTATGATAAATTTTTTTAGTAATTAACTTTCTCGTCACTAACATCAGATTTAGGAATACCTAGAATTTATGTTATATCATGAGCAACGTGTGACATATGTGTGTGACTGTTGGGTGAAGGCAGTATATGGATAAACTTCTATGTTGTGAACAATATTTGCAATAGTTTCGTTTGCGTGTAATTATACATTGTAAGATTTTTTTTATTGTTGAGTTATAACAAGTAAATCTATTGATATATAATACCTAATGTCACAACTCAATATACTTATTTTGTTGAACGACAAACTTTTCAAGCTTAATTGAATATCAGAAATTGAAAAAAGATAGATAAAGATTTCTTATGCCACATCTCATTCATTCTCTTCTTTGCATATTGTCAATAAAGTATTTGACACCTAATGCATAGTAGAAAAATATTTGAACATTTAACTTCAAACAATGTAACTAACTACAATAATCAAGTTAGAGGAACAATGTTTCTATAACTTCGAACATTGTTTAACTTCAAACAATAGGGTATTTGACAAATAATGTATAGTCGAAAAATATTTGAATATTTAACTTCAAACATTTAATTATGTTATTTGCATATTGTCAATAAGGTATTTGACACCACAACTCAAATACGGTTCAATATTCAAAAACTATTTGAACATTTAACTTCAAAAAATGTAACTAACTACAATAATTAAGTTAGAGAAATAATAAAGTATTTGACATCTAATGTATAGTCGAAAAATATTTAAACATTTAACTTCAAACAATTTAACTAACTACGATAATTAAGTTACATAAATAATGTTTCTTTAACTTCAAACAATGTAACTAACAACAATAATTAAGTTAGAAAAATATTTTTCGTTGCTAAATACAACAAAAAAAAATTTGACAAACCCCAAAAAAATTATTTTACATACAAAACAAAAATTATTTGATCATTTAACTTTAAACACTATAACTAACTACAAAAAAAACAACATTTTTCTAACGAAAATAACTAGACAAATATAATATTTGAATAGATGACTTCAAACAAATGTTAACGAATCTTACCCTGCCTCATTCTCAACACTGACTCAATTCAAATTAAGACCAAAATCGAACATATTAGCCTCCTCACTGTTGCTGACATTGTTGTTGGCGTCTACCATTTGAAACCAACAACAAAAAAAAATTAGTGTGATTCTAGAACTGTATGCAATAAATTAAAGTAATTATCCTTAAAAGTCTCTCAACTCATCCAGGGTAATTAATTCAATCAAAAAGAAGAGTCTACAGTAGAATGCTATGAAAACTAATTAAATGTCGTAAAAATAAGTCAATGACACGAAATTCCACGTTGTTGGTATAAAAAATTCTTTTGGCTGGGTCATTCCAGACCCATTACATTCAAGCCGGAACGGATTGTATGTCAGGACTGAGTTTTATACACTCCACCAAAATCCATGCCTCTTGTATCAAAATTACATTTTACCTCTTAAATTAATAACTTACAAACTCTTAAATTAAATTAATGTTTAATTTTATTTATAATATGAGCCATAAACAAGTTTTTTTCCATCTTTTAAACGGTATATTATTGAGGTGGATTAGGTAGCTCAATTCATTTGAACTAAGAGATAAGAAGTTGGTGATTCCAAGTTCAAAGCAAGATGAAAGAGGAAAAAATAAATCTAAAAAATAACATTAACATTTATCATTCAATAAAAAAAGTTATGTTATTGAAAGGTAAAACAACATAAATTTGAACTTTTATTTATTTTTAACAAAAAAATTAACAAAATGCGATAAAAGTTCATATTGAGATGGAGCGGGAGTACTCAAAACTAATCGAGTGCAAGATTGGAATTCTATTTTTTCACCCCATTGAAAATTAGGACAAGTACAAGGGATGATGAAGGCAAAAACCGTCCCCTCCCTATTAGCATGCCTATATAGCAATTGTGGGTATTTGGCCGACAAAACAAGCGGGTCGGGCTAAGATTGATATGCACCAGAAATCAGGTTTTTCATTGAATCGGGTGGGTAATCGCTTTACTAAATTACTTATGAGACTTACCTTTTCCACTCTATCCATTTAAGGACCGTACTAATCATTCTAACTCACATCCTTGTGTTTTTGGTCATTGTTGGTTGTTACCGTCGTGTCTCAATCGAAAATGCGATTTTCGGGCTACTTGATCATATTGTTCCGAAATTTTTCCAAAAAACCAGGAGAAGAAAAAAAAAACAAGGAAGACTCCCATAAAAAAAACTTCTTATGAGACTTCGCGACTCAAAATCCAAAATACTATCGTTTCGACCAATTTTTCATATTCTCAGAAAAAGCTCGCATTAGTTTTATTTGATTTTATTTGACACATTTGACCATTTTTTACTTTATCTTTGATTATTTTAAAAACAAAATTCGCAACCGTTGGAATGAGAGATTATGATTGGTGCTTATATATAAAAATAGAATAAAAACAGCATAAACATTTTTGAAAATAAAAATAGACACGTGAGAAAATAAGATAATATATGATGGCACATAGAAGAGGAAAAAACATTAGAGTTGAGAGGATGACGCTGAGTATTCAACAATGTCCTCTTCCTCTTCAACTCCAAACCGGGCAGCTTGGTCTTAAAAAAAACAACACCATTCGTTGCACTCTAACGAAACAAGGACAACGATTCCTCACAAAACTCTCAACCACAGACACTAACACCCAAAATCTCATTTGTAAATTCGTAAAATCCTCATCAAAATTCGTACTACTCTCCACTCTCACTCACCTCCTCTCTCCGACCACCACTCACCACCACATCTCTTCTCTCGCCCTCCCCGTAAGTTAACTCTTTTCTCCCCAAATTACCCTCATCTCATTTCATAATCCCTTCCATTTCTTGCTGCAGCTCTACACAGGCATCAGCGAAGCACAATGGTACACATGGAATCCAACCATCCTCGCCGATTTGATCACCCTACTCCACAAACACCAACGCTACACCGAATCCCAAACCTTAATTTCCGAAGCAACTTCAAAACTCAACAACAAAGAACGTGACATTGTTCTCTTCTATGCAAAACTCTTGGAGTCACATTCCAAACGCGCTTCTCAAACTGGCTTTGATTTCGCTTATTCTTACCTCCACAACCTTCTTCACACTTCCTCTTCAATTTACGTCAAACGCAGAGCTTATGGATCCATGGTTAGTGGTTTGTGTGCAATGGATAAGCCTCGTGAGGCTGAGAATTTGGTTCAGGAATTTAAACAAACAGATGGTGGTGGGAAGATTCAGCTTCAACCTTCTGCTTTTGAATTTAAGTCTATTTTGTATGGATATGGAAGATTGGGTTTGTTTCATGATTTGAACAGAGTTGTTGATGAAATGGAGAAAAATGGGTTTGCTATTGATACTGTTTGTTACAATATGGTTCTTTCAAGTTTTGGAATTCATGGGGAGTATGTGGAAATGCTTTCTTGGCTTACAAGGATGAGGAATTCTGGTGTTCCGTTTTCTATAAGAACTTATAATTCGGTTTCAAATTCTTGCCCGACGATAATGAGGAAGGTTGTGGATTTGAATGATTTGGCATTGTCGATTGAAGAGTTGTTGAATTCATGTTTGGAAGGAGGGGAAGCTATGGTGGTTAAGGAGTTGCTTTCGTGGAATGTGATTTTCGATGAGGTGATGGTTTGGGATTCTGAAGAGGTGAAATTGGATTTGCATGGATTTCACTTGGGTTCGGCTTATTTGGTTATGTTGCTTTGGTTGGAGGAGATGCAGAAGAGGTTGTTGAATGCTTCAAATCATGAGATTCCTGCTGAAATCACTGTGGTCTGTGGGGTTGGAAAGCATAGCAATGTGAGAGGTGAGTCGCCGGTCAAAGTATTGCTTAAAGAGATGATGATGAAGATGAAAAGTCCACTCAAGATTGATAGGAAGAACACTGGCTGCTTTGTTGCCAAAGGTAAGGCTGTCAAAATTTGGTTATGTGAACTGAGGAAGCAATGATTTCACTGTATTATGAATGGAGACACCTGTAAAATTTTGCTACTATATATGAATGATGATGATGATAAACTTGAAACTTAATTGATATGACCAAGATGGCTCACATTGATTGATAATATAAAGTAGAATTAAGGGATACTATTAGTCTAAAAATTGTTTACAGTTTACACGCATCTTATCATATTTAACTATTTGTCACTTTATTTTATCAGTTTCTATAATATTTCCACAATTATCTATGTTGTAAGATTGATTTGATGCACATGTAAAACTTTGTTACACTAATAGTGCATATATTATCATTTAAAATCTTATAGGAATGTTGCTGATGATAACTTATATAATATCAGAATCAGAATTATATCTTTAGTTATCACCAGTTCGATAACAGGTTGACGATATACAACATAAGCACATAAGTTTCAACGGAAAATATAAATGCAATATAGCACAAGGTAACAATATATATTAAAGGTTATATTGAGATAGTTATTTTACATATCATTGATAGAAAAGAAAATTATTTTACATCACGTCCTCCCAAAACATTATATAGTTGACTAATCCAAGAAGAAAGGCTCCCAACTTATTTCAAACCCCAATTTCGATAGCATTATCGCTCCATATTTCTGGCAATGGGCCAGTGTGAAGCGAACAGAGAGAAGCAAAGAACGGTAAAGAAACACATAAAACATGGCAGTTGAAATGCCACAACATGCAACAATAACATAAAAGATCCAGTTGGGCAAGAAGGTGTAGACCAAAATAACACCGGATATGGTACAAAAAATACCTAGGATTCCTATAGATGCATAAATAAACAAATACCCAAATGTAGTCCTTGCTAGCTTTGAGTTGACACAAGTTATGTTTGGACTCCAGCTTGAAGGTAGTATAACTGAGGTAAAGCAATGCATAGATACTACACATAAGCTCACTCCGACTCCAACTGATAGAAGAAATATCATGTACCATATCTTCTCCTCAAAAATCGGATGCTTTCCGCTTGTATTGTTAGTTTTTATTGTGAGAAGTGCGCTCATCCCTAGGGAAACTAGGAGAGCTGCTACAACTAAAAAATTACTTGCAAGTCCATTCAGTTCAATTATAGCTTTTTCAGACAGTTCTTTGTGTTCCATATAAAATACTTTTTTTGGGGTCATGGATTTTTTATTCTCCATGGTTTTATATATTGGAGGAACTATCTTCTCCACTTCCTGCAGGTTAAAAACAAATAGACATTAAATTAGGAAGAGGAAAGATATATAAAATTGTATATCGAACATGATGAATTATGCAATCTACCCGAAACCATAGTTCTTCACTATGAATAAGAAATTGATGAATTGGTGATCCAAATCTTTCTTCAGCTGCTAACTTTCCAGCTAAGTGGAGAATATTGTTTCCTTCACGATCGACATGTAGCGCTAACATGTTTTTGTATGCACCCTTCTGCAATATCAGAAGAAATACACTTTTTTGTCGATTTGAAATTGCAATGTGAAGTAAGTTTTGCCCTTGAGGATTGACTTCCATAAACAAATTGGGGTTATAGTTAAAAATAAATTTTAAAACCATGATGTTTCCTGATTTTGCTGCTCTGAACATGGCTTCTGTAGTCTTTTCAGATTGTAGGACCTTGTTCTCTTCCTCTTCCATAGCTTTGAACAACAAGCTCAGAAGATCTTGGTAGCTAGTAACATGCTTGTCAAAGGCTATCATTGAATTGAATATAAATAATTAAATGAGCAAGTTTAATGAATATAATTAATTATCAATTCATAAATTCAATTTTGTTTGTTCATTTGTGACTACATATTCTGTGTTGAACTGTGATTAGAGAACAGTAAAAATTTTGCACACAGAAACTACACATAAACTTTGACCAATTTAAAATAGACATCATGTAAATAAAAAAACTGAAGTTTACATGAGTATAAGGTATAAGGTTAAAACTACCGAGGTCTAACGCAAGTAGTTGGTGCGTGTGTGAGTGTTGTAAATTCTTGGATGCCAAGTTCAATTCTTGCTCATAGAAAACAGGTAGTATAAGGTTAGAGAGCTAACGTGATTCAGCAAGTACTTGCAAGGCAGTTAACCCCTTTTCATTTTCTGTAGTGGCTAGTCTTGGATATTTATCCAACAAACTCAATGCCATAGCTGTGATTGATCAGGAAAAAAAATGACTGTAATGAATAATTTATTGAAATTTATACAATCCAACAAAAACAAAAGGTAAACGAAATTGAC
The DNA here is from genome assembly GCA_958299785.1 of Medicago lupulina. Classification (NCBI taxonomy): domain Eukaryota; kingdom Viridiplantae; phylum Streptophyta; class Magnoliopsida; order Fabales; family Fabaceae; genus Medicago; species Medicago lupulina. Next base: position 1,588,425 of record OY283141.1, on the reverse strand, counting down.
ATGTAAACAAGTTGCCATTTCAGTTTTTGGATGAAGATATGTTCCACTTATAATTCAACAAAATTGGTAGGACACATAAAGAGAATAGACAAATGGAAAGTGAGAGGTGAGCTGGGAAGTTGGTTAGTGAGAAAAATGGGTAACATACGTAGCAGAGTGATGGGTGAGGTGTGTGATGTATTTTGTTATAAGAGGATGTGAAGGCAGGGAGGAAGTGTCTTTGATAATTTGGGAAATGTGGGATTCTTCCTTCCTTTGAAGAGCTTGCTTCGGGATTATGGGGCTTCAATCTCTGTAATAGTTACTGATTTCACAATTAATAATCCACTTTCTTCTTTTCTATAATTTGGTTCCTATCAAAAATCTTGAAAATTTGTAATGTAAAAAGTTGTAACAATATATTTGGGAACTTATGAGAAATATATGTACTCTACTTTTTAATGCATTTGTCAACAACAAAAGAAGAACGACTTACTATAAATGCTGCATGTAAAGGTCAAGAAAAACATCTTGACTATGTCTTCAAAGGGTAGATTAATGTGCATCTCTTCTAGAGCTTTTTCAAATAAAAATTTAACCATATGAAGATGCCCAGCTACAGATGCCAAATGAATTGGCAACATATCATTTTGGCCTCTAATCCACAACAGTCTTGGGTTCTTGCCAAATAATATTGCAGCAATTTTCACATTTCCTGAAATTGCAGCTATACAAAAGGCGGTAGTACCATCTGTCTTGCGAATTTCCAAATCTTCCATGTTTGTATGTTTCACTAACTTCGCCACAAATCTAGTTTTTTCCATTGCCACCGCAATGTGGAGTGCTGTGTCTCCATTTGCAGTTAAGGGAGTAGATATCCAATTAGGATGAGTTTTATCGAATGATGAAGCCATAGCCCAATCCCCTGATGCTGCTGCCATACAAATACTCCTTTTATATGCTCCTAGACATTTCATGTGCACTTTATGAGTGTATTAGATATATACTATTAGTTTGTATAATCACTAACTAATGTAGAGTATGTTAAACATTTTAGAGTATGTATCAGTTTTGTCCAAAAGTAATCATATTTCTTATTATTGAACTATTGTACTTGAACCTATGTGAATTATGTTAAATTTGTGAATCTCACTATGAGTTTCCACTATCTGTGTGCTAAGCAACCTATTTTTATCCTACAGATGTTGTGATTACCCCGTTTGAACACACAAGGATTTTGTGATAGATACATAGGGGTGAAAATGGTTTTATTTAACTTATTTCACCTGGTTGCCATTATATGAAATTAAATATATATCTGAAAATAGTAACTGATGTTACAGCAATGATATTATGACAACACAAATGCAAATGTATTGCTAATATGAAAACAAACTCATGACTCATGAGAGTGGTTTTGTTATATAACTAAATGTACCTGTAGGCTTGTACATGTCACCTACAACTGATAAGGCAATTGAATCAGAGCTGGACATAATTTTTTTATCTACGTAAAATCACAAAATAGCCTGTGATAATGATCGAAATGTTTTTTTTATTCGATCTGTGAATATATAAGTAGTGGATGAGCTAATTTATATAGGTGCAATTGAACGATGGCCTATTAATTATGATATTGATAAGCAAAGTTCCTTGTCATTAGGAATATTATTTGCTTCATCTTGATAACCAAGTATGGCACAACATAATATTAATCTTTTTGATCTCCACGCATACATTTTATGCTTCTTTGAGTAAAACGTAGTTTTGATCCTGAAAGTAGAAGGTGTTGGTCACTTAAGTCACTTCAATTCTCACGAATTCATCTCATCAATTCTATACATATTCTCATGAAACCATTTGTCATTTCAGAAGTGGCAAGAACTTAACTTTGTAATTTTAAGGTACTAAATTCAAATCTCACGATAATGGTTATTAATAAAAAAAACCTCTTCAATTTTTAAAAAAAATTCTGTGTAGCATGTGTATATTCGTATAAGTTTATTTATTATTCAGTAGGAAATGACGATTATAATATGTGTATGTATTTATACACATACTATACTTTATTGAAGAAAAAAACTTAATGCAAAACAGAATAAACAACATGCACTAGATGGAAAAAAAGATAAACATTTGGTCGTCCAAATTCTTCTGCAATTTGTATAGTAAAGTTAATCAAACAGTCAGAAACTAAGAAAGTAACATGTGGCATAAGACCAACATTGGTAGAGTGATCAAGTCTAGCAAGAAGTTCACAAAATGGTTGAAGGGGATTCGTTCTTATAGATTGACTAAGAGAAAACTAACATAACCATCATCTTCCATTGGCAGAGTCATTAGAGTCTTATTATTGTTGTTTATTCATACTAACGTTTTCATAAGACTAATGCAAAATAAACAACAATTTGACATGACCAAGGACTTTCCATTATCAATCTCTTCCTCAAGCTCCTTGTCCTCGGTATCTTCTGCCTCTTTCTCTGATGAATCCTCTCCATTAGTCCCTTTTTCTTTCTTAGCCTCTTCCTTGGAGCTTCTAAGGGCTTGTATCAACCTCTCCAATGAGGTCTCAACATCTTCATTAGCTACCTTAGGCATCAAGTTTTCAGCAACATCAGCTGGTGTCATATTAGTGTCTTCCAACAAGCACCGAATCGTCTCAAACAAATAATTCATTGCCAACATTTTGAATCCATCAAAACCACAATAAGACAATTCAATATGCATATCCATTCTTCCTCTACGAATTAGAGCATGACCAAGTTTCTCCATATAGTTTGTAGTAAATATAATCAAATCTCTCACCAGTACTAGCTGACCAAATCCATCAATGAAATTCAACAATCCAGAAAGTGTTACCTGACTAACAACAACTTTATCGTTTTGTGTTGTTATTTTACAAAAATAAATAAATTACAATTTTAGAATTTTCAATTACTAGTCTCAACAACAAATAAATCAGTGATCTGATGTCAAGATGATAACCTTGAGTTTATTTATGAATTAAGGGGGTAAGTAATTTAATTAATTTTGGACACAGTTCATTTCAAATGAATTAAAAACAATCAAGGACTATGTCATAAATTAATGTTTATAAGTGTACCCCAATTATTAAGGGTAGTTATAATGTCATGAGAAAAATTCAAAAAACCGTTTGAAATGTCCCTAGCATTGGAGTAAACATGTTAAGAGCATGATCGTTTTATATTACATTGTGAAAAGAAAAGTACTTATAATGACTTCTGTCATGTTTGGAATAACGTTTGACATGTTTCTCCCATTCCGATACAAAACTAACGCAATTTGTAGAGTTGGGTGAACACGCGTTTTGTTGCTCTACCACCGCATAAACAAACATTGACTTCATGTACTCTCTTTTGTTGGAAGAGAAAGAGAAGTAAAGGAAAGAGAGTAAAATTGAGATAACATTTTAATTGTTTGGTGAGAGAAAAACTAGAATGTAAGAAGAATTGTAGCTCTTTATACTCTTTTTTCATCGGAATAAAAAATAAAAATACTCCTAGAACTAGCCCAACATGTTTAAACTGGAACCAAGTGATAAAGTTCAAGAGGTTAATGAATTTTATTAAAGACGAATCATTTAGAAGAATTCGAATTCGATTCTTTGGTGGAACAATTTTTGGTCAAACTTTACTTACCTCTCGATCAAATTTTAGATTACTAGGACTAATTTTTCTTAGGAATCGGAAGGTTTAAAAAAACATGTTTAGACCAGATGCTTAAGCAAATTTTATAGTGAGGTATTTTAAAATAGAATAAAAATAATACAAGACAAGTAATCTAAGAACATTTGAGTTAGATGATATGAGAACTCTTTCCGTTTAACTATAAAGTGAAATCTCTTGATGAAGAGTTTTGTCGGCCATTACATATCTATTCAACTCAAGATTAGTCTTTATAGTTGCATGCAGAGAATGACTAATTAAAAAAAAAACAGAAAAATCATATTTTGTTAAGTTCAAAGCTCAAACTTGGGTCCAAGGATATGAGGCATCATATCTTGTCTAATTGAGTTATGGGAACATCTATACTTGTTTTGTCCTTTTTTTTTTAAAAGGATTATTTTATCCTATTATATATTTATAATAATTAATACGATTTTTTGTGGCCTTTTGTGTCCCAAAAATTTGAAGGTTATACTCCTAGGTTGTGTTGCTTGGCCTTTAAACTGATATCTTGGTTACATTTATTTGAGTGCATTGAAAGTGAGAAATAAAATCTAAATTAATTTATAAGTTTATTTAAGATGAATGATATTTGTTTGATTATTTTGTGGTAAAATTTTGGACGATTTTTTTGTTCTTTTTTTTTTTAGGTAAAAAACAATAGAGAAAAAAGAAAGAAAGAGAGAGTAAGAATACAATGAGACTATTTATTGGTCAAAAATAATAGAGAGAAAAAAACGGAAGAGAGGTTAAGTACATAATGAAAACATGAAAGATAACTTTGTTCAAAAATTGACATAATAGTTAACAAATATCATTTCACTTTATTTAAACGGCGAACATATGGGTAAAACTTTAGAGAACTTCTATGGTACACTCACAAAATTTAGTGTACCGGTACTCTTGTTTTACAAAATTTATAAATTGACGATTATTTTTATGAAATAAAAAGCTATTTGTCAATATTTATATTTTAGAAAACATCGTTTTATAAGAAAAAAACATCATTTCATTGTTTATAAGAATCATATTAAATTTTTTAAATTTTATCATAAAAAATAATCAATATTCATTGTTATGAGTAATAAAAATTCGTAAAAATTAAATTTTATTTCGTCGAAGCTTTTGGTAAATAAAATTTAATTATTATAATTTTCAACGATAGAAAATAATTATTTTTCTTCAAAATAACAACTCATTTCTTATTAATTTAACACTTGATGTACCGACACATCCAAATTTATTGGGTGTACCATAGAATTTGTCAAAACTTTGTAGTTTATACTCCTTGTCCATATAAACTAAATTCCTATTTTATTTATAAGTCATTCAGATTATTACTTTCCAACCAAATGAAATTCAGATTATTATTTTTAAATGGATTTTACTAGTTAAAGAGAAATCAATTGAGAAACATAAAAATGCAATTTATTACAAAAGGTTATAATTAGTATTTCAACTTCAGGTTACACTAAAGAATCATTAGCATAAATTAATATCACTAAGATAAAAATGTAGAAAATAATTTTATATCACAATATTGTCGAACATTACAAACCCAACAAGTAATTAAAAAGGATCCATGCTACATGGAATCACCATTTTGACATAATCATTGTTACACGTCGAATGTAGAATGCTAGTTTTAAGACTAAATAGAAATATAAAGGATAAAAGAAAATAAAAAAATTCAAGGTGATTGGCATAACACAAAGTAGATCAATGACGTAAAAGACCCAGTTGGGGAAGAAGCTGTAGACCAAAATGACCCCAGAGAAAATAGAAATGATAACTAAGACAAGAAAAGAGGAATAAAGGGACAAATAACCAAATGACATCCTTGATAATCTAGAATCAACATAACCTCGTTTTTGTGTCCATGTTGATGGAAGTATAATTGAGTTGAGGAGAAGCATTGATGTTGCACACAAGCTCACTCCATATCCAATTGATAAAATAAATAACTTGAACCATTTTTTGTAACTAAGAAAATGAGTATTTTCACTAATCTTATTATTACGAATTGATAGGGCTGCAGTTATGCTTAGTGTTATAAACAAAGCTGCCACAACTAAAAAAGTATTTGCAGTTCCATTCACCTCAGTTACAGCTTTCTCAGATGATTCTTTATGTTCCTTATAAAATATTTCTGCCGGGGTCATACCATTTTTATTTTCCATGGTTTTTAATGTAGGCGGAACTATCTTCTCCACTTTCTGCAAGTAATTAAAAATAAATTACAATTAAATTTAGGACACTAAATATAAACAAACTATCTTATCCAAAACCTATATAAATGGCTTGTCATGTAAACTATCTTAATATACTCTCTCCTTCTCTATACGTAGGCCCCCTTTGTTTATTTTCCACATTTCTTAAGAAAAGTTGTCAGTGTAATAAATGTGTCTGTTTTGTGTGTTAATATTACCAAATTATCATTTATTTGTATGTGTATTAAATATGATTTTTCAAACTTCAAGACAGGTTAGTATTATTAATTAGGGGTATGTTTAGGAAAAAAATAATAAATGTATCTAGTAATTTGAAAAGCGATTTATATTTAGGGACAAAAATAAAATCAAATGGATGCTTAGATATAGGGACGGATTAAGTATATTGTTAGAAAATCTGATTTTGGAGAAAATGTTGCAACGCATAAAACAACGAAGAAAACAATGAAGATTGTACGGTGTCACCAAAATGTGTGTTTCTACATTAATCTTTAGGTGTGATAAAGTTAAGTGTTATTTTTTTTGTCAAGTAGACTAGTGACTAAAAATCCACTTTTTTTAAGATGAATAAGTGTGGTGTCTGGGGTTTCAACCCGACCCCTGTATATATTATGTATTGTGTGTACTAACTGAGTTATGTTCATGGGGACAATTAAGTGTTATATTCCTTAAAAAAAAAGTCAAATGTTATATAATTGTACATAAATCGGTTGAGGATGGATAAGATTTATGCTCTTCTCCCAACATATTTTGCTCGCGCCCAACTGAAATACCGGAAATACCCATGCGTTAGTTAAGTAACACAAGTGTTAAAATCTGCACATCTTAACATGCGCTGCGCAACTTAGCTTGGAATTAACACTTACGCGAATTAACTCACGCTGCGTGAGTTAACTATTGCAGGAGTATTTTAGAAAGTTCAGTTGGGAGCGAGCAATAACTGTTGAGTAAAGAGCAAAAATCGATGGATAACTCATTTGGTTGGACTATGAAATTAAAAAATGTAAGGAGTAAAGATTTAGAATTTGATAAAAGATGTAAGGAGTAAAGGTTTAGAATTTAAATTCTAAGAAAATATAACATAACAACTAACTTACTAACATACATTTGTCATATTTTTTTTACACAGATCGGTAGTAAGCATGTACCTTAAACCATGACTCATCACTGTGAACTATAAGATCTTGATGCATAGATGGTGATCCAAATCTTTCTTTAGAAACAAGCTTTCCAGCTAAGTGAAGAACATTGTTTCCCTCGTGATCAACAATTTGCACCAAAACATTTTTGTATGAACCCTTACTCAATATTAGATGGTACACAAGTTCTTGTCGGTGTAAAATCGCAACGTGAAGTAAACTTTGCCCTTCAGAATTGACTTCCATAAATATATTTGGATTGTAGTTGAAAATAAATTCTAAAATTAAGATGTTGCCTAATCGTGCTGCATCAAACATTGCTTTTGAAGTTTTTCTATATTGTAGAAATTCATCTTCTTCGTCTTCCATTCTCTCAAACAATACTCTTACGAGATCTTTGTAGCGAGGAGCATTTTCTTCGAAAGCTAACATATTGATTGTAAATATTTAAACAAGTTAGCTTGTTTGACTAATATAACAATTACTGATTTTCCCTAAAAAAAAAACAATTACTGATTCGGAAATTAATTTTTTTCATGATATATTTCAATATTTGTTTGTGATACATATAGTCAAATATTTATAAATGAATTCCACTTGCAAATTTGTTTATGTGATTCATTTTTATTGATTGCTGATAAATTATCCACAATTCTTCAAGTTAACATAAATGCTTGTAACTTTTTCAGGGGTTAAAGAATGTGGTAATTTGCTTAAAATACAAGTTGAATTGAAATAAGGGCATATAGAGTTGGTCCAAAGACGGACATCACTATTTTTAATAAAATGTTACAAAAAAAAAATGTTACATTTGTTCCTTAAAAAAAATGTTACATTTGTTATTCATTTTTTATTATAATGAAAATTCAATTTTACCTATAATAATTAGGGTTCATTTTAACTATTTTTTAGAGGTCCAAATTATACACCCTCAATAAAATATATGAAGTAAAAAACTTAGAAAATAAAGTCTACTATAAGGTGGGAGAACTAACGTGATTGAGCAAGCAATTGCAAGGCATTTAGTCCAATTTCATTTTTTGTATGAGCGAGTTCTGAATTTTGAATCACCAAACTCCATGCTGCAGCTGTGATAAAAATTAGAATGATAAAAATGTCACTGAAACAATATGAAATCTAATATGAACAAAAGATGATTTGAAATCAACATACTCTTTTTGGTCTCAAATATAAACAAAAATTGGTCAAAACAAGATGTATTTCATTTTCCTTCAAAAAAAAAAAGATGTATTTCATTTAAAACTCAAATCATATATATCAAGTTTTTTTTGACCAATTTTTTTGCTTATAGGTAAGGACAAAGGCATTTGTGTTCTTAAATATTGAATAAATTCGTTCCACCAATTGTAACCAAAAAAAAAAAATTCGTTCCACCAAGTAATTTCAACAAAATATATTTGAATTTTTGTAATGTAAAAAGATACTAGAAATATATCTTAAAGCATATTAAATACATATGTAGTATTTTTTATCAAGTAATTAAGGTCAAGTGCTTAATGAATACCCTAAAACTTCAAATGGTGACATATGTTGCAGTGGACTCTACTTACCGTAAATGTTGTTGGTAAGGGTCAAGAAAAATAGTTTGACTATATCTTGAAATGGTAGTAAATTAATAATGTTGTTGTCTTGTTCAATCCTTTGAAACAAAAACTTCACCATATGAAGTTGTCCAGCTGAGGATGCTAATTGAATTGGTAACTTTTCTTCATGGCCTTTAATCCATACCAATTCTGGATTCTTTTCACATAAAATTCTCGCAATTTTCACATTTCCTGAAATTGCAGCTAAACAAAACACAGTATTTCCATCAGTTGTACGAATTTCCATATCTTTTTTGCTTGTACGTTTAACCAACTTTTCAACAAATTTGATTTTTTCCATCCTCACTGCAATATGGAGAGCTGTGTCTCCATCCATAGTTAAGGGAGTAGATATCCACTCAGGATGAGTTTTATCATAAGAGGAAGCTATTACCCAATCTCCTGTTGCTGCTGCCATAGAAATACACCTTTTATATGTTCCTGGACATTATGCACTTTATATGTCATTACATTCCCAATCCCAAATATGTTGTATAAAAAGGACTTACACAATGTTGATACCGTAAAATTTGACTCAAATTAATTAAACAATATTTCGAATTTAAATCTTGTAAATGAAATGACATCTTTGATAGATGAGGTCGCGCTACAAAAATAGACATCACGGTTCTTAACAAATATTAGTCGTTGACAATGTTGATGAATATTTAAATATTATAACGGTGTAAATATTTTCCTGGCAAATATTATAAAAATAAGCAAAGAAACTATTTAAGTGGTTGATATATATGTACATGGACAGAGGAAGTATTAAATCACAAAAAAATTGTTTTATTTTACTCCCTGTATCAAAATTAGAAAAACATAGTTTGGGATGTTGTTAAACAAACGTACCGTCCTCAGCAGCTGAATTAGGGTTTGACATAATTAAACTCTGGTGGTAGGGAGGTCAGTGATAAGAGAGAGAGAGAGCACAATGAAATCTAAATGATGGCCCGTTAAGTTACTTGTACCTAATGAATAGAGTTCCTTGTCATTGACTGACATGTTGATTTTTTTCTCTTTCCTTTGATGGTATAAGATTTCATCATCATTTACTAGTGATTATTCTCCATCAGATTCTTCCTTTCCAACAAAATTTTCTCTTTACATAAAATTAACCCCAATCACGTAGTTAAGAGGTTCAAATCCCTTACATTTAGATCAATCCTTTTTTGGCGATGATACTTTAATTGTTAAGTACATGAAATTTGGATCATGTGGCAGCCAAGCATGGCATATTTTTTTTACTTTATTTTATCTTGGTAACTAAGTATGGCACTGTGGAATTTTTCTGCTTTTGGCATCTCCACGCAAGTTGTTAATTTTATACTTTTCTTCATGTGAAACCAAAGTAGAAACACTGACTATTATTGATCACAGTGGCAAAATTATTGCATGACATTGATGGATAAACAAAGAAGAGAAATGATATTTTTTAGGTTGTGACAATTTTTATAATAACTCTTTCATATCTTAAGAGTGTTCATACTTTCTCTAGTACTTTTCATTGTTGTTTTAATACCTACATTTTTTTTATATATCTTTGATTATCTCTTAAGTTATTCTAAAAATGGTTGTTCAAATAACATACTTAAATAGATTTGGGTGTCTAAATAGATCTTTTATGTACACAACATTCAATATTTTATAATTTTCTTAATGTTAGTACATAATAAACATTCAATTTCTTCCAACGAACACCTCAAAATAAATTACCTAATGGGTCCCACCATTAACTATATCATTACACTTTAATAAAATCTATTTATTTTAAAACAATTTATTAAATTGGGTCTACGAAAAAGGAAAAAGTGAAGAGGGAATTTTTCCATAGACACTCTTCTTAATATGCACAAACAAATTTCACTCTACAATAAAAACGTCTTTTTAGATTTTTTTCACAATGCTAGATTTTGAACTTATATCTTATAAGATAGTTCATTCATTAATTTTATTGAACATTATATTCAATCAATTAACTTATCTGTCGTAAGCTAACTTATAAGTTAGTTATTATAAGCTACCTTATTAACTGTCAGTTATTTTTTGCCAAATAGAGTCTTAGTCCATAAATTTTTAACCATGGTTAAATTAGACACTGGATTTTTTGAAATAGAATAGAAGTCCTTAAATTTGACTCACGTCTATAAAATACCTCCTTCCATCAAATCCAAATATTAAATACGGGTAATTTTCTCTATAAAAAAAAATTACGGGTAATTTTTACGGTACACTCAAAATATTTGAGTGTACCGGTACACAAAATCCTTAAATTAATATTTAAATGAGTATTTTTTAAAGAAATATAATTTTATATCATTTATAATTATAATAAATGATATAAAATTATATTTCTTTTAAAAGAAACAACAAAATAAAATAGATTTTTTTTTGAAGGAAAATAAAATAGATTTTTATCACTCATAATAGAGTACATTGATTATTTTTTTTTATAATATGTAAAAAATTTACTATGATTCTTATAAACAATGAAATGATATTTTTTCTTATGAAATGATATTTTCTAAAAATAATTTCATAGCTAAAAAAATTTCAATAAAAAGTGAATAGTTACTTTCCGAATATTTTTACTGTGTAACTATCATTGTTTGAGTAATAGCTCTTCATTCACTGCAGAAATATGCTTTGTTTAATAATTTTAGCACATGTTATTTTCTCCTCTGTTCAGGAGTTTGTTAAGGCTTAAACTCATCTGGCTCGTAAATCGTAATATCAAAGAAGTTTACTGGATGCAGCCTCCTTGTTAACTAGATTAAATGCAATATTAATTGTGCATTTAGAGGTTCATCTAATCATGCAGCATGTTGTGGTATTTTTAGAAGTAGAAATTCAGCCTCCATTGACAATTTTATTTTTCATGCATGTTGATATTCAGTTTCCTATTTATGTAGAGCATTATGGTGCTATTTTGGCCATTATGATAACTCATTAAAAAGGTTGAAATAATACGTGGTTGAAGGCTGATTCTCAACTTCTTGTTTTAGCTTTCACCAACCAATTTGTTGTATTTAAACTTTGGAATCAATCACGCCAAATTAAATTGATAGTTGACGTGAGCATTGTTCAGTTAACATTGACAATGCATTGTTATATGCAGGGGTCAGTGTTCGAATTTCGGACACCCAACTTATTCACCTTAAAGAGTGAATTCTAGCCACTATGATACTTAACAAAAAAAAAATTGATAGCTGACATAATCCAATTTGACTGATAAAATTGGAGAATTGATAAAAAGCTCCACTAAAACTACCAAGTTGAGGAGCTCTACCCTTGTTCAAATAAAAAACGGATGACTTAACTTTCTCTACATAAGGTAGCTTATAGAGCAAGTTATTATCCTCATTGAAAACAAGCTTGAGGATCACTTTGGAAACAAAACCATTATCCACACAATCATTAGGGACATCATAGAGATTAGTGTAAAATTCCACAACATGATTCTCAATATATATGAGTAGGATCAAACAAATCACCTTATTGAGATTACAAATATGTCATCACAAAATATCAACTTGAGGTTGTATATTATTAAGACAATATGTCTCTTGAGATTACAAATTCAATCACTTACAAATTCAATCACAATCTAGTATAAATTTTTCATTCCAAGTAAAAAAGTGGCCAGTTATAGTCAATCCCCATCATGGACAAAATCTTAGCTGCACATTCTTGGAATAAGACTCGTAGCAAACGCACAGCGATGTATAAAGAATAATAGGAAAAGCAAACAAAGGCGAAAGCTGGTATAACACAAAGTGGAAAAATGGAATAAAAGACCCAACCAGGGAGGAAATCATAGACCAAAACAAGACCAGACATAGTAGAAAACAAACCCATGACCAAAGCAGAGGCATAAAGGAACAAGTATCCTATTGTCATCCTTATTATCCTCGAATACACATAACCTCCTATTAGCCTCCAAGTTGAAGGGAGAATAACTGAGGTGAATAAGAGTACTGATGATGCACAAAAACTCACTCCAACTCCAATTGATAGAATGAATATCATGTACCATATGTCATCACAAAATAATATCGACTTTGGACCGACAGGATTAGTACGAATTGTGAGCGCTCCAGTTATCCCTAATGTGATAAGAAGTGTTGCAACTACTATAAAAGTATTTGATATTCCATTCACTTCTTCTACAGCTTTTTCAGACGATCGTTTGTGTTTTTCATAAAACAATTCTATTGGGGTCTTACCATCATTATTTTTCATGTTTCTGAATGTAGGAGGAGTTATCTTCTCCACTTCCTGTAAGCAGTTAGAAAAATTTATTAGACTAAACAAATTATATATGTTTATAAACAGCTAGTCCAACAGAAATAAAATTTAATATAATGTTGCAAGTGTCATACTCATATATGTAACGTACCTTAAACCATAACTCTTCACTACAAATAAGAGCTTGATGTGTAGGGGATCCAAATCTTTCTTCAGCTGCAAACATTCCAGCCAAGTGAAGAATATTGTTTCTGTCGTGATCAATATGTTGCACTAAAACATTCTTGTATGAACCCTTTTTGAATATTAAACGATATACACTTCCTTTCCTATATAAGATAGCAATGTGAAGTATGCTTTGCCCTTTTGAATTGACTTTCATGAATAGATTCGGATTGTAGTCGAAGATAAAATCTAAAATTATAATGTTTCCTGATTTTGCTGCATCAAACATTGCTTTTGTAGTTTTTATAGATTGCACAAGTTGGTCTTCTTCTTCTTCTATTCTCTCAAACAACGATCTTAAAAAATCTTCATAGTCACTAGCATGCTTTTGAAAGGCTTTATTGATTGTAAATATTTAAACGAGTTAGTAATTTCATTTATTAAATAATTTTTTTTTTTTTTGTGATTAAGGGGAAAGAACTAACATGATTTAGCAAGCAATTGTAAGGCAGTTATCCCATCATTTTCTATACAAGCAAGTCCTGGGTTTTTTTCCAATAAACTCTTTGACGCAGCTGTTATGTCAAAAAAATCAAAAAAAATAATAAATAATTTATCTTTACAAACCCAACATGATAAAAAAAAAAACTTGAAAATACAATATACAAAATATTGAGAATATTAAGATTTACACTGTAAAAATAATTAATTTGAAAAGTTCTTTTTTTTTACAAGAAATTTGATAAGCTTATGATAGTTAAATTTAGAATTTACTTGTAAATCAATTCCTCTTTAGTTAAAGCAAGATGAATTTCTTTAAAATTGAATCTGCTCTTAAATTTTATGTTTCAAATTATTATGTTAAAACCAAGGAGACAAACGTGAAAATTTTGAAATTGTGACAACAGACAAGTATATATGTGCTTGATCTAGTATAAGTTATGAAGCACGGACATTGTTCGTGTCTCGGTATCGTGTGTTGGTGAATAGTGTCATGTTTAGTCGGTGAATCGATGTTTTAGTGTTGGTGTCGTGTTTGATGTATGTGTCCAATTTTAAGTGTTTTTTTTTTTCAATGCATGTGTAAGTGTTGTTGTTGATAGTTTAACATAAATCAATGAGATAAATGTGTGAAAAAATTGATATCTGGACAAGTATATATTATAGTATATATTTGTACTATGCTTACTGAAAATGTTGTTGGTAAGGGTCAAGAAAAATAGTTTGACTTTATCTTGAAATGGTAGTAAATTAATAATGTTGTTGTCTTGTTCAATCCTTTGAAACAAAAACTTCACCATATGAAGTTGTCCAGCTGAGGATGCTAATTGAATTGGTAACTTTTCTTCATGGCCTTTAATCCATACCAATTCTGGATTCTTTTCACATAAAATTCTCGCAATTTTCACATTTCCTGAAATTGCAGCTAAACAAAACACAGTATTTCCATCAATTCTAGGAATTTCCATATCTTCTTTGTTTGTACGTTCAACCAACTTTTTCACAAATTTAGTTTCTTTCATTCTCACTGCAATATGGAGAGCTGTGTCTCCATCCATAGTCAAGGGAGTAGATTTCCAGTTAGGATGAGTTTTATCATAGGATGAAGCCTTATTCCAATCCCCTGTTGCTGCTGCCGTACAAATAATCTTTTTGTATGTTCCTGTATTTCATGTGCATAACATTTGACATATGAATGCACTTAATACGATGGATAACTCAATTTTACTTAGGACCGACCTAAGAGTAAGATCAACAAAGCAATCGATCATTCTCTTAGGCCACCAAAAATATATACTAACTCTTTAATTAAATTTTTTTTGTCATCATATTCTACTATTTTCTAAACTAAAATTTTCTTCCGAAAAAAATTGATAAATTTTATCTTAATTAATAGTATTTCAATCAAATTAAATCGATTGATTTTATTATCAATTAAAAAATGAATATGAAATGAAATTGATTAGATTAGTTTAGTAAAACTTAGTATATTTTTATATAAAATTATAAATATTAGAAAAGTTCAATTATTTTTAAAGATGATTTTTTTTGAAGAATTATTTGTAAATCATATAAATGGAATATAATAAACTATTTGAAAAATTCACTATATAACAAATAAAATAGTTTGTATTAAGTGTAAAATAAAAATGGAAAAAATATAGCGTAGATAATGTTCGTAAGCTATATTGACTAATCCGTTTAAAATAAAAAAAAAATAAAAAATTAAACACTTGTTTGATTTTGATATATAGAATGGAACATAATTTAAGAAAATAATGTACCAAAATAAAATAAAAGACATACTGTCAGATGCTCGTGTAAAACGTTCTTGAGATTCACTATGCCTTGCTTCTAATTCCACAACAACATCATTCGGTTGTCTCGCTGCACAGTATAACAAAAATGTTACTATTACTTTTTTTTTTGGATGGCAAAGATGTTGGGAATAATATGTTTATTATAAAATGCCTAATATGTTGATTATATTAAATCAATAGAATCTAACAAGTTGTGAATAAACTAATCAAACCTATTCTACCCAAAAGAAACTAAGAAGTGGTTTCGCTTTTTGATATAAAAAAGGCTATTCATTTTTATTATCTTGAATAAAATGTAGGACGACATAAAATAGCGAAATACATTAATTAATTTAAACCAATCACATGAGCTCAAAAGATACAAGATTTTCATTACATTGAATAATAAAGAATTTGAAATTTTGTTATTGAAAATCATACCCTCAGGCATGAACACTTCCCGTGCAGCTGGTGAGGTAGCAGTAATTGAATCGGAGTCGGACATAGTTAAAACTTAAAACATATAGGTGGGAGGGAGGTCTGATCAATCTCTGGCTGGAAATTCCTACTGGTGATGTGAAGATGATTATTAGTTTATTACCTATATATAAAGAGTTCAATTGAACGATGACCCATTAAGAAACGTACTGATTTGAGTTCCTTATCATTGACAAGTTGAATATTTTTTACTTGGATGCTACATTTATTGCTAGGGAGACATAAATTTTGATCAAGTACCAACCAAGTATAGCATATTTTATTTTACTTTACCTTGCCAACTAAGTATAGCACTATACAGAGTGGAATTGTGTTTTGCATTTCCACGCAAGTTATTATTGTATACTTTTCTTTATTTGTGGCCCCGAAGAGGGTGGAAATGACATGGCACCAGTAAATATTTTCACGTCACTTTGACATGCAATGGAACTTATGCATCCACAAATCATAATATCTATAAATGATATAAGGAGCAAACTAGGATTCATATACAAAGATGTTCGCAATTACCCTAAAGAATATACATTGCAATGCCAACTCTAAAACAAGTTTACATGAGAGGGATACTTGTGAAGCAGACCTCAAGCAGTTAAACTATGTAATGTAGCATTAGGAGCAAAGTCTGGATCTACGTCAATGTTGACTATCTCGCATCTCAAGCCAATTTCACCATGATTTTTCAAAACTACAAATCAGCGAGTCTGAAGGAAACACGTCATCACCGTGAATCTCTATTTTTCTAAACAGGCGATTAGCCCAACCCCATGAGCCATGACAAGGACAATATATCTTCTTAAATGCTTACTTTATGCATTCAGCTCCAATAGCCTCGCAGTCCAATACTTGGTTTGACCATAATAAGAAAAGCTTGATCCATTCTTTACTCAGCATTCTGTTTGCACATCTAAATTGTTTCTATGTATACATGCATAAACAACATTCAGCGATTACACCGAGGATCGAAATGAAACTAATAACATCATACTTGTCTGAATCAATAAGTGAAGATCTTCTCGAGCCATTTAAATCTTTAAAACCAAGGCATCCACCATACATACATCTTTCCTAGATTCTTGTGAGAGACTGCTTCAGCAATTAGCCTGCGTGCTTGACCTTCTACAGCTAGAGGTAATGATGGTGCAGCTCCAACACCAACAACCACTCCTTGTAACCTTGCTTCAATATTACTAATAGCTCGCTGATAAACAAATTCCATAAAATTTATTAAAACAATAATTTTAATTGCACTAGTCTTTTGCAAACTATATAGCCAAGGATATAGGTCATCTACTTAAATGAATATAAGATAAAACACAAACACTGAAGCTTTTTTTTTTAAATTGTTTTAATATAAACTATTCCTAATGAAATAATTATGGTCCATCTCATTCAGTGAAAAAAATTTAGTTGACATTGTATCCCCGATGGAAAAAAAAAATCAATTTTCGGAAGCAGCTGATTTAGAGCCAATTCTTGTAAACAACAGATCAATATCAAACCTGTGCATGTGGATTCTGAACTTCTACGCCACTGGACTTGTGAGATTTTGTCCATTCCACAAGAGGATCGTGGATAAAAGTTTCGAGCACGCTCATGAGAGTCTCCCTGTGTGTCCTCAATACAGAAAGTGTGATTTCGCAAACCCTCAAGAAGATACCCTCATATCCAGTGATGCCTAAGCCATCAATCATGTTCTGTAGGTTTTATTGCAAAACCAACCAGAACCAAGAGGTCGGCATTCGTACACATGAGAACAAAAAAATTAGCATCAAGTGTGATAAAGTATCATCAGCATGAAGTATAAAAATATTATATCTTAAGTGCAAGTGCATGATCTGCATTGCTTGTAGAAATAATATGTATGATATTATTATGATTTATTTTTCTATTTAATTATAATTAGGAGACCATTATAAGTATATGTCAGAGTTAGTACTTAGACATTTCTGTCATCGCCGTAAACATTTATAAGCAATAGTCATAATTCAAGTCTTTTTTTTCCTTCTCTCTTTATATACATTAAATAATTTCAAGAATATATTTGTCTTTTCAGAGGAAAAGATAAATAACATAAAATATGGCAGATTTGCATATGTTTTCTAATTACAGGCCTCTCTTACCTGTGTTAGCCTGAAAGGAACAAGTTCGGGTTTCTCCAATTGCAAACCTTTGTCAAATAAGCAACTGAAATCAACGTGAACACAATCACCGCTGGTAGAATCAAAAAGAATGTTTTCACCGTGCCGGTCACCCAGTCCCACAATATGCCCAACCATGGACCAAACAGCAGTCGTGTGAGCGTAAGCAACACGTGCTCTGAACCACGCAGCAGGCTCAGAAAATGTTGTCAAGAACCATTTATGGAAAACAGGAGGAAACATTGGAAGTATTTTGTCCTTCAGCATCTCATCCTCTGCCATTTTACCTTGACATTGATCATAAATTCGCTTAATTTGAGGATTTGTTTTCTGCCGATCAAACTTCCCGCAAGTGATATATATGTCTTGAAGAATTTGTCGAAGCCCACGAGTGTGGGGTACCCACTCTACCAGACCACAGTCCTCTGTCAGAGGAATCACAGCAAATGTGCGAATATATAGCTTCCTTCTACGACTTTCAGGATATTTGGATAGCAGTCGGTTAATCATTGCTGTGAACTCCATCATACGAGCATCTTTACGGAGGTCATCCTTGGGTTTGCAGAGAAACGGGCGCTCAAGGCCATCACTACCCAGTAGAATAATCTGAGATACAAAGGCATTCATCAAGAAGACGGTACATAAAGTGATACATAACAGTAGACAACAGTGGCATTCAGTTAAGTTCTACTGAAGACGGGTTCCTCAGACCTGCCCAGCATCTTAAGTTAACCAAATGGATTAAAGGAAATGTTAGCATGTGCCCTAAGGCACAAGTTAATGAACTAAATACAGAAATATTTTCTCGGAATTTGTGCATTCAATTCTTCAAAAGTTTAAAAATCGTTTCTTTATATACAAATTTCTACTTTTAGATAACTTAACATGTTCCCCAAGATCCATCGTTTAATATGAAAAATTAATCACCCGGTCAAGTACAGAATGGTCTCCGTGGAGTTGGCACATGTCACATCAGTTTTATCTGAAATGCAACCCTAAGAGAATCATTTTTCCTCTGGCATGATATGGTCATCCCTCCATGAAATTTCAAAAGTTGAGAATAAACACGTGCATTTGGAGATTACCCATCCAATTATTAATGTGCATATGCAAAGAATGTTCCTAATTATAAGCAATAAAAATATCGTATTCTGTTTTCATGAGTTATGATGCTTACTCGTTTTAAATTATGTGGGAACCAAAAAAATTTTGTACCACACCATGCACATAAACAAAATTAACTGCCTACTCAAGAATCACAAAAACAACACAGGCATATTCAGGGAGAAATTCACTGATAACATACTTTCTTAGGCCGCTGAAGTGATGATAAAATTTCAGCCTCGTCAGCAATGCCTGATATAGTAGGAAGATCTGTGGCAGAAAATATATTAGACATAAGTGAATTACCCAGATTCCCATCATAAGCTGGCAGATTTACGGTAAGAGACTGTTGAATTGGCATTATAATTCCCAGGGGCATCATCCTCTTTAGAGCACTAAATTCAGTTGAAAGATTAATTGTCCTTGCTCTTGACTGACCAGCATGGAAGCATAACTTGATCAGATGGTCGATTAGGCTAGCAAATTGAACAAACAAACTGTTCTCTTCACTTCCTGGCTTGAAATCTTTACGTGCACCTTGTATAATTTCAGCTGCTGCTTCGCGCCTTGAAGGAACGGTGGATTTTGAAACTGCAGCCATAATCCATAGGCCCTGTTGTGGATACTGTTTGAGAACAGAGGTAATGATAGGTTTGACTAGTTTAACAATAGCACCATTTTGATGGCAAATTCTTGAAACCAATTGTGGTAGCACTGTCAACCAATGGTATGTTGGTAAATCCTTCAAACAGCTTGTCATAAGCTTCGTTACCTATCAAAGCAAAAGACAAAATAGTAATTACTATAAACGCAAAAAGCAGTGAACAAAAAGAATGTGAATGTTTCGTAAAAAAAACTAAAGAAATGTCTATTTATTGAAAACAGACAACAAAGAGAGAAGAAAAGTTATCCGCCCACCTGACTTAGCACAGGCTGTAAATCCTTTTTTGACGAACCACTTCTTAGACACATGCTTCCAAAGTCAAACCAAAGGGTCAATAACCTTGGAAGTGCCTGAAATAGATTCTTGTGTCCCCTGTGAAGTCCTTTTGCGTAGAATAACAACACATCATAAAGATAAGACCACCAACGCCTCTCATTATTTAAGTTTGAAGAACCAATAGCAACACTTGCAAAAGGAACTAGTCTAGGGCCAAGTTCAACATTCTCCTCCTGGCGTTTCCTAGCATCAACAAGCACTTCATCAAAATACTTAGCGGCATAGAAGTATCCTTTCTCCCATTTAGGTTGCAGTTCCCTCACCCTGGTATAAAGAAGTGTTACATCTTCCTTCTGTTTCTGCCCGGTGTAATGAGTCCACCTTGAGTACAGAAGAAGGGTCTTCGCAATGTCTCTGTTCTCATTTAGAGCTTGACTTTCACAAACAATAGGTGGGGGATTAAGTGGTACAAGGGAAAGGCTAGTAATAGATGAAATTACAGCAGCACCTAAGACCTCAACAGGCATGTTCAAGAGAGACTGTTGCAGCACTGCTATGGCACCATCAGCCCGCCGGGTGCTCCAGAGGAGTTTTGCTTTTTCCATGTGAACGTTAGGTGTGCCAGAGGCCTGGGCTTCTAAAATTGCTCTGTTGGCTGTTTCATAATGACCAGCCAAGCGACATAGTTTTGAATATTGAAGCCAGCAATTGCCAACTTGAGCACCAAGACTACTTGAACCAAAAATCAATCTCCTGAAAGCTAGGAGTGGCTCCCTAGCCCAGAGTGATGATTGTGTAATTCTAAGTCGATTCTCCCAGTTGTCTACTAACTTAGAGAAAGCTGGATCATCTAAATGGAATGATTTCTTTAAGAAAGAGTCATCTCCCAAAAGAGAATGGAAGTCCTCCAATTCCCGTAGAAAGTGAAGTTTTACAACAAATGGGTAGGCCCGCGTGTAAGAATCCATTCCTGCAGCAGCTATGGAAGCAATTAGTGACTGCTTGGTTAAAGCAATTTTCTCTGCAACTGAGTAGTGGTCCCTCTTCATCATTGCTTGGAGAATCTTTGCGACATTCAAGTCAAATGAAGCATTACTTTCCGAGCTACTGCAAACTAAACTGTCATCTTCAGCTCCACTTAGGTACTCATCCATCAAATCCCACCTTCCAAGCCTCCAGGCAGCCTGCACACCTTGCATACACCATGCTTTCTTGTACCGAGGAATCCTAGAAACTAAACCATCAACATGAGTGACCATTGCCTGAAGGTGGCACATATTTAGTAAACAGTCAAGAACATCTGAATGCCTCTGAACTGAGGTCGGTTCCATCTGCAAAGCTTGTTCGCAAGAGGTTAAAACATCAGCCCAATTCCCAGCCTTTTTGTTCATTAATAGATGATCTTGTAACCTCAAAGATTTACTTAAACATGACAGGCCAGATAGTCCATCAGGCTCATCCAAACAGCTGTATATTTCCATAAGATGGGAAACATCTTCATCCTCAAAGATGCCACTCCTCTCGGCAGCAGGGTTGAAAGCACCGGACTTTTCCCTCACATGAGACTCAAAGTACAGCAACGACCTGGCATAAGCCTGGCACCTAAGAGAAGCCTTAGCAAGAGTCACCTTCGGAATCACAGATAGAAGCTCTGAGACATATTTACATTGTACAATGAGTTGGTCTTGATCTGTCAGGGAAACTGGACTTTGATCCTTTGACTTTTGTTGCTTAGAAAGAGATGATTGAGAAAGGGAGAGAGCAACTTCTTGTTCAACATCATCCACCCACTGTCCAAGATTATCAAGAAGAGTGAACACAGATTGAATACAGACTTCACTTTGACCACCACTGAATCCATTAACTGGAGCTCCACTATTCTCTGATGCAGCCGCATCAAGAACAGATAGGATTTCCTGTGTTATGCTGTGGCGTGCCTCCTCAGTACCATGACATACAGCATTAAGAACCAAGTAGGGAAGCAAATATATTGCTGTTTGCATATCATGGCGTACAATACCTCGACAAGCATAAAAGATGCTTGCACGAGATCCAGTGGCATGCACAGTCAGTTTTATTATCCAAGAGAAAATCCATTTTCTAAATGACAGAGATGAATGGTAAATAGGGCCAGCAGATGTTGAGTCGGTTACTTTTGGAAGAAAAAACTTAGATGTTAAGCATGGGGCTATTATCTCTTTCACATAATTAGAAAACCTATCCCATAATTTTTGGCCCCTATTATTCGTCGCGTCACCACCAGTGGTAGTCCTGATCTTAGTTGAAGCATTCTCATCCAGTGAAGCCCGACAACCAGCAAATTTTAGCAAATCCTGTATAGCCACTGCAGCAGAGTCTTGAATAACAGTATCAGGTGCAGATCTAAATGCCCGAGCTAGATGCTTGTGGATCAGCTCAAATATAAGGTCATCATCAGAGCATTGAATTTTGAAACGTTGAGATGAAAACCCTTTTACCTTAGCAGGGTCAACAGCACCAAGGGCTCCAAGACAATCAGCACAGACCACCTTCAACCGCTGCCCAACTGTGGTCCTTGATTCTTCTGCACATCCTCTTAATAATGATGTAATCAGCGAACTCAAAACATCCAAGTCTGAACCAGCTTCAGCAGAGATTAGATCCGTAATATCCTTCCATCTCAAGTTCAGAAGTTTGTGAAGCTCAGATGCTACCATGTACCTCACATTTAAGTTCTCATGATTTAAACCATCAACCACGTCTCGTAGTTGATCCTTCAAAGCCATTGTCCCGCGAGCATCCTCAATTTCTTGGTTCACTTGCACCAAAGCAGGTATACTGGGCAGCGGAGGGAACTCGGATATATGCTGCTTTAGGATATCCCTATTCTTTAAAACAAGTTCTTCTAAAATTTTTACCACTTTGCCCAAATGTATTGAGGGATTTTCTTTGTCTCTTTCCAAGAAGGGAAGAAGAGAAGCAAAAACTTGAGAAATTATATGCTTAATGCTAGATGGTGAAACTTTAGATAATTGCTTTATGAAAAAATGTAAGACAGACAGACCCTCCAATTGCAGTGATTCTTTGTCAATAGCATGCAAGAGAAGCACCATCAGTTTTGGCACATAAGTATTAAGATGAGAACCCATCATTCTAATCAGCATCTCAATTCGATTTAATGCTTGTTTACGAAGCAAGAGATCATCAGAATGGAGCATTTTTCTGTCTATGCTGTTAAGAAGGAAGACAAAATAATTCCTCAAAAATCCTGGAAGATCTTCTGCACCGGTTAGAACTTTAGCAATGCCTTTAATCATCTGAGGCACTCTAGCTAATCTGTCAACAAACGGAAGAATAAGTGAAGGACATGCAAAGCTCATGTACCCTTTGTAAGAAATATAGTATAAAATCCATTTATATCTCTTCAACTAACTGCTTGAACTTTCGGGATAATTGGTTCACCATTAATGACCTGGTATCAAAGCATCTATAACCAAGCTTTTTAGAGCTCGGTCCTTGCTAACCTCATTCTTCCAATAAAAAGGTTGAATTTGAAGCATAGGGTTGGAGAGTCTATATGTTGTCCGTGCTTCAAACACAAATTTGTCTCACTTGAGAGGGGGCGTTAAAAACAAACATAAAAAACTATTCATATGTCTTCACCTAACAAGTAGAGCTTTTGGGATTGTTAGTTCATGACACTCTTAACATTACTTTGTTTGTTGTTAGAACTTGTATAAGTATGAAACCTTCTTTTTGCTTATGATAGAAATCAATAGGAGTATCGTAAAAGAAATGAATATGTAGAACTAACTCTAATTGCTAGTTAATACCAATAGTGAAATAACCAGTTTCTGTTAGTCAAAGATGAGTGAATAAATACAATAAAATAATAATGATTGTAAATTGGTTAATAATAATAAAAATAAAATATAGTATAATATAACACTTAACATAGCTAAATCTGAGGCAAAAGCAACATAGTTTCTGAGACAAACATATGAATTTAAAATATTAGTATCCAGATTTGATAGTAGCCAACCACAATGTGATCGACAAAGTGCACCCGTGAGAAAAAGTGCAATCAAGTTTCAGACGTATCTAGTTACCTTTTGCTTATCTCATCTGAATCACCAGCATCTGTAAAGCATACAAGTTCATCTAGAAGATTCGGTAAAGCAGCAACATATATTTCCTTCTTGTCAGAACCAACGTGTGCTTGGTAAAACTGCTCAGCAGAAAGTAGCGATTGGTCATCTGTTTGATGAAGAGCAAAGGCAAGCACTTTTGGCAGCCAATCAATTATCAGAAGCGCCATAGGGCTTTGTGGGTCCTCTATCGCACGCACCATATGAGTGTTTACATACTTGGCTAACTCATTTAAGGTGTCAACTGCTTGACTATTATACTTCTGAGCCACCACAAGCTTTGGGAGAACAGAAGGAATCATTATCTTGACAAGTTCTTCAGTCTCAATACCAAAAACAGATTCTGCAAACTCCTTCACCAAGACCGGGCGGCTACCAAGTCTCTCAGAGAGATAATCATACAGTTCATTACGAATATGAGCATATTTAGAAATAATTAGTTCAAGACCTCCACTAAGATGGAAATGACAAGATTTGGGTATTAATCTTGACGCATTCATTCTCACAGTCACATGTTTGCTATCAAGCTTATCAACCAACAGTATAAGAGAAGATAAAAACAGTTTGCTACCTATATCAACAGAAACCATTATTTCTGCAGTACATTCCATTAAAGTCTCTAATATATGTGGATCTGGACTATCAGTGACTGTCATGCCATGTTGAACTGTATCCAAAAAACTTTGCTCCTTGCTTTTATCCGGATCTCCAGCAAATATTAAACTCAAAATACGGCCATCCATAAATGAACTAATATGACTGCAAAATGCATCTCTCAATTCCTTGCTCCTACTAGTCAATAAATATTTTACACATTTTATCCACTCAAGCCTTGTATTGAGCAGAATACCAGGGGCACCATGTGCAAGGATGCGATGAATAACTTTCACGCAGGAAATCTGGACATCCTCTGATGATTCATCAAAAAGAAGATTAAAAAATAAAGATTGCAGCTGCATGAAACTACAGTCCGAACTAACTTCTGCTTCTACTAGACACGTATCAGATCGAAGAATGACGGGAGGAGGATGCCGCTCATTGTGATTGCGAAGAAATTTTTTATCGCATTTTGAACAGCTGAAACCTTGCAGTAAATCATCTATCGTCCAACTCGATCTTCCACTTTCCCCCTTTAGAAATAAACGGCACTCATTCCTAGCAAGACCGGATTCAGCTCGTCTGCATCCAAGAAGGCATGACAATAGGCCAAGAGATATGGGAAGAAGTTTCTTTACCTCTTTATCTGTTCTTAAGTACCTGCATATTGTACAGAGAGAAGTAACTGTTTAAAATCAAATCATTTATAGGACAGGCAACCCACTTAAAGAAAAAAGATTTTCTCATTTCAAAGTGTGTGGTTCATTAACTGAATCCAACTAGACTAAATAATATTGAAAAGCAAGCTCCATGTGCATACATGATGACTTTTTAACAGAAAACCCGTCCTAGGAAATAGACCCAACAGTTCAAAGGAAAGAAAATAACTTAAGAATATAATCTTTGAATCAGCTACTGCAATTGAGACATTGAAATTAATACGCCTATATTCAAACTAACCAAACGACAAGTCTGACATGTTATTGAAATATGTATGCAAAAGTATCTACAAAGTTTACTTACTCCATCCTTTCAAAGACAGGAGGTGATACATCAAGACCAGACCACAAAACCATCACTGGCATAGAAATAGCTGCTTCAGTCCTGACTTCTTTAGCTTTATCATGAAGACCCAAATCTAAAACTTCAAGAACAGCTTCAGTGCTCAAGCTTGGACCTAACTTCGATAATACTTGAAGAGAGAGGCATTTAATTTTCCATGGCAATTGATTATCAATAGCAAGGAGCGTATGAGTCCAGGGAAGTTTAAGCACAAAAAGCATAAGGTCTACATGGTAATTCTCATTCTGTAATGGGTTGTTCTCCTTGAAAGAGGCACCTGATTGAGAGAAGTTACAAGTAAAGGATATATCGAGAGAAATCAGTGAAATCCCTATATTCGGTTGCTTACTAACAAATCCCCCCCAGAAGAACCAACAACCTCGCTTAATGTGCATAAGGGCACAAGAGGACAGTACCGTAAATCTAGAATGCTACTAGCAACAAGATATTAAAGAACCCTTAAAAAGAGCCATGAGTGGAAATGGTAAACTTGGCTGTACAATAATATATGGAAAATGTTAACGAGTGCCCCCGGGGCACTCTTTAAGCACTTAAAGTAGTAATATTTCATGAAAGTTTGTGCATTTATTGCATTGGAAATTGAAATCTTTACTTTTTTTAAAGAATAATTTCTTTATTAAGAATGCTTAAAGAGTGCCCCGGGGGCACTCGTTAACAAGACCCATAATATATTTAACAAGACTCTCAATATTACATACAGCATGGATAACAACTTTGTATGAAGTATATTATTTTAATGCCTTCAATGCCGTTTTTTATATCTAGAAACATTTCAACACAAAAAAAAGCATTGAGAGATATCGAACACGTCATCATGATTCATGTCCAAAGTCTACCAAAATCAAAAGAATCCATTGAGAGAATAATAATCCTTATAATCTACTTGCCATCAAAGAAAATCAGACACAAAGTAATGTAATCACCTAGAAAGAAGTATAATGTTTTCATGCTAAGGAATAAAGGAAAAAGTAGATGTTAATTCACAGAAACAGTTAAGAGGTAAGGTCCAAAACTTACTTTGCAAAAGCAATACGCTGTGAATTCCTTCTAGGTAGGTGGAAATATCTACAATAACCGAACTTCCTTGTTTCGCCTATAAAGACATAGAACTTAGTTTGTTGGAAAATAAACAAATTACTCCCTCCGTCTCTAAATTATAGTTGTTTAAGGTTTGTGCACGATTATTAAGGAAATTATTGCTTGCGTTGATTTCAATGGTAAAATTAATATCATTTACTCAAATACCCCTATTAATTGTAGTTAGTGGAGTAGTTAAGTTGGATGAAATTCAATAAATAAGGGTATAATATGGAAAAAAAATAATAAATGCTGAATCGGTATTCTAAAGTGACAATTATTTTGAGAAAAAGAAAAAATGCTAAAGAGACTATTATTGTGAGACGGAGGGAGTATATAATAGGACTTTGCAACCGTTCCTACCTGCTCGGCTATCCAAGAAAGCCATACAAGCATCTGCTGAAAGATTCTGATAGACAGATCACTCTCTGGATAAATAGAGAAGGCAATGCATAGATTGCTAAGTGCAGATAAAGCAATATCTGGCCTCAAAGAACAAGGTCCAACAGCGGGAGCATTTAACGACTGAACAAATGTTAGAAGAGATTTATTCATATGGTTAGCATAATCTTCTACTCTTTGGCAAGTAACTATACAACTATATTTGCATTCCGCCTCAATACTGGCATCTGCAACATTAATTTCTTCATTTAGTTTTTGGCGTTTGGTCTTAAAATTATCCATATCCTGAATGGACCTCTTTTGGCCATGCCTCATGCTTTCAACTGACTTGTTTTCATTTGATAAAAGGGCTACATTCTTAGTGTTTCCTTGGATTCCCACAAAAAGATGTGCACCAAGAGTAGATACAGCTACTTGAAAGCACTCTATCAAAGGTAAACATGGTCCCGGATGACAGAGTGTGGATATGAGATGCTCTGGCTTCCATACATGAGGGGGGCAAACTTTAGCAATTCTAACATAAGCACTGCATAGTGCAACCTGAAAAGAATAATTTTAAGTCCTCTTGATCAACTCCCTTCAAATCTATAAACTTGTTGAAACTGGAATAAACTTTTATGAATAGCTCTCTAGTTAACAAAGCTGCTCCAACAAAAAAATAAGTAAGCATCAATGCTAACCTTAAGTTGCTGGCTTTTGGTTCTCCTCAGTGATCCAAAGAATACGCCGACTAAATCAGTAGCTGTTAATTTGACGATATCTTCTGGACAGCTAGAGTGGAGTGCATTGAGGCAAACACCCAACGATGAATCATAAGCCATGTTTCTGCAGGTGAGCTCCATCTTAATCTTAATGTTGTACATTGTAAAAGACTTCGAAAAAATAATATTTACTTTGTTTTTTATACATAATTTTTTTTTCTTTCAAAACATCATATTGTAATAAAAGTAACAATTTAATCAAAAAGGAAACATACTTTCATAAGAAAATCATTTTGCAGGGGCTTAGCCATAGTGTACTGTTAAAAGACCATTCATATGAGAAGAAAAGGCAAACATATCCAAACCTGAAACGAGGAAGCCCCTCCTTATCCAAATTCAAGATAGTGACTATTGAGCGGATTAAATTCTGATAAGGAATTAGTTCATAGCTTGTCACCGTCACAATGATGTGCACAAAGTCAAAGCAAGCCTTGCAGAAAAACATAAATTGTCAAACAATTGGCATCATTTCCGATAAAATATAAGTAAAATAAGGTGGAAAAACTTGAATTCCAAATTTTCATCAACCATCACCCACCATATGCAGATGAGAATCCCCATAGCATAAAAGAGAACACGCGGAAGAGACAAACGAAGCGTGGACCAATCCTTCAACATGGAGTGTTCCCTCAGTTAGACATTTAGTGAGAAGCTTCAAAATCCAAGTTGCAAAAGGTTGCAACCTGCTTTTGCCACTTAGGTCAATCAACAAACCACAACCATCAACTGGTTTATTAGCCAGTGGAAGATCTTCAACTCCAGAGAAGGTCTCGGAGAAACACTTAACCATCACCCTAGAGGATCCGGATGATAGAGAAGCCACGTGTAAAATATCTATCAATGTGAAAACAAAACAAAAACAGTTACTAACCGAAACACCAGTGTCCCAAATTAGTCACCATAAAAAAGGTCTATTTGGATCAAACAAATTAATTAAGCGCTTGTAGCATAATTACTTATCATATAAGTGCATGAATAAGTTATTTCTACGACAAAAGATAAAAATGAAATCAAATTGTATTTGTATAAGTTATAAGCTGTTTTCATAGGAAATAATATGAAAACAGTTGATAGACATGTTGTAAGTTGTTTTGCATAAGTTCTCTCCCAAACAGTCTCACACAAAAGTGTTATGTAAGTAGGTAAGCTCAAATAAATAAACTCAAACAGTAGTATTTAATTTGATTAAATGAGTAGTTAATAGTACCTTGAATGAGGAACATAGAATCAACGAAGAAGTTGCGATAAGAATAGCGTGCATCTGATCGAAGTAATGATAAAAGAGAACCAATAGCTTCAAAGAAAAGAGCATGACGAGAGCGAAAAAGAGGATCGGCAAGAAAAGGAAGCAAACGAGCAATGATAGGTAAAATGGCGGTGTCTTTGCCGTGATAAAACAATACAGGGAATTTGATCGCTGTCCGAGAAATGAGTTTGACTACCGCAATCACCGCTCCCTCGTTTACTGAAAGATGAGGATGATTAATAAATTAAGTAAGGAGATTGTTGAAGAAAAGTAAGAGTTAGGTTACCGGAAGAAGAAGGGAGGACGTGAGTGTGGAGAAGATCGAGGAGAATGGTACGGAAGCGAAGCTCCAGAGCGTCGTGGTCGGAAGGAGTGGGAGAAGAGGCTGCTGCTATTATGTCTCGAAGTTCGCGTACTAAGCTACCGAGGTTTTGCATTGTCATGCTGATACTGATAGTCATAGTGCTTTCATCTTCCCTCTCAAAATGCTTTTACGCTTTTCTTTTCTCATTCATTCCTTCAATTCAATTTTATTTCCTTCACTTACTCGCGCTATGACCAATATTGCTGGATCTCACTCCGGACTTTAAAAAGACCTTACTACATACACCCTCACTATTGTTACTCACAATTCCTTTTATTATGGAAATTATTGGCTAAACTATATTTATTGTATGCTCGAATTTCGGATTATCATACTCCCTTCCTTTGAAAATTTGAGGATTAACACACACACAAAAAAATTATATATACTATAAAATAACAAGATTCAATTATAATTGGAACATTCTTGTTAAAAAAAATTGTATTGGGATCGTATGAAATACTAATAAAAATAATAGTATATTAAACTAGTAAGAATTGTTAAAAATAAAATAAAAATCAACAACGGTAATTTATTTTGAGGGGAAATGTACAATAGTTTAAATAAAAATGTGTTTATTAAGATAACTTGTAAAAAAAATAAAAAATAAGAACAAGATGATGCATTGTGCCTTTCTTTTTCAAAAAATAAATATTCGTAATACTTTTCACTCTCCGGTGTCACAATTGTCTGTTTTGATCTTCCAAGTTCAATTGCACAAGTCAAATAGTTAGAGGATGAGAGTTTGAAATGCTAAGGTAAGTATTTGATACAACAATACACAATAAGGGCAGAACAATGCACTACAAAATTTAAGATTTAAACAATTATTTTGGTATTTTGGATGATTTAATTTTTTTTTTGGTTACAAAAGAATAAATTATTTTAGACAACTTATAGATAAAATAGTTGTGTTATCGTTTAGTAAAAGACAAAAAATTTAGTTTTGGTCATTTTCTTTCCCTGAATTTAAACGGTTTTACAATTAAACATGGTTGATATTGCTTTTTTTTAACATATCAAACATATTATAGTAGTATACATCAATTATACGTTGACTTTTAAGAAAATCAAGTGAGCTCAATTTATGTTATTAAAAAAAAAAAGTGAGCTCAATTTATGTGGTTATTGGATTGGTCAAATTACATAGGGGAGTAATGCAATAATGGTTTGTTCAATGGTGCACGGGTATCACTTGACAATGGGCACTCATCAATAATCAATACGCTAAACCCTAACCACACATTTAAAGCAAAAATCTTGCCAACCCTACTCTACTTTATTGCATTGTGAAGCCTATTGTCAATGTAGGTGTCGCGTGAAGGCAGTTGGTCTTATAGAGTGTGTTTGGTTTCATTATTATTTGGATAGGAAAGTCGGAAGGTGTATAATTCATTTGTATATGTTTTTTTTATATACCCGATTAATTCAACTCAAACCAATCAATTGTTTATCGGGTTGGTTCAATTTGGACATTATCCCAAAAACGTGTAAATCCAACACAAACTAATTTGTATACTTTTGATCAGTTTAGACTACTAGTTTATTCAAAATTGAACCAAACCGAACCGCAAACATCTTTACGAACAATTGTTGCATCCCTTATATGAGATCATCAAAGAAAAAGAAATTCATGATCCAAGACCACAGACTCGTGATGAAGAAGTTGAAGGTGAGAGGTGGGGTTGATGACGTTGTTTGTCCAAAAATAGACACAAAGATTTGACAACACACTTGAAGCTCGATATTTTAATTGAAAAATGATTGGTGTTGGTGTATACCTCATATGTGTACACCTTGAGATAAAAAGAATAAGAGAGATCCATGTGATAAATGTGAAAGGTCGATAATATGATAGAAAGAGAGGGATAGAGATAAAATAGAATGTTAAATGAGTGTAAAAAAATAAAAGATATAAAAATATCATTCTTTATTTTTTATTATCTACATGATTTGAGGTGGCTTATGGTGCAATTGTTGCATGTTAACAAAGATTTTTTTCAAGCATGCCCGACAATCATTGGGGCACCCGAACTCCCATAAAGACTTCTACATAATCATAAATATGAAATGTAAAACTTCACTGTAAATAATTTTATTTTTTTAAAATCAGTATCATAAAAATGACTTTTATGGTGGAGAAAAAAATATATAAACCACAAAGATGACTTTTACAGTGAAAAGGTAAATCAATATTTGTAGAGATGGCTTTTATCAGTAACAACGTATTTTGCTGTGAAGAAGGATTTTTAAGAAAATATTATGAACGTTTAAGTTACTTTTATCTTTATTTATTAATTTTGTTAAGTCTTAACTTAATTTTTTTCTTCCACTAATCCTTTATTAGGTTTGCAACAACTTTATCCTAAAATTTTGGCTCTAAATTTGCATCATATATGTTATTCATTCCTCTTTCTAATAACCGTGAATATTTTTCAAAGCAAAAATTTAATAGATATTTTAATCCTTATCCTTATTATTTATTAATTTTTTTTTGACAAGTTATTGTACACTTATTTAATACATTTACAAACAGAATACCCTAATTTTCATGCAAACTCGGCTACCCTAAATAACTTCTTAGGAACAATGAACTGCATTAATTTTTTATGTTTAATTATAATAGTAATAAATAAAATTGACCCGTACAACAATATAATTTTTTTTTATCTTTTTTCTTTATAATATTTTTTTTATTTGATTGTAATATTGTATCTCTAATAATCTAATCTAATTTGCGTTTATTGATCGATCCACGATCTTACAGGTTAAAAATTATTTATTGGTCTATGTTATAGTCGAGAAGAACTGTGTATATTCTTTTAACAACCAGTGCAGTAATGATCGCAAATGTAGAGGTATTTTTATCCTTTTGTACAATAATGCTAGGTACAAAAAAAGGTGGTAGGCCTGTCATGATCTTCCAAGAGGCAGCGCAAGCTAGATTGAGGGGCATTCCACAACCATTTAACTATGGAGAGCAAGAACAATGGGAGGATTGGGGAGAGGGTCACGATAACTCAAGACCACACAGGATTCAAAAGCATGCATGTGGAATTGTAAGTGTTCGAAAAATTCAATTTTTTTAGTATATTAGACAACCATGTGTCCATCCGGGATCGATAGATTTGGCCGAGAACGATCCTCTATGCTAATCACACACTGATTACGCGGTCAAACTGTTATATACGGTAGAAATCTAGAGAGTCACGACTCGGTAAGGTGTTGGATAAGAGGTATCAACTAATACTCATTATTTAAACAATAGAAACTCTTTGATTTATCAGCTAAAAACTAACCTTAGTAGATATCAAGCTAATCTACAGAAATAACCAGAAGAAACTCTTTACATAAAGCCTACCCTGCTAAAACGTAACACTTCGGAGCACATAATGCCACGCAACATGAGGCTACTAAGTACATGGTGGATTTCACCCTTCTACTCAATTTGTGATTGTTGTCCAACTAGCTGGAAGACGATCAGAAGTGGTAGGCAAAGCTCTAACATTAATGTCGAGAGGCATGAGACGGTACTGAATGTCGAGATCCCTGAAAATCTTCATCAACTCTTCAATAAGAAGAGACCTCCTGATATATCTTTCTCCCATGTCTTGGAAGTTCATTCTATGAGTTGGCCAGATCGCCACTCGAACCATGTTCAATTGTTCGTGATCCTTCAAGACTATAAACGGTGAAGGATACCAGTGCTCCTTCTTGTTATCAATGAAACTGCATTGTAGTCAATAACGATTTTAGGTCATCAGATATATATACCAACAAATATGCAAATATAATAAAGGAGAGACAGCTTTCAGTTTCAGTACATACTTATGTATTCTGTGTTTCATGAGTGAAATCTTTTCAGGTGGGGTAGCTACATGGATACAGAATTCAATAGAATCTCCCATATCAGGACTACGGTAGAAATTATGTATGGCCTTAGTAGCAAGGACACTGTTAGGGATCGTTATCTTTTGATTATCGAATCTCAGAAATACAGTGGTCAAGATGTTCATCTCTTCTACAACCATCTGAAATCAAAAGCAAAAATGAGGGGAGGGGGACAAAATTAGACCAGGTTTGCATTGCAAGAAGACAGAATCTATAAACTCCTAGAGATATAAACATTACCTGGGTCGCATCAATTTCACATCTATCTCCCACGTCAAATGGATGCATTACAAATAAAAATATGATTGCTTCAAATACAGTCTTGCAGGTGTTTCCAAATATAAATGCAACCAAGACAAGTTGTGAGCTCACAAAAAGAAGAAATTTGGTAGTAGCAATTTCCAATATCAAGAGCCAAATAACCAGTATGATAATGGCAACTAAGAAGTTGAGCATTCGATGAAGTTTGTTCACTGCGGTTTTGGTGTCATTCAATGTCAAAGCAAGTGCTCTCCTCTCCCTGAAGGCATTCACCTGGACAATAAAATGAACAATATTGCTGTAATTTGTAAATATTATAGAAGTAAACACATTACACTTGTATGTAAAGTGTAAACAAAATCAAAAGTAACCAGGCACCAATACTCTCTCAATGCAAATTTTTGTCTTAAAAAGATTCGACAAAGCATGTATGATTGAAAATGAGCACAAGAAGAAGAAGAAAAAAGACAAAGCCAAGTTTAATCAGATGCAACTAGTCTTAGGCAGGGTCAAACTGAGCTTAGGTAATACTCTTATACTACTATGGGTTTATCTAATATATATAATACGGTGGGTAAATGTTATAACAAGTGAATAACGTCATGAAGCCATAATGAAAATGTGATGCACATCAAGGAAGTGCTATCAAATTTTGCCTCTAAAAGATATTCCATCAGACAAACAATACTAAAGAAGAAAAGGAAACATATGAAATTGCACGGTTTATGCATCATATGCGTTAATTCTTACCACCCAGTTCTTCAATGCGGATTTGCTGATTTTCCCAGAATCAGATGCTCCTTCAAATAGATTTATGGTTTTTATAGCTTCATCTTCTCGCATAAAACGCATTAAGTCCTCGGGATATATAAACCTGCAGTGCAGCAAAAAGGAAGAAAATAAAATGACAGAGAAAGGATTAATAAACAATGGACCACTTGTCATTTATTACATGTAATGCATATTAAATTAGACAGAAGCCTTTTCTTTATTGATCACACTAAACACTCAATTAATTATATCACATAGGAGAGAGAAAGAGAGTTTGAATAACGAGCACATAGTAGTAGTATAAGTCAAAGACCATTAAAACTTGCCTAAGGAGATTTGGTCATGTTACAATAGAGACTCAAAATAAGAAAAAAAATTATTAAATGAAAAATAAACCAATTAGAAGGGGAAGACATCCTAATTATGTCTTTTGATACGAGAAAAATCCATACATAATATTAAGAGAAAGAAATAGGAGTTAATAATAATCATAACCGAAACTAATATCATAAGTAAAAAGCTTACAAATGCATTTTTTTTTTTAGCAAAAGAATACAGATGCATAAAAGTATACAGTCTAAGTGTTAGATATGGAAACAAGCAAGCTGATATGTAATATAAATCATGATTGGTGAGTAAAACTAGATTAATGGATAACCTGCAGCCGCGCCTAGCAACATTCTGAAAGATTTTCTTAGCAGCTGCTTTAGCCTCATTTTCACTTCTGATTTGTGTGGCATGCTCATCATCAGCAGAAGAATCAAGTATCTGTTCATCCAATGTAGTAAGTGCCCCATGCCGAACCATATTCATTAACCTCTTCATATTCCAAGCGGACACGTTATTTGGATTCAGCTTGTGCAGGTGATCAATAGTTATCCCACCACCACCATTCCCAATCCCATTATCATCAGATTTCTTGGAAAGTGCCATTGAAAACTTGCCACTTTTAACCACAGGGCTTTTCTGAAGCATTCCACTCCTCAACCTTCCACTCTTGATGTTAGGAAAGGCAGTAGCTCTTAGATCAGCAGGTATGCTAACACCGGCATTCTGCAACTTCTGAACCTCATCAGCAAGCCTTTCCTCTTCCTCTTCAGCCTTTCGAATCTCCACCAAAGGCGGACCCGAGAGTGTTTCGATCACAAACTGATTAAACAGTGACTCTTGAATCCTATCAAAGTATGTACTCACATGAAAAGAAGAAGCTAAAACCTTAACCACTAGAGTTTTCAACAACCACACCAAAGTACCCACCAAGAAACAGACCAAAACCTTAGTCACATATTGAAGGACATCACTGTTTGTCTCTCTTTGAACTCTCTTATCAAACAGAAAATGCCATGCAATCAAAACAAGCCCTAACCAAACACAATTTTGCACAGCTTTCCTCACACCATACACAAAATAAAGAACCCTCTTTCTCAATAGGAAATTCCTTTCAATACAAAACACGGCAATCCTGATAACCCAATCAGAAACCAATCTACCACATATTAGAACAAGAATCATCACTTCCCATTTCCAAAACTTAAGCTGCCACAGATTCTTATCCCTCAACAAAGGAACACTCAAAGTTGTTACTAATGCACCAATAATCAAAATCAAACTCAACCATTCAAGAAGAATCCAAAAACTAAAATGTGTTTTCTTATACTCATCTGGAAAATCCTCTTCCATAAAAGGATCATCTTCATCATCATCACCACCTTTCCTCCCAATCATCCCGGACAAAAGCTGACTCGATTTAGCAACCCGACCAGATCTTCTATCCGGTTCATCGGGTGGGTCCATTAATCTGGACTTAGTTTTAGTTTTCATTAACGTTGATTTTCTCTGCATGGAGAGGTTCCTCTCAAACGAAGCATTGGAGGAACACCTCAAAACCTCGCAATCACCACCACCATTACCCGCCGGTGATGGAGAGCGACGACGGTCGTGATTAGGAGGGTGTGGAGGCCGGGCATACTCACCCATTGTCGGCGAGTCCTTGCTGTGTCTTCTCCGAACAGGATCGTTCACGACGGTTTCAATCCCATTCGAATTTGAAGCTGGTTCCTCAAAACTCACTTTCAACTCGCGTTGAATCACCGTGGGAGATTCTTCCACCGGTGTTAACTTTCCGTCAGCGACCAAACCTTCATTCTGCAACTCTTCCATCTCCAAATCCATATCCAACGACATATCACCGGAAGCACGCTGTTTATGAAGAAATTTTCCGATAAGTTGCGACGGTGGATCCTCTAGCTGAGCTTTATGGCGGAAATCAAAACTCTCGTCGCGAACATTGTCGCCGGTGTCATTCCAGAAATCGTAGCTGGATTCTCTCCAAATCTTGTTATTGGGTTGAGAAGGTTCACCGCCGTCGTCGTTGATTTTCACGACGACGTCTCCGGCCATGGGAAAAGAGCGGCTGCTGAGTTGGTGGTCGTGGAGAATAGGAAGCTGTTCGTGGTCGGAATCTGCAGAAAATTTACTTGAATGCTTATTGTTTTGAGAAGCATAAGATTTGAAGGATTTTTTAATAGATTGCATCACAGGGTTAGGGTCTCTCTGGAAAATTGAAATTAAAAGAAGATTTTGATTTTAATTTTAATTTTAATAAAATAATAATAATGCATCCTAAAGTTGAGTGAAAGGTGGAAAAGAAAAGAAAGTAGGTATATGGTAACCAAGAAATATTTCAATCTATATCTATATACTATAAAAGAAACATAATGCTTTTTGATTTTCTATGATTAAAAGGGTCTTTCTAGGACGATATGAGGGGACGCGTGTACTGTGTATTGTCAACAGAGCAGATGCATAAAACACTTATAACGATAATGATGATGAAGAGAGGAATAGTATAATGTTTTTAAATTTATGGATTGCAGAGAAAGATATGTGGTGGTGCTAATGGTAATAATAATGGTATAACAGTGGCGTTTGTTTTATTCTGTTTTAAGTTTTTTAATTTTGTTTTAAGTTGATTGGTGCTCTTTAAGTGGTGATGCGGTGGTCCTTAAATTTATTTCCTTCTCTCAGACTGATAACCGCGTATCCAGCCATGTTATCTGCTGCCTGCTGGTACTCCTTTTTTTTTTTTTTTTTAGTTTGTTTCATATATTTTCTTTTATTTTATAATAATAATAAGATCATAGTTATATTTTTTTTATTTTATAAATTATTTTCTTTTATTATATGTGCCAATAAATATACTAGAAATTTGTATCAAACAAAAATTTGGTATTAAATTATGTTTAAATTTTAATTTGATTCGATTCTTTTTTTGGTTTTGTTGATACTACGTATGAATTTGATTCTATTCGTTTATAACAAACTAAACATATACCAGAATTATTTTATCAAAAAATAATTAAAAAACAAAAACATATCTTTGAATTTGCAGATGTGAATACTTTTAATTAAAAAATTATTAATATAAATATTTTTTTAGAGCATTAGTATAATACAGTATTATTTAAATATCCTATGAATATTTTTTTTAAATGCATGTGAAAAAACCATATTCCTATTTTTTTAAGACAAATCAGTACTACGAATATTTAAACAATTACTATAAGGCAATTGTTTTTTGGTTGCACCACATTATTTTTGTTGAATAATATAAAGCACATGGGTACACCGAAATGGGATTTTAAAAAGTACACCCAAAAATTATAAGGCACATGTTTTTTTTTTTTAGGGAATTATAAGGCACGTGCTAATAAGCTTAAGACAATTGTTACACAACAAAATATAAAATATTATACTGAAAGTAATGTATTCAATTCCTTAAAATTTCAAAAGATTATATGATGTGGCAGATATTTTATTTTATTTTATTTTATAATAAGATCATAGTTTACACAAATATTTATAATATTATAATAATTTCTCTCAAATAAAAAAGCGAAAATTTTCATTTGATATAAATTTTCTAGAAATATATGCATAGGATGAGGTTTGAACTCTAGATACTTTACTTTTTTACTTTAGAGTTGAATTTATACTCATTAGACTAATTGAACAAAAAATGTATGGCTATGGTTGATAGGTTAGGAGTTTATTGTTTTGTTTTTCTATGTGCCAGCAAAAATACCAGAGAATTCATATCAAACGAAAATTTGGTATTCTTATAATGTTTAAATTTTAATTTGATTATGTTGATTGTTATGGTATTTCGTTCATTTAATTTTATCATATTATTTATAATATTTTATCTGTATATTATTAATTTAGGTGTTGTGAGTTGCAAATTCATTATCATTTATCTTTTTAGTCATATTTTCTAATATACTCTATTACTTTAATTAAATGAATAAATATTATTTTGTTTTTATTAAAAGGTAAAAAAAACTAACTAAACATATCCCAAATATTATTAAAAACAAAAACATATCTTCAAATTTGCAGACGTGAATCCTAATTGTATTTGCCTTTTATTTATTGTTTTGTTTCAATTTTAACATCCACTAACAATATTTTGTTTTTTCCCCTAAAAAAGAAAAACAATATTTTGTTTCGTTAATGATGGAGGGACTAAATTTGGTATCATACCAATATCAAATAAAATTATGTTCAATTCTTTTTTTTTATACTTAATGATTTAGGGACTAAATTTGGTATCATTCTATATCAAATAAAATCATGCTTAATTCTTTCTTTTTTTATAAGTTTTCACGTTAAAAGGATATCTTTTTTTTCAATAGAGGGTCGGCGGCTCAAAAGAAAAATTAAGAAACTAAATGCACATTCCTAAACATAGAAGCCATAAAATATCATTAGAAAGGAGTCTATAAAGTAAGAGAGGACTCCAAAATAAATAGATTTCAGGAATCTATAGAAAGATTGAAGTTGTGTTTTTGTTGTCTTTACACCAAAACTTGTGTGCGTTAATGTGTTTGAAGAAAATTTTGAATGCGGTCAATCAAATAGGATAAACCTTTTCTTCAAGCCATGTCAATACCCAAGTACACGCCCCACATTTTCACATGTAGAGCATCACAAGCTCCACTATTGCGGTTAAACCCCTTGAGTCATCTTCCATTAGAATCACGAAGACGATCTCTGCAGCTTGCGAGCTCTTCGTTCTCTTTACACAACCCATCACAATTGAGTTTAACACAACCATGATTCAGTCTATTACAACTGGTGAAAACAATTTCCTTGCAACTGTTATCCTTCGGCAAATTGAGGTTGAAACTTTCTTCAATAACCCCTTATAAAATGTTGTATGATACAAGTAGAATTTGTCGATTTTTGAAATCCTTCGTCAAACACTACTTTATTTCGCCACGTCTAAAGGTGCCAACAGGTAGTCATGAATGTTGTTTGCCAACTAACATTGAGATCATCGTCGACTTTAAAATTAAGGTTGTTGAAAACTCAATCCATGCAATTAAAAGAAAGGAAAAATGGTTATTAAATTTAAAGGTAGAAGTCTACTCTATACCTGGGTTTGTACAAGTGTAGTATCGTAATACATGGAGAAATGTCTCATGTGTATTCAAACAACAATGATTGATGGTAAATATAAATAGTTCTCTCTATTAGAATTTAAACTTTGATGTCCCCGTGAGCTTAACTTAATTAGTATGGACATTGCATAATTTATGCAGGGGCAGGGGTTCGAACCCTTGACACTCCACTTCTCCACATTTAAAATGTGTAAGCTCCAGCCACTAGGCTACTTGACAAAAAAAAAAATTAACTTTGATTTTTAGTATTTTGGGAGACTTTCACTTTTTTTTTTGACGAATTCCAGAAATCGAAGACTATAACTTTAAGTTAGATCCAATCTCATTTAGTGTTTTTTTTCTTCTAATGGTCAAAAGTTTAATCAAAAAGTTCCTGCTAAAAATCTAACTCGGCTTCTATTGAACGATTCATCCTAATAGAAGTTCATTAATCATTTGAGTTAAATCACTTAATTTATCTCATTTAATATTTGATTTCAATGATAAATTTAATATTTAGTAATTATTGTTTTTTACTATCAATAAGATATAATTTGCTACAAACATTTGACTTGTCCTCGCATCCGGTCTATTTTCTTTCCTTCTTCAAGGCTCCTGCGTGTACTATTTTATCTATTCAATCTATTTTTAATTATTATTTTTTTGGGTAGAAGTGAGG
The DNA here is from genome assembly GCA_958299785.1 of Medicago lupulina. NCBI lineage: Eukaryota > Viridiplantae > Streptophyta > Magnoliopsida > Fabales > Fabaceae > Medicago > Medicago lupulina. The sequence goes on along the minus strand of OY283141.1, from coordinate 1,547,687 downwards.
AAGATAGAAAAATTTATTGAATTAATTGGGACATTATTTGTTCTAAAAAGGAAAATGAAGGTTTGGGGGTTTGACGAATTAGAGAGTTTAATTTGGTTTTACTGGGTAAAGAGTGTTGGAGGTAGAATGTTGAGAATACAAGTTTATGGTATAAGTTCTAGTTGCGAAATACAGTGAGGTAGGAGGGAGTATTGAGGAAGGAGGGCGATATAATTTTGTTTGGTGAAATAATTTAATTGGTATCAAAGATGGGACTGGTGTGGGTGTGGCTAGGTTGTTTGATGACAACATTGGCCGAGAGGTAAGAGATGGTACTCATACACTTTTTTGGTGGGATATGTGGCTGAAATGTTTTCTCTTGGGTGGGGGAGGACATCGAGATGTGGAAGTGACGCGTAAATTATTTGCTTGGGAGGAGAGCTAGTTAGAGAGTGCAATGAATTTTTAGTTAACGTTGTTCTGGAGCCTAATATTTATGACATTTGGTTACGGCGCTTCAAAAATTATACCGTTACAAGTGCCTATAATCTCATGATTTCGGTGATCAACAACCAGGCAGCCGATCAAACTGCATCTTGGAACAAGGAGGTCCCTTGAAATGTATGTCAGTTCCTTTGCTTGTCATCTGTCGTATAAATCACTTATTTAATTTAATTTTTCTTTTTACTTTTTTAGATTAAAATTAATCATAATACTCACCCTTTCCGTAGATAAAAAGAAAAATGACGACTAGAGTTTTTTTTTTTTTTTGGTTACATGAGAAATAGTCAAAGCAAAAACAAAAATAAAAAAGAGACTATTGGGCGGGATGATAATCAACACCCATACTATCTGTCGTAAGCAATAAACGAAGCTTAATTGGAAGGTTAAGCACGATCAATAGATCACTCGTAGACCTTGTTTTAAGTTTGACTAAGATGTCAACATATATATATATATTACTCTCCCTAAGAGTGTGACATAGTTGAAAAGTCGAATATTTAGCCATATACTTTTTAATAATAGTTATCTCATTTTCATAGTGATGAGTGGAAACATCAGCATATTACACTAGGTGAATAGTATGCATGGAATAAATGTAACAAATTATGTCTCTCAAACCTTCATCTTAACAAATTTAAATCACATACATTAATGTCAAAATTTCGGCACAGAATATTTGAATAGACAATATTACCATAAAAACCACGCATAAATTATCCAACAAAGTCTCTAATTAATCCCCAAATTCTGCCATCCCTAAATTGGTTTGAACACTATTATCCACATTAAAAACATATAGCCAGGATAGCCTCTTTGCCAAGAAAAATGACAGCCAGTGTTTGACAAGAGAAAAGAATAATTTTTTCTTTAATTGTATACCAGCTTACAGTATCTCGTATATGTCCTGCCATAGAAACAAGACAAAGGTCTATTGCGACTGTATGAGTCATAGTATTATTGGTATGAGCGAGTTGACTTTGTGTTAGTGAACCAATCAACGTTTAAAGACGATAAACTCAAATTCCAACTCCAATAGGAAACATGTGACCGTAAGTCTTTCTCAATAAAAATCAGGTCTAGTTTGTCAAAATAAAACTGACTTTTGTGGTGCATAAATGTAAGTACGATTTCAATTGTTGTGCCATTTTGAACATTTTAAAAAAATATATTACCTTTGAGGCAGAAATTCACCATTTTAAGGGTAAAAAATATAGGCTGAAATTAAAATTGGAACAAAATATAAAAATAGAGAAACCAAAACTCTTGGGTGTTAAAGAACGACGGATATGACAACCTCAGTTATATAATGTTTGATCCGTAAAACAGATTCAAGAAAGGGAGTCACTAAACCACAACTCAACTTTTTTGTATCACGTATAAATTGTCTAAAATACTAAAATAGTTTTTTGTACACAAAAAACCGTATAAAACCAAAAATTATTCAATATCATAAAATTTTGTCTTGTGTTGTGTTGTGCTATTCTATTCGGTGCTCAATAATTTACGGATCAAATCCAATACACATTTTGTGTTGGTTGAATAAAATAGAGGACAAAAATGCAATTAAGTCCATCATTTCCTTAAAGATTAAGTCCATTATATAACTACAAGTATTATTATTATTATGGCCATGATAAGTAAGATGAGGAGACTTTTGTTTTTCCCGTGCCAACAAAATACCAGAAATTAGAACCTAACGAAAATTTGGTATGATTAGTTCGTTCAAACCAATTAAGCATATACCGAAATTTGTAGACCAGAGTCCCTCTCTAACAAAATCCAATTCGATTTTTAGAGTGGCTCATTTGTGATGTAGTCCAACAACGATAAAAAAAAATGAAATATCCCTTGGTCAACTCGATGATTGGTCTCATACCGATCCAATCAGCCTAAGTCATGGGGATATTTTAGGGCTCGTACTAGGGCCAATTATATCTTAATTATAATGAAGTTGGGTTAGGGAAAAAATACATGTGAAGTAATTTTATCATAGATTGATTCTTTATGTTGTCTTTCTACAATTGATTCAAATAAATTGTGTTGCAACCGTAAGCTGTACAATTTTGGATACTGAAAAGGTCCTCTTCAACGGCTTCACTTGCTACCACCACCATTTCCAATTAAGTGCAGCTTGCTAGAATCCGATAAAAACATCAACGGGTAGACTGTCTTCTTTTTAAGCTTTCATTAATGCTATTAGGGTTCAGATAATGAAATTAGCTCCGCTTATAAATCATAACCATTCTCCAAAAGAAAATGCTATCGAAAATTCTTTATTACGGAACATGTTGAGCAAGAAATGCACGAATGCATTGATTAACTCATTTTAACACCATTGATTCAGTAATCGATGGAAATTATAGCATTTTTGGTTTATTTAAGATGGATTCAAACTCCACTTATTAATTTTGACATTTTTTACCCGTTGATACACAACATGTGGAAATGTAATTTTTTTGTATACCTTGATTAACATATACTTTTTCTAACATATATATATTCACCTAATACGATAGAGAAAATTATCTTAAGACACACTGAAAGAAACATAATAGTTTTTTTTTTTACCATATTTTGATTGTGGTGGTCAAAATGGAATGTCTTATATATAGATTTTTTTTTTATTGTTGATGTAGCCGTCTTATAGATGTTTCTATCACTTGATTTGAGGAAAGCTTTCAATTCAATTCACAGTGTGTGAACAAGCTGGGCAATGAAGTCCCGACACATGGATATTTGTTTGGTTGGCAACACATGTCATCATGTGTGCTATGTCAATATGACATGAAATATGATTTGCGTTTAGCTAACGTCCAACTAGTATGGTCACATGTACTGTACCTGGTACATGTTTTCCTTCCAATCGACATTGTTTTAACGTATGTAAAATCTGTATTATATTGATGTTTTTGTCACTTGATTGGAACGTAACGTAATAGATTTCGCTTTCATTTCAATTTCACAGTTTGGTCAAGCTGGGATCGAATTCTGTTTAGTTGGCAAAAACATTATGTACCGTACCGTGTCAATGTGGCATCAAATGTAGCTTAACAATTGCGTAGACTAACAAATCACAAATGAGTACGTGTCTCATTTTTGCCGTCATTATCGCCGCTTAGGCTGTGATCAAGTTCCAATTTTCTTTTTTCTTGCCATTTTTTATCTTCAATTTCAGATTGTAATGTCAAAATTCGAAGGAAAAATATTTAACTTTTTTTTAGTTGAATATTTATGTAGTGGAGCTAGAGAAAACATATTACCATCTTTATGACTAGGAATTAAAATGAATGATGACAGCAATAAGACAAAAACACAGCTATCAGCTTGCATTATGATACTCGTAGTCGTAGCACTTGTAAATGGGATCCAAAGATGAATCATGTTCATTGGCTTGCTTTTCAGAATCATATAAATACACCGTGACAGAAACTGTTTTCACAATCAATTATATAGGTTGAGGAAGTAGAGATAGAACCATTGTATTGTAACCATTTGGTATTTGATATAAAGGTAGTAGTGCTCTAGCAATTCTTGTTTTTACAAATTTCAACATGACCCAATTGCTAGAAGTAGAGGAAGACCAATAAAAGAAAAACTATAAAGAATGACTTAGAGATCAACAATGGTTTGGATAGAGGTATAGTTTATGATAAGGTATCTTGTCTTGATACAAATACAATTATCAAATTAAAGGTCAAAAGAAATATCATAACAAAATAGTCATAATTCTTCTTGATATAAGGAATGAACCTGACATAAGTAGCTGCAGCTCCTGCAAACCAACAGTGAAGCAATGGCTCGACAAAACATTTGGGAAGCCCCATTCACAGGACAGAAAACTTTATTAGAATTACATTACAAGATAACTAAAAATCTACAAGCATAGGCTAAAGGTTTGTTAGAACCATTCTTACAAATGAATAATAGAGGGTTGTATCTTTAGACATGTCATTCTAAATGTTTGTATCTGGTATATGACAGTCTCATGTTTAACATACCAATTGCGCTTCTCTTAAAATCTCAACCAACAAATGTATTATTAATCCAAGAGTCAAATTTCTTTCATGATGGAATAAATGCTCACCTAAAAGGAAAAAAATGCAGCATCGATCAAAAATTGCTCGAAAAACACATGACCAAAGACATCTGCAAGATACAGAATAAAAAATGCCAAGGATCCTGCTAAAAAGTTTCCAATCCTCTTTTAGTCATTTACGTAAGGTCCCCCCATCAACCATAAGTGTTCCTTCAATACCTACTACCTATGAGTCTGTAATCTTAACACACAGCAAAATAAAATAATAATGTCACTAAGAAATGAGAATAGCATACATACAGTAAACTCCATCGCCGCACATTCATGACAGCCCACCTAGCATTTTCCCTATCCCATTGAACAATGGCTCCATTAGATACAACAAAGATACCAGTGCCAAAGCCATACCAACATTCAGAGAATGGACCACCCTTTTTGGATAATATATCAGATGTCTGAGTGAGGCAGTCATTATAAATTCCAGGGATGATAAGAGGGCATGTTGCATTAGGCTTAAATGCCTTACAAAGCTACCCATCGTCACATGTAAATGAGACAAAATGATAAAAAACGCAAGGTACATATTTTGAACTTTCAAGCATTTGACAGTAATCTTTAAGTTTCGAACATCAAACATTAAATTTGTAATTATCAAATACACATTGATGTCTCTCAAAGCTCTCCTAAGTCCTAACTTTCATTAAGAACCGCGTGCAAGATAAAATTTGATTTGCTCAGTTCCTAATATGAGAAATACTTGTTTGGGGACAAATCCAAATCAAAAAAATCTGGGCACACTCCTCAGTTATCAAAGAGGAAATGCAGCGCGGCCATCCCAAAAATTGGTGCGGCGCAGGAGCATGGCGCTTTTTCGGTGGCGCGGACACTAATACATTTAATACCAAAATATCATACTGTTCATAAAGAAATACTAAAATACCTAAAACAATACTCAAAATTCATGAAGTATTGTTCATAAGTTGAAATCAAAGCCAAAAGTCTTAAATAAAAAAAAAGTTCAAGAATCATGAAAATCTTCATCATCACTTCCTCCACCACTAGAGTTGTGCATGTGCTCCTCTTCATTCTCTTCCTCTTCATCCTCCCAATTAACAAATTATAGATCATGAACATACTCATCGTCTACCACCACTATCTTTGCTTTTCCCTTAGAACTTGAAGGTTTAGGCTGAGGCTGAGGCGAAGGTGCAGCTGCAGCTGCCTTCTGCGATGCTGCTTGGCTCCTGGTGTTGATTACGGGCTCAACGACATCACTTGCTATTTCAACACGTAGCCAACCCAAATCATCATCATAAACAACATCACCTTCACCTCCTAGACATTCATCTCCCAATAACCATTCGCTACTTCCATTAATATCATCCACGATCACTAGATCAATCACATCATCATTGTCATAGCGTTCTTTCACATCATCATGCAGTGACTCCAATTTTGCCACATCGGGCTGTGATAGCAGCCGCACCAGCCAAATTTGACAACAGAGGCACACTCACACAAATGTTTTTTTTATTTTTAAAATGAAATGGTTTAATGATGTTAACTTCTTCCATTGTTGTGTGTGCCAATGGAAGAAATTAACATCATTAAACATTAAACATTAAAAAGAAATTAACATCATTAACATCATCAAATTTGACTGATTTACTTGTAATTGTGTCTTATGTAAGACTAGATCTCATAATACATGGTACAATATTTGAATTGAAGATACTAATGAATGATCCGTGATTGTAGAAGATATAAAATGTAATGCCAATGATAAAACCAACAACGCAAACAAATAAATGAGAAAATAACATAGCAATTTCTCAAGCTGGCCGTAATAAATTAACAATAAACCATGAAGTCACCACTAACAAGAACAACCATAAAATAAATATAAAAATAACAAGATCATTCATAAGTTAACAAAACATCTACATCCTAATACTGAGAAAAAGGTGAGATTAAACTCTCAACGTAGATGTTTGATGTCATCCGACCATTGAGGTTTTCAATCTCAGGGATCTTAAAAGTGTCATTTCTGGAATCATAGACAAGCAAACTAAATATCCCATTTTTCAGAATCTCCATCAGCACTTGGCCATCTTCTGAAATATATACTAACTTGCTATAGATTGAAAAACCACGAAGTCCCGTCCTGTAAGGAACACTTACAAATTTAGTCCAAGACTGCTCATTTCCATATTCCTTCATAATCCAAACATCAACACACAAGCCACCGTGTGCAAGGATGCACAAGCAACCCCTCAACTCTCCGAATATCATGTTAAAGTCGAATCCATGGTCATACAGAGGCTGTGAAAGCTTTCGATAGCACTCTTTCTTCAAATCAAGAGAAACAATGATCCATAAAGAACTAAAACATCATATGCCAACCAATTAATGGTGTCACTGACAAATATTCCGAGTCCACAAAATATACAATTGTCTTGAATCCTTGTCCAATAATGAGTACCCAGAGTATGAACATGAACTTGTTTTTCTTGTATATTAGGGAAAGAAACAGCTATAATCTTATAAATATTAGTGAAACGATCATAAGTTAAGGTGTACAGGGTCTGTGCATAGTTTCTGTCTGGATTTTCCAAAGGAGGCAACATCTTAAATTTTCTAATGGAAGGGTTAAATAGAAGAGCTAAAGACTCATCAATTCCAAAACAGAAGATGCCATCATAATTAGAAATTATCCTTTAATAGGAAGGAGAGGGTACCTTAGCTGCGTGACACTAGGAGTGGATACGGAGGTGGTGAAAATAGAGGACAATTGGAAATGGAACTCACGTGAGGTGCGCGTAGGGGTTAGGATGAGGTGGCGGCGATGGTAATTGGTAACTGGTAATTATACTGTTTGTTTGGGATATAGACCGGCCATGAGGATGTTGTTGAATGCAGAGAGATGATTTATTCAAGAGGATTGGTGCAGCATTTGGCGATTAAGAGTGCCTCCCAAAGTATGTAATTCAATTTGGTGAATATGTAGAAGTTGCTTACCGTCAAGGCTGACATTGCATGAGAGGCACCGGCCCTATCCTGTGAGATGTGTGTTGATCATAAAGAGAATGATTGGCATATATTTTATCAATGCTTGACTAAAGTTGATTGTTGGCATATTGCAGGATTGTCGGTCGTGTCATGATGTTGGTATGGGGGATATGGTTGAATTGGAATGATTGGATGCGGAATCAAAAGAAGTTATCTGCGGTGCAAATTGTTAATTTGGTACAGACTATGTGCGAAGAGTGGAAGGCAGTTCAGAACTATGCAGAGAATGGTATGGTATCAGATATGAGACATACTGGCTCAAGAGGAATTACAGGGTACGGGTGCTATATCCGTCACTGCCAAGGAACTTTCGTCAAGGCTTTGTCAGGATGGAATCGACCGGAGCTGCTAGTTCAAGAAGGCGAGCCTTTTGCACTCTTAAATTCAATTCGTTGGGTGCAAGAGATGGGACTGTCCGGTGTTACCTTTTTATCATTCACAAATTCTGGTGGAAACTATACGTGGTGGAGCTGAAGGTGTTTCATAATTTAATGTTCTTGTTTCTAGTGTTAGACATATTCTAGAATTGAATTGTAACTTTGAGGTAAGTTTTGTTTGGAGTTACTCACTCGTTAGGTCAAGCAGCCATATCTTATACTAGTCGTCATGTCCTTTGATTATGCTTCTCTTTATATTCATCATTTTGTTTATTAATAAAATGAGTTAAGTGTGTTTGGTTAAAAAAAGAAGTGCAGAGTGAGATGAAAAAAGGATTTTTTTTAAAAAGTATATTGTCAACGGCATTTAAGGTATTATGATTAAATTCTAAACTTTTTGGGTATAATTAGCAGAAAAAAAATGTTTCGACACTCCAAGAGTAATTCATCTGCATGAAAATAAGGTTTCTCATGTGATTTGATTGAGCCTGGCCATGAACAAATACATCTATCCCATCAATAAAGAGAACGGCCAATACTTCAAAGAATCATTGTTCATCAAAATTGCAAAGCATAAGCATGAAGCAACTGCAACAAAAAGTACTCCAGCTTTTGTATTCGTATAGTACAACTCTAGTAACAAGGTATTCTATCTAGAGTTTGAGATTTTACATAATGTTTGGCCAAAATTAATAAGGGTAATAACATATGGAGAGAGCAAAGGAGATAGAAAAATTGATCTTTAAAAACTTTCCTTCGCAAATACATAGTGATGCTCAAACACGAAAGATAACTTAACCTACTAATTAATGTTACAGTGATTACTATAGTCTGTCAATAGTGGCCTTTGTTCCATTTGTTGTCTCTTTCAAATAACATTGACTCCAATGATTGATCAACATAAAAATTGCAAGGACTTATTTTTTTGTCGCATCCACCTCTAAATATTTCATCTCTCTAATATAGAATTAAGTTTGCTTGAGGCCAATGGTTTCATAGCAATTGTTAATCATGAATCAAACTCTGGAGCAGAATACATACATAATCCAGCCAATGTTATAGAAAAACAAAACTGAGAAGAGTTAATAGTGGAGTAAATAAGTGGCATTGTTTCTTTGATTGTGAAGCTACCAAAAAAGTATGGCATGAAGCAGAAGTAGGGCAAAAAATCAAACAAACTTTCAACAGTGCTGAGGGCTTTTGTGGAGGCAGTTTTTAGCTTACTGACATAACCTGATTAGTGCAGTAAAATAAAAATAGTGATTGCACTGGGATCTTTAGCAAAGAAGAAACATAATGCTTTGGGACAAAGAACTTCCATCAGCCTGAAGGTTTAGAAGAATAAAAGGTCAGTTGGATAATTGGTGCAGGTTCCGGTCCGACCAACAATAGAATGCAGCATGTTGGTGTTTCAAATCAGAACCTGCAATGGATAAAGCCTGCAACAGGAAAGCTCAAATGCAATGTTGATGCATTAACATACCAAGATCAGAATTTTTATGGTGTAAGTGCGTGCCTCCGTACCGATCAAGGCAAATTCGTTCAAGCTCCTAACATTCATTAAGAACCACATACATAATAAAATTTGATTTGTTCAATTCATAATCTATGGTGCGAGATTTGAAGCAAAATACAAAGGAATGATGTGTGATTGTGAACAATATAAAACGTAAGACATGGTGATAGAACCAACAATTCTAGCTAACAAATAAATGAAAATAACATAGCAATTTCTCAAGCTGTAAATTTTGCATCCCTTAAATTAACATAGAGGTTGCAACTACAACTCTAACTAACATAGCAATCTCTCGAGCTGACCATTGATTAACAATAAACCATAACCAAAACAAGGATAAACTAAGTATAAATAACAAAATAAACTCCAATGATTGACTCTTTCAAATGACATTGACTCTTTCAAATGACATTGACTTCAATGATTGATCGAGAAAAGGAAAGACTTCCTACGAAATAATTTAAAGAACAAACCAATCACTTAAAAAGATGAATTCAAACCACGTACAGATTCTATCTATCGCAAGTTGTGAAACCAGATGCGAAAGTAATCGATCCTATGAAAAAATGTTCCAGTAAGGTAAAACTGTTATGTAGATAAACAATAGTTCTAAATAACAAATAAAATGAAAATAACATAGCAAATTTCATAGCCTGTAGATTAACAATAATCCACAAAGACACCAAAAATCAAAGGAACCATAAAATTAGTATATTGAGGTTGCAGCTACAAGCTAAGTAACAAATAAATGAAAATAACAATAAACCATGAACTCACCCGTCACCAAAACAAGGATAAAATAAATATAAATAACAAAATAAAAAATTAACATATAGGTTGCAGCTGATCGTCTCTAGTTCATTTCACTTAGCACAACATCTATATGTTCTAATACTAACAAGAAGGTGATATCAAGCTCTCAACGTAGATGTTTGGTTCCATCCAACCATCGAGGTTTTCAATTTCAAGAGTCTTAAGAGTATTAGTTATGGAATCATATACAACCAAATCAAATCCTCCCATCTCCGGCCTCTTCAACATCACTTGGTCATCTTCTGAAATATATACCGGCTTGGTATATGGATATAAAAAACCATGATGTGTCTCTGTTTGAGGAACACTTAACAATTTAGTCCAAGACTGTTCGTTGCCATATTCTTTCATAATCCAAATATCAGACAAATTATGATGACTAGAAAGGATGCACAAACATCCCCTCAACTCTCCGAAGACTATGGTAGGGTCAAATTGCTCGAGAGGCTGCAAAAGCCTTCGATAGGACTCCTTCTCCAAATCAAGAGAAACAATAACCCATGAAGAACTACAACTATCATATGCCAACCAATTAACCGTGCCACCAACAAATACTCCAACCAATATTCCCAGCCCATGGATGTGATAATGATATGGGACGTCTTGGATCCTTTTCCAATAACCGGTACCCAAAGTATGAACATTAACGGTATGATTGTAGGAAAGAGCAATAATCTTGTAATTATCGATGAAAGGATCATACACTAAGGTATAAGAGGTTTTTAAATTGCATATATTTTTCAAAGGAGGCAATAACTTAAGTTTTCCAATAGAAGGGTTACATAAAAGAGCCAAAGACCCGTCAATGCCAAAACAGAAGATGCCGTGACATGTGGAAAATCCCCCAAAACTGTCTCCATTAATAATAGGAATGAAAGGGAACCATAGCTGCGAGACACTAGGAGTGGACTCGGAGCTGAAAATAGAGGACAATCGGTAATCATATAAAACAAACTCATCTGAAGTGGCCTTAGGGGTGAGGATGAGGTGGTGGTGATCCTGATTGGAGATTGACAAGCGAAGGTGTCTTTTGGCAAATTTGGAATCATCGGATATAAGAGAATTCCATGACTTGCAGACGCGGCGAAGTTGAATCAGATGTTTCACGGGGAGCCAGCAAAGGATTTCTGTGACGAGATCGAACGGAAGAGTTGGCAGAGGCGGCGCGTGAAGTGAATTGCCGTGATTTTGGCCATTGCCTTTGTTACCTGTCGTCATATCAAAATCCCAACTGAGATTGACACCGGTACTACTAACCTTTTTATAACTTTATTTCTTAACAAACAAGGAAGTTATTTTCACACAAAATCTGGACCCAATCAGATATTTTATATTTTAAGTAAAAATAAATAAATATAGTCTATCGGTACATATATCTAGTGTCGCTTTTTAAGCAATGTTAAAATTGTTTTTTATTTTAATTAGTTTATATTTAATTTGATAAATTTGTTTTAAAATTTAAATTGGTACTAGGTCAAATTTGATTTGATTCAAGAATTGTATTAGATTTGTTTTAAAATTGAAATTAGGACTACTTTAGATTTGATTCAATTTTAAAATTAGAATTAAATTCAATTGTTTGATTAAGTAAAAAAATAATCAAATTGTAAATAAAAGAGTTTAAATGAAGGATAATATAGGAAGAGAAAAGCAAAACCAAATTGTGGCATCCTCTCAAAAGAAACAAGTATAAGTATAGATTGAATATACTCCGTCGGTCCCATATTAAGATCTTATATACTAGACTTTTTTGTTGTATTAGTAAGAAAAAATAATATGATCAAAGTATACTACGTGAACTAACGTCAGACGACCACTTCTCATTTTAAAAAAAAAAGTTCCAACGACCACTCTATACTTGTTTTTCTGCATTTCTTTTACCGCGTTAACATTTGTAAATTATAAGCAATGGTTTTTAAGAATTTTTTATTTCAATTAAAATTATATGTTTAGATGTTTGCGACTTTTAAATAGTAACAAACAATGTTTATCTTTTACTAACAATATAACAAATATAATAAAAAAATTTATCTTTTTAAATAACACCAACAAAGGATATAACGAATAACGAAAAATCAACAAAGATAATTGTATTCCCTTTATATATTGATATAGATAGTATACATGATCAAAATTAGATCAATTAATGAGACATGGAATAATAAACTTTTATCTCAATGCTCAACTAGCGAGCAATGCGAGATTGTTAGACTGAATATTTTTTTGTTACACATAATCTCTAATTTGTGTGTATGTTTTCAAGTGTTGTTTGTCATTCATAAACCGAACGCTTTTTGTGATAAACATTAGAAAAAATTTAGCTGAAAAGAGGCATACATTATTATGACCTCTTTTTTACAGACAAAAAAAAATGTCATCGTAAAACTAAGGACTGTGTCATTAGTCATTTTCAAGATGCTTTATCGTGAGGAATCTAATATAAAAGCAATCAGAAAATGTGAAGAAAACTATACACTGTCGATGTAAAAAAATAGTGAAATGGCCACAGATCCTAGAGCTATAACAAAGTTGTGGACGTCATCGGTTCAAAAACTCAGTGATGACCTCGTCTGAGGACAGACAGAAATCCTCCTGATTTATCCCTGCGCCGCTCCTCTCCGTCATCTCCAACCTGTTCCACATACATATAAAGTTTTACTGATGTCGTGGTCAAATATGCAATATTATTTCTAGCACATAACAAACCATACTGGCACTTGGATTCAAGTTTTCTTTTTCTTCAAATGCAGACTTATACTTCGATCCCTTCCCCCAACCCTCTGCTTTTATGTGAATAAGGTATCGTATTAAATGCAATGCAGCCTTAGTGCTACAAGGGTGCACAAGCACACACACTTATTTATGTTCATGTCACAATCCGTTGACTTTGAATTGACAAATTTAGAATACTTAGGCATTCAATAATCTTCTGTAGAATATAAATGCAACCATTGAATTGGAATTGAAAGTTGTCATCAATAGATCAAGTCAACAAACTTTCATACTATTCAAAAGCTATTGGATACTTCATGAAATCAATTTATTTTAAAAATAACGTTTAACTTAAAATGTAAGTAAATATAAACTTTTAAATCATGTACTTAAAACTTATAGATGTCTAAATGGTCTGAAAATTTTGTATAAAATGATCGTCAAGATAATATGATATGATTTGTTGTTCATTATGCAAAATTCATATTCTACAAAGTGTGTTTAAAGGTGTGAGAATACCTAAATTTAACATCTAATGTCAATGACCATGGCTCGCGCCAGCATGCGCATGCCCGTGCAAGTATATTCTATGTATAGTATATGTAAGACATGTCTAACTAATACTAGTACTATACTATCATATATGGATAACTAAGATTATTTTACTTTAATATAATCTTGATTGTCTAGTTATGTTGTATAGGTGATCCACTCATGTGAGAGTTACTCTCACATGACAAGCTCTCTATATGCATATAAGATAAAACAAAGTGACCTCATTATACCTCCTTAGCTAACTGCTGCAGGCTCTCGATGATTTCAGAGAAATCAGGTCTTAAAGTTGGATCTTGCTGCCAGGATTTCTCAAGAAGCTGAACAAACTTCGGATGAGTGCTCTTGGGGATGGTGGGCCGTAAACCCTGAAATCCATTTAAATTATGGTAACATATAAATAATTCTTTATGGGTGTGTAAGAAATTACATTCCTTTGAATGATATTCCCTTCCAGTTAACCATGCAAATCCCGTTCCCCAAAGTTTCCAGAAGATAGGAGACAAAATTTCCAGAAGATAGGAGACATTATCTTTCAAACTATTCCACCAACAGAATTCAAAGAATTACCTTCTGAACAACTCCTATAGCTGCCTGTAGAGGGGTCAAAAATTCATACGGAAGCTGGCAACAAAAACAAAATAGTTTACATGAGAGGTTAATATTGGAATAGCCATAAGGTAGTAACAGTAATAGGACAAATAAGGTGTACCTTTCCAGTGAGCAACTCCCATAAAAGAACACCAAAACTAAATACATCAGCCTTGTGATCATACGGCTTGTGTTCTATAACCTTCAATGCAGAGTAATCATGGTAAGAAAATATGACAAGACGAGTGACATCTCTCATCTACCTTCACCATAAAATATTTAAAAAGAAGTGCCAACAAAAAGCATATTTTAGCCGGCAAATCCTGACATTCAGGGCAGCAGATATTCAAACCTTTTAGTCTACCAGTGAAAGCAGCAATGAATATTTTAACCTATCAAACTACAGCTTCTAGATATTAAAAGAGTAAATGCTACAACTTTACCCTATAAATAAGTTTTGCACATTTTCTACCAAAAATTTGAACAGTCGTTATTCTATAATATAATGCTGCAGAGATCCTTTTCCCCACGCCATATATGGAAATACAAATTTATCACACAACTCGCACGATGTTGATAGGTAGGTCAACTTAGGGGTGTGAGATTGAGTTGAACTGGGAACAGATAACAGAGGAAGTCAAAACTGAACACTTCAGAACAGTGTTTCCTATACACTAGGAAAAGATGATTCGCAGTATACTTTGCTAGAGTCTCTGGACCCTAATGAATAATGTCAAAAATTTCATTTGTTAAGAATAAAACAATCAATCCTCAAAAGAAGATGGGTCTAGAAAACGCCCAGCAAGATTATGTAAACTATTAGAGCAACCTAATAAATAATAATAATAATAATAATAATAATAATAATAATAATAATAATAATGATAATAATAATAATAATAATAATAATAATAATAATAATAATAATAATAATAATAATAATAATAATAATAATAATAATAATAATAATAAAAATAACAATAATAATAATAATATGAGAAGATTACCTCAGGAGCCATCCAACGATATGTCCCAGTTTCTGCTGTCATAACTCCAGATTGAGCTCTCACTCTAGCAACACCAAAATCGGCGACCTTTACAACCTGTGATGGAACACATACAACTTTCACTTCTATATACCTGATTTATGTTATTCATTGTGTTATCCATACATATGGTATGCTGTGTCTGTGGGTGAGTGTCTGCACGTGTGTGTTGTGTGTGTGTGTGTGTGTGTGAGAGAGAGAGAGAGAGAGAGAGAGAGATAGAGAGAGCAAAAAAAGTATTGGATGACCATATATAAAAATTAGTGGAAACATACACCATTTTCATCCATCAAAAGATTGGCAGCCTTCAAGTCTCTATGGATTATGTTATGTTGGTGCAGGTAGTTCATTCCTTTAGAAACATCAATTGCAACTTTGAGTACGGTAGGAAATTTAAAAAACCCTTTCTGCTTATGTAGGTAGTCATACACGCTTCCACCAGACATAAACTCTGACATGTTAAAAAAAAGAAACATTTTAATGGGGTTGACGATTGCTAAATATTTAAGACCACGTCTATGCAATTAGTATACTTTATAATGTATTCAGTGAATTTCACCTGTAACTATGCATAAGCGTGGGGGCTGAGTACATGCTCCCATGAATTGTACAACATTCTTGTGCCGAACCTTTCTGCAAGTTCCATCAGCAAGTTTGTAAATGCATACGTTTTATTAAAATGGAAACACAACTAAAATCAATTTGAATTTTGCAAATTTTTCCCTCCTAAAAAAGGAAAAAATTATCAACAAGCCAGCTATATTAAAAGTTTGGCATATGATGACTAGAACCAAGAAATTAGATCAGAATGCAGATATTATACATTCTTGTAGCTCATCCACCTTGGCCCTACTAGAAATGAGTTGTGCCATCTTTTTTCAGATAGATAGATTTGCTATCTTAATAAGCATACTTTTTGACGTTATAACCATTCTGACATGCAAAATACTACCTCAATAAACAAGTATTCAAATGGTAAAAATGAGCAAATTTAATACAACAAACCTCATGATGTAGACTTCCTGTGCAAACTCTTTCTGCATTTCTGAACTAACATGCTCAGCCTTGAGAACCTTGATGGCTACTTCCTGGCTACAATATATACCTTTATATCTGATTTAATTAAAGAACTGGTTAATTAAAATTGAAGTAATATATGTGCCTCCAAAGAACGTCTGTGAAACACACAAATGCATAATTCAAGATATCTGTGTACTTACAGTTCACCGTATGACGCAGATGCAATTTGAGTTCCATATTTCAAATGTTTGGGATCTATTTCCCAAACATCTGTCCCATCATTTGGAATTGTAAAACGATCCAGTTCATTTTTCATCCTTGATTGATCGCACTCATCAACAGATGATACTGATTGCTGACTGGACCTCTCACGTCTCTGAAAATGTTCGATAAGAATTCAATTACCAAACTTTTGTCAAATTGACTATATAGCAGTCATCTAGAAACAGAGAAAAAAATTGGTGTTACCTCAATCTTCAAGACTTCTTTTTCCAAAGTTTCTTTTAGCTTCTCTGTTTCCTGTTTTCAAACCAAATAATCAAACAGAGCAACATTAGCTAAACCTTTTCAAAATACTTTGACAATGTTAAGAGAACGAAACCTATGGCAGATAGTGACATCAAATATTTTAGAATAATAAAAAGCAGATTTGAGCCAGTATGGATGATAAGCCGGTGTTTGTGAACTGAAATATGGTAGCTGTAACATGATTTAGAGGAATATGATTTCTAATATTATGATTTTCAAGTTAAATATAAGGGTCAATGACATTAAATTTTCAAGGAAATTGCTCATGTTTATTCCGTTATGCATCTATCCCTACAAACTGGTAATGGTAACAAATGATTATCAACTTACCTCATAGGGCCATCCTTCAACAACAAACACATCTAATGAGTACCCATCAGTTGTCGAGAAAGCATGTGCCTCTTGAATGTTCAGTCCAACCTCAGCAAGCAAAGCAGTTAACTGCAGAAGCAAACACACCTTTGAGATGATCTCATTTGTCACACGGGGTTCAGGGTTAGTCCTAATTAAGTGTACATACTACATAAGTAGGGTGATTGTGTGCAGGTTAGGTTTGAATGCCTGTTCTGGCCGAGTCAAATGCTGCCTCAACCATCAATCATTAAGTGTACATGCTACATAAGTAGGTGTATTGTGTGCAGGTTAGGTTTGAATGTCTGTTCCGGCTGAGTCAAATGCTGTCTCAACCATCAATCATGTAAAGGGCAACCCGGTGCACTAGAGCTCCCGCATATGCAGGGTCCGGGAAAGGGTCCCACCATTTGGTGTATTGTACGCAGCCTTACCCTGTTTTACACAAGAGGCTGTTTCCAGGACTTGAACCCGTGACCTTTCAGTCACATGACAACAACTTTACCAGTTGCGCCAAGGTTACCCCTCTCAACCATCAATCATGTATTTCAATAATATATAAACCAAAAAAGATGGACTCCAAATTTGCGGTACTTGTTTATATATATATATATATATATATATATATATAAGATTTGATAAGAAAAGCTGTCACATACCTGGCTGAGAAGCTTTGGCTTGTCATCTGTTGAGAAGGTGATTTCATGCATTGGCCTACATCATTTTCAGCGACAGACGTTTGATATTTTTTTTTACAAAGCATCCAAAATTTAATTAAAACACAAGAACAGAAATTTCACAAATCATTTGAGGTATAATATCTCCACACTCATCATTCAAGCTTAGATAGACATATCTTGTGTGTGCAAGGCTTAGGTTTGTATTGTAGATGATTGGCGAAGATAATATGTATTCAGTAAGACCAGATTGCCATACAAATAATAGTTATCAACATCTCAACCTCAAGACTGCCAAAGAGATACTAATATAGTTGAAAAGCAGATATATGGAAAATGCTAGTGTTATAGAAAAGCGGAGTTATACACCCCCACAGGAAAAGAAAAGGATAAGTAATGTAGATTCTAGGTCATTGTTCAAAGATATTTTCCAGGTCTAGGCCTAAACAAAAGCTTGCAGCAGAAATTTCACCATGAATATTGCACACTGGCATGTACAGATCGTTCTTCTTCCAAGTCTTCAGAATCATTTTCTTCAAGAGCCAGTGCTTCAAGATTAGGAGAAGAACCAAAAGCAGGAGGCGGAAGTATACTACCGACAGAAAAAAAGATAGAAAACAGAATCAGAATTGCATATTACAGCTATTGAGTCCAATTAACTGGAATAACGGGTGGTGCTTAACACATAGCTACTACTTGAGTTTTATGATAAGCGACCCATACAAGTTTACTTTTTATGAAATCGGGATAATAAGTGAGAAAAAAATACCCTTGTTTGCTTGAGTACTTTGAAGAGCTTTGACCGGAATCTACCCCAGGAGCACATGATTGGAAAGAGTCAGCTGAGTTTCCATCAGATGAGGGATGAAGCTGCACAAAGATTCCAACACCAAAATGATATTGTCCAAATGGAACAAAGTAAATCATATGAATCATACCACTAAGGTATGAAAACTGAAAGTGAGAAGAACTTGAATACCACGGGGGAAAGCCATAATCTTTACAATTCAGAGGCATGAAAATATCTGATTACTTAACAAGAGACAATTCAGAGGCATGAAAAATAATCTTAAAAATATCTGATTACTTCACAAGTTATTTGATCTTGTGAAAGAAGATAATTACAGACATATTGGACCTGTTCAGATTTGTCTCAACTACAAAGCTAGTGTACAAAAATTGGCTCAAATGAATCATCCACAATGTTATATGAAAACACGTTGAAATTCAAAGATTCCTATATTTCTTTGGTCAAACATGTACAGAGTAAATGTTAACTGTGCTCATGACGACAAACCAAGACCCGTATGTCGAAATTAAAAGCACGTGTAATTTCAGTTACAAACAAGCATTTAAAAATTGACTTTTGTTTCTAATATAAGTAACCATCGTGACTTTTGTTTCTCACCTCGGCTTACACCTTCTCACCAGTATGCCTAATCAATTTAACTTCAAATCACATATAAAGCAAAACAGTTGGAGTATGGTATGAGCGTAGTACGTAAAAGATAGTGAACTGTGCCAACTATGTTATTGCATTAATGACTGTGTATGAATTTGCAAATTGGCTGCATGTGAAAGAAAACATTTCATTCAAGACTTGAGAGTCTAGGCAGGGAAATAAAATCTACTCAAATAAATTACAAAAAATTCACAAAATAAATTGCTCCAAAGGGTTTGCAACAAAAAAAAACCATTAAGCTTCAAAGGCTTGATCTTAGTCTGTTTGTTAAAGCACGTAGAGATAACAGGCAATCCGTGATTAGAACATATACATTTTAAATGTTGATCCTCCGCCAAAAATGAAATGAACCACTTGTGAATGATGATTATCGATCGGTCAACAACAAAACACGTAAAAACAACAATGTCACACCACATGAAATCACTAAGAAGTAAAAAACTGCAAAGAATTGAATTATTAGCATGAAGAACACAACAATTTGAATTAATAGCATGAAGAACACAACAATATAAGTAAGAATCAAGAGCCAAGTCACCTGAACTAAGTGAACTTCAATCGAAGGCCTATTAGCAGGATCATGTGCTAAATGTAGTAATCTCTTGTGCATAAGAACATCTTCTGCTCTTTCCACATTCACATCTAATGCATACCTGCATTACACAATAACTTCAAATCAAATCTCTCTCCAAAACTCTAAACCATAAAAACTTTTACTATAAAAACTCGAAAACCTAATCAACCATACTCTACATCAACTAAACCGAATCACAAAATTCATCGAAGCAAATTATCATAATTCAATATCTTGCATGCAAACGGTTTCAACAGAATTATAAAAACGGTAATAACAAAAAAACAAAATCACTTGTTAAATCTTAATTGATTCTACTTGATAAATTCACGATTAAAATGAATGAATCTACTATAAAAATCTCAGATAAACATAATGACAAAAAATAAAAATAACAGAACATTCACGAAGAAATGGTGAAAAACACGCGAATGTAGAGAAGAGATGCGAAAGGAAAATGACCGTGAAGGAAGACGGTTGAAGTGATTCCATAGCTGATCATCGAAGCCAGGTTGCATAGCTTCTTCGTTCCCGGAATCTATAAGCCGACGGAGAATTTCATTATACACTTCCACTTTTTGCCGCTGTTGCCGACTTTGCGCCGGAATTGATGACGACGACGACGTGCGGTGGTGTGTTCCGCTGCCACAGCTCTCGTTGTCTTCCATAGCCACCGTCACCATCGAACGAAAGATATAATGCGTTGCGTTTCACGTGAAATGAACAACCCAAATTACGCTTTTATTGTGATGCTGAATGAAGGAGAGAATGGTCTGTTCATTATAAATACAAATTATTCATGTGAAATATCAATAAATTATAATTAATATATTTTTTCAGTCAAAAAAGATTAAAAGAGATATATTTTAACTTTAAATGTTCTACCAAAAATATTATTATTTTTAAACTTTAATGACTATACTATATAATTATATATCTTATCCCCTTAAAAAAAGTATATCTTATCTAGTTGTCTTTTTATAATATCAGTGTGTAAAAATATAATCAAATAATTAAATGATGAAATTATAAAAAGACATTATTTTTTATGTTTTTTAATTTTTCAACTTGTGTTATATTGAAACAAAAATTGAGCAATTGTTTAAAAGTAATATGACATTATAAAAAAAAAAAGTAATATGACATTATGATGGACTCTATTTAAACAACTTAAGGTGGGTGTCCCGTAAAAAGTTATTTAAGAATATATTTTCCAATCTTTATAAAAAAAGAATAAACCTTTAATCTCAAACAATAGTTTGTTTTTCTTTAGTAAATTAAGTTTGTAAGGTGTGATTCTACCCAAACAAAATGGGTAACATGTGCAAGTGTGATGAGTTGTGAATATTCAACATGTAACATGTTCTAATTTTTAATTTTATTATATGATTTCTCGTATTATATAGTTGACATGTAACATGTTCTGATTTTTTAAGTTGGTTTGTTGATCACATTGTGAAAAAAATTGGTTATCATCATATGGCGAATCGGCATGTAGTATAGGGCGCGAAATGACAATTCTTGAGAATTTGGTTTATATAGCTCCTCATGATTTAATTGTCTTTAAGGTACTAATTTGATTTAGTAAAATCCTATAGGGACATTAAGGTAACGAAAGTCGATATCGGATAAAAATTATGGCATTTCACTTTTACCATTTGATGTTAATCATAAACAATTTTTTTCAATGAAGTATTATTTTCTTTAAACTACGTGTAAAATTTCTTTATTTGTTTTTAGATAAGTATCGTGTAATTTTACAAGCATTTCTAGTTTTATTTGATAGGAAAGGAATTAACTTGTAAAAAATAAAAGGCACTAAAATCTTATATACCAAAAAACCAATCAGATGATTTGTGTATCTCTTCGTTTAATTCTGGATTCATACTCAACAAGGTAAATAATTGCGTTAAAATTCATAAGGATGTTTTGCTATCTATCTTAACCATATCTTACTTGATAAATTAATCTCTTTGATTAAACATAAAAAATTTAGAAAAAAGCCGCACATGTACACACTCACAAGATATCGAGTGTAAAGCTTTATTTTTTGAAGAAAAATATACATAATTCATGTTAGAAAAATATTGGTAAAAACAAAAAATACATGATAAATATCCCACATAATTGGAGTGATCAAAAGCTACACGATCCCACAACCTCACCCCAAATACTACCAATTCCAGTCAAATACTGGAATGGAAGTTCATAAAATAACATATCCATTATTGCCCGGAAAACTACAAAGTTAGCATGAATGATGTGGCATATTCTTGGCACCCACACATTTGGATAAGCTCACTCTACAAAGTCCATTATGGCCTTCTCAACAAAAAAGGATTTCATTCATAATGGTTTATTTCTTTAATTAAGCAGGGTGGGTGTTACCAAAAAATCAGGGTGAGATACGGACATACCTTTACTTATAGAAGGTTGTATAATATTAAATATTTGTACATTTCGAAATTTGTCAAAAAAAATGAAGTTATTTATTGTTAACTCTTTAAAAAAAAATTAATTGTCTTACAAAAAAAAATAGTCATCTCGAGATTTTTTTAATTATTATTGGTTTTGGTTATTTATGATTATAAGTTAGTTTTAGATCATCTCAAAATGATAACCAAACAAGTACCAATTTACAACTCTTAAACTAGTTTTTGTTCGATTGTCAAAAATAAATAAATATAGTTTTTGTTTTAAACGGCAAATATTGGTACTGTCGTTTATACTGTGACAGTGTGGTTTGAATACTACTATTTATTGCTGCAGTGCTACCCGTCTTAACTCTCTACTTTAGCTGTAACCAAAAAAGAAAACTCTCTACTTTAGCCACCGAATCATCGTTATAGTATTTTTAACCCCAGGGGAAAAAATTGTAACTTGTGGTTTCTCTCAAATATACCAAATTTTAAGTATGTAAATAGGCAAGAATAACCCTTTTTATTGGAAAAAAGTTTAAATGAGTAGGGTTTTGGGACTATCATGGTTATAACAATTCTCAAGGTTTAAAGAATGTTAATGCATACTATAAAAAAAAAAAAATATTGACTTATTTACATATCATTTACTAAAGATGTGTTCAAATTGACTGCGGAAGTAATTGAATCGACGTTATTGTGGGATATGAGTCAACTTTTTATCATCTAAACATACATTATTTGTTGGTAATTGAAAAGTATAACGGATAACCTGAACATGGATGGTATGTATCTAACATACTGATGTGATAGTGATTGAAATGATAATTGAAATATAGACTAATGTATACACCAAATAGATATTTGTAGAGATTTATAAGGAATTAACCTAAAAAAATAAATAATTGTAGAGTTATATTAGAAATCAATTGTTCCTGTGAACATACTGGGACTGATATGGACATTTTGATATGTAGGTATCTATGTTCGAATTTCAAACTGTTCATTTCTTCGCTTATATGGATGAATTTTTTTTGAAGGTATATAGATGAATTTTTAGTCATTATGCTAAATAAATCAACCTAAAACATCACATCATGGTATAACTAAATTAATTTTCATACAATGTCATTGTAAAATATAGTTTTTCAAGAACATCTATTTTTTCATATAGGAAAAACGTCTAAACTTCTTATCACTTCAAGCAATCTAGTATATACCTTTATTCTTTGAAATATACGGCATCAAATTTATTATCATATAAAATGTACTGTTATGATTGTTGATGGTTCCGTAACAAGTGCAGCTAATCAATTTTATTTTACATAAAATCCACATAATCATATAGTAAGATCTTTGATTACCATTATAAAATGGAACAAAAGATGGTCAATTTGTTCGTTTTCTGAAAGTATTTGAAGAGCTTGACAAGGATTATTCGAATAAACTTAAACAATATTATCATATTCACAAGCATCAATTTATACTTCATTTGTCCCATAATATTTGACACAGTTGACCTTATTACGCATAACAATACATAATTTTGAGCTTAAATATCTTGAATAATAAATTAGAAAAAATTATAAAAATTTGATATTTTGAAAATACTCATCGAAACGAATCTAACGACATCTTATATGATATTATTTATCTTTGTATATTAGTAGCAAAATATAGTCAAGATAAGTTAAATCAAAATTACAAATTTTCAACTGAGTCAACTATTACAGAACGGGGAAATATGATACTAGTGAGGGCTAACAGATCTATCCAATAACTAATTAAGGAATAATAGACAACATGTGAAATGAGGAAATCCGACTATGCATGCAAATACGCGCGGCAAACATCAGGTTGACCTGCACCAGTTTAGTTACCACAACAATGCATGGGAATCACATGGGGGAAGAATAAACTGCCAGCATGGAAAATAATATATATTTTTTTACAAAAGCATGGAAAATAATATTAGTATCTTACAATGTAAAATTGTAAATTAATTACGCGAAGGAGAATTCTTGGGTAACCATGAAAAACCGTATATATATATTGGTAACTAAACTCTTGTCAAAAAAATTTGTGAGGCACAAGACGAGTTCTTTCATTTTAACTAAATTTTTGGATACGTAAAAGTAAAAGCAACTCCAACAGATCTGTCAAAAAAAAAAAAAAAAGCAACTCCAACAGAGTTACTTAAGCCTGTCCACCAGCTTGGAGTTGGAAAATATAGGCTATTTTGAAAGTATGACCATTGGGATCCGCCGGCATGGAATAATGGTGCTGAAGCAGGTCATTGGTTATTAATTTGATTAAAACAAAGTTAATTATGTAAATTGTCTCTATAAATATTTAAAATTTTGTTTTCAATTCCTAAAATATTTATAAATATTTATAAATAAATGTGAACATTGATGATTTTTTTTTCCATTTTATCATATTTGAAAAATAATTTGATCAAAGTGGGATTGAAGCATTAATAACATGAAAGGCATGCAGCAATTGAAGGGCGCTGAGGTGGCAAGATGACCCTTGGAGGCACGAAGGGGCATTCTCTTTTTATAAGAAGAAGATTAGGGTTGACCATTAATAACTTTCGGCTTGGAGATATCTATATTGCTCTCATTCATTTTAGGGTTAATATGTCTTTATTCCCTTTGTAATTTGGGCGAGTTCCGGTTTTCACCCCTGTAAAAAAAAAAAGTTTAGATTCCAACCCTATAATATGAAGATTCTCCACAAAACACACCTGTAATATAAAGATTCTCCACAAAACACCTCTGACCCCATCCAGACGCTGACGTGGCACGCCACTGTGTAATTATTTTTATTTTTATTTTTTTTAAAACCTGACACGTGTGTAATGGACGCTGACGTGACACACCACTGTGTAATTATTTTAATTTTTATTTTTTTAAAAACTGACACGTGTATAATGGTTTAAAAAATTATTTTTAAAAAGATAAAAAATAAAAATAAAAACTGAAAATTTATTTTAAAAAATAAGAAAAAAAATCGATTTTTTTAAAAAACGAAAATAAATTAGACTTTTTTAAAAAATAAATAATTTTTTATATTCATTTAAATTTAAAAATAGAAAAAAAATCAGATTATTTTTTCTAAAATTGAAAAAATCGGAAGAAAAAATCAGATTTTTTTTTAAATTTAAAAAAACAGAAACAAATTCAAATTTTTTTTTCCTAAAATTTTATAAAATCTTTTTCAAAACTAAAATATTAGAAAAAAAATAATTATTTTTTACGAAAATGAAATTTTTTGGAACTTAATGTATTTCAAAATTTTCGAAAATAATTAGAAAATATAATTCGAAAAAGTTTAGATTTTTTTTTTGTAATTAAAAAGCTTCATTTTCATTTTTATACAAAAAATAAAAATTTTGGAAAATATTTTTCGTAGTAAAAAAAATTCCTGAATTTTTCAAAATTTTATTTTTTCGTAAAATCAAAATTCCAGATTTTTTTTCTTCTTATTTTTAGAAATTTTTTATTTTCCTGAAAAAAAAAATTAATTTCAAATTTGTTTTCCTAAATTTTGGTTTTTTTAAATTTTAAAAATTAAACTCCAGAATTTTTTATTTTTTTTGAAAATATTTTTTTTACGATTTTTTTATTCTAAAAAATTAATTTTCTGATTTTTAAAATAATTTTTAATTTTTCAATTAATATAACTTCATTTATATTATTTTTTATTTTAAAAAAATAAAATAAAAAATTAATTATACAGTCAGCGTGCCACATAATCAAATATGCACAGTCAGCGCGCCACTCAGCATGCCACGTCAGCGTTAGGGTCTAAAACGAAAGAATCTTAAATTACAAGGTTGAAATCTAAACTTTTTTTTTTACAGGGGCGTAAACCGGAACTCGCCCAAATTACAGGGGGTAAAGACATATTAACCCTTCATTTTATATTTGCTCTAAAACCACTTATAGCATAATTTATTTATTTTTAAATATCTTCTATGTAACAAATCAAATTTTGGATTAGAGGTGAGGAACTACTCTGTCAAGGAGGATCAACATTATCACAAAGTAGGAGACATAAGAATAACAGGTTCTTTTTCCTTTGAAAAAAAAAAAGAAAAGAGAGAACCATAAGGATGTAGAAAAACATTGATTGAATGTCCCAATTCGTTCACCATGTCAACCAAATTTAGAAGCTAGCCTAAGATTAGGCTTGTAGCTCACGAGTTAGCTAGATGAGCTGCAAGCAATTGAGCACAATCAATTGTGGATCAACAAACCACCTCAAAATAATGTAAGCTACATCCAACAAATATGGGGTTTTCTTAGGAACTGTTCCGGGTGGTCGAAGATTTTTAGCATTTGGTTTTTAAACTCAATTTCAATATCAAAACATGTTTGGGTAAAACGAAATTGAATTGATTTTTACTTAAATTTAATACAATTTTCCACTAAAACTAGAATATAAAAAAATGAAAATAGGTTTTACTATTTTTGTTTTAACACTACCACGTCATCATAAATGGTGGTACTCCAATCATCATTCAAGCCACCATCGAGTAACATTTTAACCACCACCGGTCGATCAACGTTACGACCACCACCGAACGACCAATAGGATCACCACTATGGACCACCTCTAATCATCATTTTATACACCTCTAATCTCCAATCCAACCACAACCAACTACCATCATTATCATCACATCGACCCAAGGACGGAGCCAGAAAAATTATTGGGGGGTGACGAAAAGCTAAAGAAACTTCCCTGCGATGGAGAATGTGATAGCGCAACTGCAACAAATGAACATAACGTCGCAATTTCAAGCGTGCAGCAACATGTTGCTTCAGTAATTGTTTTCTCAATAATGTTGAATGTGTTGTAATTCTAAATTTGAGAAGATTATTCTTTTTCATTGATTAATTTTGTTCGACCATATCATTATCACTTCTATATTGTTTAGAAAGTCAATCTTTTTGTAAAAGTTAAACCTTATCCCTGCCAAAACAAATACGTACCAATAAAATTTGCAGGTTTTGATGAAAAGGAGGGAGTTAAATTATTTATATATTAAATATTAATTAACTATTACTAATATTATGTAGGATTGAGTTTGTTATTGTTAAAAATAAATAAAATAGGATTGAGTTATTGGGGTGGCAGATGGCTTTCAGCAGCCCCATTTGTAATATACCTGGCTCCGTCCCTGCATCGACTATCGCCAACCACAATTTTGACCACCATCAGCCATCGTTCTAACCATTCTTGATCACCACTTCATCCACCTTTGAATATCACTCTTACCACCATAAAAAAAAAAAAAAAAATCGGTCACCACCATCGACTACCACTTTGACAACTGTTAAACACCACTTTGACCACTGTCAATCACCGCTTTGACCACTACCGATCACCACTTCATCCACCTGCAATCACAAAACCTACCACCCACTCTAATCACTCTACTCCGACCACCAAAAATCACCACCGTTCATCACATTGAATCTGACCACCGCAAACCACAACTGCAAACCACCATCAACCTCCACTTTGACTGCCATCCATCACCACCAACTACCACATTGACCACCACTACGGCCATCGCCAACCACCACTTCGACAACATTTGCAACAAGATGGGAGTACAGTCCAACTCTCCATTGATGAAGTTATCTCAACCTCCATTTGATTCGTGTAGTCTGATCACGGCTGATGCATGGAGTGAGCATTTGTTTCTTTTTTCCCTTCTTTTTCTCTACTGTCAATTTAAAAAAAAAAAAAAAAAGGTGTTGCCCCCGTGTAATAGTATGCGTTAAAAATATTTTTTTTTTATGACAGAACGTTTAGATATGATTAAAATTGTTGATTCAGTGTATAATAGGGAAATGCAAACTTTTTAATAGCCCCTTAAAATCAAGTTAGACTCAACAAAACATGCATATATGAGTTTGACTCATGAAATCACTCTTAAATCAAGTTAGATTCAACACAACATAGCACTAGTTTTTTGTAATTTTGGTGCAAATCATAGTATACTAAGTACCCGTTACCATCAGCAAAGCATAAGCTATCATCAAGATCAAAGAGTGTGTTCTTTAAAACAAAATTGACAAAAATGAAATCCTAAATAGCAACTGATAAATAAAACGCCTAAGTTGGTGACACAATAGTACATGTTTTCTCAAAATAAAACAGGCAAGGCTACTCAGCATCTTTTTTCTTCTTGGGCACTCTATAGCCACCAACAACACAAGCATGGTCCCTCTCAAATGGTTCAAGAGTCACTTGCTCCATTGGCTTAAATTGATCTGCTTTCAACTTGTTCACCTCAGCGCTGAAGACAGCCTCAGCTGGAACTGTGGAATCAATACAATTGGCCTACCATAGAAAATAAAAATTGATTTAGAAACCAATACAACTAATTAAAATTTAAACTTCACAGCCAAACCACTGCATTGATAAAATTGACCATCCTACAAAGGTTTGAAGGGATTTTATCTATCCATTAAAGTTATAAGGTCAAACCCTCAACAATGAGGCCAAATACTAACCTCATTTTCAATTTGTTTATTGTTATTGAAGTAATGCATACCAAAAAAAAATGTTTTCCATGATTCTTATAGAAAGTAAGCTTTTAAAAATAAGAAACCAGTTTAATACAATAGATTTCTGAACAAACCTTGATAGAAATAACAAAATGTCCTC
This sequence comes from Medicago lupulina, assembly GCA_958299785.1. Taxonomy (NCBI): domain Eukaryota; kingdom Viridiplantae; phylum Streptophyta; class Magnoliopsida; order Fabales; family Fabaceae; genus Medicago; species Medicago lupulina. The sequence continues at coordinate 1,518,773 of OY283141.1, read as the reverse complement.
CAGCTTTGAGATAATACGAAGCATTTAGACCTAAAATTCTTGCCTGCAAATGACAACAAAATAGTATAATCAACACTGACACTTAGAATACATGGAGGTTCATCCCACTGCTATTCGGTTAACATTAACACTTACACTTATTTATTGGAAACATCCAAACATCAAAAGTAACAAATGAAAATCGAGATTGCAAATCAACAATCAAAAGGATATAATGCAAAAGAAGGAAACGCAAACCAAAACTGATTTTCAGACTGCAAGGTCTGAAAATTAGTGAACATAATATTCAATACTTCAATCAAATTCATTCATAGAAAACTCACTGAAAATTAACAAATTAAAAATCTGAACATCATTAAAATAAATAAGGCTCAACTGGGAGAAAAAAAGGGGAATCTGAAGCAAAAACCATGTGCTTAAACAAATCATTAATGCCTCCAACACTGTTCGTAAACATTATAAAACAAGTAAATAAATAAAAAAGAACAAAAATTGGTGTGCATCAGAATCTCGGGCCTACATCATCCAAGTCTTGAAGGGGAATCCGAGTAACTCATCACATGCACTGATGTAGTAATCAAAACATTTTACACTTTGAAATGAAAAATTTATAAACAAAATTGGAAATGAAAATTTATAAACAAAACTGGATTAAAAATACAGTATTTGATTTTGGTAAAACAATATAAAGAAAAAGAGCAAAATATTCATGTGCATCAGAATCTCGGGTCTACATCATCCAAGAAGTCTTGAAGGGGAATCCGAGTAACTCATCACATGCGACGATGCCATAGTAACCAAAACATTTTACATTTACAGTTTGAAATAAACAATAATAAACAAAACTGTGCATTTGAGACACTTAAAATTAGCAAATAGATTACAACAATGACAAAATAGAGATTAATGTTATGAATTAGTAGAATATTCGTGCTTATAAGACAAAAGTGAATGGTACTATACTTGAGTTTAAATTATAAGACAAAAGTGAATGGTACTATACTTGAGTTTAAAATATATAGCTAGTACTCTTGACATAAAAAACAGTGAAAAATTAAACCACACCTGATCAGGCTGAGCAACATCAGAAAATATCACATCTACCATGCCAACCAACATTCTGTATTTGGCGGGATGTCTAGCATCTTCAATAATCGGTATAACATTAGTACGCTTCTTGGCCATATTGACCAAGTCACGCCCACTTCGATGGGAGAATTCTACTGCATAGACAACTCCGGTCTACATAAACATAATATAATATTCAAATCAGCCTCATACACAACAAACCATATGTTGAAAAAAATCAACTAATTTGAACTAATACTTACTGGACCAACAATATCAGACACATGAGAGACAGTTGTTCCTGAAGCAGCTCCTAGGTAAAGGACTTTAGCACCAGGTTTCTTAATAAAACAACAAAAATCAGATGTCAATATAATGTAGTTGGAGGACAATGTAATGTTACAGGAAAATGAAGCAAACTTACAATCCATATGTTGTCAACTCCACCAAGGACAGCAGCTGCCAACTTGGAACGGAAAGGGTTCCAAATTCTATACTCAGTCTTAGTACCATCCTCATTCTGCAGAAGGTGTGTCACACAATTGTCATTGCAATAATTAAAATACACACCAAAATCTTGAAAGAGAAACTTAGGGCCAGTTTGATCCCCTTTTTGTAAATACATATTATACTTATAAAATTGAATCATGTGCAGCTAGTGATGCTGAATTTGGATTACCAAACAGTTTTTTTTTAATTCTTAAAAATAGTTCTTTAAAACTGATTTTCAATTGAGTATTTAAAAACTAAAAAATAGTTTCCCTCAAAAAAAAAACTAAAAATAATTCTTTATTACATTCAGAAATATTTTGCAGGATTTGCAACATGTAATAAATTTAAACAGCACCACACTCTTAGTTCTTATTTCATACTCACAAACTCATAATCACAGACAAGCATGTACAAGTAAATTAAACTCAATCTATAACTACTACTTTGAAAATAACTAAATAAATTAAAAGTACAAACTTCAAAAGATGGGAAAGAAAATACCTGTACGGTAACCCTCTTTTCATTGTAAACAGCTTCTCCAGGAACAAGATTCTTAGTGACAAGAGCATCTTCTTTACCCTTGGCAATGAAAATACCCTCATGTCTGTGAGGTTCAACAATAACCTTACTGCCTCCCTTCATGCCACCACCTCTTCCGCCACCACGGCCTCCTCCACGACCACCTCTGCCTCCTCCACCTCTACCGCCACCTCTAGCCTTGAAAGGGGTACCTCTATCTCCTCCTCTTCCTCCAAAACCACCTCTCCCTCCTCCTCTACCTCCTCTGTCACCACCCCTTCCTCCTCTAAACCCTCCACCAGAACCACCACGACCTGTACAAATTCAAAACCCATATCAACAAAAATCACTATATATAGTTCATAAAACATTCCTTTGAGCAAATAAATTAGCATAAACCCATTTGATTTTAACAAGTAAAGGTTGAATTAAAAACTGGGTATATTGATCGAAACAGAACAATGATGGTTAGTGATTTCTGTTACCTCGAACAGGAGGCGCCATTGTTAGAGAGATTGCGAAGAGTTTGGTGAGAACGGCTACAAAGGGTTTATCAACGCAGGGAAATGTAAAGACTTCAACATAGAAGAAAGGATTTTATAGTTAAGAGTTAGGGTTTAGGATTAGGGTTTTGAATTTTGATGGATCGGAATAAAAGCCCAATTTCTAATTCACGGGCCACTATTCTGTTAAACAAACACGTGAACTAGAGTTGTGTGGAAAGTTTAACTTTATACCCCCATTCACACTACTTCCTACCCAAAACACAAGAATTACCCAACATGTCCTTTATTTTAATAAATAATAAAAATATTATTTTCACAGATAACCAGAAAGACTGGTAGGACAAGTACGTTTTTTCAAAATTTCTGTATTTTTTGTTTTGTATTCAAAACTTCTTATTTAAATATTCAGTTTTAGTTTGAATATTCAAATTGGAGTGTGGTGTTTGTAGATTGTTAGAAATGATATAATCTTTTGTGGAAATGTTATTGTTCTGGACAAATTTTTGGAGCATATCGATTTGTAAAACTCGTACTTCACTGATAAGAATTCTTCAAGCTGAAAATTGAGTTTGTTAAATAAATGACCTGGACTTAAGTTGTATATAGTTCGACTGTAGAAGAGGTATAACTGCAGCTTAAACCAAGACCAACACCCAATCAGTGAGTAATTAAACTAACATGGTATTTGAACCCAGTTTAGATGGCTTACATTTATGCTTTACTCTTCTAGCAAAGTAAAAACAAACAGAAATATCTACCTAACATGATAACAAAATGCAAGGAATATTGAAGTATATAACAGAGATGAGGAAAAATCCGTTCATACAATTATTAATGTGGTTTTTTTTCACGACAGTAACTGAAGATTAACTTGTGGAGGCAACGATAGATTGCAAAGTTTTTAACTACATAATGCACAAACCATGTGTTTCTGGAAACAGTTCTAAAAGGATGAAGACATTCAAAAGCCTTCGAAAAGTTATCTTCCAAAGCATATAGACTATTCTTTATAGAGTTAGACTTCTAAATGTATCTTTATTTTAGAAAGTCAACTTCCAAAAGATGTTTCAGATTTCAAGAAAAAGATATATGTTCCCGAAAGTAAACTTTTGGATAGAGTAATTATGATGGAAAAAATTGAGCATAGATGATGCATCTGAGAGAGTATCCACAAGGACTAATCCAAAACCATAGGATTGCGGGAACAATATTCATTTCACATGCCCAGTCACATAAACTTTTAACACAACAACAACCAAACTTTATCCCACTAAGTGGAGTCGGCTCACATAAACTTTTTAAGATCTTTAAAAATCATTGAATGGTGTGGGCACACCACAAGTTCCCAACAACAATTACAAGGCAAAGATCTCGAGAGGGAAAAAAAACCCTCATAACAAGGTTACTATTAGTTAAAACAAATCTAATAAACTATTACACAACTTAATCACAACAAGATACATAACAGATCATAGAAAAGTCTTGGATGCTAAAACATATGGGGGAGTAACATCTCCCAAGAAAATAAGTTACAGACAAACAGACATAATAGACATCTACAAAGTGTTAGACAGCAAACTACATGATCGGTTCTTCATCATTTTCAGCATCGACCATTTCTTCATCGTCATTCTCAATATCAGCTTCATCGATATCAGCTTCGAGAAGCCACTGCTCAAATTCATCCACCTCATCATAATCATGTGTATATAAGCCATCTGACATATCACAAGGGTCGGGCCCAAGTTCCTCACCATTGCATGCCACATACAAGAAAGGTCTACTTCTAGCTAAAGCATCTACCATGTCTCTATTAACACTTCCAGTCACTCCCAACCATTTAAGCCTTGGAAAATACGGTTTCTTTAACCAACGAAAAGCAAGTGGTGTAATGCCACCACAGTTATACATATCCAACAAGCGCAGACCGCTTTCATTCCATCCAGCATCATCAGTCATCATTGAAGCTAATGCCATGATCGAGGTATCGCCAATTAGAGGGCATTGTCGCATTCGGAGATCCAAAAAAGGAATTCGGCTTTTTGCCAACTCTAGAACACCATTATCTGAGAGGTTAGGAAGATTGGATAGATCCAAGTCTCTTAATTCCAACTTGCCACAACCATCAAATAGAACTGTTATGCATTTATCAGTGAGCCTCTTGCACCCTCGAAGAGACAATGCATACAGTGAGTTAATAACGGTAGGCCGTAAGTATGAAAGTCCAGCATCAGTTATATCAGAGCCATCAATAAGTAAAAATTTTAGTCTCAAAAGTATGCCAATGGCTCGGAGAGCTTCATCCCCAAGGCTTCTGCAATCTCTCAAGTCGAGAACTTTAAGTTCCTTGTTTGATGTCAAACTAAAAACTGCATGATTGGTTAAGAGCTTGCACCATCTTAAGCTCACATGTGTTAAAGTAAGGGATGTTGCAGAGATATCATGAAAAACTAGATCAGTTAATTGAGTCCCATGAGTGACCTTAAGTTTGTATAGACGAGAGCAAGAATGCAGGATAGTTTTGATTCCTGTGTCTGTGACACGACAAAAGCCGCCAAGACATATGCTCTCCATGTTTGCACACTTATCAGCCATTAAAAGTAATCCTAGATCATTCACTCTTCGAAAGTAACAAATTATGAACTCTTGGCTTCGGATCAATGAAAGATGTTTCAATCTCCCATGTTGATTAATTTGCTGAAGACCAGCGTTGGTTAGATCAAATGTAATTCTTGGTTCAACAAATGGTGCATCACGAAGATCCAAATGGGTCAAAAAGACGAGACCTTTGGATATTGTGTTAACCATTGCATCTGTTATATAGTTCACCGAAAGACACAATTTTTGAATTCCAGGAAGTATGGATGGTTGAATAGGATTAAGGGGCTGATGAGGTCCCAAATTTGAACTGAACAGTTCAATCACTGTAACTGAAGAAATATATCCAATCTCAAGAGAAGTAAGTTTCTCAGACGCAGAAGCCCAAACTCGAGCCAAGTTATGACGTAGAAAGAGAGAGACATCAAACATCAAAATCAAAACCTACAAAATCACCCATAATGCACATTAGATCTAGTTGCATTAATAACTCTGAACATATCGTCATTATATTTTACAATAGAAAAAAAAAATACATGGAAAATAAAAATTCCAAGAAAGAATATGATGAAACTTTGAAGACATTATATTACAATCATTAAGGCGTTACAATAAAAGCAAGCAAACATCTAGATATATCGGTAGTGAAAACAAACGATACAAAGTTGCCCAAGTCTTGGCATTTCCCTTTATTCTACATGAAAGTTAATGATCAAGCAAACTTTTGAAGCTCAATAAATATATGTCCAAACAAGAAACGAAATAATGAATTAGACAAAACAGAACCAATTACTTGGACAGCGGCTTCTGCCATAGCGAGTAAAACGTAATAAAACTCTAACATCTCTTAAAGTTAAGCTTGAGATCAATGAAGAATAATAAATGCAGCCAAATTATTCATATTAAAGAAGAATGCCAAACAGCAGACAGATAAATCAGTTGTGACATGTGTTAGTTATTAATTATCTAGAAAACTTTCTTTAATATTACATGTTAGAAACTTGTTATTTTTGTTAATTGTTAGTATGTCTTACTTCTAAATGGGAGCAACCAGTGAGTAACTCCTCCAGATCAGATATGTGAATTGCCCTCCCTCTTTTTTCCGCAACTGAACCCAAGTAAAGAGATCTATGGAAATAAACAACACGAATCGATAAGATCAACAACACTATGCTATGTAATTGTGAAATAACACAAATCCCCATCCCCAAACCACATAATTTCATAATCAAACATTTAAACGGCGACCGATCCAATCCATTCATCATAAATTATCACAAAGACAGGATAAAGAACAACAAACGAACCTTAGGTCCTTGCATTGAGTACCGATCTCAGACAGAAGTTTCCCACTGAAATCAGAACAATTATACAAAGAAAGCTCATGCAGCGAGGGTTTGACCAATAGTGAGATTGAAGAATCATCAAGACGACCACAATCAACTTTGAGACTCTTAAGATACGGATTAGGTGGCAGCAAAGGGGCGAGCAAGTTTCCAGATGGCGCAACGTCCTAAAAAAAACAAAATATTGTTATAAGATTGGGGAATTTCAAAAACCTAAACTGTTGTCAGCGAAATAAAGAGATGAGGTCTATATATACTTACGATGAGATGGAAATTGGGGAGGAAGGAGAGGATGTGTTTAGCGCAGGAGCGGAAGGTGGAGGCGGTGGTGGCTAATGAACAAATGGAAGCGACGTCGAGTTTGGTCATGATGGTGGCAAGCAGAGCGTGAGGGAGTTGATCCAATCTAACCTCCTCCGGACTCGCCGCCATTTTCTCGATTAGATCAGATCGGTTTCGTCTCTGAAATGAATATCTTGTTTTCTGTTGAAATGAGACTTGAAAGTTGAAACACCATCAATCATTCTCAGATTCACGACATATTTTTTATTTTTTTTTACCATAGTGAATGAACATGTTGTTGGACCAAACGTAAGTAATGTCTTTGGTGTGGGTTGACACTCGACAACGCATTGCTTATTCTATGATGTATGGAATTGCTATTTACACGCATTGCTTATTCACGCATTTCCTATGTCAAAATTTACATTTATCTTACCCATACCCTTATATATGGTAGAGAAAACTGCACTTATTTTATTAAAAAAAAAAAAAAAAACTGCACTCTTTCAATTACATTCATCTTCCTTTTTATGTTTAAATCTTCATTTTTCTATAATTGTCTAACCACAAAATTCTAACACAGAGGACGAAGAAATGCGTATTGCGACTGCATTTTAATAAGAGAAATTATACTTAAACATTTATTTAGTGACAACTTTCTCTTTCATACTCACATTATTTTTTATTTTATCTATCTATTGTTTTGGTTTCCATGCAAATAAATATTTTTTCTTTGTAAATTATAGTTATTGATCAAATTAGTTGTTTAAATAACACTTTTCTTTTAATAATATTAATGCATTTTTTTTCTATTTTGATTAACAATATTATTTTTCAAATTGATGTTTTATACACAATATCATCATTAACAACTCTTTTATAAAATGTGAACCAATACAAAATATTAAGATTAATTATAAAATAATCAAATTAATTATTATTAACATATCGAAGTTGATTCGATGGTATTTATTTATGAACTTGAAATGTGTTTCTATTAATGTTAGGTTCAATTCCCCCGCTGTCGATTTTGATGGGTTAGTTTTACTTCTTAAAAATAATTATTTCATTTTTTTTAACAAGAATTAATTTAATGTCCTCTCAAAAAATAAAAATTAAGGATCTTGGGTAAATTGTATTTGCTTCACGTTAATGATTTTTTTTGCTGCTTTTACTTGATAGTCTATTGTTTCTGTTGCTGGTAATTTCTGCATTTTTATTTGAGTTGTTGATTGAGTGCAGGGAACTATTAAAATATCCACCAATTATTTACTGGGTAAGGATCGGCTTATTGGCCTTGGGTGTTGAAATTGAAAGATTGGCCTTCTTTTGATTTATGTCAGGAACTTTGACCTCGTCATCAGGCTGAAGTCATATCTTCCTTGCCTTATAAAGAATGTACAGATCCTTTTGGAGGGGCTCTCGACCTTGCTATGAAGTTGCCGGATTATTGTGTAAAGCCAGACATGGGTCAAGAACATGTATTTTCTTATGGATTAGCTCAGGAGCTGTGACATGGTTGATTATGTGACTAAGCTCCATTGTGACGTGCGTGTTGCAGTACGCTTCAATTCCTCTGTCTTTCCTGGCTTGCTTTTCCAGAACTCCCGAAGCTTGTGACATGGTGGTTATGAGCTGATTGCTGTGTAGTTTCAAGTACATGTCATAGTTTTTGTTCATTGCACTGTCATAGAAAATTTCCTCATTTCGTTCTGTTTGAGTTGATTTGATTTGTAATTTACTTGGTGTTTTGGTAATTAACTATTCGAAAAAAAAATTAGAATTTTTCTATTCACACTCATGTATTTCTTTTTATATTCAAATTTTTTTAAAAGTTTTTAATAATACCAAAATTGCTCTTTTATATAAATTTTCTTAAAACCTTGATTTTATTCATTGTCAAGAAGTTTCACCCTCTTTCACCCACAAACGATCAAACAATCTGATGTTCAATCAATTTCCATGAAAGATTAAAGAGTGAATCAAAATAACTTTCATCCATACTCGATCGCATATAAGTAAAAGTGAATTTGTTATTCCTTTTCAATAATGGTAGTTTCAATTTTTTTATTCTTGTTCAACTGCATTGTACGACGGTTTCAATTTACATTGTTGAGGTTAACTTAAATTTAGTTTAAGTAGGTTCATGTAAACTTAAACTGAGTTTACATGACCTACTTAAATTAAGTTAACATGACCTACTTAAACTAAGTTTACAAGAACCTACTTGAACTGACATGACCTACTTAAACTCAGTTTACATGAACCTACTTAAACTGAGTTTACATGACCTACTTAAACTGAGTTTACATGTACATACTTAAAATAAGATTACGTAGAATCATTGAACAAGGTTGATATGTACACATAAACTCAGTTTACATGACCTACTTAAACTAAGTTTACATGATCTACTTAAACTGAGTTTAAGTATGTACACTTAAACTCAGTTTATATGACCTACTTAAACTAAATTTATATGACCTACTTAAACAGAGTTTAAGGAAAAAGGAGTTTTGGGGTGTGCCCAAGAAATAAGGAAGAAGCGTTTTGAAAATCCAATTCTATAAAAGAGTAATTTTGTCATTTTATGATGTAACCAAGAGTATATAAGGTGTAATTAGAAAAAGTCAGTCCTGGAGAGAAGTTTCCCACTGAAATTAGAATAATTGTACAAAGAAAGTTCATGTAGTGAGGGTTTCGTTTTCACCATCAAAATTTGCAGAATCATCAAGACGACTGCAACCAATCTTGAGTCTCATGAGGTATAGATTGTGTCCAACATAGGCAATCCACACGAGCATTGATAAAATGTCAAATGTAGTAAGCACAATAAACTGTTTTAAACAAGTTAGACTGCAAGTTTAGAACTATTCTCCATAAAAATCATTTGCCAATTAACAGTCTAAAGTAGGTAGTCAAAAACAACATATTTATTATCGTTTTACTTGTTTGGTTGGATATAAAATGAAAAAAAAAAAAATAGGAAAATGTTTTTTCTTCCCTTGTTTGATTTAGTAAAAAATGTGTAGAAAGCAAACAAACATATGATTTATTATCATTTCTCCACGTTTAAATATGTGAATTCTGACAACTATATTACTTGTGTGTGAACTTTAACCACTAAAAGAACATCTTAACCTTCTAATGTTTTTGTTATTCAATTTTGCTAACAGGCTATAATGCATAATTTGTTGTCCACATAAAAAAGATGGTTAACCTTTTAGTTTTCAAACAAAGAGAATTTGATAATTTAAAGTTCGTAGATAAATATATTCTGATAATCATTCGATCCATAAATCAACTTTTTCTTTTAGCAAAATCCAAAAATCAACTTTTAATCTCCAAGAAAACCATTTTTGTTGGAGAATATTAATAACATTAATTCAACTATTTACTTCATAATACATTTTGTTATAGTGGCAGTCTCTCTCAACAAGCAAGTTACAATTGCTATTTTAGTGTCGGTTTTGTGGACCCCACTGCTTACACTATACCACGCTTTGATGCCTAAACCAAGTAACAGACACAATGAACGTCATTTTCCAGGATCGTCAACCTCGCCATTTTCAGCACTAACAGTACAAGTTCTATAAACCCAAATGCAATGCATGTTCCATAGCTAGGGTTCCTTCACATCGCCATTTTTATGTTAAACTAATTAATCAAATCCCTAATAAACAAAAACTCCATTCTCTGCATTTGAAATTTCAATGGCGGAGGAAGAGAACCATGACATAGTCACGTATATAGTGAAAATCAAAATCACACTCACCGTCCCGGACCCAGATGAACCCATTCCTGATCATGATCGTCGAGAAACACAACCTACCGCCAATGTTGGCGCGGAAACGGTACCGTTGGAGGGTGATGACGTGGCACAAGCTATCGGTGTTGGAGCTGAAACGGCGTCGTTGAAGGACGATGAACGTGATGACGTGGTGGAAGCAGCTGAAGAATCTATTCCTGATCGAGAAAAACGAGATATCCATGTTGGCGCCAAAACGGTGGTGTCACTGTTGAAGGACAATGAAGGTTCGGTTGAAGGTGATGACATGGCAGTTAGGGATTCATCCTCCGCTAAAGCTGCGGCGGTGGCGATAATGAAATGCGGCAGAAAGAAAAAGAAACGCAGAAGAAAGAGTTTTGCAGAAATTGAAAAGAGGAAGAGGGATGAAGAAGCGTTGTTAGGGAATGGAATAAAAGAAGAAGCTGGTGAAGGTGATAATGATGTGGCAGCTGGAGGCTCTTCATCATTTCAACTGGTGAGGAAGAGACGCGGCAGAAAGAGAAAGGCGGAGAAGGAAACCACCGAAAATGAGGTTCCACAAGTCAACAAGAAACTTAAAATCAGGGAGAGTAATGCTAAGGTAACATTACATGATCATCACTCTGTTCATTTATATATGTTTGAGTTTGGCATTATATGTATGTAATTGTGGTTCTGTTACTGTTTTTCAATCAACAGTGGATTGAGGAGGGATCCTTAATGTGCCATCAATGTCAGAGAAATGATAAGGGGAGGGTTGTCAGATGCACAAAATGCAAACGGAGAAGATATTGCATACCCTGTTTAAACAATTGGTACAACTTCCTTAACTTCTGTTTTACTTTGTTTAACTTACTTCATCCTATGTTGTGTCAGTTTGTTCTACTGTTTTTGAATATGCCTTATTTGATAATTGGGATGTAGACCCAAGTTATTGCAAATATTACATGTTTGGATTTTGGTTGATGAGATATTGATCAAACTATGCTTTTTTGTTGCCTCTTGTTAAGGTATCCTAAATTGAAAGAGAGTGATATTGCCAAGGCATGTCCTGTGTGCTGTGATAATTGCAATTGCAAAGCATGCTTGCGGTCTTTTAAACTCATCGATGTCAGTGATCCACCCTTCCACGATTAACTATTCTTCTGATTTTTCTGTAGTCTATATTTGAAATCTATTCATTTGGTTTACTATAGGAAATTAAGCGTAAAGCTGAAACCAACAACGAGGAGGAGCTTGAGTTCTCTAAGTATCTGCTGAAAGGACTTCTTCCACATTTAAGACGGTTGGATGAAGAACAAATGATTGAGAAGGAAAGAGAAGCCAAGAGACGAGGTATTCCTATATAGTTGGAGATGATTTTTAGTTTCATATATTGTTCATTTTATAATTTGATTTTGGGATGTGAATTACAGGGCTCTCACTCTCAAAGCTAAATATAAAACCAGCGGATTATTCTAAAGATGAGCGTGTGTTCTGGTAAGGACTGATTTGGCATCTTAATCAATGCTTTTTTTACTTATTCTAATGCTATATAGTTGCTGACTTCACACTTTTTGTAGTGACAACTGCAAAACATCAATATTTGACTATCACAGAAGCTGTACAAAGTGCTCTTTTGACCTTTGTCTCCTCTGTTGCTGCGAGCTCCATGGTGGGAAGCTTCTAGGTGGTGCAGACCCAATTAAGCTTGAGTATATTTTCCGAGGTCGCAATTATCTACATGGTGGAAATGAAGAAAAACTTGTTAAAGAAAATGTATCAGATGCAGAGGATGAGTCTACGACTCGTGAGTGGTCAAGATCTGGGTGGCATGCAAATAGCGATGGTAGCATTCCTTGTCCAAAAGCTGATAATGAATGTGATCATGGTTTCCTTGAACTGAGAAGGATACTTCCTCCAAATTGCATCTCTGAGTTAGTTTGTAAAGCAAATAAACTTGCAGAAACAATCAAGCTTCAAGATGAAGAGGAGACTCGTGATAATAGGTGTTCTTGCTCGAAACCTGTTAGGCACGCCGATGATATACACAATAACACAAGGAAGGCAGCTTTTCATGAAGATTCAAGTGACAAATTTTTATACTGTCCAAGGGCTGTAGATCTACACCGTGGAGATTTAAGACATTTTCAATGGCACTGGAGCAAAGGGGAGCCTGTAATTGTCAGCAATGTACTTGAATGCACATCTGGTTTAAGCTGGGAACCACTAGTCATGTGGCGTGCATTCCGTCAAATAACCAACTCCAAATACGATGTAGTTTTGGATGTGAAGGCAGTTAATTGCTTAGATTGGTGTGAGGTTTGTTTCATTTCTCAATCATTATGATGGAGGGGTTCTTACTGGAATTCATGTTTATTATCCTTGTGTGAAACTTGTTTCTAATTTATTTAACCGACGTTTTTAAAATTTGGATTGTACCTAACTTAACTCTACAAAACCGCCTTGTAAGGGGAGATGTATATCTCATCTATAAACATAGTTTGAGGCTATATCTCATCCAATGTGGAACTCTTATCAAACACACACACACACACACACACACATATATATATATATCTTGTAAGGGGAGATGTATATCTCATCTATAAACATAGTTTGAGGCTATATCTCATCCAATGTGGAACTCTTATCACACACACACACACACACACACACACACACACACATATATATATATATATATATTTAACTGGAAAGACTTTGCTTGAAAGTGACATCTAGAGAGTGCTTTAACTGTAGCAGTTTGTTATTGTACTGTTGAATTTTATATATGTTTTTTGAATTTAGCACCTCCATCTTTTCGGAATTGATAGAAGTTTCAGTACACCTGTTTTTTGGTGGATGGATGGTTCTTATGTTAAAATTAGTTTCTAGACAGTCTGCCCTCTTGGGTTATGAAGAGATAAGAGTACAAGGTTTGTAGTTCTACATGTTAAAATAAATACAACAATTTAGGGTTGTGACTTGTGAGCCTCAGGCAAATTCTTTTAGTGTAATTGGCATGTGTTAGTCATAAAGTTGCAGTCGTTCCCGTTCGTGCTTGTCATATGTTGTTTCTCCCAACATTTTCAACAAATGCTGCTTCCTACTTCTCATTCAATCTTATCTTTTAAATTTATCTAAATTTCTTGCTGTCTGGTGTCCCAATTTGTTTTTGCATCACATATCCAGATTATTTATTGTTGTCATTGCTTCCTCTTCATTCAATTTATCTATTGGTATTTTTGCCTATTATTACGTATACTCACTGCATGTTGATGTTAAGTTGGACTTATTGTTTTTTATGTTTTCTTGTTGAATTTTCTTTGTCCAGTTGTACTGCCTAACAGTTTCGGGGTGAATTGTAAATGCTGTATGTTACTGCCTTTACTTGATATTATGTTGCTGGTAATTTCTGCATTTTTATTTGAGTTGTTCATTGAATGCAGGGAGATATTAATATCCACCAATTCTTCACTGGGTACACAAATGGTCGCAATGATTGGCTTAAATGGCCTGAGGTGTTGAAATTGAAAGATTGGCCTCCTGCTGATTTATTTCAGGAACTTTTACCTCGTCATCATGCTGAGTTCATATCTTCCTTGCCTTATAAAGAATATACAAATCCTTTTAGTGGTTCCCTCAACCTTGTTGTGAAGTTGCCGGATTATTGTGTAAAGCCTGACATGGGGCCAAGAACATATATTGCTTATGGATTTGCTCAGAATCTCGGACGCGGTGATTCTGTGACTAAGCTCCATTGTGATGTGTCTGATGCAGTATGCTTCAAAACCTTTTTATCTTTCTGGCATGTTTTTCCAGAATCTCTTAATTATTTGTGTTTTTTTTTACGAAAGGTTTTATTGTTATTATGAATCGAGTATAGTATAAAAAAGTGCATAATTTGTAGGACATGTGCATTTTTGTTTTGTAAGCCATTTCATTTATCTGTTTATTTTCTTATGAGCTGATTGTTGTGCAGTTTCAAGTATATGTCATAATTCTTAATTCATTGCACGGTCATAGATAATTTCTTCATTTGATTTGTTATTTCTCGTAGTATTTTGGTAATAATGATTCAAAAAAGTATTATTTTTGTGACTAGTGGCATAAACTGCAAAGTATTTTTAGGACTTGAATAATGAATGATGCATTTCCTGATCAATTCTTTGTTAGCACTTTATAACTATTGATTTGTTTCTCCAAGTGAATATTTTATTATGAGGAAAATTAATTATTATTTTTTTTTGTAATTTGGCTATAAGGTAAATGTGTTGACTCATATTGCTAAGGTGGAACTGAAACCTGAGGAAATTAGTGTCATTAAGAAATTGACACGTAAGCACCTTGAGCAAGATAAGAGGGAGCTACATGGTGATGGGGAGGCGGTTGATATGTTTCACCAACTCTCTGACACTAATGATGGTGACCTGATGGTTGGAGAGGATCCCTTAGAAGGTGCTCTCTGGGATATTTTTCGGAGAGAGGATGTACCCAAATTGAAGGAATATCTAGAGAAGCATTTCAGAGAGTTCAGACATGTCAATTGCATTCCTTTAAAGCAGGTAGAATCGGCTTAGACAATTTTCCATTATCTAGCTCTATGGATGCCCCTCGTGACCATTTACTTTCTCTGCTGCTAACATGATATATAAATATCCCTGTTTTTTGTAACTTTTGGAGGGTTGCACTAGGATAAAATTGACACTATCCCATACTTTCTTCCGAGTTAAGATTCAAATATACATGCCACAAAGTATTGGGTTGAAACATCATATAAAGTCTGACTGGTTTATTAATTTACGGTCTTTTCATTATTATGATTACAGTAGATGCTTTTGTTCAATGACCAGAGAGAAAGGAAATGCATTTTTGATTTAGATACCAGTCCAAAAGGTCATTGGTTGAATCAACATGTTTAATATGTTCTGTATCAAATTTAAAGTTTACAAGGCAGTCCTTGCTGTTTATTTTCTTGAATGAGATATCCTTTGGTAATGTAGGTTATTGACCCCATTCATGATCAGACCATTTATCTGACTATGGAGCATAAGATGAAACTTAAGAAAGAGTATGGTTAGTAATATTTATGAACTTTCCTTTCTTGTTTGTGGATGGACTAGTTTGATCATTTAAATGGCACCACTTTGTTGACATTTCAACATTGACTTGTAGGAATCGAGCCTTGGACTTTTATTCAGAAGTTGGGAGATGCTGTTTTCATTCCTGCTGGTTTGCCTCACCAAGTAAGAAATCTGAAGGTAAAAGTTATGGACAAAACTTACCTGCAGTACCATAGATACTGTTTTTGCCATTCCCAATTAAAACAAGACACGTGTACTATTTTAACACCCAATTTTAACGTCGTCAGCTTTCGTTAGTTTAGTCACACAGGGTAAATAGTACCACTTTTCTGGACAGAAATAAGGGCAGCCATTGCAAGGCTTGCTCTCACCGTGGATGTCACATAAAGCACTCATTGATTGTATAACTCTTCCTATGAGCTCCAATCTTTATGTAAGTGACTCTTGTGTTCTTTCTCATCACCACTCAAATCAAAGCTACTAAACCTATCTCCAACCCCACCATACTCAATAGCATACGACCTTGAAGCTGTGGTTCACTAACTCCAATCGTAATACAAATTCTAGTCAGTGCATTCTTTGTTATTCACCGGTTTTGTGTTACTTCCCAGAAGGAACTGCTCTTATTTAACGGGAAATCCGGTTGTGATTATTGGTGGCGGTGCTACTTGAATTGGGACCTAAGCCATCAGAAATTGGTGAATTACGAAACGGTTTCCAACCAATTCCTCAGACAATGAACCGACGAATTGCATCACCGGAACACTCAGCCATGTCGTGATTCATGAACCACTCAGGACCCTATTCGCCACTGACATCACAATAAACCTCCGACAAGAACTTATTTTCAACAGGTTCAGAACCGACAGCCATGGCGCTAACGTCAAATCATCAGCCATGATTGTACGACTGGTAGTAAATCTCAAGCATTATGAGAAAAGGGAAGAGAATCGACACAGATAGAGGGAGCGAGAAACAGAAAGAAAACCAAAAACGGAAATCAAACGGTGTTAAAATGCGGTGATTAAATGGTACATGTGTCTTGTTTTAATTGGGAACAGCGTAAACAGTACCTATGGTAGTGTAGGTAAGTTATGTCCAAAATTTATTTACATGGTACAAATTTCTTTGTTTGCCAAGAAGTGTGTAACGTCTATAAAATTTTGCTTGGAGCGAGGAATAACAGCTTGAGTTAGATTAAGATCTAAATTGAGATATGATTTATTCTGTGTTTTATCTCTTATCCTTGGTGCTTGTATTCTCTAAATTTTAGTAGATTATTTAGTATTTTTTATGGCCAACTTTGCGATATATTTTGTAACTTTACAAGGCTAAAATTGAATTTGGATATTTCCTAATTAGTACAGCGTGATGGCTTCAACCTATGCAAATTGTTGAAGCCATACATCACACACTCACTTTTTATGTCACTGTTGTTTTTTTGTTGAAACAATGCTTGAAATGTTTGTCCTATGTAATATATGCATAATTCTGTTGCAGTCATGCATCAAGGTTGCGCTTGATTTTGTCTCGCCCGAACATATTGGTGAGTGCTTCCGTTTGACAGAGGAATTCCGCAAGCTTCCGATAAATCACAGATCCGCCGCAGACAAGTTTGAGGTTTGCCAGACTACTTTCATTCATTTATTTTACTTTTCCTATATATAAGGATACAAGACTCTTAATCCTTATTGAATAGGTAGTAAATTCATGAAAATAACCAAGTAATATGGAAAGCAATCTCAAGAGATACTCCAACTAAGAAACTAATCCTATGAGATAAACTAAAATATCCCAACATAATATTAGAATATTATAAAATTCTTTTTATATATCCTCGCTCACTGGAGGGCAAGTGCGCTTGCATAACAGTATTGCCGACAAGGTTCTAACTTCTAATATTGACTGTTTTAATTCAGATAAAAGCCTTGTTGAATGTATGAAATCTTGATCATTAAACCAATTTCAGTTCTATGTTCCCGTGTTACGTCATCATGTCAACAATTTCTTATTGGAATTTTATGTACTTTTTTTTTTCCTGATGTCTGCTTCTAATATTGACTGTTTAAATTCAGATAAAATCCTTGTTGAATGTATGAAATCTTGGTCATCAAGCCTATTTCAGTTCTATGTTCCCGTGTTCTGTCATCATGTCAACAATTTCTTATTGGGATTTTATGTACTGTTTTTTACTGATGACTGCTTGTTGGTACCAGGTGAAGAAAATTGCCATACATGCTATGCTTGATGTGGTTGAAAAATTAGAGAAAGCAAGGTTAGTGATTGCAAACTTTAAGCGTTTTTTTGTTATGGAATTGTATACTTACATTTCTTTATTAAACTGTTCACTTTGTTGTCAAAGGCATTGATAGATTATAATTTATATCTTATGTACATGCATTTTTGTTAGTCTCTCTAGGCTCGCAATTTGAAATGTGTATTGTGTGTATATCATGAAAATTGATGATTGCCATTAAATTTACAGGTCTGGGAAAACCAAGGTTTGTGCGTAAATATACCAGAGGGAGAGAGAGCGAGAGAGATTGAATCCATTTTGAGTCACTTGATTAGGTTTGGTAATCTTGGGTTCTTTATAACAAAACAGAAAGGTTCCATATTTTGTTTTAACCGGTGCACTTGAAACATTATATGCCGACTTGCATTGGTGTACGTTGGTTTGAGTGTCGTAACTTGTATGTACCTATGGTGCTAACTATCAGGTCGATTCAAGTTTGGGCAGATGCTAATGTAAACGTTGCACTAATAATACTTTTGAATGTATATATAAGAAGATTATAAATTGTCCTTGTTGCAACATGTTTTGCAAAATGTGGGAAATGTTGATTTGATGTCCTGCTACTAAAACATGCATACATGACTGGCAAAGAGTTGTATCAAGTATACAACTCTTTATTCTGGTGAATTATATTAGAGAGTGTTGCTATATGTAGTGAACAAAAATATCACGAAGATGCACGGACTAATAGCAATAGTTAGATCTTGCATTTGTAGGAAAACATTGGATAAAAATAAGGCTAAACTGCATTTTTCGCCTCCTAAGTTTTAAAATATTGCGATTTTAGTCCCCTATTAAAAAAAAAGGCAAAAGTGGCCCATTTAGTCCCAAAATTGTTGAGAAGACGCCACGTGTCCTAAAAAAGGGGTCATAATCGAAACTTTTTGTAAAGATGAGGGGTCAAAATGCATATTTTCCTTCAGTTAGGGGTCGAAAAAACATATTTCCCTAAACATGGAGGGTCACTTTTGCCATTTTTTTAATAGGGGGCTAAAATCGTAACATTTTGAAACTTAGGGAACAAAAAGTGCAGTTTAGCCTAAAAATGAAAAGGATCCTATAGCGAGATAAACTTTGTTCACTACAACTTGATATACTTCCCTATGTTTAGATCACGAGACACTTCAAATGTTTTTTTTGTTTCCAGAAACAAATCATGTTTGATTTAGGTAGTTGTTTTAATTTGTTCTCAAGACACGTGTATTTCTGTTATGAAGAATATATAAAACACATGACAATAAACTAGAGTAAATTGCACTCACCTGGATTGACACCGTTAACATGACTGATGTTTTCTACATCCAGCAGCTGCTTCTCGTTAAAGATCAAAATTTATACGATAATTTGTTTTTTCTCCCAAAAACTGGGAATATGAAATGCTGCCATCAAATTCAAGCTCATTTTTATGCATTGTAGGAACAGCTACCATGTCCTAGTAATATATTTGTACTTCTACCACAATCACCAATCTAAACGTCCATTGATTCAAAACACAAATTCAGTTACATTGCTCGATAATACTGGACAGAAAAAACAAAATAAAACAAATAGATTTCAGTGACAAGTGTACTATCCTAGTAAAAGGGAACATCCCTTATTCTTTTTGGCTTTTGCATCAATGAAGACAATTACAATTAACCCATATTATAATGACAAGGAGGCACAATGGATAAAAAAAGAACTTTAGAGTTCTCACTCTGTCCGAGCCCCACTTATCGAGAGGAATCGCATCACCAGGATCTAGTCATTTGAAGTTGCTCATTTTTTTTTATGTACACTTAGGTTTATAATCTTTACTTATATTTTTGGTTTCTTTGCTCATCATGAGCTAAAAGTGTTTGGATCCTCGGCAGCATGCATGTGTGCAGCAATCTCTACAGCCAATGCTTAACCGTTAGATTGACATGTTTGGCAGATAGAATTTTTTTTTTTGTTGAAAGATGTATGGTAATGCTTAACCATTAGATTGACATGTTTGGCAGATAGAAGTTTTTTTTTTTTTTTTTGAAAGATGTATGGTAGATACTAAATAGAAATTGGATGCACACGGTCCCAGCTCCAACAGTTTACAAAGTTAATTTTTTTTTTTAAGAAGCAAAGTTAATTTTTTTTTTCTTCTTCCAATTACATTCACTGTGCAATTTTTTATTACATATTCTTGTGTGTTATATGCAATTTTTTTATTACATTGCATTTTTTTTATGCTATACTTGAGCTAAGGCGGTGTTTATGGGTTGAGTTTGGTCGGTTTTAATCAAATATATTATTTGATGCAATAAAATTTAACTGGCTTGAGTTGGATTTTTTTTTATGCCAAACACAAATCAATTCAATGTGATGATAAGCGGGATGATTTACGTTGGGTTAACGGATCATTAGAAACAACTTTGCATGGGGAATATGTGGGTGGAGGATGCGACAGAGGTGAAAAGTTTTCATCTTCTTTTTGCAGCACTCCGCAAAAAAGCTTCATGATCGGACGAGAATGGATGATGTTAATTTAGAGTATCCCTAAGATGATTCCTCTACTTTGATGGCGTCTTTCTTGATTGTTGGAATTAATGCAGGAATGACTAACTCGTATGGGAGCACAAGTCTTGGACGAGTGTAAACCATTAGTCTCCTTCTTCACCCACCCTATTGATTCCTCACGCGCTTTGTGACAGGTCATCATACGTTATTCTTAGCATGTTTTTCAGTAGGTTTTAGCAGCAAAAAGAAGGAGAATTAGAGCAACTGCCTATTATTTCGGGATATTTGTAATATTTTCTATATTTGAGATTATAGTTTTCCCGAAACATAGCAATTTTAGGGGAGTTTTGAAGTAAATCACAAAGAAATCATGCAAATCAAGAACATCCGAAGATTTGTGAAGACTTTGGAAAGACCAAGAATGAAGATTCTAGAGGCTTCGGGATAAAAATTGTAAATCTCTAACCCTTTAACTCTTTTATTTTATTGTCAACTAAAAATATGTAACGCGATTTTTTTTGACGAAATGACAATCCATGTGGATATGATATTCCACTTATCACTTTATTACTTGGTAAACGATTTGGTACACTTGCCTAATCCGCATATCAGCGCCCTATGTAGTTCGGATTATAGAATTCAAACGATGTAAACACCCCATCAAACCCACCAAAAGACATTAAAACATTTCATATTTTATAATTTGAATAGGGCGCACGAAAAACTCATAGGGTAAGAAAAGTAAATCAAACTTTTATTAAGTAAATATGTTACAACTTCGAGGGCATTCTCGTTTATTAAAAATATTAGAGTTGATTTTTTTGTCTCATTTTGGAAGAAATGCATAGAACGTGAACTAGAGCTCCCATAATGGCGAAAATGGCGATCTAGGGTTTGATGTTCTTCTTCTTCGTCGGCTCGTCGATTCTTCATCTATTCCACAAATTTTTCCTCTCTTATTTGTCATTCCTTGTCAGGTTACATCTCGTATCAGATTTGGTTTTGAATTTTTTAATTTCGTTTGTTGTGTTGGTTTTGATCTAGATTTTACTACTTAGATTTATTGCGTTTTTCCTTGTCATGTGTGTACTTATAACTTTTGATTATGATTTTGATGTTGTGTTGTTATGACTTTTGGTTATGATTTTGATGTTGTCGTTTATGATTTTGATGTTGTTGTTTTGGTTAAGTAGATCTAAATTAAGTGACTGCTTAGATAAAAAAAAACTTATTTGCAACTTATAGTACAAGCACTTATCATAATAAGCACTTATGTATAAGCTTGCATAAGTTATTTTTATAGCAAAAGAGAAAATAAGGTTAATTTGTTTTTCTAATTGCTATAAGTTGTTTTTATAAGTTATACTGAATAACTAAGAACTTATGAATATAAGTTGAAAACAGCTCATGAAAATTGTCACAAGCTGGTTTCATAAAGTCTGCCATAGAGGATCGCAAAACTTATCTTATAGGATTTTATGAATGCGAGGACTCCATGTTCAACTATAACATTTTCTAATATTGAAAACAATTTTCTGAATTACGCTTAGTTTTGTTAGTTATATTGCAGATGGTTGTTTTTGTCTTTTTATTTGAAAGTTATGTTATCGACATTAATATGTTATAATGTTTTGACTTGTTTCACATTTTTCAATATTGTATGGTTTGAACAAATTTTGTCTTTGTATGTGAAAAAATTATTTAGTTTGTGACTAAATTTTAAGCGAAGTATCACGTTTGGTCCTTTTAGTTTGACATAATTCTCAAGTTAGTCCTTTAAGTTTCAAATAAATCATTTTAGTTTGACAGAATTCTCAAGTTAGTCCTTTAAATTTCACAAGTTTCAAATATGTCATTTTAGTTGATAAACTATTTCATTGTTACCTCTGTTGTTGGTTAATAATTAATTAACGTTGATGAAGCCGTTAAGTCTTTGACTTGGATTAAAACGCTGTCTTTTAAAAGCTTCAGGGTGTCAAAATGTTACGTTTAATGGTCACAAATATCATTATAGCACTATAAATGTCGTTTAATAGTGCTAGGAAGGCATTTGTTGTTGTAAATAGCTGCATTTCTAGCATTATAAATGATCATTTGTGACCATTAACTGTAGGGTTTTGACACCCTCAAGCTTTTAAAAGGAAACATTTTGATCCAAGTCAACAACTTAACGACTACACCAGCATCAATTAAACGGATACTAACAGCAGGGGTAACGGTGAAATAGTTTATCAACTAAAAAGACATATTTGAAACATTTGAAACTTAAAGGACTAACTTGAGAATCATGTCAGACTAAAATGACCTAATTGAAACTTTCGAAACTTAAAAGACTAACTTGAAAATTATGTCAAACTAAGAGGACCAAAAGTAATATTTGTCCCTAAATTTTACATTTAACTATGGTACTTCAAATTTAATTTGATTTGTAACTAAGGATAAAATTGTAAGAAAAAAAACAATTATATAATGGGTAATATAATTTATATTTATATAGATTATAAATTATAAGTCCCCTCGTCTCTAATATCTCGGCGTGTTCAATGCAACATACACAGTTAGGGTTCACTTGCATTTCAAATTTCCATGGCGGGAGAAGAGAACAACGACACAGTTACATATATCGTAAAAATCAAAATCACACTCGTCGTCCCGGACCCAGAGGATGATCGAGAAACACAACCTACTTTTAATGTTGGCTCCCAAACGGTACCGTCAGAGGGTGATGACGTGGCACAAGCTATCGGTGTTAGTGCTGAAGGTGATGACGAGGCGGAAGCAGCTGAAGAATCTGTTCCTGATCGAGAAAAGCAAGATATGGATGTTGGCACCAAAACGGTGGTGGTGTTGTCGTCGGACGATGAAGGTTCCGTTGAAGCTGATGACATGGCAGCTAAGGATTCTGATGAAAACAGTGCTGCACAAAAGGGTGAGGAAGATCGAGAAAAGCAAGATATGGATGTTGGCGCCAAACTGGTGGTGTTGTTGTCGTCGGATGATGAAGGTTCTGTTGAAGCTGATGACATGGCAGCTAAGGATTCTGATGAAAACAGTGCTGCACAAAAGGGTGAGGAAGATCGAGAAAAGCAAGATATGGATGTTGGCGCCAAACTGGTGGTGTTGTTGTCGTCGGACGATGAAGGTTCTGTTGAAGCTGATGACATGGAAGCTAAGGATTTTGATGAAAACAGTGCTACACAAAAGGGTGAGGAAAATGTTATGAAAAAGAAGAAGAGTGCTGGTAGAAAAAGAAAAAATATAGTTTACAGTTCGGAAGAGGGTGAGGAAAAGGAACTTGTAAGTGAAAAGAATTGGGAAGGTGCTGACGTGGAAGGAGGGTTTTCTTCCGGTTGTGTGAGAAAGAAGTAACCCATACTATTATGACAAGGAGGCACAATGGATAAAAAAGGAACTTTGCATCACCAGGATCTAGTCATTTGAAGTTGCTCATTTTTCTTGATGTACACTTAGGTTTATAATCTTTACTTATATTTTTGGTTGTAATGTCGTTAGATTTGAAACTTATTGTTGTGTTTTTCTTTGCTCATCATGAGCTAAAAGTGTTCGGATCCTTGACAACATGTATGCAGCAATCTATACCGCCAATAAGGGAGGGATGCATGTAGTGTCTAATGTGGGCTTCTATACTTGTGATGTATGCAATTACATTCACTTTGGCTCTGCAATTTTTTATTACATATTCCTTGTGTGTTACTCCCTCCATTCCCTTTTTGATGTTTTAACTCTTGGAACAAATTTTAAGGAGTAATTAAAGTATATAAATATTTGTGTGTTTTTGACTAAAATGTCCTTATTTATCATTAAATTTACATGTGATAAACCAAAGGTCCCA
Source organism: Medicago lupulina (assembly GCA_958299785.1). Taxonomy (NCBI): domain Eukaryota; kingdom Viridiplantae; phylum Streptophyta; class Magnoliopsida; order Fabales; family Fabaceae; genus Medicago; species Medicago lupulina. Next base: position 1,494,506 of record OY283141.1, on the reverse strand, counting down.
ACTACTTAATAGTTTATGGTGTTTTCCAACAAGGGTAAACTTGAAAAAACAATAATAAATTCACTAAAACATCAAAAGTTTTGGAATATAATTGAAGTTCTAAAACATCAAAAATAAAAATAAAAATGAAGGGAGTATATGCAATTTTTTCACGTGCTTAATTAGAAATCACTTTTTAATACCTAATTAAAGACGGGATATAAGATTTATTACTCAAGATTTTATTTGATTTTTTCTTTAATTAAGTCTTAAAAAGTGATTTTAATTGGTTGGCAGTGTAAAGTGTTCACTGTCAGAGTATTCTAATCAAACTCTTTTTTATTACATTGCATTTTTTATGCGACACTTCGGTTAAGGCGGTGTTTATTTCTTTTACAAGTTAAGGCGGTGTTTATGGGTTGAGTTTGGTTGGTTTTAATCAAATATATTATTTGATGCAATAAAATTTAATTGGCTTGAGTTGGATATTTTGTTTTTATGTCAAACACAAATCAATTCAATGCGATGATGAGCTGGATGATTTACGTTGGGTTAACGGATCTTTAGAAACAACTTTGCATGGGGAATATGTGGGTGGAGGACGCGACAGAGGTGAAAAGTTTTCATCTTCTTTTTTGCAGCACTCCGTATAAAAGCTTCATGATCAGACCACAATGGATGATGTTGATTTAGAGTATCCCTAAGGAGGATTTTTCTACTTTGATGACGTAGTTCTTGATTGTTGGAGTTAATGCAGTAATGACTAACTCATATGGGAGCAAAAGTCTTGGACGAGTATAGACCTTTGGTCTCCTTCTTCTCCCACCCTATTGATTCCTTACGCGCCCTATGCAGTTTGGATTATAGAATCCGAACGGCATAAACACCCCATAAAAACCACCAAAAGACTTTAAACATTTCAGATTTTATAATTTGAATAGAGCGCACAAGAAACCCATAGGGTAAGAAAAGTAAGCCAAACTTTTATTAAGAAAAATATGACATATGTTGTATATTACCATGTTAGGGTTTTGTTTGGGCAAGTCTTCCTCCACGCTGACTTTAGTAAGAGTTTTTTTTTATTTTTTTGTCTTACTTTGTTATCTCAATACCAAGAGTGGACTCTCCAAATAGGGCAATTTTGGCATATCTCATTCATGGTGCCTTTATACAGGGCCGGCCCATAGCACGTAGAGGCTGGGCTATGGCACCGGGCCTCGATTTTTTTGGGGCCCAAAACATTCTTTTTTTTATATGTAAGACAATTAATTAATATTTATATATAGTTAATGCTTGAGAATGTCAAAAAAGTTACAGAGCTTTAGTGGTGCGGCTACCTACAATTTATTTTGGAGGATGTGGGTTCAACTCCCACCAGAGTCATTTTTATTAATAATTTTCTTTTTGGTGCCTTGGTTAGTCTTTTAGGGCCTAAAATTTAAATTTTTATGTCAACACTTGCAAACTAAAAAGGGCCAACAAATGTGTTAAGACGGCCCTGCCTTTATACATGTTTGTTGCCAAAGTTTTGGCTTATCTTTTGGATTAGATGAATTTTTTAGTCAAATTCAAAGTGTATTGCAAACATTTTTATGACTCGTTTGAATTGACTTATTTTTTAACTTATATAATTTTATAATTTGTTTATGTTAATTTGCAAGTTCTCCGTAACAAAATTTACATCTTTATAAACAATTTTTTCATAAAGTACCTTGACAAACTCATGAAAAATACATAAAAGCTTATCTTTTTACATAAACTTAAAACTAAATCAATTCAAAAAATAAAAAAATAAAAAATCAATCCAAACAAGACCGTTGGTTTTACTATCTCCTCCCTCCTTTTCTTTTCTCATTTTGGGTGGAAGAGATTTTTAACGTGGGATCCATGAGAATTAATCTTTCTTTTCCTTTCCATCGTACCAAACAAAAATAGTTGGTATTTTCTTTTGTTTTCTTTTGCCTATGACTCCCTAATCCAAACAAAGCATTGAAGCAAAAAATGTGAAAATAGTGAAATTTGAAAAAAGAAAACGGAAAGACGAATAAAAGAAAGAGAAACCAAATTACAGCTTACAAGTCCCCTCGGCTCTAATCTCTCGGCGTGTGCAGTGCAGCATAGATAGTTAGGGTTCACCTGCATTTCAAATTTCAATGGCGGAGGAAGAAAACAACCACACAGTCACATATATAGTGAAAATCAAAATCACACTCACCGTCCCCATTCCTGATCATGATCATCGAGAAACACAACCTACTGCCAATGTTGGCGCCGAAACGGCATCGTTGAATGACGATGAACGTGATGACGTGGTGGAAGCAGCTGAAGAATCTATTCCTGATCGAGAAAAACAAGATATGCATGTTGGCGCCAAAACAGTGGTGTTGTTGTCGTCGGACGACGAAGGTTCTGTTGAAGCTTATGACATGGCAGCTAAGGATTCTGATGAAAACAATGCTGCACAAGAGTGTGAGGAAAATGTCATTAAAGAGAAGAAGAGAGCTGGTAGAAAAAGAAAAAAGACAGTTTATAGTTCGGAAGAAGGTGAGGAAAATGAACTTGCCAGTGAAAAGAATCGGGAGAGTGATCATGAAAAGAATTGGGAAAGTGCTGACGTGGAAGAAGGAGGGTTTTCTTCTGCTTGTGTGAGAAGGAGGGAAAGGCCTAGGAAGATTAAATCGTTGAAGGAAGATTACTTTGTGGATTTGGAGGAGGATGTGAAGAAAAAGGGGAGACGTGGTAGGAAGAAGAAGGTCATAATTGAGATTTCTGATGAGAATGATGAAGCTGAACAAGAGGGGGGAAATGGTAAAAAAGTTAAGAATGATGAGAATGAACTGATCAGTGAAAATAATTCAGAGAGTGGTGTTTTATCCGATGATAATAATGGTTATTCTTTAAGGGATAAAAAAACCAAGCCTGACTGCATTGAACAGCAACAAACGGTCCCAAAGTTCAACAAGAGAAATCCTAAGGTGACTTCAAATGACCCCTGCTCATTTATATATCAATTTGTGGATATATGTTTACATGCTTGAGTTTGGAGTTATATGTTGTATGTAATTGTGATTCTGTTAATGTTTCTCAATCAACAGTGGATCGAAGAGGAATCCTTAATGTGCCATCAATGTCAGAGAAATGACAAGGGCAGGGTTGTCAGATGCACAAAATGCAAACGAAAAAGATTTTGCATACCTTGTTTAAACAATTGGTACAACTTCCATCACTTCTGTTTTACCTTCTCATTTGTTGGTTATCTTTGTTATTGAATGAGACTTTGTACAGTTGAGGATATTTGGATAAAGTTATTATTATGTTGAAAAAATATTATTATCGGTTTGGATTGTGGATGGTGAAATTTTGACCAGTGTATGTTTTTGCTTTGTCTTATGAAGGTATCCTCAATTGAAAGAGGAGGAAATTGCCGAGGCATGTCCGGTGTGCTGTGGTAATTGCAATTGCATAGCATGCTTGCGATCATGTGCACTTATCAATGTCAGTTCTCCCCTTTATAGATTAACTATTCCTGTGATTTGTTGTATTCTACATTTGAAATGTGGTTCACTACAGGCAATTAAAATGAAGACAGAAACCAACAACAACCATGAGGCCGAGCTCTCCAAGTATATGCTGAAAGAACTTCTTCCACATTTACGACGATTGGATGAAGAACAAATGGTCGAGAAGGCGATAGAAGCAAAGAGACAAGGTACTTTTTCGTCCAAAAGTCTCACTTCTTGCTGTCCATTTCTTCTTGCTTTTTTCTCTATCTTTTTATTAATGTGTGTTGCTTTACCCATGCTTCATGGCTACATTTTTTCTCTTATTTCTTTTGGATTACTTACATAATTGATATTCTGCTTCACACTATTTCTATTTTCTAATTTACTGAATATGAGATTCCTCATTTCTTCACGTTTAATGTACTTGCTTTTTCGTTTGTATTTCTTAGTATCACATATTTTCCAATTTTTAATTTGCTTTTGCGATGAACGTTGCAGGGCTCTCACATTCTAAGCTAAAAGTAAAAGTCGCAGATTACCCTAAAAATAAGCGTGTGTACTGGTAGGGGCTTACTGAGTATATATTTAATTTTTTTTTCAGTTATTCTAATTCTATATTGTTAATGATTTAACACTTTTTGTAGTGACAACTGCAAAACATCAATATTCGACTACCACAGGAGCTGTACAGAATGCTCTTTTAACATTTGTCTTCTTTGTTGCTGTGAGCTTCGTTGTGGGAAGCTTCTAGGTGGTGCAGATCCAATTGAGTTTGAGTTTATCTTCCGAGGACGTGATTATCTGCATGGTGGATATGCTGAGGTAATAAAAAATGAACCTCGTGCTGCTTCCCAAGCTGCGATTCGTGAATGGTCACGATCTGTGTGGCTTGCAGATAGTGATGGTGGCATTCCCTGTCCAAAAGCTGATGTTAATTGTGGTCATGGGTTCCTTGAATTGAGAAGCATACTTCCACCAAATTGCATCTCTGAGTTAGTATGTAAAGCAAAAGAACTTGAAGAAACAATTAAGCTTCAAGATGCAGAGGGGACTTTTGATAATAGGTGTTCTTGTTTGAAGCATGTTGGGAATGCATCTGATATACACAATAACACAAGGAAGGCAGCTTCTCGTGAAGATTCCCGTGAAAACTTCTTATATTGTCCCAAGGCTGTAAATCTAGATAATGAGGATTTAAGACATTTTCAATGGCACTGGAGAAAAGGGGAGCCTATAATTGTCAGCAATGTACTTGAATGTACATCTGGTTTAAGCTGGGAACCACTTGTCATGTGGCGTGCATTCCGACAGATAAGGAATACGAAGCACAAAACACTTTCGGATGTGAAGGCAATTGATTGCTTAGATTGGTGTGAGGTTTGTTCAATTTCTCAATCTTGAACATGAATTTTGTTCGATTTCTAAATCTTGAGCTTGTATTGATCCTTGCTAAAATTTGAAATTTACTATAATTTTCATGAACTTTAGTTCTTATTTTATGGTACTTCATTTAGGCTTTGTTGGGAGTTTGGAGGGGAGGGGAAGGAAGGGCTTTGGGGGGTGGGAAATATAGAGGGAAATGGACAAATCTTTCACATTTTTTTGAATGAGTGTTTTTTTAGAGAATGATAAATTAATGCTTATGATTCATATATTTTTAATATTAAGAATATTATAACAACATAGAATAAAATTGAAGAATTTGTATAAACCCTCCAAAAACCCCCAAAACCCTCCTCCAATACAACTTTTTAGTTCCCCCAAATGAGGAGGGTTTTGTATTATGATGAAAAGTTAACCCCCCAAATCCCTCCCTCCCAATGTACTCTATTTCTTCCGCTTGCTCCTTCCTTTTTTCTGAAACCCTCTACTCCCTTCCCCTCCAAACTCGCAAACAAAGCCTTAGGGAATAATTTAGTTACAATTTTCCGTGCGGTTGAATATCATACACATTTCTTAACTTGTTATTTCCATCCTTTTGGGGTTAAGAGAAGCTTAAATGTTTTTAATTTTGTCCATTACTCAATCCATACTATTCCAACTATTTTTTAGTGGACAGCTGCTCATTAAGAAAACGTTTCTAGATGGTCTGCTGTCTGGGTTATGAAGAGATACCAGTGCAAGATTAAAATCTTATTTGTCTGCGGATATACCCAATTACTAATTAGGATTGTAAGTTAGAAGCCTATTTTTTTGACTCTAATTGGAATGTGTAAGTCATGATGTCTCGGTCCTTAGATATTGTGTGCTTATTTTACATCCTTAATTATAACTTCTCTCATATTTCTCAGTCGTCTCGCTCAACTTCTCATCATCTTATTTTTCAGCGGTATCTCAATTTCTTGCACTCTAGCGTTCCTGTTATCTTTGCTTGATCTACCCAGATACTTTCTTGTTGGTCTTTTATCTTTTGGCTTCTGTTTTCTATTGTTTTTTTCCCCTTTTTCTTATGCATACTCAGATCATCTAGCTGAAGTTGGTGTAAGATTTACTGCTTTTTCATGTTCTCTTATTGAAAATATTGTTCTCTCGTTGTATTCATTCTCTTTCCTTTCTTTAGTTTGATAGACTAGAGTAAATTCTGAACCTTGCTGTGAGGTTGCCTGACAAGGTTCTAAATCCAGACATGGGTCCAAAAACTTATATTGCTTATGGATTTGATCAGGAGCTTGGGCGGGGTGATTCTGTGACTAAGCTCCATTGTGATATGTCTGATGCAGTATGCTTCAATTCTTAGTCTTTCTAGCACTGGTTATTTTTATCATGTCTTGTGCTTTTTGATTATGTTTATCCTGATACTTTTTAACTGAGTATCATATTTAAGGTGCATAGTTTCTAGGATGTATACAATGTCTTTTAAGCCATTGCATTATGAGCTTTGCCTTGTAGTTTCTAGTGCATGTCTTAAAATTTTGCTTGCCTCCTTGTTCCTCTAAATACTCTCATTTGACTGTATATTCAATTTAATTTACTTTGGCATGTTACTTACCTTTGTGTTTTGGTTACTGCCCACTGGTAATTTGAAAAATAATTTTCTGATCAGTTGCATCATTATATAAGATTTTTTTTAGACTTGAATTATGATCAATGCTTTTGGATTAGAAAGTTGTAACGTATATACTACCGTCAGATGTGTTGTCTTTCCTGGTCAATTCTTTGTTTGTGCTTTATTTTTTTTGCTCTGTAACTCTGAATGCATACTCTATTCTACTCTATTATGAGGAAAATGAAATGCCGTCTTTCATTATTTGGTTATTTAGGTAAATGTGTTGACTCATGTTTCTGAAGTGAAATTGGACCCTAAGGCTATTTATGCCATTAAGAAACTGACTCAAAAGCACCTTGAGCAAGACAAGAGGGAGCTACATGCTGATAATCAGGATGGAGAGACCAATGTCGACATGCTTGATAATTCATCTTTTTCGATAAATTCGTCACTTAAGCAAAATGGGGCTGATTCTTTAGACGGTGCTCTCTGGGATATTTTTCGGAGAGAGGATGTACCTAAATTGGAGGAATATTTAAAGAAGCATTTCAGAGAGTTCAGGCATGTCCACTGCTCTCCTTTAAAGCAGGTAAAATTAGTTAAGATAATTTTCTATTATCCGTTGGGATGCCTCTTTTAACTTGAGTCATTAACTAAACTTTGTTGCTAGCAATTAGTTTTGCTTCGAGGAACATGCTCTAACTAACACTGTGTGCGTAATATTAGGAGGTTTGCACCATGATAAAATTGATACTATCTCTCCTTTTCCCTATTTGACTGAAGTCTTGACTTATGCTTTATTTTATTTGTCTGTGGTGCTATGTTTGTTTTACATCTGTACATTGCAATATGTTCTATTGGGCCTTCATAGTTTAGTCTGGCAGCCCATTGGTATGTCTTGCCTAGCTTAGAAGGTTGTGACGCACATTTTCTGTTTTAAAAAAAGGTTGTGGCACACTCTGTCGTCATTGCAACTGTTTCTAGCAGACTGCAACTCATTATAAAGCTTTGTTTTCACTTTTTCAAACAATACAAACTTCTAAATTTTCTCTTTACTTTTTCCTTCACCCTCACATTTTTTTGGTTATTGATTCTAACATGATAACATGTGAATTTTTTCAATCTAAACAACAAGACATGTCCGTTCATTCCTACCATCCACCTAAAAAATCATTGCACAATTCCTTATGGTGTTTTTTTTCTTCACCTTTTCACATCCACTCAATTAAACTTGACGATAAGAGTTTCCAATTGAAACAACAAACCGTAGGCGTTATTTGCGACCACAATTTTCACGCCTTCAATCCTTGGTTTGTTGACTAATATATCACTAAGTTTCTATAAGAGGTTGATTGTGATGTTGGCGACGAAATAAACCCAACTTAGGAAAACTTGGTGCGACGAGACTACGTCAGAAAACACAATAGAAAACGCAAATAAGTATAACATCTGTCATAAGAATATACAAGAAAACATCTTGTATAACTTACAACGTCAGAAATCAAAATAGGAGTATCAACGTCATACAAAATGAAAAGGTAAAAAACCTAATTTTTGTGCTAAATGACAAACATACATTCATTTATTATACTGTGGGTAAACGCTGGTATGTACTCAAGAAGTACTCACGTGTATCCAAATAGAGCACCCAACTTATTTATTTTTGAATTTTTTTTTTAGCACATTCCTGGTACTTAGAGTCGATTACCGGGTTTGGATACATCTTGAATTTTGGAGTCCGGTGCTTCATAGCTGGTATCAACCAAGACTCTATCTCCAGCTCAATTTACTGTTCTACATGACAATTTGGGTATAGATGTTGGAGATAAATCACCCACCTGCATTTACCAAGTCTTCCACCATAAGTTTAGGGGCTGTTGGTATTACTTGTGATTAGTTAGTTTTGAATGCATTATAGTCATCTGTTGAGTTGATAATCTTATATCTTCCGTTTTATTGTTTATAAGTTCACTTGACAGTTGATGGGCTGCTGTATGTAGATGACTGGGAAGTGTTTACTCTATTTGTATGTATTTTCTTGAATGACACATCCTTGGTAATGTAGGTTATTCACCCCATCCATGATCAGCACTTTTATTTAACTATCGAGCATAAGAAGAGGCTTAAGGAGGAGTATGGTTAGTCATGTTTATAATGTTTCTTATATCGTTTGGTTTGAGCAGTGGTGACCAACTAACATGTGCTGTTTTGTTGACAATTCAACATTGACTTGTAGGAATTGAACCTTGGACTTTTTTTCAGAAGCTGGGAGATGCTGTTTTCATTCCAGCTGGTTGTCCCCACCAAGTCCGAAATTTGAAGGTATAACATACATATGTGACGGATTTGTTTTATCTTTAATGAAGGTGAAATGTTACCTTGTTTACCAAGAAGTGTATATGTTGAGGCTATGAGTTTTAGATGAAAAACGGAGAAGAGAAAGAATAGATATTAGTTATGTGTCTACCATCGAAACCAGCAGATGGTGGTACTCACACGATAGCTGTGGGGATTTTGATGGAGAAATCGAGAAAGGAATGTGGTTCCGTCTCAGACCTTCAAGATCGAAGTATTGAGAAATGGGTCTTGGAGGGTAGTAGTAGTAGTACAAAGATGATAACAATGGTGATGAGAAAGTGAGTTGCACACAAGTGTGTTAGACTGCAGCCACACCACCAAAACTGTTTGACGACAGAGGGGAGCGAGATGTGGGTGACAGCCAATCAACCAATGTCAATGGCGTTGTCTGGTGATGCTCCATCCATGAAAATGAGGGTTGAGAGAGAAAACAACTGTTGTTGCCGATTTAACAGTTTGGAGAAATCGGATTGGAGCAAGGAAGACATCATCGAGAGGGTGGGCCTCAAGAAAATTGGACGACGACAAATAACTGCCACTTCCATCGCAGCAACCGGACTGTACATAAGGTTATGAGCAACCAACAACGATTAATCTTAGGCTAAGCAGGGTGGTATGTGAGGGAGCTTCTGAGATCAAGAGGGGGAGGAAGAAAGTTACTGCTCAAATTATAGTTTATTATGTCAGGCATAAGAAGAAGCATAATTTAGATCAGAATCCAACTTTTGGATATTGGGCCAAACAGTAGCCTCAATGAGACAAACCCATATTTTTGTGATTCGGTCATGCACCAACACCATAATATTTGTCTTACTACTCTTCGATGTGGAATTTTTCAGCTGTTGTCCAAAAGTATTATCAAGTTAACCGATTACCAAAAGAGTGGCAGCAGAGGCTGCGACGATGGTTCACAGATGGGGCCGTTGTCCTTCCATCAGTGGGATCCAGCTTGCATCATCCTAAATGGGATATACTGCACAATGTTGACGGCACTTATTCCCTATAATTCTGGGATCCATGTGGTAACAATAAAAATGAGAATATGTTGCATAAAAGTCTCAACCCTTATTCCTTACCTTGGTGGGCTACAGGTGCAGTAATCTTAATGAGATCATGATGTATGGGGGTGCCATTACTTCATCTTAATTAGTATGTGGAAGGAAAAAAGGAAAGCCAATGCATGTTATCAAGAAAGTGCATAACAGGTTGAATTTTGTAGATTTCGACCTTGAGGACACGGTTGTTTTGAGGAGGGGTATATTAGAATAGAGGATAAGTAGGAGTTTGTTAGGATATGGGATAAGGAGTTGGTTGGGAAGTTATTAATTTAATGGGGTAGTCGTAGTTAGGATTATCATGTATAACCTTTATGAGCACTACATATGCCATATCTCTGGTCGGGGTAGGATTCTCAACATGTTGGTTTTGTGATTCTATGGCAGTTTCTTTGCTTGTACCTTAGTATGCATCTTTACACTACTGATTAGTTTAAGTTAGTGTGTTGAACGAATGCCAGTTCTTTTTGAAACATTAAATGCAATGTTTTTTTATACAATATCAGCATGATGGCTTGAACATGTTATTTCTTGCAAATTGTTGAAGCCATTTATCACTAGCTCACTTTTTATGTCCTGATTTATTTTTCTTTTAACCGTTACTTGAAATGTTTGTTTTAATGTCAATACATGCATTGTATTTTTGTAGTCGTGCATCAAGGTAGGACTTGCTTTTGTCTCACCTGAAAATATAGGCGAGTGCTTCCGTTTGACTGAGGAATGCCGCAAGCTTCCGATAAACCATAGGTCCACCGAAAACAAGTTGGAGGTCTGTTATACTACTATTCTTGATTCTATCTGTATGTTTATATGCTTCCCAATGTTGGTAGTATATTGCATTTTTCCTATTTTGTCATTAGCTTCTTTCAAATGAATTTAGTTTTAGACTGTAGCTTAAAAGCAGTTCTATACTAAACCTACTAGAACAAGTTGTATTGATTAGGAGCTTTCGGTCACTCCAAATGTTCGGCTCTATTATACAATTTTTTACCATGTTAACTGTAAATTCTAAACTGCAAGGTCATAATTAGTTCACTCTATGAATTGTGATGTAACATATTAATTACAGAAAAATTGATTGGAAAGATAAAAAAAATGGTTCGATTATTTACAGTATGTAGACAATTTGTAGTTTCAATTGCTTTTTTTCTTAAAATCACTAAAAGCTTTAGTGAAGACAAAGGTTTCGTGTTGGTTTTGGAATTTCTATTTCTTTATTGTATTATCTAGTATTGTTCAAAATATGTAAACAACTCTAATTTAGGATTGCAATCATGTGTTGGAGTCAAGTCTTGGAGGATGGTACTGCTGCTGGTACTATGTTAGTTATGGGTTTTAGATAAAGGTTGGAGATATGAAGACTATAACATGATGATTTAATGATTATGATTGATGATACAAAAAAAAAAATTAAGCACTAGACTTGTGACTAGTGTTTAATAAGGATACAAAACTCTTAATCCTAATAGAAAAGAGAAAACAGATCATGAGAATTGTGAAGTAATATGCAAACTAATCTAATAAGATACTCTAAGGTAAGAAACTAATCTTATGAGATAAACCAAGATGTTCTTTTTTTGGTAGTGTTATAAAGATGTTATAAAATATTTTTCTTATATTCTTATAGACCCCGGGTCTAGTGATCATGTCTGCATTATCCATGCTGTTCACAAGGTTCTAACTTCTAATGTTAACTGGATCGATTTAGATGGAAATATCTTTGTTGAATGTTTGAAGTCTTGATCTTCAACCTATTTCAGTTCTATATTATTGTGTCACGTCACCATGTCAATAGTTGCTTGTTGGGATTTTATGTATTTTTTCCTGATTGTTGCTGTTTCTTTGGTAACAGGTGAAGAAAATGACTATATATGCAATGCTTGATGTGGTTAAAAAATTGGAGAAAACAAGGTTACTGATTGCAAACTTCCTCGCCCTTTGGTTATGAATTTGATATACTTGCGTTTCTTGAATATACTGCTTTGCTGTCAAAGGCATTGGTAGATTATTTCTTATGTACACATTCTTTTGTCAGGTTCTCTAGGCTCACAATTTAAAATTTGCATTTATTGTGTGTATTTCATGAAATTGATGGATGCAGTTCAATTTACAGGTCTGGAGAAACCATCCAGTGTAAATATATCTGAGAAATCCAACTGGGAATGTACATTTTTTTAGTCAGTTGATTAAGTTCGGCAGTCTTCAGTTCTTTGTAGCAACTGTAGGAAAGGTTCCATATTGTGTTTTAACTGGCGCAACTTGATTAGGTAATTTGAAACATAATTTACCGACTTGTTTTGTATTGTTGTGCATTTAAGTGTCACTAACTCGTATACCTAGATGCTCACATCAAATTCTTGGTTTTATTCAAGTTTACCGGCAGATGCGATTAATTTCTGAATGCATGATGATGAGATTCTATGTTGCCCTTAAATTTAATGCAGCATGTTTTGCAAAATGTCGGAGTTGCTTTTTTGATGTCATGTCCTGTGATTGCTTTTGCCACTAAAACATATCCCTTTCATAAAGAGGATGGTATTCATCAATATACTGATACTAATACTAATAAAGTACAGTTGAGCCTTTAGTGAAAGAAACTATATTAACTGAAACTCGATACTTCCCAATGTTATATTCTACACAAAAGGATAATGATATTGGAATACATAGATGTACAAATATATTATAGTTGAGTCATTGGTGTGGTGAACTTTGTTGACTGAAACTTGATGCTAACCTTTGTTTAGATCATGAGACACTTGGGTAAAGTGTTTTTTGTTTTTCTTTCCAATAACCAATACATGTTTCATGTTTGGTCTAAGATAGTTTGTTTTATTTTGTTCGCAAGACAATGTTTTATTGTTTCTCAGTCATAAAACACAGAACAATAAAGTGCTGTGCTAGTTCCAACGAATTCCAACATATGAGGTGTTAAAACATTTTTTGGTTGTAAAATTATGTTTCATCTTCTCCTTATGTTTTAAAACTAAGAGCTATTGAGCAAAGAACTTTGAGGAGTTGTTACATGTGTTGGGATTAGCTGTTGAATCTTCTGCAACCCAAAATTGAAAATCTCACTTTCCCGTGCACTTAAAAGTTAAAATTGATTTTGAGTGTATCATTGTGTTTGGTTAGAAAAATCAAATTCGAGATGGCTAAAATTGATTATTTGGAGCAAGACAACCCTAACTCTTTGATTAAATAGAAGAAAAAAAAAAAAAAAGACACCCTTGGTTTTTCTAAGACACAGACCATAACTGTTTTAGTTCCGTACTCCCTCCGTTCTAAACTATAAATTAATTATAAATTATAAGAAAAAAATTATATAACATTTATTAAGAAAATTAAGGGTTAAATATGTTTTTGGTTCTTATATATATGTCAACTTTTCGTTTTAGTTCCTGTAAAAAATTTCTTCGACTTTTAGTCTTTCAAAAGTTTTTCATCTTCACTTTTGGTCTCTCATTTAAAGTAAACTTATACGTTGAATTCATATATTTAAATGAAATTTTACAGAAAAATGTATAATATTATAAGGATCTCTCCCAAAAATAAAATTAGAATTTTTTAACAAAATATGAATTTTTATGTTTGTGGAGTTTAAAAATTCATATTAAATTTATATTTTGTTGAAAAATTCTAATTTTTTTTGAAGAGATTTTTATAATACTTCATATATTTCTGTACAATTTTATTAAAAAATACAAAATTTTACTTCAAAATAGGGGCCAAAAGTAGTGATTAAATATTTTATAGGGACTAAAAGGTTAAGAAATTTTTTAGAGGGACCAAAATAAAAAGTTGCCATATTTAAAAAGACAAAAAATATATTTAACCCGAAAATTAAAATATGATAATTTGGAGTATAGTTTGTTGTGTTCTCTTTGGAATTAGTTTTATGAGAATATGTAAAAATATTTTTCATTGGTTATGGAGAAAAAGAAAAGGAGAGTAAATTAAATGCAATTATCATTTATTTTCACTTTAAAAAATATTATTTTTTGAAATAACAATTAAATATGATAAAAATTTGTCTTTTTACCTATAATTTAAGACAAACAAAATAAGTTTTATTTTACTTATAATTTGGGACGTTAATTGTAAAAAATAAACACTTTAATCACCCGGTTCACCTTCCAAAAGCCAAAACCATTTACACAGATTGAAGACCACGGTATGTCTGCACACAGACTTGTTTTGCACGGCACACTGTTGAGTGATCGGAACCGAGAGAAAAAAAATGCATGTTTTTATTTGTTTAATGTAGGGTGTACAAATAACGTTTTTTTTTGGACAAATAATAACAAGTTATATACCAGGTTGTATGTAATCCGATTTTAACCTAAAATTAATTTGGGTCAATTTGTTTAAAATTACATGTTTTTATTTGTTTAATGTAGGGTGTACAAATATATCAGGTTGGGTCAAGTTTTATACACAGATTCAATTTTAAATTTGACGAGATTCAAATTTCATAAGAACGAGACAATAACAAGATAATATCGGATTTTGTCCAAAGACAAATCATCAATATATAAAAAAAAATTATACAAAAAATGAATGATTTGATACAATGTTTGGTAACTATACCCAATAAAATAATCATTTCCAGTTATATGTGGAATCACCGAAACAAAGCTCTGAACTACAAATGTAATTTTATTTGCTGATTGTAACACCTCTAGGAACAACAAGTCTGTAACCATGCATCAATGGATCGACAACAGCAAAATTGGATCTTAACTTTCGACATACAATTTTGGTATTTGTTGTCTCAATATATGTGGTTCCACATAAAATAAATCATCACAACACAATACACATATAAAATATCAAATTGCTAACATAAACTTGAAGAATGCAAATATACCTTCATGAATTGGAAAGTGTGAGTTTATGTGTGTGAAAGAGTAGAATGCAATAGAGTGTCAGTGTATTATAAAATAATATATAAAATAAAATTAAAAACACGTCTTTGCCTTCAAATTAAACTGAGATGGAATAGGTAGCCTAAGGCGTAGCTCGAACTCGGTTCTTATTTCAATTGTGTCCTCGTCTTATCTCTTATCTTGTGCATATTTATATTTTTACCAGGTAAAATCCGATGCATTGCATTTTGGATATGACATATTGCAAAACCATGTTAAGTTTTATACATCCCTAGTTTTAGATGTATGCTTTTAACCTCTCTAAATACATTATGTTTTACTATTTTCAATTTCTATAAAACATATTTCGTAATTTTGGTTCTTCTAAGACTTTGTTTAGTAAAAAATAGCAACAAACTACCTTATAGCAAATCAGTTTATATCAGATAGCAGAAAAACTAGTTGAAAGAATCTGCATTCACATTTACACCTTAGTAATCTTGTTTACTATTTGTCACACAAATATTTAATTTTTTTTTGTCACTGACACAAATATTTCATTTGATGAAATCTATTATAAGGAAGTTCAATATATATACATTTTTTTTTTCTTTTTGAAAAGAAAAATTCAAGTTTTAAGATGTCGGTAAACTTACATGAGATTGCACCACCCCAAAACATTTTTTTTTTTTTCTTTTGCATGTTTTTTTTTTCAATTATATTTTTGGATAAATAAAAGAGCTTGTAAAAAATTTGTTAATAATTTTTATAATATTTTAAAACAATGAATAATTAAAGGTCAATCTATTTAACTCGCATCTCGTAAAGGACCAGACTCTAATCGTAAAATTTGAGCTCGTAACTTTTTAGCCCAACCCTATAAAACATGAAGACTGTCATGACTGATCCTAAATGGACCGGATAACTCATTTTAATACTACTCCTAGTAATAACCATTTTACAATCCTTCTTATGCATTGTTTGGATATGTGGCAAAAGCGAAAATCTTGCGTCTCTAGACAATTTTTCTGTGAAAATAACAAAGCTACAAAATGTAGCATTAGTGCAAACGTGCGTTTTTCACGTCCCACAGCTACAACAAACACAAGTTTAGGAAACAATTTACAAAGGTAAATCGATATTTATTCAAACGACATGGTGCAAAAATGCATTTAATTCTTTAAGTTTATGAAACTAATAATGTAGTAGGAGTAAGACTAGGCAGTAGCATACAGTATGTGAGCTGTGATCCATATGAAAAAAGACTCGAGTTGAAAATGTACTTGACCTGTGACTGTGAGTGATGATGTATTTGACTAGTGAATATGTGTGAATGTGTTTGGCGAGAGTAGCAATAAACATTCGGTCACTCCTTTTGTCAAAAAGAAGAAAAACATAAAAAATTAGAAAAAATAGTGAATTAAATTTAGATTAGAGATGGCGTAGATTGATTAATTCCTGAAATACAAGTACGGTACAATCTTGGCGGTGGATTTGAAAACTCTCCCTCTCTTTTTTCTCTAAATTAATTAATTGTTTATTTTATTTATTTTCCCGAAAAAACTATTAACATGTCGAATCAAATCTCGTGTTTTTAAGCTGAAGAAACCCAATAGTTAGGTTTAGGGTTCACTTTCACCGTTTTATTTTATATCTCTCTGTCTTCTCATTCCGCATTTTCTTCCCACTCAAAACCATAAAACCTTTCTCTCCATTTGAACTTTTTCCCATGGCGGGTGAAGAAAACAACACTGCTGTCGAAACGGTGCCGTTAAAAGTTGATGACGTGGCACAAACCGTCAATATTGTCGCCGATAAGGCGTCGTTGAAGGACGTTGAAATAGGCGATGACGTGGCAGTAGAAGAAGAATCTGTTCCTGATCGTGAAAAACAAGCTACTGTCTCCGAAACGGCGTCGTTGAAGAACGATTTAGATTCGGCTGAAGGAGATGACATGGCAGCCGGAGATTCTTCTTCCGGTAAAGTGATAAGAAAGTACGATAGAAGGAAAAAGAAACCCGGAAGAAAGAGTAATGCTCAAATCGACAAGGTGAAAATCGGGAACGGAACAAAGGAAAAAACAAGTAAAGGTGATGATGACGTGGCGGCCGGAGACTCTATTTCCGGTAATGCTTCCGACGATGCTACCACTCCGTCAAAGAAACACGGTATAAAGAGAAAAACGGAGAAGGAAGGTGAAGCGGAAACGGGGGAAGGTGATGAAGTTGAAGGAGGGTTTTCTTCTGTTGGTGTGAGGAAGAGTGACAGGCCTAGGAAGATTAAATCATTGAATGAAGATTACTTGTTGTATTTGGAGGAGGATGTGAAGAAAAAGGGGAAACGTGGTAGGAAGAAGAAGGCCATAATCGGTGTTTCTGATAAAAATGATGAAGCTGAACAGAAAGGGGAAAATGTGAAGACAGAGAAGAAGAAACCTGGTAGGAAAAGGAAGAATTTTTTTAGTTCTGGAGATGAAAATGAAGCTGAAAAAGAGGGAGGAAATGTAAAAAAAGAAGAAAAGAAGAAACCTGGTAGAAAAAAGAAGGTAACTTATGGTTCTGAAAAAAATGATGAAGATGAACAAGAGGGGGAAAATGGTAGAAATGTTAAGATTGAGGAGAATGAACTAATCAGTGAAAAGAATTCAGAGAGTGGTGTTTTATCCAATGATAATAAAGGTTATTCTTTAAGGGATAAAAAAACCAAGCCTGACTGCATTGAACAGCAACAAAGGGTCCCAAAGTTCAAGAAGAGAAATCCTAAGGTGACATCAAATGATCTCTGCTAATTTATATATCAATTTGTGGATATATGTTTACATGCTTGAGTTTGGAGTTATATGTTGTATGTAATTGTGATTCTGTTAATGTTTCTCAATCAACAGTGGATCGAAGAGGAATCCTTGATGTGCCATCAATGTCAGAGAAATGACAAGGGCAGGGTTGTCAGATGCACAAAATGCAAACGAAAAAGATTTTGCATACCTTGTTTAAACAATTGGTACAACTTCATTTACTTCTGTTTTACTTTGTTTAATTTGCTTCATTGTTTTCTGGCTGTCTTGTTATTGAACAAGACTTTTTCAGTTAAGGAGGCGAACAACCTGATATTTAAGGGATATTTGAATGAAGTTATTATTATTTTGTAAAAATATTATTGGTTTGGATTGTGGATGACGAAATTTAAACCAGTGTATGTTTTTGTCGCGTCTAATTAAGGTATCCTCACTTGAAAGAGGAGAAAATTGCTGAGGCATGTCCAGTGTGCTGTGATAATTGCAATTGCAAAGCTTGCTTGCGATCATCTGTACTTATCAAGGTCAGTTCCCCCCTCATAGATTAGCCATTCGTGTGATTTTTTGTATTCTACATTTGAAATGTGATCATCTGGTTCACTACAGGCAATTAAAATGAAGACAGAAACCAACAACAACCATGAGTTCGAGCTCTCCAAATATATGCTGAAAGTACTTCTTCCGTATTTAAGACGTTTGGATGAAGAGCAAATGGCTGAGAAGGAGATGGAAGCAAAGATACAAGGTATTTTTCCTCCAAGAGTCTTACTTTTTGCAATCCATTTCTTCATGGTTTTGACTCTCATAACACCTTATGCTTTTATTGATGTGAAATGTTTTTCCCATTACAGGGCTCTCACTTTCTGAGCTAAATATAAAAGTTGCAGATATCCCTAAAAAGGAGCGTGTGTACTGGTAGGGGCTTATTTGGTATATGTTTGTTTTTTCAGATATTCCAATTCTATATATTTAATGATTTAACACTTTTTGTAGTGACATCTGCAAAACGTCAATATTCGACTACCACAGAAGCTGTACAAAATGCTCTTTTGACATTTGTCTCCTTTGTTGCTGCGAGCTTCGTGGTGGGAAGCTTCTAGGTGGTGCAGATCCAATTGAGTTTGAGTTTATCTACCGAGGGCGTGATTATCTTCATGGTGGAGAAGAAGAGAGAATAGAAGAAAATGAGCCTCGTGCTGCTGCCCTGCCTGAGATTCCTGAATGGTCAAGATCTGGGTGGCATTCAAATGATGATGGTAGCATTCCCTGTCCAAAAGCTGATGGTGATCATGGTTTCCTTGAACTGAGAAGCACACTACCACCAAATTGCATCTCTGAGTTACTATGTAAAGCAAAAGAACTTGAAGCAACAATTACGCTTCAAGATGCAATGGAGACTTTTGATAGTAGGTGTTCTTGTTTGAAGCCTGTTAGTAATGAAGAAGATATACACAATAACACAAGGAAGGCAGCTTCTCGTGAAGATTCCAGTGATAACCTGTTATACTGTCCCAGGGCTGTAAATCTAGATAATGAGGATTTACGACATTTTCAACAGCACTGGAGCAAAGGGGAGCCTGTAATTGTCAGCAATGTACTTGAATGTACATCTGGTTTAAGCTGGGAACCGCTTGTCATGTGGCGTGCATTCCGTCAGATAAGCAATACCAAGCACAAAACACTTCTGGATGTGAAGGCAATTGATTGCTTAGATTGGTGCGAGGTTTGTTCAATTTCTTTATCTTGAGCATGAATTTAGTTTGATTTCTAAATGCTGAGCTTGTTTTGATCTTTTCCAAAATTCAAAATTTACTACAATTTTCATAAACCTCAGCCCTTACATATATTTTTACTTCTTTTAGGGAATAACTAAGTTTGTACAATTTGTTTGTGTAATTGAATTTTATACAATTTTTCGGAATTTGGTATTTCCATCTTTCTGGGATTAATAGAAGCGTAAATGTATTTTATTTTGTCATTATTATTCAATTTATGCATCATACCTGTCATGAAAAGGATTTGGAGTACCAAGTTACTGTTCCAACTATGTTTTGGTGGGCAGTGGCTCGTTAAGAAAAGTTTCTAGATGGTTTGCTGCCTGGGTTATGAAGTGATATCAGTACACGGTTGAAGTCCTATTTATGTGCTGATATACATATACCTAATTACTAAATGAATTTATTAAGTTATTTTGTCTTAGTCCTTGGTGCGTGTAAAATGTTGTTCTCACAACATTATAAACAAATTTGGATATGGTGTGCTTAGTATATACAATGTTAATCGTAACTTCTGTCATCTTTCTCTTAGTCATAGGTCTTACTCTTTCTCATTATGTTATCTTTCAGAGGTATCTTAATTTCTTGCACTCTAGTGTTCCTGTTCTTTTTGCTTGATCTACCCAGAACCTAGATACTTTTTTTGTTGCCCTTGCATTCTCTGGTTTCAGTTTTTCTATTGTTGTTTTTTCCTTTTTCGTGTACATACTCAGATCATCTAACTGATGTTTGGGGTACGATTTACTGCCTTTTTATGTTCTCTTGTTGAAAATATTGTTCTCCAGTTGTATTCATTTTCCTTTCAATAGTTTAGAAGACCATATTAAATTCTACTTGCTTTGTTTTACTCATTTTTTCTTCCTTTACTTGACATGTCTATCTGTTGCCTGTAATTTCTGCAATTTTTATGAGTTGTTGATCAAATGCAGGGAGATATTAATGTGCACCAATTCTTTACCGGGTACACAAAAGGTCGCCCTGATTGGCTTAATTGGCCTCAGGTCTTGAAATTGAAAGATTGGCCTCCTTCTAACTTATTTGAAGAAAGTTTGCCTCGTCATTGTGCTGAGTTCATATCTTCCTTGCCGTATAAAGAATATACAGATCCTTTTCAAGGTGTTCTTAACCTTGCTGTGAAGTTGCCTGAAAATGTTCTAAAGCCAGACATGGGCCCGAAAACATATATTGCTTATGGATTTGATCAGGAACTTGGGCGGGGTGATTCTGTGACTAAGCTTCATTGTGATATGTCTGATGCAGTATGCTTCAATTCTTATACTATTATTTTTTGTAATTGAGTATCATATTGAAAGGTGCATAGTTTATTTGACGCGTACACTTGTGCATGGTTTCATGTATATGCCTTAATTTTTTGCTTGTTGCTTTGTTCTTCGAAAACACTCTAATTTGATTATATTATTCAAGAGGAATGCTAGTAACACACATTTTAACAAACATTTTCTAACACACTCTTTGATTGGTTAAAATTCACATGGGTCCCACCAAATCATGAGACCCATGTGAATTTTAACCAATCAAAGAGTGTGTTAAATTGTATGTTGGTAGCATTTCTCATTATTCAATTCCATTTACTTTAACATGTTACTTTCCTTTGTGTTTTGGTTTCTAGTAACTCAAAAATTCATTCTTTTTATGACTACTTGCATCATTATATAAGGCATTTTTTGGACTTGAAATAATGATCATTGCCTTTGGATTAGAAAGTTGTAATCAATGTATACTATGATCAAATGCATTGTCTTTCATGGTCAATTCTTTGTCTGTGCTTCAATTTTTTTTGTTTTATTTTTTTGCTTTGTCTCTGAGTGTATTCAATACAACTTTATTATGAGAAAAATGAATTGTGTTTCTTTTTTAATTGACTTTTTAGGTAAATGTGTTGACTCATATTGCTGAAGTGAAATTGAACTCTGATGGTCTTGCTGCCATTAAGGAATTGACACGAAAGCACCTTGAGCAAGACAAGAGGGAGCTACATGGCGATAATCAGGATGGAGAGACCACTGTTAACATGCTTGATAATTCATCTTCTTCCATAAATGCTTTAGACGAGAAAAGTTGCATTCCAGTCATGGAAAATGGGGGTGATTCTTTAGACGGTGCTCTCTGGGATATCTTTCGGAGAGAGGATGTTCCTAAGTTGGAGGAATATTTAAAAAAGCATTATAGAGAGTTCAGGCATGCCCACTGCTCTCCTTTAAACCAGGTAAAATTAGTTTAGATAATTTTCTATTATCCGCTGGAATTCTCCTTTTTAACTTGAGTCATTAATTTTATGTTTGGTTCTACGCTGACAAGAATTGATTGAGTGAGTTGATTTTGACTAATGGTGTGTGTGGTAGGGTCGCGGTAGGAAAGAGAGAGATAGGTGAGAGTGAAATTGAAGTGAGATTGAAAACTTCTCTTGTTTGGTTTGGAGAGAAGTTGTGCAGAGAGGCTATAAAACAGAAAGTCCCACAACTTTTGCTTTTCTCTCCACTTATGATTAGAAAGTGAGAAGAAATAGAGAATTGACCATTGTTTTTAACAAGTTTATTTATATTTTATTTTGTTTCTCACAATTTCATATTTTTCATTTTATTCTACTTCAAATTTCATATTTTTCATTTTATTCTACTACAAATTTCATATTTTTCATTTTATTCTACTTCAAATTTCATTTTACGAGATACTTGGAGGAGCCTTTGTACTCTAAAATAAAGTATTGGACCACACATATAAATCTCGTTTTCATTGAGAACCATCAATTAAAATTATTGATTAATAATATTTAATAAATAATAGATTAAATATACTATTTTTTTACGGGTGTTCTTTAAAATTGAAATTAAAAAATAATAATTTATATCAAACTAATTATTAGTTTAATTATAAATTACATGTTTTAACTTGGGGAAATTTTTTGCCTTTTTAAGAAATAATAGTATCCCATTCCCTTCTCTCTCTCTCTCTCTCTCTCTCTCTCTCTTATACCAAACAATACTTCATATCTACTATTTCTCATCTCTTTTTCACCTCTGTCTCTCTTCTCATTTTCTCACAACCAAACATAGTGTAAAAGCGAGTTGAATGTAAATTCTTGTGTTGAGATAAATTCATTTAAAAGCGAGTTGTGTGTAAAAATCATTCTAGAATCAAAAGCTATAAATCCTAGGTTCAAGTAGAATTTGGAGGTAAGATCAATTCTACTCAAACCACAAATCCTAGGTTCTAGTTTATGTAATGTTAGGTGGTTTTCACTATGGTAAAATTGATACAATCTCATCTTTTATCTATTTGACCTACGTCCTAGATTATGCTTTTATTTTATTTGTTATTTTGCTTGTGTTATGCTTATTTTGCTTTTACTTCTTTTTGGCCTTCATAGTTTAGTCCGACATTTCTAGCAGACTCCAACTAATTACCAACTCTTACTTGTACTTAGAGTTAATATCAAAGAGTTTTGTTCTCACTTTGATATATCACGCACCCAAAATCAGTTTTGCTTGGGTTAGATGAGATTGTGTTGAAGATCACATAAATTGTGAAATCATGTGTGCTCAAACAATTTTGATACAATCTTGTTTGCTTGAGTTTGGGTTGGATTAGCTGAGATTGTATTGAAAATCACATAAATTGTGAAATCGTGTGTGCTTAAACAATTTTGATTCAGCCTTGTTTGGTCGAGGTTGCCCTTTGGCTCCCAAGCCCCACCATCTCTCTCTCTCTCTCCCATAAGAATTGTGACATTGTGATTGACCAACGTCACTAAATGCTATGCCACCTTTTTAGTTTTTTATGTAGGTTACAGTAAAGTTATTTCAAAAATTTAGGGTTCTACTAACCTCTTTATAATTTTATGTAGGTTAGAGTAAAGTTATTTTGACTCAAAATCTGTACCAAATATTGGTATACGGATTTATTCTCTCTCTCTCTCTCGTGTGAATCATGACATCCATATCTTTTCCCTCTTGTTTTCACTTCACTCGTGTGAATC